>JAWNPA010000052.1:10370000-10980000 GCA_035045345.1 Drosophila hamatofila | reverse complement strand
TTGGGTCTCACGCCCGCAGAGCCCTATAAGCTGGCACTAAAAGCTCTGGGTCAATGCATACACTACATAGCCAAGTGTAAGCTGGAGCCCAAGGTGCTGCCCATGGCACGCTACCAGTTGTATGTGCCGCCTGATGAACACCAGGATGAGATGGCCAAGCCAAAATCAACCTCTACAGCGCTGCAGCGCTCGCACATGGTCTTGGATGCAACCACATTGTCCAATTTGCGCATTGTTGGCGAGGAGCATTCGTTGCAGTCGACGCTGGATCATTGCTGCACCAAGTTTGGAAAGCGGCTGCTGCACCATTGGCTCTGCGCGCCCAGCTGTGATCTGGCTGTGCTGCGCGAGCGACAGGAAGCAATTGGCGAGCTGCTGCGCCGGCCAGATGAACTGCAGCAGTTGCGTGCGTTGCTGGCGCCAATGCCAGACTTTGAGCGTCATTTGGCTCAGATTCATTTGTTTGGCAACAAATACATCGGGCAAACGGAACATCCCGACTCCAGGGCCATACTTTTCGAGGAGAAGCTCTACAACAAACAAAAGTTGCGCAGCTTTATGAGCATTCTCAAGGGATTCGAGACATTGATGCAGTTGCCAGGAATGTTTCAACAATGTGAAACGAAGCTACTGCAGCGCTTGACTCAGCTGCCGTCCAATGGCGGCAACTATCCCGATCTCAGTAAGCAGCTGAAGTTCTTTGAGAATGCCTTCGACCACGAGGCTGCTGCCAAGGCGGGCGTCGTTGCACCGCAGCCTGGCATGGACGCGGACTACGATGAGGTGCAGCAGCGCATAGCAGAGGTTGAGGAGCGTTTGAAGACCTATTTGAAGGAGCAAGAGCGTCACTTTGGCTGTCGCGTCACTTACTTTGGCTCCGACAAGAAGCGCTACCAGCTGGAGGTGCCCGAAACGCATGCCCACAAGGCCAACAAGTCGTATGCGCTGGAGGGCCAGGTGAAGGGTAAGAAACCAGCTCGACGCTACATCACGACGGAGACCAAGGCGATGCTGAAGGACATGCAGCAGGCTGAAGATGCCCGCAACGCTGTGCTCAAGGACTTGGCGCGTCGCCTCTTCGAAAAGTTCTCCAATCACTATGAACAGTGGAAGCAGTGCATCGACTGTGTGGCCACGTTGGATGTCCTCGCCGGCCTGGCTGAATATGCGCGCCAGCAACTGGTCATCTGTGTGCCGGAGCTGGTCTCGGCGCAGGCTCAGCCCTTTATTGAACTGGAGGAGGGCTATCATCCGTGCGCCAATCCATCTACTTACATACCCAATGGCCTGCAGCTGGGCACAGAAACGGAAGCTCCTCTCTCGCTGCTCACTGGCCCAAATATGGGCGGCAAGAGCACATTGATGCGACAGCTCGGCTTGCTGGTCATCATGGCACAAATTGTGAGTAGCAGTTGGGAAAGAGTTGACTTAATACTTAATAATTCTTGTGTTATTTTTACCAGGGTGCCCACATTCCTGCGGCCAGCTGTCGGCTCTCGCTTGTGGATCGTATTTTCACTAGGCTGGGCGCTCAGGATGACATCCTAGCTGGCCACAGCACCTTCCTCGTGGAGCTAAATGAAACCTCGCTTATACTTAAGCATGCCACTGCGAATTCTTTAGTTCTGCTTGATGAGCTGGGACGCGGCACAGCCACATATGATGGCACCGCCATTGCAGCATCTGTGGTCAACTTTTTGGCCAATCTCAAGTGCCGCACTTTGTTCTCCACCCACTACCACAATCTGATTGACTTCTTCCACATGGATAAGCGCATTACCTTGGGCCACATGGCGTGCATGGTTGAGAACGAGGACAACACAGATCCCACCCAGGAGACGGTCACCTTCCTCTACAAATACACAGCGGGCGCCTGTCCCAAATCGTACGGCTTCAATGCAGCCAAGTTGGCCGGCATGCCACACGGCATTATTAAACGTGCTTACGAGGTAGCTATCGCATTGTTTTCTATTTAACAAACGACTATAACTTCTTATCTTTCTAATAGCTATCCAAAAAAGTTGAAGCAATTGCACTGCAGCGCAAAATCACAGCTAAGATCGTGACAGCAGCGGCACTTGGAGATAACAAAAGGCAGGAGAAACTTAAGACCTTGAAAGAGTTGCTTAAGCAGCTAAAAATGTGCCATGTGTGAGCTGCTTATTATTATTATTATTATTATACTGAAGCCAGCTAAGAGGGAGGCTAGCATTTGAAGAGTGGAGTGTTTATATATTTGTTCAGTACCGTTTCAATTTATGTACACAGCTTGCATTGCTGTCGCCAACGTTTTAAGACATTTTTCGTATACGTTTGCTTTTTAAGCTCATCCAAAATACTCTAAACACGAATGCCATAGGTTATTCCAGTTAATTGAAAATAGTATTTGAAATAGTAATTAAGAATCGAGTGCCATTTGTTGTATTTGTTGCCATTGTTTATTTTCTTTCCTTATTTTTTTTATCACAGTAAAAATTAAAAATTAATTAAATACATAATCAAAATACACATATGATATTAAATGCTTATAAATTAAATATTACCGAATAAATATATATGTATTGCTAAATATTGTAAAACACACACAGTTCAATTAAGTTCACAACTAAAATTAACAATTATACACATTACTGAAAATATATATTGGTATATATAAATAACACCGAAAGGGTATACATAAGTACATTGGCTAAGATAATATCCTAATATTGCAAAATAATCTAAACACAAATTATAATCTATAATTATCAAGTCAGCTCAAGATACTAGAGATCTGCTATAGAACTGGCTGCCAATGGAAACTAAATAATATTCTCAGCAAGTGTATAAAAATAGGAATGTTTGTTGTTGTTGTTGATGCTCTTGTTGCCTAAAAGCTAACGACCAGATTAAGGCTCAGACTAGAGTCTGAGTATTGCGCTTGTTTCTTGTGCGATGATTATCTACCATATCTATTGATCCAACTAAAAGCAAAGCTATGCAATCGAAACTATCTAAACATGCAAAGTATAAAAAAAGATCTTGACTTTGTTGCTTAGAAAAATGCTTACAAAACGATCTATAATTATGTATGTGGTATATACGTATGCAATCGGCTTACGACCTACATATATATAAGCTATATATCCGATGTAATATATACCGCTAATGAACATTCATTTTGTGTGTCCGTCCGTATCGTCCTATACGTCTTTTGCCTATGCGCTAAGTTGGACTTGCTCTTTGAACAACTGAAAATATACATTGAATACTATTTAATTTGTATAACTAGGCTAATTTCTCTTATTTACTTTGGTTTTTTTTTACTTCTCTCGTATTGTATATGTTACAAATGATCTTCGCGGGATCTTTAGTCTATGTATAGGCTAGTTTCTATGCGCTTGTCTCTCTGCCCTTGCATTTGACTATCCATAAGCGTTTTCTCTCAATCCTGGAAGGAACATGTTTATTCCTCGATTTATACCGAGGCTTTTGCCCCATGCTCGTTTGATTTTCGATTTGCTCATGCATATGAATATATATATATATATATATATATATATATATATATATAATACATATACATATATATGTATGTATATATGTGAAGCACTTAGTTCTAGCTAGAAAACCAATTTGTTTCGGTTCTTCGTTAAAAGCGAAGGGGAATTTTTGTTTTCTCTTCGTTTTTTACAATACAGTACAAACAGATTCCTACAAAAACAACAACAATATAAGTACTTTATAGCCACACGTATCGGATTTTGATTATGTAAAGACACCAGCGCCGTCCACTATCTGGACCACGTCACCCTCTCAATCATCGCTAATCACGTCCATGCGCGCCTTGAAGTTACGCCACGATCCCGAGGTGCAGACCCCGGGACCCCGCCACCATTCGTTGATATCCGGATACCAAGTGGACTTACGCAACTGATCCTCGTTGTGCAGCGTGGAGCAGACGCGACACCAGAAGTACGTATTGATGAACTCCCCGGTGCCCTTCCACTTGAAGTACGAGTTATAGAGCTCGTCGTCCTTGTCGAGTATATGCAAATACTCGGCCAGCTCGCGGGGCGAGGCAAACTCGTCCACATGTATATAGGAACGACGTGGAGCACTCACCTCGTAATCCTCGGGTCGGGCGCCCATCACAATCGGCAACACCTTGCGATTCAGTGCATTCACAAAGAACTTCTCTGTGATGTAGTCCTTGCAGTTGGAGTTCTCGAAGGCCAAGTAGAATTTATAATCGTTGTCCAGTATATCGAAGCATCTGTCAGCGGTGCTGCGAGGGCATTTGAAATTGCCACAGCCGCCATAGATATCCACCTGTAAGTGAGAGGGTTTGAGTGTGTAAGGAATGTGAAGTCTTATTAGATTAGATTGAAAGAGATTTTCTGGAACAAAAGTTGAGCAATTAGGCAGTGGAGTACAGTGGCTTTGATCTATGATGTATGAGGTAAAACTATTATGATCTTTCAGAAGTCAAAGTTGCAAAAGAAGAAATCTGTTTTAATGCCAGAACTTTTACAAACTTCATTCGGAAATTTGATTTATTAATTCATCTGTAAATTGTTTTTAAATACACGAGTTAAGTCGGCAATTCAATAAGAACTACCTCACTTTATCGACAACCTCGCTACGCCCCTGAACTTATTTTTCTCCTAAGAGAACATTTTCTAAGAGCATGTCAACTACCTACTCAAAGACAGATCTCTTAGATCGACATCTCTTACCCCTTTTCCCTTACTCACCTCAATATGTTTTTGCAGCTCATGTGCATACTGCAGTCGGCCATTGCGTGCTCCACAATTGGAGACAAACCAGGCAACCTTTTTCGTTTTGTTCAGTGCATAGTTGTGATCCTGCTCCTGCTGTTGCAGCTTCGTATCATAGTACTGCCATTTTTCGTAGGGCGCCATCACAGTGCTGTCGCGTCTGTAAAGAGAATTTAAGCAAAATTAAACTTAAAATTTCATTGCAATTCCAATCTAACCCACCTATACGTGGCCGTCCAGTTGATGGCGTCGGGCACCTTGACGTTCTGCGTGTGGTATGGACACTCCAGGTAGTACATCATGCTGACCTGCTTGCGATTGCTGGGCCGGCGTATGCCCGTCGGAATATAGTTGTCCTTGTAGAGTATCATGTCGGCCACGCTGGCCAGATCCCGATTGGCAGTCAGCTCGCAGGTGTCCACGGGACACTTGGAGCGCAGGAAGACCTCGCGCCCCTTCTTCACATTCCACGGACCCAGTCCGTTGTACAGCAGAATGGTTTTCAGCTTGCCGCTCGCCTTGATCTGTTCATAGTTGTGTGGCACATACATGAGCTGATTGATGACGCGATCGTTGTGCGGATCCTGGTGTGGGAATAGCTTCGGGGCGTGCTGTTTGCGTGCCTTGCGATTGCTGAAGGCCTTCGCTGGCCTCGGATAGTATTCGCCATTGCGAAAGAACCAGGGCTTGGCTGTGGCCGCTGGCTCAGCACGCTTATCCGCCGTAGCATCCGCCTCCGCCTCCGCCTCCTCCTCCTCGGCCTCCGGCTGCTGTGGCTGCGGCTCAGCTGGGTCGGCGGGCTGAGGTTCAGGCGAAGCTGGCGGCGCTGAAGCATATATCACTGTGGCCTCCTCCAAGGCCAAAGTCTTCACCGGATTTGTATAAATCTCACGTCGCTGCTGGTGCGCCGGCGGCTGTACGGCGGTTAGAGGAGCGGGTCGCGTGATTGTCGACTTCCATATCTCTTTCTCTCTGAAAGTATTATGTTATCATAGGATGCTGTTTATTGCTATATGATCTACTCACTTGAGATTGAAGCCGAAGATTAGAAGCAGCGCACAGATCAGCGTAAAGTAGAAATATTTCTTCAGCGAGATTTTTGGACGTCGCATTCTGAACACAGCTCTCGGATGTATCCTCCAGGTGTCTATTTCTCTATTAGTTCGCGCGTTAGCACTGGGTCGATGAGTGTATGGGATTCAAAGTTGGCTAATGGCTCAGCCAGTTAACTTGGCCATATTGCTGTAAATTGTTTGTAAACAATGTTATAGACACTTGCTTGATCTATATATACTTTATATATAAATGCAATAAACATGCAGATCAATTCTCCTGATTGCCTATAACAACAACAGTCCACTAATTACCTTTGTTAATGATCTGTATGATGCGTTCGCTTCTGACCCTCAGTCTGTCTGTTCGTGTTCTGTTCCGTCGATCTATGCTAGTCGGCTGCCCTCGCACGAATAACTGTGCTCTCCGTCTATAGCCCTATATCGAACCGCAATTGAAACACTTTGCACTCGTCGAGCCGACAAGTTGCGTCACCTTTTATCTGCACAAATTATGACACATACTATATCCAATGAGGGGCGTCTAAAAGACCCTTTTTTGATGATTACATACTTTATTCGAGTGAATTACGCGCTGGGCGAGTGACCACGCCGTTCTCAGGGGAATTGATAATGTAAGACACTGTGTTCAGTGTAATTCCACGTTTTATATCTATATAATATGCAGCAATTTCATTTAGGCTTCTAATACATAAATATTTATTTAATGCTCAATTTATATGCCACATTTAAGGCTTTTGTCCACACATTTCACGCCTCATTTCCTAGCTTGTGACGAATATGCATATAAAATCAGTTTTCACTTGATTTTTTTATGAATACTTTTACTCCATAATAATTGTCAGATAAGGTATATTGGCTTCATGCAGTAGCTAGAATTAATTGGGAATGCATAAGCCATACGAGTTTTGGAGATATTTTGATTAATAATAAAGGGAACGTCGTTATACCCAGAAAACTCTATAACCCCAAAAGTTTGTTCATATAATCGAAGTCGTTATAACCGATTTCTAAAGTAGTTCCAATCTTCTCTATGCAGGGACCTCTACAAAGGGAACGTCGTTATACCCGGAAGACTATATAGCCACATAAGTTTGTTCATATAATTGGAGTCATTATAACCGATTTCTACTGTAATTACAATCTCCTCAAACAGTAGCGCACTCTTTACAGCTCCAGCAGCTGCCTCGAGGAGCTGTGCTCAATAACACAACGGGGCGTATGCGCAATAAAAGAAAACTATAGCCAGATAAAGTCAAAGCAAGTCAGCTTTTTATGAGCTGGTCCACCCCTCATCCCCCTCCCCAACCCCTCCCACACACATAGGCAACTAATTACACTCGAGCATCGGACTTATCCCAGGCAGCTTCATTAAATGGCATTCAGGAATGGAATGGAATGGAATGGAATGCAGAACTAATCAGAGCCAAAGACCAGGCAGGAAACTTATCTATTCAGCCATGCAGCCATCTATCAAACGTCATTTACGAAACTATTTTACATACTCTTTTGCGGCTTAGTGTGCTCAGTGCTCTGCCCTGCGGCTGCAACCAGGAATTGGAATTGGAATTGGAATCGGGGCGGGGGTTGGTGTTGGGACTTCCCGTTGGGGGGTTGCATGTTGGGCTGCATGTCAGGCCAAACAGGGCGGCTTGTTGTGGCGAGTCTCTTGAGTGCTAGTTTTATAGTGGCTAGCAAAGGACGCGAGCTGACTGAGTGACTGACTGGTGGGTTGGTGGGTTGGTGGGTTGGTGGGTTGTCTGCTTGCTGGCAGCTTGTCTATCGCTGTTTTTGACGGTTTTGACAAGCCAAACGAACGAAGACGAATAATGCCCACAGCGGCTAAAGCGAGAAAGACAGAGATAGACAGAGGGAGGGAGTGAGGGAGACAAGCAACTTTATACTCCAGAACTCATAAAAAATGTAGTTATAGCCTTTCATTCATGTTGCAAAAGTAGAACTTTGCTGGCATGTTGCATACAAAGAAAATTTATAGAACATGCACTGTGTGTGTGTGCTTGCCTATATATGTATATATATATATATATGTGTGTGTGTGCATTAGGGTGATTCCGCTATTCAGTGGTTGATTGTAGCTACTCGCATATTGCCTGTTATTCAGGTACATTGCAAGCTTCCCCTTTAATTATTGTCTGATAGTTTTGCTGCTCTAACAAGTATTTTTCGCTTTATCACTTTAGTTTTAAGCTTGAACATGAAGCTGAAATTATGTTCTGCTAATTTCTGTTGTTTTCGGCACGCTATATACAATACTAATACTAGAGCCGTATATTTAATCAGCATTCACACATATTCTGTGTATTTTCTCAAGAATTTTTACTTATCTTGAGCTACACAGACCCAAACTATGGATGCGTAATCTAGAAGTGACGTGAATTCCGCAGAAACATCTAATTGAAGATGAACATCGTTTTCATTATAGAAACTATAGAGCACATCAATTCTAATTATAAGAGATCATGTTTAAGACTTTGATAGAATTTAATTAAGAAAAACTTAAGCTAAGGTAAAAGTTTCTTAATGGAATATTGTTAATAGTATTCCCAAAGCACTTACAGACTATTTATATGTATGTATGTATGTATCTGTATTACTAGGTTTGCATACATATGTCTGCCATATCATTAATTCTACTATTAAGAAATGATATTTAATACTTTTACTAAAGCTTTGAATACAGAAAAGTTTAGGCTAAAATAGGAGTTTCTTAATGGAATATTAATTTATTGAATATTAAGAGTATTCCCATATTATATCAATATGGCATATCATTAACTAATTGTCATTCATTCACTCCTATCTTTAACTTTCCTTAGCAATTCAAGCACCTACACAAAGCTTACTCAATTTATATTTATTTATATATTTAGTTGTTGTTTCTGCTGTGTGGTTGGGGAGCCTCTTGTCAAGCCACTTGATCCCCTGCATTTAGTATGTCAATGTGCCCATGGACGGACCAGCTCTTGACTTGCATGCATTGTTTTCATAAATATTCCATGGTTCGTTCGTGCTTGAGGCGGGGGGCGTGGCAAGAGGCTCCCATGTTGCTGTTGTTGTCTGTGCTTCGTACGTTGGCCCACTCGACTTTGCTGCTGTTTGGGGTTGGGGGGTGGGGAGCCTTCTCATAGGCAAATATAGCAAATGGTGAAATGGGCTTTTTGTGAGCCCGTTAGTTCTATACATGCGACTAGTAATACGCTTATATTTTTAGCTCCACACGCGCCCTCACATGTGAGTGGGGCTTACGCACAATTTATGACGCTGACGGTGGGGGCGGTAGGGCTTTCCCTGCTGGCAGGGCATGTACGGCTTTAACTGTAAAGGACTCGGCTTTAACACTTGCATTGGCAGTTGCACACACCCCGTGCGGGATAACCTAACGGTAACACACGCACATGTCTGTCTCTAGCATATATGTATACATGTGTGTGCGTGTGTGGAAATTACTTTTTCCTTTGTCTTAATCAATAATGCCGTTGTTTAACATTCTGGCGTTTGGAGGTTAAGGATACGTTTAACCTAACTGTATCCCTTTTAAACAATGTCTCAACTTTTGAACTCAACTTACACAAATTTTGTTTGTTGCTTTGATTTCCGTTTGATTTTCGCTGAGATTTGTATTTCAGTTAGTGGCAGTTGTGATTTTTGCTTGCGCTCAGCATATTTTGCACGTTTCTGCACATCGCTTGATGTTGTTTTTCTGTTTGCACAACACACTGCAAACACACGCACACACACACACACGCGCGCACACAAATTCACGCACAGACACGCCGCGTTGCTGAAGAAGGCGCGCCGTTTGTCCTTTACGTTTTCACGTAACTTTTGCAACTGCGCTGCCAATGTACATAATAATTAGACTCCGGCCAGACAGCTGGGCAGCAGCCACAGCGAATGGGAGAGGCAGAGAGGCGGGAGAGCGGGAGAGTGAGAGAGCGGTTCGGCTGGGAGAGCGCGCAATGATGTGACTATCAGTAAGCAATGATAATGCTATATATGTGTTTACATATATATGTATATACTTATATTTGATAACATTAGTAAGCATAGCTAATAAACACATTTATTTGCGCCTAAAAGATACTACGCCATTCGTATATATTTACGCATGTATGCAGAAAGCGTTCAGCTGCGCTTGCAATTTGTTTAGCAACTGATGCGCAAGCGCTGCCTGCGCTCTATGAAAAGAGAGAGCGAGAGAGAGAGAGAACGCGCTCTCAGGAGAGCGACAATAAGAAGCTGAGCTATGAAATAAACAAACGAAGCCGACGCGACTGCGACGCGTCGCCAGCTGTCGGTGAATGCGCGCCTTATCAATAGAATGCATAGGGCGGTTTTTTCTATTCTGTGCGCCACCCCATTTTGAAGCTGAGCATTTCGATTCGTGTCTTCGCTAAGTGTGCAAATTGACTTTCGAATTATAATTCCTTATATACGCTAAGCTTATTCTATGTATAGATCATCTTGAATCATTTGTTATTCCCTGATATGTAAAACTAGATTAAGTTGCCACTAATAGTTGCAGAAAACTTGTTAAATATAATAAATAAAAATAATTATAATTCTTAGATAAACACATATACATAAGTATAATTTATTCAATTTATTATAAAATTTATCCTTTAAATACTATTCCATTCACATACTTATATTTTGAAAGGCCTTCACGTTGCTCGTTTTGTATATTATTATTTTCCATTCGAATCACTTACGACTTAACCCGCTGCTTCAATGTTTATATACTCAGATCTTAGCTATGAGACTTAGGCATAGTACAAATAGATATACATACATACACACACACATAACACACAATGGTTTTTGCAAATTGATATTAGTTTCCCATTAAAAATATATGCGTCTATACTATAATCTTAATTTGCAAGTGTCTTAGGCTTACATTAAATATATATATATAATTATATATCTATATACGCATTTAATTACATATATAAATATATATAATCTATATATATATATTTGGTCTGACAGTCGTTTAACCAGAGCTGAAGGACTCGTAAACATTGGCGCCCACCATCTTCGATTTCTCGGACACAACATAGAAGCTGAGCAGCTGCGTCGGCAGATTATGTGGACGGGCAGCGGTATCATAGCCATGCGAGGTGAGTCCACTGATTATGGGTATCAGCTTGGCCAGGGCCAGCAGAACCTTATTCACATCAAAGAGATTGTTGTTGTTGCTCTGTTTGGTCTGTCCATTCAGGGACTCTTGCTGCTGCAGCTCGCCGGGCGCCAAATGCTGTAGAGTTTCGCCCATCGACTCGGCAATGGCATCACAGCTGAGCACAAAGCCGCGACTCACATTGTGCGCACAGACACCAATGCAATCCTCGCTCTCGAGCAGATCCAGCGTCTCGTTATACATCTGCTGCAGCAGCGGAGAGCAATTGAATCTCTCCTGCAGGCGGGTTAGGTCTGGCAGCAGGTACTTACTCATCTTCGAGTTGGGATCGTGTCGTGTGTCGCTATTGATGGCCATCTGCAGTGACCAGAACAGTTGCTCCGTATCGGCCAGCGTCAGTTGACGCGAGAGCGGCATCGACTTCAACACCTCCACCACCTGGCTGCGTATAAATCGAGCCAAATCTCGAATGCCATCGTGTGTGATGAAATGGCGGATGAGTGATAAGTATTGCTGCTTCAGTTCGTCCGTTATTTGCCGCTGCTCTGTCATGATGTCCCGGTAGATGTAACCACCGAGCAGGTTCAGCTGCACGCGCAGCGCAATCACCAGCATGGAGGAGGCATAGACAAAGGTGGCTAGGCGCGTGAATGAGACGATTTTCATTTGCTCCCACAGCTCCAGTTTATTGGCTGGATTCTGGCGCAGCTGTTCTAGTAGCTCGTCTGTGCTGCACTCGTGCAACACCGCCTGGCACATCTCCTCGCCCATGCCCAGGATCACCT
Source organism: Drosophila hamatofila (assembly GCA_035045345.1). Taxonomy (NCBI): domain Eukaryota; kingdom Metazoa; phylum Arthropoda; class Insecta; order Diptera; family Drosophilidae; genus Drosophila; species Drosophila hamatofila. Next base: position 10,968,218 of record JAWNPA010000052.1, on the reverse strand, counting down.
GGTTGCAGGTGCGTTCCGTTGACTCAAAGTGATGCATTCGCCGTGTACGCTCAAAGAATTCCCTAGCCTGCTTCTCCTGGTATTCCACCAGCTTGCGCTGCGCATAGCGCGCTGCATAGATGGTGCCACCCACCAGAGCACCAGTTACAATGAATTTACGTCGGTGGCGTGACAGAAAGTCTTGCAGGCGCGACAACATTATTATGAGCTCCTTTCCTCGTGTGAGACCTTTAAAGTTTGGTTGGGAATATCGACAGCTGCTGCCCTTGCCTCCGCCTCTGCAATAGAAAAATGCTATTAATTCTTAATGTGCAAAGTTCAAATATGCTAGTTTGAGTCTACCACGTCGGCGACTTTGGTCCGAATAGATTAGATTAGGCTAATACCGATGAAATGCTTACAAATGGTTTGCGTTGTATATTGTGGGGCACCTCTGTGCCGTGTGTTTGTTCTATGAAATCGCAATTATCTATTGATTTCGGCTTTGATCACTTCTTAATTCTTGGTTGGCCCCTTTTGTTGGTTGTTATTGTTGTGCGGTTTGCACGCGTGGAATGTTTTGTTTATATGTGTCTGTATTAAATTTGTTCTATTTAAGTCAGCATACTTGGATTTCTTATTACTTTTGCACAAATATGTATGTTTAACATTTATTGAATCAGTGAAGCACTTGTCTGCAAATTCTTTGTGTATTAGCGCCCAAACAGGGCTGACATGCGTTTATTCTACCAGGGCTATTCCCCATGCGGCGCTTTACAGCACTGCTACTGTACATCAGCTGTCTGTCTGCCCGTTAGGCACTGTTAATCAAAATTATTTAGTTGGTCAAGTATGGGAAATTAATTTCCTTTTAAATTCTAAGTAAAACACCTTTGGTTATAAAAAAAAAACAAGCATGATTTAGCCAGAATTCTTGTAAGCTCAGCTTATTAACTTTATTACATTGGATAATTTTAATGAAACGTGCTACCAGATGGTCCTTGGCTAAATTAAACAATTATTCAAGCACTACCATCAAATTGAATATTTATGCAAAATGGAAAAGAAGAAGTCCTAGAATTGTAAATTAATTGTAGTTATATTTTAGTAGATTTGCTGAAGCTTGTTTTGTTATCAGCGTACTCTTCTTTATTTGCTATGTTTTCTAACACTAAAAGATATATTTACATGTGTGTATGTGTGTGTGTGTTTGATTAATGCGCTCCGCTGTAGTGGGCGGCAGTGTTTACAATGTCGTCAACAGAGCGTAAACGAATTGTAGTCACTGGATTTGGGCCATTTGTGGGCCACGAGGAAATCAATGCCAGTTGGGAGGCTGTGCAACTGCTGCCCGAAAGTATTAGCTGCAATGGCGTCGACTATCAGCTGGAGCAACGAATGGTGCCCGTAGAGTATGGATCTGTTGATGAGGCAGTGGAAGAAATTTGGCAAAGCCAACCCGAGGCAAGCAATAAATACATATTATATCACGTTGCTGGGCGTGATACTGACATCATCATCGTATCCATACTTATACACAGCTTGTCGTGCATGTCGGCGTCTCCGGTGTGGCCAAATGCGTGCATGTGGAAAAGCTCGCCTACAATCATCAATTTCGACGTCCCGATAATGCGGGCCAATTTCTGGAGAACGGCACCTGCAGCTTATCCCAACACGGTAGGGTGAACGTATTGCGCTGCGGCCTTGACGTAGATACGATAGTGAAGGCTGTAAATACCATTTGCAAAGATTGTGTGGCTGCAGTTGATAGCGATAAGGTTCCAAATGCCACTGTAGCCTCGAAGAATGTGGGCAGCTTCCTCTGCGGCTACATTTATCTCAAGTCCCTGGACATGGATTGCAATAGGTGCTTGTTCGTGCATGTACCGCCCATTGATAAACCTTTTAGTACAAGTCAAACAGCAGATATTCTTTACAGAATAATTGAGCAATGTATTCAACAGATTTCACCTTTTGTACGCCAGTGAAAGTCATTTGAGTACGCGCATTTCTTTTTACGCAGATAGCGTATGTATTTTATAATTGTATAGAACATTATTATGAGGATTATTTAATGCGGTACACGTAATTGTTTTTATCTAAAATAATTTGCAAGTAAATAAAACTACCAGCTGGGTAAACTAAAAACATGCAGTTTTTGTTTAAACAGTCACTAAAGTGACTTCCGCGTAATTTTATTAATAAAAAGTAAAACGGCGAATAATAAACGACAATTGTAAATCGGCAAGCTCAAGCTTTTCATTTTGATTGTACTAAATGAAATTTATAGCAACAATAACGGAGAAGTGCTAAATTCAAACTTGAAGCTATTGTTAACAGCAGCGCATTATGTTAAGTCAACAATATAACATAAATGAACTAGCTGAATCAATCGTTCTTTTTGCTGAGTGATTCCTGTAATCGAACAACTCGATATATGTATATATGGAGGCAATGTTCTGTCGCTTGGACGTAGACGATTTCATTTGGATTTTAGCTTGCAACTTGTGCGGTAGTAATTTTTTGTCTTTGGAGTTGCGATAGTGTGTGTCTGTGTGATATACATCTACCTACATATAAGCATTTATATATACTAAATAATAAGTGCCCGCGATGAAATTCCTAATCTGTGCATTGCTCGCGGCGTCCTACGTGGCGGCCGCTGATATTAAATTGGAGGAAGGTGTCATTGTAGCAACGGTAGACAATTTCAAACAAGTGATTACCGACAATGAATTTGTACTCGTCGAATTCTGTGAGTATTCTTAATTGCAACGCTATTAACATAACATAAATAAAAGGTGCAGTGCCGGCCGCTTAATCGCAACCGCTATTGTAGATGATTCATGAAAATCGGCAAGAGGCTACGTGGTCTTTTCTCAGCCAGTCAGCCAGCCAGCAGTATGATGCTCTAAGCAAAATATGTCTGCGTGGCAGTTTAGCCAACAGTCACATTGTTGTTGCTAGTCGTCGTCAAGCTTCCTGTGGCTTGTGAAGGCGGGACGAGAACAGAAGTCATAGTTGAGAGAGAAAATTTATTTGTGTATAGTTTTTTTTTGTTTTTATATTTTATCGTATATCGCATATCGATAAGATTTTGCAGATATTGTCTTGCGCCCAGCTCTCCTCTCTCTCCCTGCCATTCTCTGGCTCTCCGTCTCTCCGTTCAACGTCAGTTTCTCTCTTTGTATATGACCATCTCTGTTGCGCACACTGGGCCTCCACCTGTGCGCAAGCGAGAGCAGACAACTGTGCTGGCATTTGTTGCGCCTAAGTTAAATGTTAAAGTGCTAAGCAAAGCAAAAGTAGCGCGTCATCAAAATCGTTGAAGATAATTCTTCGACACATTTCCCAACAGGGTCAGCATTGTTGGCATTTGGCAGCTAAAGTAGTTGTTGCGTTCCTGCTCTTATCGTTATTTCTTTCTGGCCGCGCGGCGTCCTCACAGCGAGATAAGCCCCGTAACGGTTTCTATTTTCATATTTCTCTCTTTTATCAATACGCTGCGCCGTATTGCATTGCTTTCGCCTCGCCCCGGGCGTGGCAGTAACCATAGTCGCCTACTCGCAACTTTGTTGCTTACATCCGTTTCGTTTTAGAACATTAAAAAAAGTAGCCAAGCAACTGTCGCTTTGAAACTGGGTTAGCTAAACAGCTTTAAGAATGTTGTCCGTCTCTCTCTTTTGTGCGCTGCTTTCTATTCTGCTTTGCCCTTTTTAGCAGCGTACGCAACGCTTGATGCGCTCGCGCCTGCGCAGCAGCCGAAGTTCATTCAACTTTTTCGTTTTGTATTAATTCGCTCTCAGTTTTCGTTACACTCTTTGTTTGTGTTTTGTTGTCTGTTGTTTGTCTTCTTCCTAAAGCGCGTGCCAAACAGTGCGTCAATGTAGCGGCTGTGTTGCCATTTTTTCGAGAGCACAAAAAGCTAGATCTAGCTGGAAAGGTAATTTCCATAGATAATTCGATAATTTTACATTGCACTCGATACAAAAAACATACAAAATTAAAAACTCAACTGATATTTAAAAAAGGCTAGATTTAAGGCTATAGGCATTATTTTCATAATTAGATCTTGATCTACCCTTAAATAGGCTAAAATGGCAACACTGCAGAGGCAGTGGCTTCCCATGTGCCTGTTGCTTGCTATTGCTAGCAGTTTATCTGTTTACGCTACGTTTCACAATTCGACAATGTGACAATTTGGCAATGTGTCAACGTCAGCAACAGCGTGGAGTGCCGTTACTTGGCTTCGATCAGATAATTCTCTTCGCGATTCACCTTGCCAATCTTATCATTCTCTTGAGTCAATACCAAGGCCACGTCAGCTTAAGCCATCGATAAGAGTGCAAGTAGCATCGACGACGCACATTATGTCACTGTGTCTCTCTCTCTCTCTCTCTCTCTGCCCCTGTCTCTCTTCTCGCCTCTCCACTCCTCGCTCACCTTCATGCGCTCTCGCTCTCGCCTGTATGCACGCACGACTCTTCAGAATTCAACACGTGGAATTTGCATAATTTCCCACAGCTGCTGTACCATGTTAAATCTAGCGTGAAATGCTTTGAATGCCACGCCCACTCCAACGCCTACGCATTTGTCACAATTTGATTTTCCATGCGAATGAATCGTATAAATGAAATATCTAGATATAATCTATTTATAATATTAAAACTCATTGTTAGAGCCTTTAAAAAGAGAAGCCATTGAAATCGATTCATTAAATTTGCAATTTCCTAATAAACTAAATGAATGGGATACGCTGCGATAGCCTCAATTATATTCCATTAATTATCCATTTTCAAATTATCATTTATATCAATTTTTAACCTTCATCTTCTTCGTTTTAGATGCACCATGGTGTGGACACTGCAAGGCTCTGGCGCCCGAGTACGCCAAGGCTGCCCAACAGCTGGCCGAGAAGGAGTCGCCCATTAAGCTGGCCAAGGTTGATGCCACCGTTGAGGGTGACCTGGCCGAGCAGTATCAGGTGCGTGGCTATCCCACGCTGAAGTTCTTCCGCAGCGGCTCGCCCGTGGAGTACAATGGTGGACGTCAGGCCGCCGACATTATTGCCTGGGTGACCAAGAAGACTGGCCCACCGGCCAAGGACTTGACCAGTGTTGCCGATGCCGAGCAGTTCCTGCAGGACAACGAGATCGCCATCATTGGCTTCTTCAAGGATGTTGAATCGGCCGAGGCCAAGATCTTCACCAAGACCGCTAACGCATTGGACTCATTTGTTTTCGGTATCAGCAGCAACGCTGATGTTATTGCCAAATACGAGGCTAAGGACAATGGCGTCATTCTGTTCAAGCCATTCGATGAGAAGAAATCCGTGTTCGAGGGCGAGCTGAATGAGGAGAACCTCAAGAAATTCGCTCAGGTGCAGTCTCTGCCTTTGATTGTGGACTTCAACCATGAGTCGGCTTCCAAGATCTTCGGCGGCTCCATCAAGTCGCATCTGTTGTTCTTTGTTTCCAAGGAGGCTGGCCATATCGAGGCCCATGTTGACCCACTGAAGGAGATTGCCAAGAAGTACCGCGAAGACATTCTGTTCGTGACCATCTCGTCCGATGAGGAGGATCACACTCGCATCTTCGAGTTCTTCGGCATGAACAAGGAGGAAGTGCCCACCATCCGTTTGATCAAGTTGGAGGAGGATATGGCCAAATACAAGCCCGATACGAACGATCTGTCGGTCGAGTCCATTGAAGCATTCCTGCAGAAGTTCCTCGACGGCAAGCTGAAGCAGCATCTGCTTTCACAGGAGCTGCCCGAGGATTGGGACAAGCAGCCCGTCAAGGTGCTCGTGTCGAGCAACTTCGAGAGCGTCGCCCTGGACAAGAGCAAGTCCGTTCTGGTTGAGTTCTATGCTCCATGGTGCGGTCACTGCAAGCAGCTGGCTCCCATCTACGAGCAGCTGGCCGAGAAGTACAAGGATAATGCCGACATTGTCATTGCCAAGATGGACTCCACTGCCAACGAGCTGGAGAACATCAAGATCTCATCCTTCCCAACCATCAAATACTTCCGCAAGGATGACAACAAGGTCATCGACTACAATCTGGACAGGACTTTGGATGATTTCGTCAAGTTCCTAGACGCCAACGGCGAGGTTGCTGATGCCGAGCCCACAGAGGAGAGCGAAGAGGAGGAGGAGGCGGCGCCCAAGAAGGACGAGTTGTAAACCAACAACAACAACAAGAGCAGCAATGCAAATAATCCAACAAAAACAAACAACAACCACACAAACATGAACACACATAAACACAACAAAATAACAAATAGCAACGTACATTCTGTAGTTTATTCTTGTCTTCGGTCGCGGATCCAATTCCAATGAGTTTTTATCATTGCCCCCAAGTCCTGGCCGTGGCACTTCTTAAGTCCCATTTTGTTTGCATAAAGAAATATATAACTTAAATTAGTTTGTGATTTACAACCACGAAATTCATGAATGGAAACGTGCAGCAGTTGGCATTTGATATGTCTGTAGCTTAGAATTCAGGTTTATTGAAGATGATGTGGTATCCGAGAAATCAAATCTATAAATTTTAAATATGTACTCTTCTAAGTTTTCTATTTGGAATTTTTAGAATCATTTGAGAAAGAACTGATTAAGGACTTAATAAAAAAAGTTGGTAACAACATTAAAACCAAAAACAGTTTGTGTTTTATTTGAAATCAAATTCTGAATAGCTTGATTAATTTTCAATTAGACTAAATTATTTTTATTGTAAAATTTCCTTAGAAAGTATATAAAATGCTAGTAAAAATAATAATAATGAAGTAATAGTAATAGTAAAAATAAAAATGATAAATAAATGTATTATAATTGTTTTTCAATTATATATGGTACTTCATTTTTTCTAAATATACAATTTTTTATTATATGTATTATTTTTTTTTCTTTCAAATTCACATTTCGCGCTCTTCTGTTTATGTTTTGCAGCACTGCAACATTGGAATGTTGCGCCACATTTTGGTATTTTTATGTTACCACTATACAGTCACACTGCAAGTGATTTTGAGGCCAAGTGTGACCGATTAAATGCATTTTCGTGTGTATTTTAGCAGGCAACATTCTAAAACACAAATAGTCTGCAAAGCATACAAATTTCAATGCGCATGCAGAAAGTTGAGTAAAACATGTGTAAAATACAGCAAATGCCTTGTGAATTCGTAACTGGATTGTGGGCACCAGTGATATTTGTAGTGTAGCGTGCAAAGTGTGCGCGCCGCTTCTTCATTACAGCTAACATTTCTGCGGTACGTGTGTGTTCGTATATGTGTGTGTGTTTGTGTGTGTCTGTGGCGGAGCGTGTACGAGTGTGTGTACGTGCGCACATATGTACATATGCCTGCATGTAGGGCCATTCAATGCTAACGGGACTTTCTCTTCAAACAATGCAAAAAATTGTTGATTTGCGACCTTCTCTCTTGCATTGCAGAATGATGAGCACGACACGAACCAACTGCATGAATGTTGATGAAAACGGCACAGTTGCGACCGCTGCTGCCGCTGCCGCTGTCGCAGCGTCAACATCGTCGACGGCAGCGGTGCCGGAATTCGTGCACCTGACTGAGACGCGTCGGTATATTTATAGAGCGATAGCCGCCATTCATGATGATAGCTTCAACAATGTTATGAATCGACTGCTCAGACAGTTCGAGAGGTAAGTGCTGATTCACAAGCCCCAATAGCCCCTTCCTCTCTGATCGTATTCTACCCGAAGTGCCATACGAGAGGAGCTGGAGTACGCACAGAACTCGCCTGCAATATGTCGCAAATTGGCGCGCAGCATAATCGGACTGGCTGACCTGATACACACGCTGCTGGGCCAGCGCCTGTCGTCCACCAGCAGCTGGAACTTGAGTCGAGATCGCTGGTGCTACATTGTGGCCAATTACATTGCCTGTGAGCTGTGCGCCGCACAGGACCGCATCGAGAAGGATCAGTGCATTATTGAGAGAATTGGCAGTATGCTTAGTCTGTATGTGGAGGGCAATGAGGAGAGCTCCGCTCTGCACAAGGAGAACACGCTGCGCACACTAATCGCCATACCCAAGCTGTATGGCCAGGCCAACATTATCACGGTCTTCTACAGGTTGGCAGCTGATTAAAACGTGTTCTAAAGTGTATAATTTATGATTGTATAAATCTTTATTTTAGCCGCCTTTTTCCGGAATGGTCCTCAACGTCGGGCCTGTTCAGTCAGGTCGAGCTGCCCGATAAGATATACATTGAATATATTATTATATTTTATTACTGGCAACGACTGGAGCGCAATGAGTCGACCAAGCAGCGCATCTTTGAGTTTGCCATCAAGTACATGCGACCTGCCCGCACGCTGCCCTACAATCCCGCCTACATAGAGCATCTGCCCAAATACAATACACCCAACACGGCCACGCGCTGCATTTTGGAGCACCTCAGCCTCAAGCAGTGCTGCCGAGGATTGCATTCAGCCAGCAAAATGGACAATCGAATGATTCAGCCCAGTGAATTAGTAAGTCAGCAATATGATTGCTTCCCTTTCCTTTCCACAATGATGTTTTAGTAAAAGGTCTGAGTTGGGCTGGCGGGGCACGCCTTGTCCTGCACCGACGCAGTTAGTCGCGCTTCGTGTGCAGGCGAACGTGTCTCTGCTGCCCATAGAATGACTTCAACATTTAGCTGAGTTTAAATATTTAAGAGTTTTCAGTAGATTTATAAAAGCAGAAATACCTTATTAATTCATTTCACTTTTGCCAACAGATACTTGACTCGGATGAGGAGGACTCAGGCTCTGAATCTGGCTTGGTACTAATGAGCACTTTGTTCTTAACGTCAAGCGCAACGCAGCAAGAGCCACCGCCACCGCCAGCTCCGGATCCGCCCGACTTCCTAAAGCGCTTGTGCCGCAATGCCAGCCGCCTGGAGCCCGTGAAACGTGCCACGGCCTTGTATCGAGGCATAGACAGCACGTGTGAAGTTGTGGATCTGTGTGAATCGGACGAGGAGGAAGAGATGTTCTCACTTGACTTCAGTGTGCCCGCGAATGTGGATGGCAACGGCTCCTCCAACTCGAACGAGGCGACTGGAGTGGGCGATGACGACTATGTGCCCATAACGCGCATATATCCCGATAACTTGCGCACATATCAGCGTGTCACGAGCGGCGGCGCCACCGTATCTGCTGCCTCTGCCTCCGCCTCTCCTGCTTCGCCTGCTTCCTCTGCTGCCCCTGCTGCCACCTATACAATGCCGCGCATAGTCAACAGCTACAGTTGCCGCAGGGACAGCCTGCACCTGGTGTCCACAACGCAGACACCGCCACATCTGGTCGATCAGTGTGTGCAAACGGCAGCGCAAGAGGAGGAGGAGGAGGAGCAACAGCAACAACAGCTGTTGGAGCACGAAGAGCAGCAGCAGCAGCTGCATTTCAATGATGATGCCATATCCAGTTGCCTGCTCTATTCAGACACGGGCCAATCAGCCAGTCCCACAACCACCGAGCTGCTCTACGAGGCGTCGTTCAGTCGCAGGAAAACCACTCCGGGGGCTAGTGCGAAACTTAAACCCAATGACAATCATCACTGCCATCAATCATCTAGTCGTAATAGTCATAGTAGCGAGGCCTCCTTACACAAGAAACAGGTTACGTTTAGTACACAACCTGTGTTCGCCTCCAAAAAAGCCCAGTTAAACAAATCACTTAAAAATATTAAGCCGTCTATTAAGCGTTACAAAAAACCAAATTATACATCACTAACGCCGCTGACGAAGCCCAGTTCAAATATGGACTTTATTGAATCTCTAAAGTGGATGGGGCGTAAAGGTAATACATAAATATACCTGCTATTTATATTGAATGTAATATAATAATTAAATTTCCATCATTTTAGAACATTTACTTGCCGGCCAGCGCATGTTTAGCAAACTGGAATCGAAGAAACACTGTGATAAACGGACTACTGAATCGTTGTCTTCCTGCAATCGACGTGACCGACAAGGTCAGCAGTCACGCTCGCCAGCCGCTATTACGCCCACGCCCACAAGTCAGCTAACGCCCACTACGAGCAATGCTTCCAGCGGCACACCGACACCGCAACCGAAGAGGCTGCCGCCTCGAGGTTCACAGCGCTCATTGCCCACACCGCCCGCCTCCACGCACAGCTCAATTGAGACATGTCGTCATCGAAAGTCCTTTGATAGCGTGCAGAATTCGATGGACGTTGAGGTGCAGGCCTTGGCCAGAAAGTTTAAATTTGACCGCCGAAAGTTCTCGGACAATTCCATGGAGCACGTGGAATTCTACAAAAGTCTGCTGCAGCTGCAACGTAGAAGAATGGAAGAGAAGCGGCAACTGAATGCCACAATAAAATCTCAATCAGTGTCAGATCTTAAAGTCAGAAAGCGATTGTATGCGGCAAATATGAAGCTACGGCTGGATATTGAGAAGCTGGAGAGGGATCTGGAGATTATTAAAAACTTTGCGGCGGAGACGAGAGCAAAGACGGCAGCAACAACAACATCAACATTGAGTACAGCGCTGCTCATGCCTGTTGTAAGACTGAAGCGTGTTCGTATTGAAGACTGGGAAAAGACACGCAGCAACGTCCAGGACAGTATTAACGTAGGTGGACCTTATAGAGCTTAATACATCTACATTTACTCTACTCATTCGCTTTTTCTTTTAGGAGGAATTGGAACAGCCCAAGCAGCGAAAGCCAGCCAAGCGTCGTCGGAGAAAGCAGCATTGTTGGTCAAGGATAAAGAACCTGAATAAAAAGAAGAAACTGTCTCAGCAGGAGGTATTTAGAGAAGCTGACAGTCCAGCTCCGATTGTGGATACTGCTTCAACTGCTGATAATGCTGATAATGCTGATACTGCTGATAATGCTGATACTACTGATAATATTGAGAATACTGTTTTAGCTGATAATGTTGCCACTGCTGATATTGCGGATATGGCTGACATTGCTAATATTGATACTCCCACTGATTGTAATACTACTCCTGTCGCTACTTCTGTTCCTGATGCTCCTGCCTCTTCACCCAGTTCCGCTGCTTCACCCTCACCTGTGCCAGACTGCATTGCCGCCTACGTCACGTTGGCCAACAATGGGGAGTCATGCAACGAGGAGGATGCAATCATGAAGCCCAGTGCTATGCAAGTGTGCATGCCCGGTCCCGACCTGGAGCCGAGCAGCGTAATAGCCGCACACGAGATCGAAGTGGCGTCCAGTAATGTACCTGTCTATTTGCTCAACGGCGAGAGTCGCGATTTGACAACGCCCGTGCCAACAACTTTGGCCAGCGATTTGGTTGCATATGAGCCGTAACATTCGAATGAGGATTGTAGGCGCGTCTTTGTGGAATCTGAATCTATACTGGCTACTGGCCACTTTTAACTGTAGTCCATACACACACATATATATATATATATATCTATATTTTTGTTGATATTTAAAATGAAGCCTGTTAAAAGAATATTGAAACACACAAAACCAATATTTCAAAATTTAACTTTAGGAATATTCGAATGACTTGTTGAACCTTACAATTATTAATTGCCAATCATTTTCGCAGAGTATTCGCCTATTGGACATTGCAATCCGAAGCTTTAAGTTTATATACCTTTTATTTATTCATAACTATGATATATATATTTGCATATATATATATAAAATACATATTGTTTTTAGTTTTAAATTGTGCATAGCAATCGCTCAATGCGAGCCGCAATATTAATTTATCTTTATTTGATTTAAGGACTTATGTTCAATGCAATAAACTTAAGCATATAGTACTTGAGATTAGTCACAATTGTTCTGATATAAATATTTATATATATAGGTATAAATATATATACATATATATAAATTATGTGCATTACTTTACAAGTTAAATTAAATAAATGTATGGTGTTTTCCTTTTCAAGACTTCAATTAATGTTTCATTTTAGCCGATTCGCGTATGTTAAATTTCGGCACACGATCCTTTCTGGCCAAGATCCTATTGGAGTTGTCTTCAATATTAATTGTGCTGATTATAATGTTCACACGACGCTCGATGACGCCAATGAAGAGCTTCACATTGTGCACCGTGAGGAAGGTCTTCGAGCTGAGCACATTCAATATGGGCGCATCATCGCAAGCCAGCAGTCTGAGGGGATTGGAAAATAAATACCATTTAAATATATATATATACATAGATATTTTGGATAAACCCACTTGAATATATCCTCTATACCCTTGAGCAGCTGCTGCAATCGACTGCTCAGATTCTGTTTCTTTTCACTCGTCTCCTTGGCCAGCTGCTCTATGCGCGCCAATTCCTCATTTAAATAGTCCAAGGCCTCAGTCTTGAGCTTCAGTTCCTTCTCAGTTTGCTCCGACTTCTGACGCTCTACAATTAAAAATATTCAATATTATCATCCCTCAGGCAGCTCTCTGTATGCAAGCTCTTAGCTTACCAATTTCTTCTGTTAGCTCTTGGGTGGTGTCGTTGAGCACCTCCACTTCGTGACTCAGCTCGTTCACATAGTTGAAGAGCGCAAAGTTTTCGTCTTCCTGGCGCTTGAATTGTGCCACCAAACGTTCGGTGTCATCCTCGCCATACAGCTGCTTGATTCTCTCAATGATCTCTTTGTACTCGTACAGCTGTCGCTCATAGTTCTCCTTCTGGCTCTGTTTCTTGTCCAGCTCACGTTGCTCCAGCTCCGGATTGAGCCGTTTCTGGCCCTTGATGTCGAAGAACTTCTGCAGCTTGGCATCGTGCTCCAAGCGGCGCTGCATCTCTCGCATCTCCTGAATGTGCATGACTTTGTCGTTCTCATTGCGATCCTTGAGCACCGACAGCTTCGTGCAGAGCTCCTGGCGCTGATCGAAAGCCAATGTGGACTGATCGATGAGGTCCATGATTAGCTTTTTGCCATCATTGAATTGGGTCACCATCGATTGCCACATCTCGTTGAAGTTAGCTCTAAATTGAATGAATGGACAAATGTAAACTACAAAAATCATAATTTATTAATGCTCACCGATCTTGCAGCATATGATTGATGGCATCTCTCATCTTGCCATTCTCCGTTAGGACATCGCTGCACTTTTTGTTGACCACATCGAGGCGGTTCTCGAGTTTGACCACGCTCTTCTGCACCTTGCAGATGGTGTCCTTGTAGCAGCTGTCGGGCACCTCATTGCGACGCAGTGCATCAATCTCTTTCTCCATTTTACGTATGTGACCCTCCAGTTCCCACAGATTCGTCTGCTCGCTTTGGTAGACGCGTTGCAGCTCCGCTTGCTGATCTTGCAGATTGCTCAACTGTTTCTCCTTATTGGTATTTCGGCGAGCATGAGTGCCGCCCTCCAAGGTTTTGATTTCCTCTTTTAGCTTTTCATTCTCCAGCTGCAGTACGTTAATCATGTGATTTTGCTTTTTCAGGCGCTTCGCCTTCTCCTCGAGCAGCCCACGCAAATCTAACTGAAGCGAACGATGTTGGCGCTGTAAGCGCTGCAGCTCAGCGGCGGCCAATTGGTCCAGTTGGTCAGTCATTATTTATAATTTATAAATTAATTTATTATAATTGAATAAATTTACTTTAAAATTGGAAAACTTTTCGCTTGCAGTCAAATCACCGTTATTTACTAAAGCACAGGGTGACTCGTTACCAGGCAACCAAGCACACAGTACTGCCAGATCTGTGGATATTGTTTTGCTCTACTGAGCACCAGAGTTGCCAGATGTGCGCTTAAGTCAGAAACCCGCCAAATTTAAAAAAGAAATACTAGAATTTTTATGGTAAAAGTTTATTATTTGTAACTTTATTTTTTAGTTTGTTCTTTGCATTTTGTTTTCATGTTTAAATGTCTATAAAGTATATATAATATATATTTTTCTGCATTTTTGTAATTTTACCATTTTGTTTTCTTTTCTTTCTTAATATTTGTTTTTTTTTTTTATTATAAACTTGCCAGTTTTTTGCTTTTTATTTAATATATATATATGTATATATATATACTTATTTTTTGTTTTTCACTTATTACATTTGCATAAGTTGTCATGTATAATAATTATTTATTAATAATAATTTAATTGTTGTAATTATAACTGGTTTACTTGTTCATTTATAATTTTTCCTTTTTCGTTCTGCTCCATTTTTTTTTATTTTTCAATTTTTCCTTTTATTTTGCTTTGCTACTACCTGTACCATAATAATATATGTCTCTCATACTATATGTCGCCCATATACGACGCCCAGAGTTTTGGCCAACGAAACAAAGTTTACAAAGTTTGCCATTTTTTTTTTTTTGGTTTTCCCGTTTTAAAACTGTCAAAATTTAGCCTAAAACTTTTTGATATTTTTTTTATGTATATTTAATTTTTTCTTTAAGTTTTTGTTTGTTTATATTATTGTTAGCTTGGCCTAACTGCTGTCTCTTTCGTAAACTGTGTAATCGAAATTAAATAATACATACATGTATATATATAGAATATATATATCATATATATATTCGTATATATATATAAAGAAAGTAAAGCAAAAACAACAACATGAGAAATAGGCGCAAATATAATGTTTTTTTCGTATGTAGTTTTTGTTGTTCCTTTCTTCTAATTGTTATTGTGTTTTATTTTGTTTTTTTTTTTGTTATTTTGTTAATATAGTTACTTATAAATATATATGTTTAGGTTTATTTATGTATGTTTCTTGTATGGCATAAATTATTAATAATTATTGTTGTTTAAACTAGAGTTGTTTTTGTTGTTGTTTAATGTTGGTTTTTTCTTTTGTTTTTTGTTTTTTATTTTTGCTCTTTACGCCTGTTAAGTATTAAAATATTTGCATAGTTTTTTGTTTAAATTTGTTTGCTTTCATAATTAATTAATTAATAGTTGATTTGATAGCATTTCATAAATGTGTTTTTGGGCTTCAATCATTAAATTGAATACAAATATAAATATATATACATATACATATATATATATATATATATATACATATATATATATTTATAGATATATTTCTTTGTAATGTTTGCATTTTTTTCGGTGTTTACTTTCATCCTTTTGTTTTTTTCCCCATGAACGAATGCACAATTTTTACACACTTCGCCATTGAGTTGTTATTATTTATAAATAGTATTTAATATACACATATGTATAGTATATATATATATATAAAGACCTTTCTCTTTGCTATTTTAAATTGTATTTTGTTTTGTTTTGTTTTGTTTCGCTATTTACTCGTATGCTTGTTTTTTCCTTGCCTTTTCAACTACATTGCCTATTAGTTCTCCTCCAGCTCCATTCCATTCTCTTTATATGTATGTATGTATGTATATGCCTGTATTATGTATGTATGTATGCATGTATATAAATATAAATTTTGGTTGTAATATAAGTAAGTACACGTATGTATGTGTGTGAGTGTGTATGTGTATGTGTGAGTGTGTTTTCCTTTATCTGCTTTGTCGCTGTGCTTTAAGAATCGAATTGCATTTATCTCAAATTAGGAAACTTGAGAAAAAAACATAAATATTTCAATATTATTCAAATTGTGCTTTACATATTTGAGAAAAAGCTTGCATCGAATTGGGTGAAATTTATTTGAACCTTGATGTTAATGTTTTTTTTTTGTTTGTTTTCTTTTCTCTCTTTTATTACTACACATTTATTTTATTTCATTTTGTTTTGATTTTGAAACCATTTTACATTTAACATTTAATTCTGTTTGTAATTCCTTATTTAATTTCTGTTTGTTTGGAAACATAGAAAACATTTGACAAGAGCAAGCATTCATTTATTTATAACCGCAGAAAGGATTGAAGTTTGTTGTTTAAATGAAACATTTCTGATAAATTTACATTTTTAGCTACAATTTGTTTTGTTTTTCTCTTTTATGTTATTTATATGTTTTTCTCTTATTTTCATATGGCATTTAACTGCATTTTTTTTTTGCTGCTAATTTATTTATTTTTTTCTTTATTGTTTTCGTTAAAGGTGCTCTTCAAAAATTCCAAATAATAACTTATTAGCTGTTTTATAATCTTATTTATCTGTGTGTGTGTGTGTATGTGTATGTATGTGTGTGCGTGTGTGTTCTAAATAAAGAAGAAGAATTGCAGTTGCAGTTCAATTGATGCTCTGCCTACATTCTTCCGTGCTCTAAAATTGTTTTTCAAATGCAAATCAATTTGCTTAGGTGTGCGTGTGTGCGTGTGTATGTGTGTGTGTGTGTGTGCTAGTGCATAATGCTGATTACGGACGGATTTCTAAACGGAAAGTAAAGTTTTTGTGTACTAGAATAAAGCTGCATTATAGGGTATTAAACGCAACAGAAATTTACTTAAAGTGTGTCTGTGTGAGAGTGTGTCTTAGTATGTGTGTGCGTGTGTGTGTGTGTGTTTGTTTGTCTGCTAAACTCTAGACTAGCAACTATCATTAAATAATTTATATAATTTGTAATTATTAAGTAGCATTGGGCTTTGTGTCTTTTATCTATTTACAATATAAATTCGCTTTGATTTTTTTTTTTTGGTTTTTGTTTTACACTTAGCCTCAAGTGCTTAAAGTGCCGCCTTTGCATCTGGATTAGTATCTAATATTTGGCTAAGTTTCTAAAAGATAACATTTTTATCTACAAAAAATAACCGTGTGGGCCTTCTCCATTCTCCACTTTCCACTTTTCACTTTTCCGTTTTCATAGCATTTTCTTCCTTCCGTTGTTTCCTTTTTGTATAATTGCAAAAATTTGGATTTTATTGTAATAATAATAATTGTCATAATAATAGTATAATATACATATATATATGTATATATTGCCTATTTTTTTTTGCAATTTTTTATTATATATTATTTTAAAAACTTTTTTTCTTTGTTTTTCTTTTGTTTTCATTTATATATTTATTCAATATTTATTAAATGCACTTTCTGAGCTTTCTTACAAGCGCCGCCAATTATTGTTGCTGTTTGTGTTTCAACTATATATAGATATATATATAGAATATATATACTTGCCTACTTCTGCACTCTTGTCCCGAACTATGCCCATTTCTTGCTCTAAATATAATTATATATATATATATATATATATATATATATATATATATATATATATATATATATATATATATATATATATATATATGTATATACTTATATATATATATGTATATACTTATATATCAATGCAAATTCTAGTTTTATGCAAAGCTTTAAAATGTTTCAAATAAACGTACTTAGTGCAAAGGCTTGAATAGGGGAAGAAATATAACAAAGGCTATAATATCATATATTATTATCATTATACTCATTATTCTCATTATTATAATTATTATTATTATTATTATTGGTATTATTATTATAGTTCAAGTATTATAATTGTTAATTGCATCTTTTACCCTGTTTCCTATAAGTTATTCGTGTTTCGATTTCAACAAAAACTCAAATGCTATCAAGGCAAAAATGTTCTCTTGGCCTAGCAAAAAAGATATGCACCCTCCATTATAAACTTGGGCCCGTTTAACTATGTGTGTCTGTGTGTAGATGTGTATGTGTGAGTGTGTGTGAGTGTGAGTAGGTTAGTGTGTGTGTGTGTGTTAGTCATATGTGTATAAAAAACTAGTGTATGAAATTTAGTAGTCCTTGGTTTATGGTGGGGTCAATGTTGAATGTGCTTTGTTCTATAGTTCTAAAATTCTATAGTTTTTTGAATTATTATTTTTAGTATAATTTTTCGCTTTTTTAATTAATTTATGTTTTTAGTTAAATACCTGCAGAAAAGTGTATCTAAATATATTTTTGATTATTAAGTTCTAAACTTGGACTCATGTGTTTATTTTTTTTGGTTGTTCTTCTTGTTCTTGTTCTTGTTGTTTGTTTGTTTGTTGTTGTATAAGTGTTGTAAGCTTCATTCACTACATTGACTAGCCTTCGTTATTAACTAGCAATAGAGTATTTAATTAATATATATGTTTAGTTAGTTTAGTTAGTTAGTTGATTTCTAAAAATAATAATTCAAACATTCTATAAGAATGCCCATCTCATAATAAAAATACTATTTTCATATAGCACTAAATTGGATATATATATATATCGTATCGTATATATATATATATATATATATATATATATATATATATATATCATGGTGTGTAGCCACTATAAGTAAGTATTGTTATGGTAAATCTTATGATTTAAGTTTAAGGAACGATCATCGATAAGAGACTTCATTTTCTTTTAGTTAAATATACAATGCTTAATCTTAAGAATAATTTTTGTTTTTCTTTGAGGAAATTAAATTGAAATAAGCAACAAATAAGAATGAAATAATTTAAATTGTGTTTATGTCTGCTCTTTTTCTATGCAAAGTAACAGCTATGAAAATCACCTAGAAGAGCTCATGTGTTTGTGTCCGCTCTCTTTCTAAGCAAACTAACATCTAAGAGAATCGCCTAGAAGAGCGCTTGCATGGATGCTTTAATGATCTAAGATATACGCGCTTGATATGATGTGCTTTGTATATATTAAGTTTATAATGTGTTGAAATGCGCTATAAGTTTCTTCTTCTTCTTCATCTTCTCATTGTTTTTTGAAATCAACAAAATCATTTGGAAAATTGAGCAGTAAACTGTATTTTGGCAAAATTTGCAAATGCAACTGCCAATCTTATGTGAAATCTTATGTCGTGGCTGCCTTCATTACAAACAAATTGGACGAAACCGGGCGCATCTTTATATAGGGTTTTGCCTAGCACTTCATTGTTTTTCTTTTTCTCTTATTCTTTCTTTGTTGGTTTTTCTCTTTTTCTCTTTTGAGTTTGGTTTCTGTATTATTCCAATTTTAACGCTTTATGCTCAAGGTACATTTGTTTTTCTTTTCTTTTTTTCATTAATTTCAATTCGATTTATTTTTATTTAACTTTTTTTCTCGTTTTTTTTTCATCACATTTCATTTCGAATTTAAAATAAGCGCTCAATATTTAAGCATTAATTATTTATTCTTTTTTATTGGTTACTTTATGTTTTAGTTTTTTTAATATTTTGTTTTTATGTATCTTTGCAATAATTTTGATTTGGCTTCTTGGTTGCTTCTTATCACCGCTTTTGAAAAAGAAAAATATATTTCATAAAGCTGAATTAAAAAAAATATAAATAATCAATTTAAAACAAAATGCAAACAATTTGATTTTTTTTTTAAGTCACAGCCCTTTTGTGTTTTTTTTTTTTTGTTTTTTTTTTGAAGTTTTTAAATTGCGAACGAAATTATAAGCAAATTTTTGATAGATATATATAGAAATTGATATGGGTTTATAATGTGCCAAATTGTCTGTCCGCAGGTCCGTCCGTCCGTCCGTCAAAGCTCTCTCTCTGTCTTTCCGTCTGCCAATTCACAAGCCACATCAACGTCATCATCACACTTGAAAAATAATGGAAAAAGGAAAATAAAACAAGTTTTCGTTTTTTTTGTTTTTTTTTTTGGTATTTTGTATTTTTCTCAATTTGTTGATCGCTTTTATTTGTTCATCCGCATCTTCTTCTTCTTCTTCTTTTTATGTTTAGTTTACTGTTGTTTTACGTATTAGAAATAATAATAATATGTATGATAATTTAGATTTTCTTTTTTTAAATTTGATATAGTATAATTTGCATAATTTTGCCAAAATCAGTTTTTTTTGCACTAAGTTGTTAATATTTTATTTTAGTTTTTATTTAAATATTGTGTATATAGTCTAAAACGTTTTTCTTTTTGTATAATAGCATAGAATTATAATAATAATAATAATAATAATAATAATAATATAATATATATATATATATATATATAAGTATATATATATTTAGTTTAAATACTTGTTCGCGTATTTTCAATACATAATCAAAATAATAATAATAATAATTATAATAAGAATAATAATTTGTATTATTTTATTATTATCTCAATAGTTTGACTCTGTTTTAAGTTGGTTTTAATTTTTGTTTATTTACTTTTGGTTTTTATGCAATAATTAACTTGAATTTGACTAGATCGATTCATACAAGATCGTAAATACATATATATATATATATATATATATATATAGTGAGAGTGTGTGTGTGAGTGTGAGTGTGTGTATGTTGCTCTAGTAAAAATCTAGATTAGCATTTAGAAGCTGTAATAATTTGGGGGCGTTACTCAACTGTTACTCAGAATAGTTGCTAAAAATCAATTATTGATATTAAATTATGCATTTAAATTTAAGTAAGTATTTATGTATGTATTCATGTATTTATATATAGCTATATTTAAGTATTTGGTTTTTAATGTATGTATATAATGCGTATTTGCATTTTCTCCTTGTGTGTGTGAGTTTTCATTTTTCATTTTTTCTTTGCTTTTGCAGTTTGGGGGGACTTTCATCCGCCTTCGAGTTTCGTTTATATTTACAAGATTTTTAGGCGTAACATTTTTCATAAAAGAAAGCTTAGTTGAAGAACAAATTAGTTAAGTTTTGAGACAAAAAGAGTTTTGCCAACAAACTGGATTTGGATGTGGATTGGAACTAACTAACTACGTAATACTCTGTTCCAACTCTTCAAGATTTCTGGCTGCTTTTGCTTTTGATTATATTTCCTCTTTGTATGAATGAGTGTGTGTGTGTGTGTGTGTGTGTGTGTGTGTGTGTGTGTGTGTGTGTGTGTGTGTGTGTGTGTGTGTGTGTGTATGGGTGTGTGTGTATGTGTGTGTTTGTGTTTGTGAAACTGAAAATGTAAACAAATTATATTGCACTGGTAACAAAAGTAACTTTAACTTTTATAACAATTTGTTGTATGCTTAAATATTTTCTTATATACTTTAATATATATATATTTATTATTTAATAATTAATTGTGTTTTTTATTAGTTTTTGTTTTTGTTTTTATTTATATTTTATTTTTATCATTAGTATCAAATATGTGTTTGTCGCGAGCTTTTGTTCCAAGCCCGCAGACTAGGCGCTAAACGTATTTCAATTATTCTTCCTCTTCTTCTTCTTCTTAATCTTCTTCTTCTCTCGTTTACACTATACAAACTCTAAATAATTGTTAATCAATTAATTATTTGTTGCTTCTTCTTGTTCTCTTTTTGGCATATTTAGCTGTAGATCTTTGACAATCCTTAACTTTTCATTGATTTGTACAGATATAACTTTTTCTTCATCTTCTTCTTCTTCTTGTTCAAGATAATGTCAAAAATGTTTTGTAATGATGTTTCAAACAGATTTGAGTAAATGTATTTAAGTAAGATTTTTTCTTGCGTGTATAAAGTGTGTGTGTGTCCAATTAAAGGCAAACATATATCAATTGAAATATAAAATGTTTTCAGTGTTCAATTTTCTAGTTTCGCTAAAAATGTGTGTGTTTTACTTGTATATATATAAAAAAAAGCTAAATATATATATGTATATATATATATATTTTTTTTTTCATCAATAATAATTTAAGATTATAAGATATATATGTATAAATTTTTGTTGTGTTTCTGTTAGCTAAGTTCTCTCTTAACAGGGCTAAGGGCGCGTTATATGGTCAACATCATTCTCGTTAGTTGGTTGGTTGGTTTTTTTCTAATTGGAGCTTGTGAAAATAAGTGGCCAAAATGCTTAGTTGTCTGTCGTACATATAGAAATGTATATAGCAGATATATATATACAGTACCGAGCAAAAATGAGTGTATGTTTCACAACATTGACTTTCATCACTCATAAAATTAAACTATACAAGCAAATCATGAATTTCTTTTTGTGTTTTGTTTATTAGTTTATTCTTAACAAAAAAATATAAGGTAGTAAGGCAGAATTATGTCTGCACAAAGAGCTACAAAGAAAAAACTAAAAAATCCACATAAACTCAATTTTGCACGTTTCATGAAAATGACCAAACAAAGCTATTTTTAATATTTTATCCAAAAACTCTAATTGGCAATCACTTTTTTATTTTATTTGGCAAATTCCTCCAACAAATGAGTACAACTCTTTTTGAATTCGGTTCTGTCCGCTTCTACGCGATCCATAGGTTGCACACGTTTGTTGGGGCGGCATCATACTGCCCATGCCGTCTTTTCACTATGGACCAAAGATTTTCAATCGGATTAGGGTCTGTCCTCATTGCTAGCCACCAATTAGCTTAAAATTTTGCTATCCAATATATTCCATTACAATTTTAGCAATCTCCTGTGGATTGCAGAATACTTCAATTATACCTCTTTTCACATTATACGTACTATTTTTCAATAGTAGGACCAACGTTATAGCTTGTAAATCAAACCAAATCATAATGTTGCCACAGCCTTGGTTGACAGTTTACTTCACATGGTGTCTTTGAATGCGTTCCCCAGGTCCACGACTGCAATATTGCCGAAAAACTGGAGCATCGATGATTGGAAACGAAGCGTTTAGTCTCATGAGTCAAATTTAAACGTTTTCAGTCAGATGGAAAGCATTATTGCTGTCGTGGACCTGGGGAACGCATTCAAAGACACCATGTGAAGTAAACTGTCAAACTTAACGGTGGCAACATTATGGTTTGGTTTGAATAACATGGTGCAACGTTGGTCCTACTATTGAAAAATAGAACGTATAATGTGAAAAGAGGATTATTGAGGTATTCTGCAAGCCCCTTCTTTCCTATTTTGTGGAGAAACGAGCTTATTCCGTACAAGGAATGGTATTTAGCAAGGTGCTGATCCACAGCGGATGGCTAAAATTGTAATGGAATATATTGGATAGCAAAATTTTAAGCTAATTGAGTGGCCAGCAATGAGGACAGACCCTAATCCGATTGAAAATCTTTGGTCCATAGTGAAAAGACGGCATGGGCAGTATGATGCCGCCCCAACAAACGTGTGCAACCTATGGGATCGCGTAGAAGCGGAACAGAACCGAATTCAAAAAGAAGTTGTACTGCATTTGTTGGAGGAATTTGCCAAATAAAATAAAAAAGTGATTGCCAATTAGGGTTTTTGGATAAAATATTAAAAATAGCTTTGTTTGGTCATTTTCATGAAACGTGCAAAATTGAGTTTATGTGGATTTTTTTAGTTTTTTCTTTGTAGCTCTTTGTGCAGACATAATTCTGCCTTACTGCCTTATATTTTTTTGTTAAGAATAAACTAATAAACAAAACACAAAAAGAAATTCATGATTTGCTTGTATAGTTTAATTTTTATGAGTGATGAAAGTCAATGTTGTGAAACATACACTCATTTTTGCTCGGTACTGTATATACCCTGGCAACTTTTTTTTTGTAGCTTATACCTTTGCTCATATAAATATATATATATATATATATATATTTATACATGTATGTATATATATACAGTTGTTTATTTCAATATATACATATACATATATGCAAGCATGTATATATATATACATATATATGTATATATATACATATATATACGAAAGTACCTGTATTTGTTTTTGTTTTTGTTGCAAGCAGCTAAGTTTTAATGTAAAGATTTGTTTGATTTCATTTTGTAATATATATATATATATATATATATATATTATATACATATATATATATATATATATATATATATATATATATATATATATTATATACATATATTAATGCTATAAAATCGTTTACGATTTTCCTAGTTGCCTTTTGTCTAACTCAAAAGTGTTTTCCATGTAAAATGAATTGAATTTAGCCAACATGCGTTGTTTTTAATGTTTTTTGTTGTTGTTTTGTTTTAATGTGTATTTCTAACAAATTTATTATTATAATTAAATTATTTTGTTGTTTTTATTTTCTGTTTTTTTAGTTTCTCATTTACATATTATAAAAAATGATATTTGTTTTGCTTTGTTTGTTGCAGGCTACACGCAAAAACCTTTTGTGTGGTTCTCTTTAAATTGTTGGACTTAAGTGTATTTCTCTCAAAAGCATATCGCAAGTATATATATATATATATATATATATATATATATATATATATATATATATATATATATTTATATATATATATATGCATATATATGTATATATTCATATATATATATATTTGTTTTTTTAATTTGCATGCTGCTTTCACCTAGTGCTAAGTTTTTTATCATCTTACAATTAATTAAATTCGAATTTTTGTGTTAATTTTTATTTGCATATATAGGTTTATGTATATATATATATATATATATATATATATATATATATATATATATATATATATATATATATATATATATTTATATATCCATCGCCAATTTGCTTAGTACTAAATGCTAAAAAGTTGCAGAGCTACATATCAATCAATCAATCAATCAATCGTCCTATATCATCCGACTACATCTATCCATAACGTCTCCTAACTTCTCTTAACTTCTCCTAAACTTTTTCAACTCATTTGCATATGTTTTCTTTTTTTTACTTCTTCAATTAACAATTTTCAGTTTTTTTGTGGGTTTTTTATATTTTTAGTTTTTTCTTGTATCAATTTGTGTATTTTTTTTTTTGCAGCGTGTGATTTTCTTTTTTTTTTTTAGATTTTAATAAATTCCATGTTTTATATTGTGTATAAAAAATGGTTGCTGCAGCATTTTTTTTATATTTTTGGTTTTTAAGATTATTATTTAATTTCTTTTTTTTTTATTTATTGAAAACCCAGATAATTTTGGTCTCTTACCAGTCAGTTTTTGTCTCAAGTTTGATGTATGTGTGTGAGTGTGTATGTGTGTGTATGTGCAGTTGTTGTTTGCTCAACTATCAATATCAATGTTTGTTGCTTGCTTTATAAATATATATATATGTATGTCGATATATATATCTATGTACATATGTATACATATATTCGTCATTTTGGCAAAAAATTGTGTATGTATTGTTTTGTTTTTTTTTTTTTTATATATATATATATATTTTGTATTTTTTTTCTTAATTTTTTCTATTTATTTTGTTTAAGTACTGCTTTCAGCTGCCTGTATAAATACATATGCATATATACATATATAGGCTTTATATATGTATATATACATACAAATATCTATATATATATATAGTTTTCTTCTGCTTTGACTTTTTTTTACATTTTCTGATTACTATTTTCTTAGCTTTTTCCTTTTTTTTGTGTTTGTTCTTAGTTTCTTTTGTTTGCTGCGGGTTTGCTTCACTTAGCATTTGCAAAATTCATTGTTTCAAGTCCATCTGAAAAAAGTACAACAAAATATTTTAGTTAAATCAAAATGATCAAATAATTGAAGGATTATTATAGCAGCTTATAAATGTTTGAAATAATTGAATAATAATTGCTAGCTAACTGACCTTAAGTTAAATGAAAGAAAAGACGTATGTGTAATACGAATAATAATATATATGATGTTATAGCGTGATAAAATTAACAGCAGTCTGCATCTGTCATTGTTGCTTAAAGTTTAACAATTCTGTTAAATTTTGCCCTGATTGGTATTAAAGGTAGCCTGAGAGCATATACATGTACATGTAAAAGTATTTGAGTTTTAGTTGCTGCTTGCCATTCGCTAATGCTCACTATGAGAGTGAGAAAAGGAAGGATAGCTGTTTAAGAGTGAGCTGTTTCATCGTGGCTGCTGATAAACATAGCCTCGTGTCCTACTGAGTAAGAGCGAGATGGCTACTGAAGCTCTTCACGATTGAGCTGTGAATAGTGAAGGCTCTTCGGACAGAGTCGTTTTAGATTCGTTGAACGAAGCGAGCTTCACGATTGAGCAATACTGAGTCTTATAAAAGAGGAGGACGCGACTGTAAAACGAGCAGTCTGAAGACACACTTGGTGCAAGTACATCGTCAGCTAATCATTCACGATTGGAAAACTTTTAAATAATAATAATGGCAGGCGACTAAATTGATATTTATATGTTAGTCAAAATAAAATGATTTAGTTTTTAGCTCACCCTAATAAAAAGTTGATCCATGTTGTTGCTGTGGTTCGTATTGCTGTCGCTGTCGCTGACGCTGTCGCTGTCGCTGTTGCTGTTGTTGCTGTTGCTGTTGCTCTTGTTGTTGCTGTTGCTGCTAGGCTTTTCGTTTCTGTTGTTGCCACAAGAACAGCTTCTCGACGAGCTCTACTTTGGAATAGTTACTTGTATCATGCGCACAGGGTATGTTCTCGCTGCTATTGTTGTTGTTGTTGTTGCTGTTGTTATTGTTGTTGCTGTTGTTGCTGCTGCTGTTATTATTGTTGCTGTTGCTGGTGTTGGTGTTGTTGCTGCTATAGCGATAGCAATAGGTGCCATTGCGCCAGCTAGCAAATGTATAGGGAATTGTATTACGACTTGCATTACGATCATTTGGTAATTGTGGTCGAAAATTGTTGGTTGGATTATTTGGTGATGTTATTGTTGCTGTAGCTGGTGCTGTAGTTGTGGCATTATATTGATGATGCTGATGGAGGTGATGATGCTGTTGTTGTTGTTGTTGTTGCTGATGTTGTTGATGTTGTTGATATAGCTGATGCTGTTGCTGCTGTTGTTGTTGTTGTTGCTGCTGTTGTTGCTGCTGTTGCTGCTGCTGCTGCTGGAGATGTTGGTGCTGCAGCAGTTGTTGTTGCTGCTGTTGTTGTTGCTGTTGCAGTAGCTGTATCTGTATTTGCTGATGTTGTATATGTTGTTGCTGTTGTAGTTGTTGTTGCTGTTGTATTTGTTGTTGCTGTTGTATTTGTTGCTGCTGTTGTATTTGTTGCTGCTGCTGCTGCTGTTGTTGCTGTTGATGTAAGTTACGCTTGAGGAACTCCGATTGTTAATAAGGTCGACTGGCATCCTTTGGCCGCTTCAATTGAACTTTCAGTCTTTTCATGCCAATCTGGAAGCCATTCATGGCCTGAATGGCCGCTTGAGCGCTGGTGGGATTATCAAATGAAACAAAACCTACAAAATTGTCAAAAGTTGAATGTTAGAAATCAATATACTAAAAATTACTATAGCTTCAAGGGTCTTTTGGATTTACCGAAACATTTGCTTTGGTTTGTTGCACGATCGATGAAGACCTTAGAGCTGATCACATTGCCAAATGGCAGGAACATTTGCATTAACTCAGCATCACCAAATTCTTGGGGCAAATGATAGATGAATAGATTACAGCCCTCTGGGCCGGATATAGAACATCCTGGGAACATCAGAAAATCTTAAAAGAAGACATTACAAGAAAAGAAACAAAGTAGAGAACAGAAATTAAACGATGAGCTAAATCATAAATTCGAACATTATGAG
The DNA here is from genome assembly GCA_035045345.1 of Drosophila hamatofila. Lineage (NCBI taxonomy): Eukaryota > Metazoa > Arthropoda > Insecta > Diptera > Drosophilidae > Drosophila > Drosophila hamatofila. The sequence goes on along the minus strand of JAWNPA010000052.1, from coordinate 10,941,045 downwards.
TTTGTCTGCTGTATAGATTTATTCATGGCTGTTCTTGAGTTTCTCTTTAAATATATATAGATTCAGTTATTTGTTTGCTTTGTGTGTTTCGTGTTTTGTGGCTGATTTTGTAGACGATTCAACTAAAGCTAATGCGTTGCATAAAACTCGAAAACTAAATGACAAACAATGATGTAGAAAATATATTCGATATATATATACATATATATATATATATATATATATATATATATATATATATATATATATATATATATATATATATATATATATATATATATAGGGGGAGGGGGAACCGAAAAAAAAAACAGTAACAAAATACGCTTGCATAGGCTAAAGTCTATATGTATATATATATAAGACATAGTTGTATATGCTAAGAATGCTTAATGTAGCTACCAGTTATCTAATGCTATATACTTAATTTATAAGCTTATGATAAATCGTCCCGAATTTCACATATCCTGGTACAAGGATCGTATGTCATATGAGTTCAGCAGAGCTGAGTTTCATGTGTGTCTATGTGTATGTGTGTATGTGTGTGTGTGTGTGTGTGTGGGCATGCAGGTTAAGTACTAAGTAAATGTATTGAAAATACAATTAACAATTAGCTACTCGCAACAAATAGTATATATAGAAAATAAAATGATAAACACGTTACGAACAAGTTAGGCTTAGGGTTAAATACAGTATATAATACATATACACACGCGCACACATACAAGAGAGAGAGAGAGAGACACTTATTTATATATATATAGACATTCTATATGCGCCTTATTAATGGCTGTGCTTTTATCTTGTCTCGACAACGTTTACATAGTTTCCTCTTGGCTGGAAAAACAAAAGAAAATATATATATATAAAAAAAAAAAAATATATATAACAAAGCGAACATAAAATTTTATGATTTTTCATGTGCCTTGGCAAGCCTTTCCGGAAAATATCTTTGCTTTTTATGTGATTTTAAGCAGTTTATATGCAATTTTTACGATCGCCCATAAAATGCCTTTAAATGCAGCCATTAAAAACGATTTACGCCCTTCGCAAACCTTTTCCAAAAGGGTTTTTACAAATACACAAATTGATACAAAGAAGGAAAACAAAAAATCTATGTAATTAATTTTATTTTAATTTTGGGCTTTTCAGTTCAATTTCTATGTGTATGCGTGCGTATATATGTGTGTATATATCTGAATGATTAGAATATATATTATTTATATGTATAGCTATATAAGTCAAAACATTCATTTAAATTGTAAAATTGAAAGCTCTTCGCTTGAGCTGTTCGTCATATCACTCATCAACAAAACTCAAATACAATATTGATTTACAGTAAAGAAACTAAGGAAAAGTTCTTGGAAGGAAACAAAAAATGAGAGAGATAGATAGAGAGAGAGAGAGAACAACTGACAAAATAATAATGAAAAGCTTACCTTCACGCTGAGTGGGTGCAACCGCCGCTAGGGGAGGTGGTAAAGCTTGTGGAAACTGTCCATAGACGGCGGGAAAGGCTGCGTTATATATAAATAATTTTTGTTTTTGGTTTTTACACAAAATCCGAAACATTTATAAAGACAACACAACAATTAAGTATACGTATATATATATGATTTTTTGTTTTATGTTAAATTAAGTAAGTTCTCTTGTTGGATTTTTCAGTTTAACTAAATTTATATGAACAAAAAAGAGGAAAATAATAGTCATAGATGATAGATAGATAGACTACGACCAGATCAGATCAGTAGAATACTTAGTTATATATTTCAGTCAGCGACACAACATCGGAAAGTTAAGAGATACCAGCTAAAGTGGGCAACTGGATTTCTAGAGTGAAGTCCATTTGACTTTCATAGACGATAACAAAGTAAAGAAATTAAAACAAACGAGTTTCAGATCGTGTTTTCGCAAAGAAATTTCAAACGTCAAACATTGAAACAACAAATTTTGGGTTCGAATATATTCAAAATATAATTAAAAACAAGGAGAACAAGTTTTCAACATAAAAGCCAAAACAAAGAAATGCAGATTTCAATTCAAGTGTAGCTCGCATAGTTGAGTTTCTTTCTTTGATCATGAGAAGCGCATAGAAGGGCGCTGATTGCTATTAAGCGTCCATAGCTAATCGCGTCTTGAATTCTGCATTTCTTTTGTACACAAATCAAATGTTTATGTATGTATATATAGAAGTTAGAGTTATATATAACACTTTACTAACAATATATATATATATATTTATGGCATGACACAACAATTATTAATTATTTCAATAAAAACAATTATGAATGATTGAACTGTTTATTCTGTCTGTTGTTGTTGTTGAATTACATTTTCTTTTCAGTATTATATTTCTTTTTTGGACATGATAATGCAAGAGAGACAAAGAGAGGGAGAGTGGGCGGGAGGTAGGATCAGGTGGGCGTGTGTGTGAGCCTATGATGAGATGAATTGAGATTGAGATTTTGTGCCTATGGGACTTGTTCTAAACTATTATTAATATGTTCTTTTTGAGCACAATCAAATACGTAGTTCTCTTAGCCTAATGCATAAGTTATATATATATAAAGATAGAGAGAGAGAGGGAGAGAGTGTGTCTAGGGCTAGGCAGAGCTTGGGCACTTACCAACTCCTGGAAATGGTGGCAAACCAGGGAAGGCATGTTGCAGTGCAGCAGCATCGCCATTTGGCAAACCTTGTGGTGGTATGGTCAGATGCAGCGGATCTGGAGCGAGTGTGAGATCTTCATATGAATATCAATAAATGGTAATCGTTAGCTGACTTGAAAGATACCCTGTAGCAATGCGGTTTGAATACTTACGTGGAAATGCCGTTTGTGGAATGCCATTCGTGAAGACGCCGTCGGCCACCGAGGCAGCTGCAGCAGCGGCGGCAGCACCGCCTGGCTGGCCATTGGGCGTATTGGCGCCCATGTTGAAGTTGGGCATCGTCGGCGAGGGCAGCGACGGCGGCTGGCCGGTGCCATTGAGGCCATGAGGTATTTGCGTTGCCAGGGCGGCCATTGGGTTCATGTAGGCAGCCGCCGAGCCCGGTGCTGTGGCCGCAGCGGCCATCAGAGCCGCCTGCTGTTGTTGCTAATGAGGCACAAAGGATTGCAATCAAGCTGGCTGAAGTGGCTGTGTATGGGGTGCATGGGGCTACTTACCTGCGCGTAGGCGCCGTACGGTCCAAATTGATTAAAGACAAACGGATTCAATAGGTTCATATGACCGGCCATTTGCTGCATGCGTCTTATTTGTCGCTCCTTCTCCGTGTCGGCGTATTTGACAACCAGGCTGGAGGATGCACCCTGCAAAGGAAATAATTGGATTCACATTGTGAGCTGAGTGAGTGGCATTGCATATTTATTGGCGGCTCTTCCGTTTCTCATTTCTCGTTTCACGTTCTCGTTTCCCGTTTCAGTGCATGGCACCATTCAATGGCAAATCCTATTACAGGCCATTATTTTGTGCCTTGTCACTCGACAGCGCTGGCAACGTTGCCCTATTTTTACCTGTGTGTGACAGAGCCGTCCCTCACCACACCTCACCACACCTCGCCCCACGGCCCCCGCCTCTGTCTGTGCACTTTGGCGCTTGGCTTTTGTTATGCGAAGCGGACTGCTCATTATTATCATATTACATTTTATATGCCTTTGTGATCAACAACAACAGCAACAGCAACACAGCAGCAGCAGCAACAATGATAAAAAGCAAAAATACTCGTAAATAACAAAATAATTGGCAACGCACTTCAATTTGCATTTCCATTGAAATCGGCTTACAAGCTGCGCGCTCTTTATAATATATAATATAAGTACCTCCCACCTGGCTACTCCTAGCTACATATATATATAAGTATATATGTATATATATATATATATATATATATAGAGCTGTCTGACTCGCGCCCTATCTACAGCCAACTACATTGAATCACGATGTTATCTATTGTCGACTGTCATTGATTTTGAAACATTGAGCAACAAAGATGTTGCCCAAACTCCCTCTTTATCTCCCCCCCCCCTCTCTCTCTCTCTCTCTCTCTGTCTCTCTGTTTCCCTCTCTTTGTTGCTTTCTTTGATGTCAATTAATTAGCATAATAATGGACGCTTCACATTTCGCACTTCCGCCTCGACTCCCACACCGCTTCAAGCTGCCGTCGTATGACAATTGAAGCGACAACATTTCATGTGCCTTGGCATTTTGTTTTGTTATAATTAAGACGTTTTGCAGATGAGTTGACTGTTTTTGTAATACAAAACCCGAAACAGGGAGGCTGGCCGAGCCGAGCTGAGCTGAGCCGGCAGCTAGGAGTGGGTAGCTTTTATGATTTTGCAAATCATTAATCAATGTAACAATGATATTATATTGCATAATTTCAGCCGGCCAGCTTGCAAGTGTGTGCGTGTGTGTGTGTGTTAATGAGACTTTAGCTAAACAGGTGCTTCATGTACATAGTTAGCAGCTCCAGCAAACACAATTTTAATTAATGAAATATGAAACTCAAGTTTATGCAAAGGCCAAGCTAAATATCCAGGGAGCAAAGCAACCGCAGGCCAACCTGCTGGCTATCTGAAACTATATGCCCGGCACCCGGCTTTCTGCTGAGCATCTTTGTAATGTTTTTTAATGAGCCAACAATGAACATTGGATATTACATAATTATATGTATCATGTGTATCTCTCTGGCTCTGTGTCTATGAATAGTAGTAAACATACGCAGGCTGCTCAAGTGAACGCCAATAGCTTTAAGGAGAAGCTGAGTTAAGGCAGTAAATTGAAGAGTGAAAACAGGGAAGAATATGGGGAGTAAATAGTAGCTCAAGTTGGACAGATAGATATATAAATTAAAGGGAATATATATAAATAAGTCTTGGAGTAAATATTTTAAATGAAAAGTTGTTTACGTAGTTAGTAAAAAGAACTTATATAACTTACGAACATAACAAAATTACTTAAATAAAATTAAATTTAAATAGATTTTAAGGCAATATAAATTATAGAAAATATAAAAATCTTTAAGAAATTCTGTTGAGCAATTTCATCAACTTTAGCTCATTTGCTGCTGCTGCTCATGAAATTTTAAATGAAAAACCAAACAGCAACAGCACAGCAATAGCAACAGCAGCAGCAACAGCAGCAGCAACAGCAACAGCAGCAGCAACAGCAACAGCAGCAAAAACAGCGAGAACAACAACTCATAATTATTGAAGTGCACTTCCTTTCAATTTTCGCCAACAAATTATAGCATATCAACGGCATGCCACACACACACACACACACATACACACACACACACACACAACACGTGGCTATGTGGCAGCAACAATGTGAGCGCTTGCCGCTTGTCCTGCTGCTGTCCCGTCTGCCTGTTAATTTCATATTTCGAAACATGACACTTTCACACATTGGCTAATTTAAAAGCATACAAAATGGTGGCCAACACACACGCACGCACGAGTTGTTGAGCAGTCAGCCGAGCTGCCATGCTGTGGAGTTGTTGCCTCATTTCGTGACGAATGTGCTTTGTAGCAGCTGCCGTTGCTGCTGTTGCCGCGGCTGATGTTGCCGACTGTGTTGCATGTGGCACACAAAAGGCGAATCCTTTTCGCGCATATGCAGCGCGTCTCGTTAAATTGTCGCATGACACCTCACTAATGTCATCACCAGTGTCGAGAGTCAGCCACATTATTACTGTAATTATGTTGGCCGTGTAAACGTCATTAGGCGTTTTAGTGCCAGCCAACGGTACGTGCCCCAATAGCAGAGCTCAGCGACAATGTCAGAGCTGTCGCTACTCCTGCTACTCCTGCTGCTGTTGCTGTTGCTGCTGTTGCTGTTGCTGTCATGTTGTTCTTGTAAATCTTTCAACATGTTTCACGAAAATTGCAGTGGACAAATTGCAGAGCAGCAAGCGCTGAAGTGGAAGTCTAGCTCGCATTATAACTAGGAATAACGAGTTGGAGCATAATGAGCGCCTATCTATGGTTAGTAAACTACATGCTTATTATATGTCTTTTTCCTATGCACGATGGCGGTATATCCTCACTATACTATATAGTATATATAAGTAGAATATTTTCATCTAACATACTTTCAATTTAAATGTCATTGCAGTTGTCGAAATGCACAATTCAGTTAGCTACTCTAGTTGCTTGTTAATTATTTATTATATTCATTGTTAAGAATGGGTCGTTTAAAAACTAATCCATTCAATAGTTTCCTTTTGTTTAAGGCATATGGTATATTATATTCTGTTGAAGCTCTCTAGAGCAAGCTTTAGTTTTCTTTCCATCATCAAATTTAGGTGATGGCTAAACCAAACACTAGATGAGCAGCACTGGTAGCAGAGGGCATTGGCTTATTATGCATTGGCTTATTATAAGCTTAAAATCTATATAAATCATATATAGTATTATATATGTTGCAAAATTTGTATGCTTCTGCAAGTTTGTCTGAATTTCATAATCAAGCCAAATCAGTAACAATTCCATTAAATAGTTAGCTTTAGCATTTTAGTTCACATATGAGTCTTTAATTCTCTTCTCTTACTAACCTTCAAGCATATATTACTATATATTATTAGAAATATTTCTATAACTTACGCATCTATATATCTTTCTTATATTTATCAATCATAATCTTTCTTCAAAAATCTCTTCACTCAAACTCATTCTCCATTTAGCTCCATGAACAAGCCCAAATACTTCATCAGCTCCACTGCCTGCTCCCAGCTAATCCCTGTCATTTCCAATTACGCTCCTATACCAATATCTTGCTGCCTCGCTAATTAGCGCTGCTCTTCAAATAGTGCAACAGGCTCGGTTAGAACCGCAAGAGCTCATAAATTAATTCATTAACGTCAATTTGATAGCCTTATAATCCTGCACCGCATGTCTTGTCTTTCTCTGTCTCTCACTCTCTCTGTCTCCTTCTCTGTTCTGTGTTGCGGGCGGCTTTTGCGATTGCCCCTAAAAAAGCCAAGCCTTCATGAAATGATGTCTGCCTGTGGTCGTAAGTCAGTTGAGTCGAATATGAACGTTTATTATATGCTATGTGTGCAGTTGTTTGGCTGGCACTTCCGCTTCCTGAAGACGACGACACGATATTCCCATTCAAGTGAATTGCTGCGCCAAATGAAATGAAAAATTCAACACGACGCCGAAGGCAGGCAGCACGCCTCTGACTAGCTCTGACTCTGACTCTGACTCTGTGTGCAACAGGCTGCCACATGCCGCATGCCGCATTTGCCGCATTTGCCGTTTGCCGTCTGGCAACTAACAAGCCAAACTATACTAACGGGAGGCTTGGACTTGTGCCAGGCGGCACTTTTGGCAGCAATCGCATGTTGCATGCCACTTGCTTTTGCGGCACGGTCCTGCAAACGTGACGCCATTAGCTTGCGCCTTTGCCCTCTCTCTCTCTCTCTCTCTCTTGGTCTCTTTCTCTCTCTCTAGCTCTGTCAATCGCTTAGGAGGCAAGCGCAGGCTTTACCATTTTGGCACTTGGCAATCTATATACATATATATATATTTTTTCTGGCTCGCTTTATTGTTTTTTAATGCGCGTCGCTCAAAAGTTTTTGCTCGCCTTTTTGGCAAAGTTTCAAACCGCAGCAGGCCAATCGCACACAGGCAGCGTCGTCGTCGTTGCCCAATTACAATTGAAGGCTTACAGTGCATTTAAAAAGTAATTTGTCTGCCAGCCGACCCCCAAAAGCTCAGCACGTATTTATATTTAAATGCAAATGCAACCAAACCCGGATCCAGACACGAGCTACACACGGCTCAAGGGGGCTGGGGGCGGCAGGGGCCAGAGGTTCAGCAAGTGCACATGATAAACCTGTTGGCTGTCTGGAGCTCTCTCCAGACATGGCCGTAATCACAGTTACCCGGGCTGGCAGTCCTGTTGCCGTTGCCGTTGCCGTGTTCACTAATGGTGGCTACAAGCCGCAAGCGTTGAGCTCCAGCCCCGAGCGCCCAGAGCCAGGATACATGCACATAATAAACTGCAACGCGTGTGCTATAGCTGCCACTAGAGCTGGTGCTCTAGAGCTGTGCTGGAGCAGGAGTTGGAGCTGGAGTCGTTTACGTGTCTGGGGACATGTTAACATGGCAGTCGTGCCAAAAAATTATTATTCCCGCCTCGATGCCGCTTTTTGTGTGTGCAACAACTGCGAGCGTCGATTTGTCAACACCTAAAAGGACAACATATTTCTCTCTCAATTTGCAACGAGAACGTAGAAAAAAAATAGTCACAAAAAAAAAAAAAAAAAAATATAATAAATGCAAAAGAAATACTAGCAAATAAATGGGCGGCAAATGGTTTTAACAAATGAATTATATATATAACTATATATATATGGTAGTCTGTGCATGATTTGCATATAATAGTTTATTTTTATTATATTTTTTTTTACTATTTATTTATTTTTTTTTAAGCAGCCGTCGGCCGCAGCTTGTTTTAATTGCTAAATGAATTGGCCTGGCGCGCATTTGTTTAATGGCCAGCCATTTTTATATATCAATTAAAGCGCCAGCAAGAAAATGCATTTATTTATTTAACATAAAAGCGCATAAATTTTAGCGCCAAATGGATTTGACACAAATAAATATAAGCTTAATAGCAGGTGTTATTTAAAGGTGTTAAATTGTGAAAAAAGAGCATATGATCAGCTATATATAAATGCACTAAAAGCCTCATTAGTCCATAAAAAACTTAAGACAAGCTAGGAAAGCTGACGCTAAAGAAGGGTATATAAATTTTCAGTAAATAACATTCATTTGATTTAAGAAAGAAGTAAATTTATTGTACATATATATAAATCAAATAAAGCCCCATTAATCCACAGTCTAAGCCAAGTTAAGAACAGTGAAAAGAAATGTTTGTAAACTTTCAGTAAATACATTAATTAAAAGTCTGGATTAAGTTAAGAAAGTTTTAAACAGAGAAGAGCTGAGTCAAGTTATTAGAGAAAATATATAATTCATAGCATATATATATCCAGTAAGTTTCATTAATCGATCAGCTAAGCTGAGTGAGTTCTACACATATTACTACTACTAAATATTTATTTAAAATATATTATCTTGTTATAGTTAGACCCCAACAACCAATAACGCTAGCTAAGCTGCAGTTAAAGTGTTTAGTATTTTTATATAAGTAGGCTTACTGGGAATTTAATGAATATATAAAATTATATTTTTATATTATTTGTATTTATATTTATATTTATAAAAAATATATTTTTGTCGTATCAAGAATGATTTTGTAAAGTAACTTGATGTTATCTAACAACATAGTGTCTTATTGTTAGAGTAGTCTTGAAGGTATTACTCAAGTTGGCAGCACGCTTCTAAGTATACTCAAGTTGACAGTCCACGAGAGTGAGACATATATAGCTGCTGCTGAGAGAGATAGAGATGGCATGTAGGCCTCTAGTCAAAAAGCAGTATGTATTACGATACAGTAGAAGCTGCTAAGAATTGCATTGAGTATAAAAATAACCCAAGTGAATTGAAGAAGTGAACCGACACAAGGAACTCGTTATAGAGTGTGGCTAAACAGCTCTACGAATATGAAAAGTGATTATTCTGAACAAGATCGGACATATATCTATATATATATATATATATATATATATATGTATATATATAAATTCCCAGTGTAGTCTCACAACTAAACACCCTAGTCCAATCTACAAAATCTATTGATTTATTAGCAAACTGAACTATTTCTATAAAATATATTATCTCCAATCAGTCTGACTCCCATCCCTACAATTGCTAGCTAAGGGCTTTTCCAATTAATTTCTGCTTATTTAAAGCCTCAAACTCTCAATGGCAGCTGTGAAGTGGGCAAAAAAAAGTAGCAGAGTAAAACTAATTACAAATTCATTTCCACATTTTAATTTTGCTGTCAGCTGCAGCTTCAGCTTCAGTCAAAACAAATCTTCAACTGACTGCATGACAGGGGGCGACAGAGAACGAAGTCCACTCAAAACCGCTTCAGAGTAACCGCAAGCCGAGTAAGTAATCTTTTCCGCCAAATAAATCACACCATCGAGCGGGAGCGAGAGTGCACAAAAAAAAAAAAAAAATAAAGAACTTACTGACTGCGAGTCAAATTAGTGTAAAATGCCACTAAGCTACCTAAAAGTATGCTATGCATTAAAAAATGTACGAACCAGCGAAAAGTTACTTACTTTCGGGGCCAAAGTTGCGACGCGCTGTTAACCACAGCCCACAGGGATCGAGAGGAGAGACGGACGGACGGACAGGCGGACGGAGAGACAGACAGGCGTTGCATACATTAAACAACTTTTGGCTCATTGCATTTGGCCGGAGTCCAAGTCCGGGACTGAGTCCTCGCTCGTGTCCGTGTCCGTGTCCGTGTCCGGGTCGGCATCAAAAGGCAGCCAAATGGAGCCGCAGGCGAAGCGTAAAATGCGGGCAAGCAAAAAGCGCGAGGCGGACAACGGCGTTGACAATGCAACTTGCCAACGTTGGCCAAAATGAAAAACTTATTTAATTTACTTTGCTTTTTGCCCAGCCCAGCCACAGCCCAGCCATTTAATTCAATTAGTCGCTGAGAGTACTCTTGGCCAAGGCTTAAAGCGAGCGCAGGCCTAAAAAACAATCAGGCGCAGAAAGGTCCAAAGAAAAGCCATTGAAAAACTAACTGAGAGTTGGAAAAACTTACGCTTTAAATGCATTATAGACAAATATATATATACTTAAAGTTTAGTTAAAGACTTCTAATAAGCAATCAACAGGCTATAGAGAGAGATAGAGAGAGAGTGGCAGAGAGAGGGCGAGATATGCTTGGCATGTGACAGCAAAGTTTTAATGCAAGTTGTTGTTGTTGTTGTTGTTGCATTTGAGGGACTTGACTTGGACAGGACAATTCGTAAATAACGCCTTGAATACGCCCCATTTTGTCGTATCTGTCCTTCGCATGCCTTGTTGCACATGTCTTGCATAGTTCACAGAGCTCCAACTGCGAAGAACTTGGCATTTTGTTATCATTGTTGTTGCTGCTATTTGTTGCTGCTGTTGTTGTTGTTGTTGTTGTGGGTATAAATGTCGTGAGGACCGCACAGTTTACTCAAGCAAATGGCTGGCTCAACACGGCAGCAAAGGACTGGCAGGATATTACATGCAAGCATGATTGAGTTTCGAGCACTTCTCGTCCTGCATAAGGACATACACAGCCAGCCAGCCAACCAGGCAGGCAGCTCAGGCTAAAGAGAGGAAGCGCACAATTTCATAAATTTAATGTTGGCAAAAAGTTTTTTCTCTTTGCTGCCCACTGATTTTAGCATAGGATTGCAACAAATTGAATTTCGACTGCGCCTCTCTAATGCACTTAAAATCAAAGTGCGTTCACACAGTTTACAGCTGGCAAAAAGCAAAAAAAAAAAAAACAAGAAGAAAATACAAAAACTAAACTAAACCGAGTCTAAGGACGAGCCGGATAGCCATAGCCAGGCTGGCAGCCCTTTAGACCGTCTGTCTGCTGCGTTTTTTGTGCTTGATTGAACAGAATGTTGCCAGGGCCAAATTTAATTTACGACTCTGAGTTTGATAGAGAGAGAGAGAGAGAGAGAGAGAGAGAGAGAGAGAAAGGCGGGGAGGCGGAAGAATCTCTGCTGAGACTGTGCCGCATGAATATTTCATTTGCAGTTGGTTGCCATGAAAAGGCGCTGCCGAGACTTAAGCCGAGCACTGCAATCGCAGTCGTAAACAATTTACAGTCCAAATTGTTAATAAAATTATCAAATATTATATTTATGGGTGCGCATTATGGTCAGCATGGTCAGTGGGGAAAGAGACAGAGAGAGCGAGAGCGAGAGAGAGGGAGAGGGAGAGGGAGAGAGAGCCGCCCACAAACTTCCAAATTCGTTGGCTTTTTATGCTCGCAGTTTAATTTGCTGCTTTGGTTTTACGAGCTGTTGATGCGATAGTTGTTTTTACGGATAAGCAGAGCAGTAAGTGCCCTTTCACATAGCTCTGGTCAAGACCAAAACAGGGCCACGCACATAAAGCGTAACTCTTTAAACAGGTTACGAGTCACGTGCCAACACTATGCAGCCATTAAAGCAGTTTTTGATGAAACAACTTAATGGAGAAGGTCTTGTTATGCCATGAATTGTTGAGGATATAGAAAACACTTAATATAAGATAACAATAACAACAAAATTTATGAAGTATATGTTTTTATATAGTATTTTCTGATAAATGTATGAGTTATAGGGATGGAGAGAGAGAGGGAGAGGGAGATGAAGAGTGAGAGTGAGAGACCTTAGTCTATGTTTATTGTCTGTTACTCAACGATTTTCGTTAAACTTCTCACAGCTAAAGGGGCCGATTTATACTACTATACAACTAAGCAATTTCTATATTTTATTTATGCCAAGAAATTGAGCACTGAATTCAAGAGGCTGTACAAAAAATACCTCGAGAAAGACTCTTGTCTAAATAACCTGGCTAGGCCTACATCTCGTTACTGCAGCCCCAAGAAGTTCCCGCTGGACCGGGTAAGTAAATTTAAATCTATCAAATATCTCTTTAAACTCTACCTGTAATGGCTACAGCTTATAACTCTTCCTTCCCCTAACCTAGTTTGTATTTTGTATTCGTTATATTAAGTTGCCTAAATGCTAGCGAGACACAAATCTGTAAAAATTTCATTTAAGAAAAACAACTGAAAATAAATACCCTTCCTCTAATATGCCTCAGCAAACTTAGTCATTATATCATCTGCTCCCACTTTTACTACATCCCTTTAAGCAAACGAATCGTGTCTAATGAAAGAACATAAAATCAACATGAAATAGGTTAAACAACACGCGCTTGCAGATCCAATTAGTTGCAATAACTAAACCAATGCCTTCTTTGGGCTGTCCCTGTCCCTGTTCCTGTGCTGGCCATGTGCTGACCAGTGCCGTGCCAATAGCCAGCCACAAACAGCAAAACATTTCAAAGGACACGTCAGGCACAGGGCACAGCTGCAGTTGCTGTTGCCGTTGCCGTTGCAGTTGCAGTTGGTCTGCTGAAAATTGCGCAAAAATAGTCTCTGGAAAAACTAAAAACTAAAATCCAAATGAAAATATTATTAAATTCAATTGGGCAAACATTACAGAAACATGCGACAGGCACGCACACAGATTGAGAGAGGGAGAGAGTGGGAGAGAGGGAGGGAGAGGTAGTGCAAGGGTCAGCTGAAACATATGTGGATGCAACATGGCGTCCATTTGGCAACGGCCGCCGCAACAAACGACCAAAAATTGCATTGCCATTTTTACGCGCAATTTGTTTTGCGGAAATATTGTGAAAGTTTTTCGGGGCGAACCGGCAGCAGTGCGACAGGCAAAGCGCAAAGGGGGCTCGGGGAAGTGGAAGGGAGGTGGGGGAGGGGGGGGGGGGGTTTGGGCAGAGTGAACCGGGGACAGGCTGCCACGTTGGCGACATTTGGCCAAATTGCACACTAATGTGTGTGCTTGTGTGTGTGCGTGTGTGTGTGTGTGTGTGTGTGTGCAATTGCCAACAGCAAATGGCCGCAAATGCTTGATACACACACATACATATACATATATATATAGAGAGAGAGACATACATATATATATTTTTATGTGCGTTGATTTCTGATTGTTATATAACATTTCATTTAATGCCCAGTTTAAGCCATGCTAAAAAAAATGATAGAGACCGAGACGAGAGACAGAGTGAGAAAGAGAGATAGAGAGAGAGAGAGAGAGAGAGAGAGAGAGAGAGAGAGAGAGAGTGAGCGGCACATGCCTTAATTTAATCATGCGAAATCTGTGTGCTACGCCCAAATGCAGTAAGCACAAATCGCTTTGGCATGCCTTGCCAATTGCTGTGGCAGAAAGAAATGCAACCGAAAAGTAACATCAAAATCATGGCAAAATCTTTTCTAACTATTTGCAATTCAAGCATAAGTCTGCCAGTCTCCAGTGTGCACAGAGGCAGCAGCATATGCAAAAAAAAAAAGAGAGAGGGAGGGGGAGAGGGAGAACGAGTTCCGCCCACTGGCAACAAATCTTGCAATGAATATATTTGGCCAAAACGAGTGTCTGGCAGAGGCGCATGGCATACTTGCTTCTAGGCGCTGGCGTGAAACATTTTACTCGACTCCACACTCAACTCAGTCTCTCCTTCTCTGCTGGCTGGCTGCTTGATAAACGAGCATCGTCAAGTAGAGCTCGCATTTGGTTACCTGCCAGACTCCTTAGACTGCGTCGACTGTTTGGCGGTTTATATTTTGACAATTTTTCTCGGAAAAGTCTAAGTTTCCAGCACACAAATTGCTGGCGGAAATGATAGACGGCAGGCGGTAGCAACTAGTTTTCTAGGCAATTTATACAGTCACATGTTCCTTTGTTGTCTGATAGAGGCTCAAGCTGACTGAAGAAGTTAAGAGAAAGTACTTCAATTTGACTTTGCAGGCAAAGTGTCCTTGAGCTCTGAGCTAAGCCTAGAATTTGATTTCAAAGCGAATATAAAGCTGTGGCTGATCGAAACAGATTGAAGCCAAGAGCTGAGCTCTTAAATATAAGTATAATTTTGATGCTGCTTTCTGCCAGATACTTAACTCCTTTTCATTATTTAAATAAGTTTTCTGTGCAGTTCGTAACTTTACTTAAAGCTGCATAGATCTGCATTCGTTTTTTCAATTTCTCCTACTTTTTGCCCATTCTGCTTGACTTGCTTATCATAACAAAAGTTGAGAAACTAACTGAAAAGCAGAAATGAGATAGATACATAGAGACAGCAGAGAGAGAGGGAGAGAGAGAGAGAAGGAGAGACAAAAAAAGATACTTTTCGTCAAAACGAAATAATATGCCAAAGCATTCTTCACTGATTCGGCGCTATGCGTTTTTGCACTTCAAAGTACTTCAAATCAATTTTCTTCACTTATTTTCATAAACCGCCAGCCGGCACGCCCCCCACCTCCTGCATCCCGCTCCCATGTCCTGCGGACGCAAAAAATTTGCCAGAGAAGTTCAATTTTTGAAAAATATTTGCAAATTTCATTCACTGCGCTCGTCCATTCAAATTTCCTGCATTTATGTTGTTGTCCTTTAGGGACGCGGCCAGAAATATGAGAGCGGCAAAAGGCAAAAGCAAAAGCAAAGGCAAAGCACAAGCACAAGAAAAAAAAATGAAATGGAGAAATAAATGGAAATAAAGGACAAAACAGCAGCATGGCCCGTAGTCGACCAGGTCCAGCAGCTGAGCTGTGTACGTGCCCCCTTTACCTCCGCCCCTGGTCCGTCCCCTGCTCCTGCTGCTGCTTCAGCCCCTTCTTCATTTTCGGCACATTTGGCCCGACGCAAGGACCTTTTGTTATATTGAGAAGGCAGCAAGAAATTGCGCTAAGATGCTTATCCTTTTTTTCTCCTTTTCTTTTTCTTTTTTTTTCTCATTTTTTTTTGGGGAGCAGCAGGAATGGTAAAAATGCTCCATTATTATTTTTATTACTTATTTGCTTTTAATACTTGACGATGGCTAGGACGAAACGTCATCCAATCTCAAAGCGGATGTCGTCTACTTTGCATTTTGAGCCGTTCTACTTGTATGCTTCCTGACGCTAGCCAGGATCCAGCAATCCGGCATATTTTAAACGACGTCGCGTCGCCCCAAATCCCTCGCCCCATGTCCCTCGTACCCAAAATTATTATACTTATGGCCCGGGTCCTGCGTCCCGACGCACTTATTGAAAAATTCGCATCTCACATCAGTGAAAAGAAAAAGAAAGGCGAAAAAAATTGAAATGGAGAAAATTCTTTGGGCATCTGAGCTTCGATGACTTTCGCTTGGCTTCGATACCTCGACTTGGACTTGGACTTGGCTGCCTCTGCTGCTGCTGTGCAGTGGCTCTTGTTTTAAGTGCAGTCCCTTAGTTGGCTTTGTCGTCTCTGTTTATGCAAAAAATTTGTCTACTGTCTATGGTCCGGCTGGTCGTCTTTTGTTATTTCTTGTGCTTAAGTAGTTTTTGCTGTTTTTCATACTTTTAGCTTGTAATCACTGTCAATGTCGGCCATCCTTTCTCTCGTGTTTTGTTTCTGACATGCTGCTTAAATGGTTCTCAAGATTTAGCTACTTGATCTCCGCCACCCCGAAGTTATTAATAATAAGCTATACAAATTTTTCAGTGTCTAGTGCATAGATTGCAAGGATTGCCAAGGATTTGTCTGCGACACTGCACTTACATAAAGGATGCCCCTCGAAAGGGTTCCTTTTTTTTTACCCATTTTCTTTTTTTTTTTCGCATTGTGTTATGCAAATTTGTTGTTGGTACATACCTGCAACGATAAAGAAGAAGAGAGAAGTGATATGAGTAAGTGGATATTTTTTTATGATTAAGGGTTGTCTGGGCAGGGTTAAAGGGTTAAACTGTATAATGCGTGTTGATGCTCAGATAAAATAAATTGGCTAAAAGGGTTAACTATATTGATTTATGCTTCAATATATAAGATTTCCAACTCTAGTTGGGATGCATATAGAGACTCGGACTCCTTTCTAAAGAAAACAAATCTCATATTCTGCTTTAATGTGCTTAAAGTCTATAAGATTCTCAACTCTAGTTAGGTTTTTTATATAGACTCTAAGTCTTTTCTATAGAAAACAAATAATGTGCTTAAAGTCTTTGGTTCTAGCTCTTGGTTTCTCTAAAATGTTCTGCTTGCTAAATCAATTTGCTAAGTCCCTTTTAAGCCACTTTTAAATGTGCTAAACATTTACAAAATGCTATTTGGGCGGCAAGCGCTGAACTCTGGCAGTAAAATTTTAATAATAGCAAAAAGTTCAATTGGCATTTCAATATTGTCTTTGACCTTAGCCTTTTATCAAGAAAATGCATTGGCACAAATTGTGGGGGGCGGTGACACGGCACGCACACTCACACACACTCTCTCTCTCTCTCACACACACACACTCACACAGACACTCATAAACACCCAGACAGACAAACACACAGATAAACGAGCTAGACTTTTGCCTAGGAACTGCGAGCTTCAAGCCAAAGAGAACTGGTTTAAGGGGCCGACGGGTAGAGGGCATAGGGTCTTGATATTATGAGTGTTGCTGGCATTTCAACGATTTTCAGTTTTCTTATTAAATATTCTAGAAATGTTTCGGAATCCAATGATTGTGCAATGGCATGTACGCGCTGCCATGCCCCTCGAACTGCTCTTGGCCTCTGCCTCTGCCTCTGCCTTAGCCTTTGCCTTCTCGGCTGCTGCAAAGCATTTTTCGCTTTCAAGCAGCTGGGCGAGGGAACTGCCAAATGTTGTTTGTCATTTTAAGGCAGTGCTATGGGTAACTAGTGAGCTGGAACTATGGAGCAGCAGCAGCAGCAGGAGCAGCAGGAGCAAATGGCATTGCATGGGTAGCTGGTAGCTGAGGCAACAACAAAGTGAAAATGAAATGACTCGGAACGAATGACAAAGCAAGCATTTAGATGGCAGGGAATGCTTCAACACAGAAAGAGAGAGAGAGAGAGAGGGAGTTAGAGAGAGAGTAAAGCCAAGTTAGAGGAGGCTCACTCAAACACACTCACATGTACGTTATGTACCTTTTGGCAGTCAATGAAGCATATCCTAATTTGCAAGCCAGAACTTTAAGCATTTTGGCATTTTGCATTTTAAAGCAAGCTCTTAGGCTAAGCGAAAAAGGAATTTGGGGCCCACTTGCATAATTCAGAAGATATGTCACACTTTTCTATCTGTTCTGCTCAAGCGGTTGAAAGGCATAAATAATCATTTCCGGATCAATTACTAGACTTACTTCAGAGAGTGTAAAGTTGACCATATTAAATTTTTAAAGCAAAATATTTATTGCTTGCCTGCGGCCCGGACACGAGTCTTCCATAACAAATCAAAGCGTTTTAGTGATGCGTGTGTGTGTGTGTGTGTGAGTGTTTGTGAGTCTGTTTACCTTTGGGGCCATCAACGAAAAACAGCTAAATAAACAAACGTGCGCCCACCAAATTATGCAACACAAATCAGCGCATTTTCCGCTTGAACAAACAACAACTCGCGTCTGCGATAAACAGCCAACTAATTTGGCTGCACAGCAGCTAAATACAAAAAAAAAAAAAAGAAAAGCTGGCTGAAAAAATTATTAGAGAGACAAACTAATTTACAATACGCCCAAAAGCCAGAAATGTCAAGCACACACACACACACACATTCAGTGGGAGAGAGCCTACAATCGAGTGCAGTGTAAATATCCTGCGGTTTTTAGTTTATTATTAATTTTTGTCAACGAGTCCTGTGCTCGAAAGCCTGCTGCTGTCTGTCTGCTCTGTCACTGATAATAAATTTTGAGCTGTGCAAAAAAAAGTAGCTAAAACATATATATATATATATATATATATATATACATATATATATGAATATATATATGTATGCTAAGCGCGTGTTTAAGCGACATTTAATTAATAACACCCAAATGCCCAGCGGCAGCAATTGTTATTTAATATTTTGTTATTAATTTCAGCAAAAAGCTTGCTCGTGGCAAGAGTATTTGAGCGATTCGCATAGACACGAATTTGCTATCAAAACTGTTAAAGATATTTGTATAGACAAAATTGTTTTAAAGAGTATTTAAATAATTCGATTTTACGCATATATATTTATTTATATCTTTCAATATATTTGCTTTAATGACTAATTGAAAAATATGTATAGAAATCAGACTTGCCTAATAGAGTGTCCAAGAAATAAGTGTTTTATTTTTTATTCCAGAAGATTATATAAATATAAAATTTACTTTAAAAATATGTATATATACATATATTAGAAATAAAATTTTCTTTAGAAGCATTCGAGCAATTTTGTGTAACAAATTATCTTTTAGTTGAAAATATTTCAAACAATTTGTGTAGACAACATTTTGGTTTAAGAAAGCCAATTAAATAATTTTTTTTATATTATTATTATATTGAAGAGTAAATATTGCTTAGCGAAAGTTTTTTTTAAGAAATTTATATGTTAATATATAACTATCAAAATAATATATAATATATAATAATAATAATCAAAAAATAATATTTGTTTTGCTCTAAGGGACAATTAAAATGAGTTTTTACTCTTTGAATAATTTTTTAACAATTATCTGATATAGTATATATAATTATAAGTTCATATATTATTTATATGATTTTTTTTATATATTTGCTTAAATAATAACTTTGCATTAAATTTAAATTGGCCGATGAAGTTTATACAAGAAGAGGGGAAAGAGAGAACGAGAGCAAGAGAGTGAGTGAGAGAGAGAGAGAGAGAGAGAGAGAGAGAGAGAGAGAGAGAGAGAGAGAGAGAGAGAGAAAAAAATAACAGAGAGAGATACACTTTCTCGCAATTTAGAGTATATTCTCTGTCGGCTTTAGCTATCAACTTTCAATTGCCTGTTGTCAGCTCAATTTTTTTCTATTGTTTTTTGTCATTGGCTTTGTGCAGCGAAAAGCGGAAATCACGCACATTGCGGTTAGAGTTGCTGTCCACACGTCTATAGCAGTGTGTGTGTGTGTGCACAGTTATTTACTTGATTAAAAATTAATAATTGCATGCAAAACATCGCAGCTACATATATATAAAAAAAAAAAAAACTTATAGCATAGCAAATAGTAGCTAACGGGCAAACCAATTTTTGCACACGGATGCAATTTAATATTTTAAATATGTCAATTAAAAGCGCAAAAGAGCGGCTGGGGCATTGGGCATTGGGGCGTGGCGCTGACAGTACGCCCTGGCGGCTGCTGTTTATAATAAATTATATAACATTTTGCCAAACGGCAAATAAATTAAACAAATGCAACAAATTTTATTGCACAGTTGATAAAACCCGGTTTTTTTTTCTCGTAAATCGGAATTAGATTTGATGCAAAAATGTTGGCGAGAATTTATGGAATGCTTAAAAGCCAGACGAAATATTTAATGTAAATATCTAGAAATATATTTGGTTTTCGGTATAATCTATAAAAATGCAATTAAATATAAGGTGAGGGCAAGTGGACATATAAGTATATATATATAATTTGGCTGGATGCAGCTGCTTTTAGGCATTATTATTTTGTGCAGCAGACGCTGTAGAGTACGCTATAAAAATATTGAACTTTACGACTGTGGCACTCGTTTGTGGCACTTGTCATAATTCCATCAGCTGCGAAAAATCTTTAAGCCAACATCGCAGAAAGGCTGAGCCGAGGCTGAGTGGTAGCTGAAGCTATCTAGCTGGGGCTGCTGCTGTGTGTGTATGTGTGTGTGTGTGTTTGTGTGCTGTGTTTCCATGGGCTGCACTCTAGGCAAAGTCAAGTGCTTAAAGCAGCTCAAGAGAGCGAAGGAGCAGCAGCAGCCGGAGCAGCAGCAGGAGATGACGAGTGCTTCATAATGCACATGAAAGCAGTGGTAGCAGCAGCAGCAGCAGACGCAGTCACTCAGCCAGTCGAGCCAGTCGAGGCAGTCGTGGCAGCTGAAGCAATAAAAAAGCACGCTACTCGCCCGCCTCGCCTAGTCAGACACAAAAAAGGCGCTCGTTGAGTTGTAGGAGGACGTCATCGGGTCGCAGTTTAAACGACTTAAGCGCCAAGGAAATCATCATTAAAGTCTCGCCTGTGCCCGCCCAAAAAGCGTAGGCGTTGACGCTGCTTCATGCACTTTTTCTGTTTCTTTTCTCCCACTCTGTCCCTCTCCCCTCTCTCTCTCTCTCTCTCTTTCTATGGTTTTTTGTGGGCGTGCACCGCCCAGAATGCAATCGACAATGCTGGTTAAGTCAAGTGTAGGTCGTTGTTCGGGTCGCATAGAGTTCGAGCGGCAGTCCTCACGCTCCACGCTGCCACAAGCCATCAAGTTGATTGTTGTTGCTCGAACCGAGTTTCGTCTCCATTTTTACGCTGCTCGGCGAACACTTAAGTAAATAGAGTTCAAAATGAAATGCGCCCATTGAGCAGTGAAGTGCTCGGGCCTTGGGCTGACATCGATCTGGCCAAGAGTCAAAACGGCCAGCGGCGAGGGCGCCACAAAAGGCTTACAATGTTCGGTCAGCTGTTAAGCGTTGTAGTACCAGACTGCATTACCAGCATACTCTAGCCATATATAGACAGCTATGCATATGTACATAGGTATACACATATATGTATGTCTGTGCTGCATACCACTATATGCTTTAATGCTCTTGTCTCCGCATTTGTTTTCAGCTGTCCGTGCGTGCAGCATTTTAATTAACATGCAAATCCAGTTGAAATGCCAATTTATGCTTGACATATAATAACAAAAAAAACCATATATATATATATATATATGTATATAAATATATATATGTATATATAGGAAAGGTACAAATAGGTGTGCAGAGCATACAGTGCTGTTCAGTTTAATATATTCAGCTTAATTCGCATTGGGCTTGCTTTTAATTGGGTTTTTAAATAGACAAATATATATGTACTTATATTGGAAATTTAATATACTTTTTTAAAGCAAATTAAATGTTACAAAAAAATATACAAAAATTATGTAATTTATTTTTGTGAAATTAACAATTCTTCACATTATTTTAGACATTTTTTTTATTGCATAAATCAAGTTCATTTTATTTGTCTTTAAATTCTCTCATGTAGAGAGTTTACTGTAGCATATATGCTCTTCTGGCGGCAGTGTAAGCGGCATTAATTCTTTAAAAATAATTATATAATAATTACTTATGCATTGAACATCGAAATCAATGCGTGTCCAGATTATTGTTATTATTATGCAAATTATATATATACTATATATGTATTTGTATTTTTTTTGTTCGTATATAATTAATTTGGCTGTAGATATTTCTGTGAAAACTTTTACATTGAGCTGACGTCTTGCGTGTTGTCAGAGAGTAAATATGAAAAATGATAGCAATAAAAAATAATAATAATAATGATGATTATTTTATCATAGTAGTATGTGCGAGGCGTTGCATAAATAAGTTTTAATTCGGTTTTATAATCAGAAATGCAATGCATAATAAACATTTTAATGAGACGACCTGACAACGATCACAGCCATTCGCCGAACAAAGAGACAACAGCAGCAGCAACAACAACAACAACAACAAACACAATTTATCAACTGTCAGTGGCAAAAGTCTGTTTGCCAGCGAGGTAAACTGAAAGTCAAGTCAATTTGGTAAAAATTGAAACACCTGCTTGATTTCACGCCTGATTTAACTTGGCCATTGTCGCCGGCATTGTCCAGAGTCCCTTTTGTGTGTCTGTGTGTGTGTGTGTGTGTGTGTGTGCAGAGCAGCATGTGTTTGCAATTTAGCAGTCAGTCAGCTAAATTCAACAGCTCGAACTTTTTCCTTTGCCGGCTCCTTGGGCAAACACTACTACTTGACGTTCGGCTAAGTGCACCTTGGCCAAGACGTTAGATCGTCGGCGTCTGATAAGCAAGGAATAAAAATCCTTGTTGCCTTTGCCCCCTGTAGCAATTTGTCTTTTGCTTGAAGTAAAATTTGTTGTTTGTCAGCGCGCAACATTGAAGTTTAATGCATTCAACTAGTTTAGCTGGCAAATGCCACAACGCCTCGCGGCGTCAAAGTTTCAATAGAGACAGCGAGAGAGATAGAGAGAGGGCGAAGAGGAGAGGAGAGGCGGCGACTGGCAGACAGGAGAATAGGCCATAATTAAGGCAGCATAACATTTGGTTTTGGCATAAGCCATAACAAGCTAGCAAGCGAGAGATATGACAAGTCGAATTGTGAATACACTGAAGGAATTGCTGCAGAAATTTAAGGAAAAAGTTTTACTGAAATGAAGTAAAGGAAACTAAAAGATTTTGTAAAGCTATTCAGATGCTTACAGAAATCTATTTCTGAGTCTTATGTAGGGCTCAAAATGTTTTGTATATTTAAAGTAAATTGTTTTTTAAATGATATTTTATATCAGATTCATTTCTGATTCGACTGCCCATCTCTTAGGCATAAATTATCTATACCAATTTCTGATGATGAACTCCAACTTTCAACTGCATTCAAAAGTTTTCGAGGTTAAATACTCACATTTTGCTTAAAGTTCTATAATTGCTTAATAAATACTCAATTTAAAATATTTTGACATGGTAATAAGCCAACTTTAATATATATATTTTCACATTTTACATTTGTCAACAGCTTTGTCAATTCATAAGCTCCATCAGTCAGCGATGAGACCCCACTTAAAAGGCCTCAACAACTATGTACAATGTCGCCAACTGCGAGTGCCAATGACATTAGCCATGGAAAAGCTAAAGACATGGTAATTAGTGGGACATGCACACACACACATACGCACACACACACACACACACATACGCACGCACACAATTTATGCATTCGCTGAGGCCGCAGAACGCATGTGGCTGGCAGCGCGTCTATTGCTAGGCTATGCTTTATTTTAAATGCTTTTAATTGTTCTGTCAACACACACACACACACACACACATACATGCACGTTGGAGGCTGCAGGCAATGTGTGGCGCTTCTTATGTGTGTTTGTGGGAGTGTGTGTGCATGTGTAGCCCAGTGCCTGTCAAACCGCAGCGCGCCTAAATGCATGCTTTAAAACTTGTTTGCGTGCTAAGCTAATGAGCTTTGCCATTACACAACAAGCCTCAGCTCCTGCCAACCCCTTCTCGATCTGTCTCATTCTCTTTCACTCTCTATATATGTAATTATGTGTGTGTGTGTGTGTGTGTGTGCACTTTGTTTGCGGTTGTGTCATTAACAGCAGGCGCCACAGCTCTCGGCCTGCAAAAGTTATTAGCAACAACTAAACATAAGTAAGTGATATTTGCCCGGGGCATACAACTTGGTTGAATGGGCGCTGGAAAGGAGTGCGACGCGTGGCAAAAGGGGGGGACGGGGGCGTGGCATCAACTTACATGCCAGTCCAAATATTAACTCATTTCGGTTTAAGTGCGTGCTGCGGCACAAATTACTGGAAAAACTTTCGACACTGAAGCATTTGATTATAGGTGTGTGTGTGTGTGTGTGTGTGTGTGTGTGTGTGTGGTTGTTTGTATTATTTGTTTGTTGAGTTGTTGTTAGAGAGAGCTGAAAAGGGGGCTGTTGAAGAGAATTAATTAAATTAAAATTGATTGAAGCACATTTGGCACAGAGAACACAAAGCATTGACAGACCTCAAATGTAATAAAGTCCATGTTTATTGGACTAATTGGTTGCAAGAGTCTCTCGAAAGAGCTGAGTGCGACTATTTAGAATTCAGCTAAGCCTACTGAAAGTTGACGTGTCAATATATATATATTTAATAAATTAAATACCCCTATTAAAGACTTTCAATCTATATTAATTTTCAATTTCATAATTGTGAAAAAAAGATTAGTAAAAAAATCTATGCAAATTCCATTTGTTCTTTTTGTTTTTCTGTGTTACGCTTCACACATTTTTATAATTATTTTATTTAATTTAATTTCGTGTTTTTCTTCATAGCGCGTTTCTTACTTATATTTCATGTTAATTAATTTTGTAATTAAATATGCATTTGTGATGCATGCGTCGCAGCATATCCTATTTATCTATGAGTTATGCTATATTTATTTATGTCATTTTCAATATATATATTATTTTATCAGAGCTCTCATTTATTTATGTATAAATATATTTATTTATATATCTGTGTATATCAATATTTATTTGGCTAGCGCACATGTTTACACATGTTTTGTTTGCAATGTAAATAAATAATGCAAATGCTGTGTGAACAACTAAGAGCCGTTGTTGTTGGGTTTAATCGAATGCTCGAATGCTCGAATGCTCGAATGCTCTTTCGTAGTTCAAATAGGATGAATTTATTTATTTATCTTTCGTAATTCAAATAACGTACATTTTTAAAACTATCTATATGTAGACAAATAAATAAATAAAGCTTTAATTGAAATATTTTATTCGTCTATGGCTCAAAAACTGTATAAATTATATATATAATATATTAATATATATAATATATAATAGATCTCAACTGTGACTCATTAACAATTTTAAAAGTAATCAATTTTTGTCATAAATGTATACATTCTATCTATAATTTTAAGTAAATATTTCACTACAGCTCTCTGAAATAAATTGACGGAAAAGCACTCAAAGCAGGCTGGCTGTCATTATATAGAATCAATATACTCTATTTACACATGAGAGGCAACAAAGCAAGGCAAATGCATATACGATACTAAACTATACTATATAACACTTACATTTCGAATAAATATTAATGTGCAAATGATTTTCATGTAATTAAACAAATAGCTAATTATTTTTGATTTTTAATTGAAATGCAATGTCCACAAGCAAATAAAAAGGAGAGGAAGAGACAGAGACAATAGCTAAATACAAAAATTATTAACTAAAAACTAGTCAAATGTCCGTAACATGTATACATATATAATAAATATATATGTATATATATGTATATGCACTGTGTAGATAATAAAATGAACTTCCGTTCTCTGCCAATGCCAATTATATAAAATGTCGAGCAAAAATGGGCAAAAAAAAACGAATTGCAAGAAATTAAATACATTTCACAATGATTAAATGAGCTGCTCATCAATTTTATATGATAAATATATACATATATAAATACAAATATATGTATAGAATTGCATTTGCATTGCTGTTGAAAATGATTTTCCATTATTATTATAATTTCTCGTTTATTTGTTTTAATGAAAATGCATAAATAAATGCCAAATTACATTAAACTCATTTGTTGTTGTTGTTTTTCAATTGCTAATGCATATCTATAATTTGCAATGTATATTTGTGTGTGTGTGTGTGTACTTGTTGGCATTTGCCATGCTCAGCCAATTGGCAACAACGCTCGACTATAAGTTAATTAACAATGACTTTAATGTGCTGCAATCAAATGCAATTCTCTGCACTTTCTATGGACTATTAAAAGCGTATTTAATTGCGAGTTTTTAGCATTTAAATGGTTCACGGCTTACGGCTGACGGCTTTAAGCCCAGCCAACTGCAATTTATCAAGTACTACCGGCCCCGCTAAGCATAGAAGATTGATAGAGAAATATAACATAATAACTGGGATCTAGCGCTAAGCTACCCCCGGAATATTTCATTGCTATGAGCTTATATCATTTTTTGCTGTTTTATTATAGAGTTTGGATTTGGCGCTCTTTTGTTGTACATTAATCAAATGGCTAAAAAAGGGACGCACCTAGCTAATATTTAATCTGGCTAAAAACACAGCCTGCTGCAGCTCCCGCTCCAGCTCCGGCTCCTCTTTCTGCTGTTGATTTGGGCACTTGCTAAATAAGCAGCGGAAAATATGAAATTTGAGTAATTGTTCGGGGTTATGTCGTGGCACATCATAAATCATGTTGCATAGTTTTAGGCGCGCTCATAAAACCCTATTAAAATGTAAAATTAAACCGAGCAAAACCGAACCGAACTGAACCGAACCCAAAACAAAACTCGAAAGGCGCAACAAAATATTTATTAAAAATGTATGCGCTGCCCTCAGCTCAGGTGTTGCACTAGCTCTAGATGTGTATGTGCGCAGGAGTGAGTACGTGTGTGTGTGTGTGTGTGTGTGTGTGTGTTTGTGTGATAAAATAGCAACAATCACCATTAGTGTCATATGCCATCATCAATCATCGATGCGCAGAAGGACAGCGTCCAAGCTGTACTCAGCCAGGCGACAAGCGGCAGGCGACAGGCGACAGGCGACAGGAGCAGACGACAGCAGATCCTTTGTTTGGCCAAGACGCTCGTCGTAGAGCCTGTTGCCAGTTTAAAGCGCTCTTAAGCAGTTAGAGGTAAAGACAGAGACACAGAGCGACAGACTGAGAGTGGGGGCTATACAAAAACTTAGGCTGGCTATTGTTTTCCTTCCATTCGGGTTGTTTGTTTCAGCTGCCTTGTCATTGTCAGCTGCCGCTGCTGCTGCTGCTGTTTGCTTGGGACATGTACTAATATTTTCATGTTCGGCTTGTCAGTGTGCTTAAGGATGCTGCTTAAGGATGGCTGGGCGCCACTCACAGCCAGGTGCTAATGAAGTGTGTGTGCAGACAATGCCAATGTAGCCAGTCGAATGCCATCATTTATCATAAAATAATTAAAGAGCTGAATCGTGCATTGAAAAAGAGCAGCCAAACTTGGCCTGCAGTTGCCTTTTAGCTGAGGCCGAGGCTGCCATGAGACGTGGCAAAAACTTTCGTTTCAGGTGTGCTTCAAAGTCGTTGTAAAGTCGCAAAAATGTTTACTGATATGTTGTGCAGTTTGGAAAGAGAGAGAGAGAGAGAGAGAGAGAGACAGGGCGAGTGAAAGAGAAAGAAGTGAGTCCAACTGACTCGAGAGACTCTCGTAGAGACTGCGACGACAAAACACTTGGTAATAACTGCCAGAAAGTTTTTTGTTTTTGCCTTACTTTGAGACTTGTGAGTTCCAAAAAATATAATTTATGGCCTGCTGTATAGCCGCGGGTTCAACGGGCGCGTCGATAAGGTAAAAGATACTTTTTTTAGGGACAAAGCATTCGCAAGATACTTTTTAGGGTTGTGTGAGTGAGTGTGTGTGTGTGTGGAAAACACTTATGGCTGCAAAAGTTGCTCGTTTGCTCTTTCAAGCCAACATTGTTGCATAGTTTTTTGAAGGCCAACATTGCATTGCTGCTGGCTTGGGGGACGAGGGACGAGGAGGGGTTGGATTTCAGTACGCTGGGGCGCTAATAGAAATAGGAAATGTTTACAAAGTATTTTCATAACTTCCGACACTGACACCTGACACTATGCTCTGGTGTGTGTGTGTGTGTTGAGTGTGTGTGTGTGTGCGTGCCATAAATAAAGCAGCTCAAATATTTCAAGACGCGACTGTAGCCAGGTAACTGGCATTCTGACACTATGGCCTCTAAATAATTTGCACACACGCATCCTTTAACCCCTTTGCAGGACAGCACAGGACAGGACAATGCAGAATATACATATATATATATATATATATTTATATTTATATATATATATATGCAGGATGGCAGCGCCGCTGGATATGATAGGACAGCAGTGCGTCGCGCTGTCTGGAATGCGCTGACACTTCTGCTGCTCCTACATCTTCTGCCAGGATAAATATGAAAAACATGCAAAGTTTGCGTCTGCTGCTGTTGCTGTTGCTGCTGCTGTCTCAGCAGCATTTCTTATGCCGCCCTGCTTATGTGCCTCCGCCTCCCCTCTCTCCTCACATTCCCTGCTCCTCTCTCTCTGTTTATTTCTCTTATTTCGCTGCCAGACATTCCTTAAGGTGCAACATTGCAGGTGTAGCTATGCAACACAACTTCTTCTCACGCTTCGCGCGCTTCTCACGCTTCTCGCTTCGTTTTTTGCATAACAAAGTGCAAACTCATTTTGTTGCTGCAAGCGCGTGGGCGTGGCAGATATGTTGCGTTACGCTCGCCTCCTTTTCCTTTTCTTTACTATTTCTTTTTTTTTTCTTTTCTTTTTTCTGTGTGTGTGCATGAAATTTAATGGCTTCCACTTTGTTGTCGTCTGCCGAGGAATACAACGCGCCGGCCACGCCCACCACACGCAGCCAGTGGGCGTCTATGCAAAGCATTCCGTGCTGTTTTGCCATGTGAATTATGTATCAGCAATTTTTGTCGTTGTTGCTGTTGTGTACGTCACAAAAAATTATTATTTTTTGCTTAATTTAACGTAAGCATGAAAAGTTGTGGCAGCTGGCAAAAGAAATGTTTGCCACCGAATGCAACACAATCTGCTTGCATGACTACTTAGTAGATAACGTAGGAGATACTTTGTAGATAAACAAAACATGCACTCAATGATCTGTAAAATGATTTATTATTATGTTGATTTAAAGTAGAGCGCTTGATATTGATTTATAAAGTGATTCAATTGGCAAGGTACTTTGCTCGAATTTAATAAGATAATTATAAAGAATTTGGCTGAGAAAGTGACTTGAAATAGGTAAAGAATATGAGGGAAACAATTCTTGGAAATTGATGTAAATAATATGTAACACTTCTGAGAAAAATATATAAATATAAAACAGACAGAACCTATATACAAAGGAAGTCATGCTCTTACTTCTCCTAGTCTATACTCTGATAAAAGCAATAGAGACACAAAATTGAATAGAAATTTCAGTAAATACAGATCAAAATTTTAGCCTATGTCCAACAGTCTTAGCAAAATTTTCAAATGGCAAGTCCTCTTAAATAACTTAACAGCTAAATTATATCGATAACTAAAAAAGCTGTTGCAATATAGTTAGCTCAAATAGTATTACTCTCGCTGTGTCACTCTCCACAATTAAAAAAAAACTCAAAGATTTCTTTCAAGAATTTATTGCCAACATCTTCAGCCACTAAAAAACCAGCCCAAAATGATTCACACAGATTAAATGCTAAAAAATTGATGAGTTCCTTTGCAGGTAAAACGTTTGGAACAACAAAACTTAACGCCTCTGCGATATGATTTATGAGGCCTTTGGCGTTTGGCCAAAGTTTCGTGAGTCAAGGTGGAGGAGAGCGTTGAATTCCAATTGCCAGCTCAAATTTTGTGAAAGGCGGCGACATTTTTGCCAAATTTATGTATTTGTCAGGCATGTGACAAAATAAAAAAAGAAGATGTGTGGCAGGGGAAAAGTGTGGAAAAACAACAGAAAAGTTTTCTTTTTTTTTTGCTGTGTGTTGTGGGATTGTTATTGTTGCTGTCTCTCTGCATATGATTTATTGCAGGGAAATGCATGTGCGCCATGGACATGGACTCGTTGCCGTCTCTCTGGGCATTTTGTTGCAGCCAAACGCAAATTTGTCTATTTCGTCAAAAAGGGCGACAGGCGTTTTTCAGGAGCCTGCGCTGCCTGGACGTCGGCATCGGCGTCGTCGTCGTCGCCGTCGTCGTCGTCTGCTGCTGTTGACATTTGCCAGCCAAAAACTACCACAGAGCAGTTCCAGACCCTAACTCCCCCCTCCTGTTGTTGCAACCAGAGACAAATCACACGCTTTTACAACAGGGCCAAATTGTCAGCGCTGACAAAAAACTATGCACAAGCGCCATAAATTATGCTGCTGCAGTGTTTTTTGTACTCGCTCTCCGTCTCTCTGGGTGTGTGGCCTGCAACATTTGCATACTTGGCATAGTCGCTTAGTTTAAAGCGTCGGGAGGGGGGTGGGGGCAATAACATGCCCAGCCACGCCCACAAGGTCATGGCTCAAGGGCAGCGCGCACAGCTGAATATTGAAGCCTGCCGCTGCCAGGGCTAAGCAAACTGGATTTTTAATTTTTAGCCATGGCCAAGAGCAAAGTAAAAGCAAAGAAAACTGCGTAACTCCCTCGGGGGCAAGAGCGCCGCAATTCAGGACTCTCGAACCCTTCCGCTGGCCCAGCTGGAGCAGGGAGCAGTGGTTGGCCAACCCAAAAAGGGTTCATGTGCAAAGTTTGGTTTGGCGCAAAATCAACAAACACAAGAGGCAAAAAAAAAAGGAAAAAAAATGTTATTTGTTGTTGTTGTTGCGTTTGCCTTTCGTTTGCTGTACATTATAAGCAAACATATAGATATATGTATGTATAGTATATGTGTGTGTGTGTGTGTGTATATAGAGTTATGTATATACACTTATAAATATTTGCTATGCTGTTGTGTGAGATATGTCGACATCGTCGCATTTAGTTGCTGCCGTTCCCTGTTTGTTTGTGCCTTAGTGCGCAAAAAGTAAATTATTTATCTACAAGTATATGTATAACAGCGCGAGAGAGGAAATTGGAAGTGCACAAGGCACGCGGCACGAGGCATGTGGCATGTGGCATGAGGCATGAGGCATGGGTTACACTCTGCCTGCTTGCCTGCTAGCCTGCCAGTTGGTTTGGAAGTCGTAAATGTTAAGACAAACACAAGACAGACACAACCAATACACACACTCACACACACACACATAAAGTACACACAACGCGGCTTTCAATTAGAACAAGCGAAACGCGCAAAATTAAAAACACGCAGCAGTGCAAGGCAAACAAAACAGCAAAAAGCCACGCCCACTATGCCAACTGAAGAGCAACAGCTACACAAAAGCTACAGCTACAGCTGCTATATATATATATAAAATTTATATATATATGTATATATATATTTATATTGTTTTGGATTCAGCTTTTTAATGAAAAACTCAAATAAAAACTTTTTCTGCAGGATTGTTAAAGAATTTTGTGTTTTTTATGTGTGGTTGGAGTGAAGCTTACTATGCTGAGTGAAGACTGTGATCCTTATATGCATAACACACAAACTTATATGATATGGCATACAATATAACACTCCTATGCCATAGAAAATTTAATGAAAATTCGTTGCTCTTAGCTCATTCTCGCAAAGCTTAAAGAAAAACTGCAGAAAAAAGATAGTGCAACTTAAAGAAGAAGCTACCTAATTGTGTAACAATTGCCTGGCCCGGCCATCAAACGACTAGCGAAGCGGTTTAAGTGTGTGCAATTACTACGTAGATGCAGATAGTAGAGAGCTGCAGCAGTGCCGTCCTGCCGGGCTGAGCCATGGAGAGCTCAACATTCAACGCTTACTTGCGTTAACAAGCTGCAGAGCCAGCCAGCCAGCCAGGTTCGCAGCCAAGACAAAGCTGATAACCCACTTGGGCCAGCAGGCAGGACTCGGGCAGGGACCAGGAGCAGAAGCAGGAGCAGGAGCAGGAGCAGTAGCAGGAGCTCTGGCATTGGCCAAGTTTCCGGAGCTGTGGGCAGTGCAGTTACAATTACAGCTACAAGTTTTTGGGGGCTAAGATAAATACACTTGGACTTTGGCTTAAATTGAAGCGGCTAATGAAAAAAGGCCAAGAATGGGCTACGAAAAAAGTGTGGGGCAAGAAAAAAATACAAAAATAAATAAAAGAAAAAATATGAAGCTCTGCTTGGCTGGGCCCTTTTTCAATTTTCATTTTCGCAGCTAAACTGTGAAACAATTTTTAATTAACACTTTTAAGTTGGGCGAAAAAGAAAAAACAAAATAAATAAACTTAAAAAAAAATCACATAGATACGATATAAGAAAAGACAGAAAAGGGAAAAGATGCGAAAAAAATTGCTCATTGTGTGTCTCAAGTTTCATTTTTTTCTATATTTTTTTTTTGGGTTGCTTGAGTTGGCTTTCTTTACTTTTGGCCCTGGCGTTTGCCTTTGCGCTGTATTTTTTAATTAATTTGGCATTTATTGGAAAAAAGGGTTTCACACACACACACACACACTGACACATAAGCACACACACACACACTCGTATCTGTATTTCATTAATTTAATGCAGTGATCGCTTGGGGAATAGCTACTGGGCGGGGCAGCGACGACTTTTGAGACAAGAATCAGACAGCTGGTTAGCCACTTGGCCAACAGCAGTTGGCCAGCAGCCTTGGCCATTTATCTACTTTCGGCCACGTCACATGACAAGCGCCATATTCATAAAGAAAAGTGCAATTAGTCAGGGCCAGCGCATTAGCTCATGAGTTGCTTGCATTCATATGCGCTGACTTTAATTACCCAAAGGAGAGAGAGGGAGAGAGAGAGAGAGAGATACATAGGGGGAGTTAGCAACAGCGAAAAGACATTTACAATTCTTTTAATTAAATTCCGCGAGCAGCCAAAGTAGACTACGTTTTATAGCAGCGCACTGGATGTGTGTGAGTGTGTGTGTGTGTGAGTGTGATTATAATTTGAAATTCCAGCTTAATTTCAAGGTATAGCAACAGAGAGAGAGAGTGAGACAGAGAGAGCAGCACGCTTGGGAGCATTTCGACTAGTAAGCGTATGCCCAACACGTTAAAGCTTTTTAGCCAAAAAAAGAAAAGACAGAAGCCAAGCTAAATGGCTATAAATGAAAAGCGGGGGGCGGAAAGTCTTAACGAACTTTATCTTGCTCATGAGAGCGAAAGTTCTCTGTAGTTGTTTTTTTTGGTATACAAATGGAACGCAAACATTTATTAATTGTTATTTATTTTGTTTCATGGTTTTTGACGTGATTAAATTTGTTAAGTGAAAACAGTTTTGGGGGAAGAAAACTTACAGAGATTTAAACAATTTGTGAAAGACTTCAGGTAAAGCAACTGCTTCTTGATTGATCAAGAGCTTCTATAGACACTAAAAAAGTGAAGTGAATAGAGTTGAAAGAATTCACTCTGAGAATTGTTCTTCTTCACGTAGTACGCCCAAAAACTTTTGCAACTTTTTGTCAAGTTCACTTAATTTCTATCTATTTCATCAATTGTTTTTCTAACAGCAGCTGCATTTGGCAATGCCACTTGAGCTGGCTGAAAGCATTTTCTTGAGCCGTCGTCAGTTTCGTCTAGATTTCGCGCAGGTAAATCGCTGATGGACTGGGTTTTTGCGCTTGTGTGACTGGCACTTGAGTTGCATTTGTAATTGCACTTTACTTCAGTTAACTTCAGCTCGGTGTGGTTCACTCTAGTTGGGTTCAGCTGTTCGTCTGGCTGTCTGGCAAAACAATTGCGAGCGCACCTAAAAGTACGCTACAACAGAGAGATAGAGAGAGAGAGACAAATTGATGGCATGCTTCATTGCTGCCGCTGCTGTTGGTGCTGCTAAAAGCCGCAAGCCCTGTCCAAATCTTCCTGCTGCAACTGATGTCTGCAATTAATTATCGAAAGTGGGCGCGGTCGTCAAGTGGGCGCTAGCAAGTGAGTGGCTCTCCATGGGCTTGGCTATCTGTTACGTGGGCGGCTCCGCGCGAATTTCAGGGCAATCAATGTAAAGAGCGGATATATATTTTGTTTTGGCTGGCCAAGAAGTGCAGCATAGAGAGACCCAGACACGGACAGAGACAGAGTGAATGAGTGAGAGAGAGAGAGAGATAGAGAGAAAGAGTGAGAGCGCTCTGAGACGCAGCTGGGGCACGTGTCTGGATGGGTTGTTGCTGTTGCAGCAGGTGTAAATAATTGAAAGATAGTTGCTTTGTAATTAAATACACAAGACAATGCCACAGAATGAAGCAGCGGAACAAACTGTGGCTTAGCTGAAGTAGATTTGTTCATTAGGCAAAAGGACTTACTGTTTACGGTTTATTGCGGCACAAGCTCAAGTACACTTACCTGTAAAGAGAACAAAAGAAAACGAACGATAGTTGAGTAAAATGTTTTAATTAAATGGTTTTTAGTGTGGCATATATAGCGAGTGGATAGCTGGTGTGTGTGTGTGTGCGTCCCTCTATTTGTTCAGAAGCAATGAAAATTCTTACAATATTATGACACTTCAATTAATCATCATGGCAAACAATAATACAGAAATATGCTCATATTTTATGTCAGCCAAGCGACAAATATCAAATGGCAAGCGGAAGCCGTTGCATACTTGAGGGCGTATGTCGTGTCATGAATGCAAAGGCAAGAAAAAACGACCGAAGTAGGAGAAAATAAACCAAGTGGCAGGCAGCAAACAATCGAAACGAAGCCTGTGGCAAAGCAATAAAAAGAAGCGAGCGAAGCGGATAGGAAAACAAATTAAAACATTCCTACGCCGGGACAAACAAACACACACATTCACGCACACACAATAAAACACAACTGCAAGACACACACTCACACACTTACAGGAAATACATATTGCACACACAAAAGGAGCAGAAGACGTCTCTTATGGCCGTGCACCACACACTGGCTCAAAAGAATGCATGGCTCTGGCCAAAACAAAAGGCCAACCGGAACTGCGCCGCTGAATTGAGTCACTCGCTAGGCTCGTTGAACAAAATCAAAAGGACATTCATTTATAGAGTTGCCAGTGGCCCAACTCCTGCTAGGTAACAGTTGCAAATACATTTTTGTGCCATTTGTTTGCCTCGCTGCTGCTGCTGCTGCTGCGGCTGCTACGGCTGCTGCCGGGCGTAAATATGAAAGGCTGTGCAACAGACACAGAACAAAAAGAAAGAAAAAACTGTTGCATACCGCACGGCGCACCGTTGCTCATTTTATGGCTGGCTAGCAGGCAGCTCCTGGACGCCAGTTCGCCTGGCTGTGCATTGTTTGAATGCCGGTGTACAGCAAAAAAAAAAAAAAGTAAAACAAGAAAAAAAAACAAGAAAATCAACCGTGTAGCTGCTGCCACGCCTCCACCGCTTCCAGCCCCCTAGCCAGCAAGTTGAGCAAATATTTGTTTAAAAACTTTACGTTGAAATGCATTTGCGGTTGAGTGCCAAGCACTGTGATGCTGCCAGAGTGCCCAAAAAAAAAAACCCAAAAATAAAAACCTGAAAAGAAACGATGAAAATGCTAAAACTGAAGGCGAAAAAAAAAGAATTGCTTTTGAGTCTCAGCCTGTTGACGAGCTAAATGTATGCAAACAGTCGAAATGTCCAAAGTGTTGCCTACTTTTTGGGGCTGCAGATGCAAGAAATGCAACAGCTCTTAAATTGCAAACAACTGCACTTACTTGAGCTGAGAGAGAGTTACTTAATTGATATAAATGATATCCCAAGGAGTAACCCAAGGATCTTTCAGAACTTTGAATACCTCAAAAGCACTTAAGCATATGCGCCTCTATTTCGATTGCCACATGAATATGATATAAGCTGTAGGCAATATGGCTGGCATAAGCTCTGTATGCGCCTAGATAAACATGCTTGATAGATGGGGCTAAAAATAGGCAAAACTGTTTGCAACTTCCTCAAAAGTTCGCCTAAAATGTGACAGCAGATCAAACAACTTTTGAGTGGAGCTAGCAAGACGTAAGCTTTGAGGCCTGCTGATAATCCAAGGCGAAAGCCCAAGCCAGCGCGTCCTTCCATGCATAATAAACTGAGCTTTACAACGTTAAGCTGTCACTCAAGATGCCCGCGGACACGCCCCCTGGAATCCCTTGCCGCCGCCGCCGCCCACTTAACACAGCAGCTAGCTCGACTACTTCGCTAATATTTGAACGAAATTTTATGTATCAATTAAAAATTATGAAGTTGACTAATATGTAAGAGCACGTACCAAAGTGGGCGACTAGAGTGGAGCGAGAGGGAGTGGCAGGGGAGGGGCGGGGCGGGTGGTGCAAGAAACATGCCTTGCATTAGCGCCCAACTTGGTATGCCATGGGTTTTTCTGTGTTGTTATTGTATAATATAATGGCATGGCCGGGTCTTCGGTCTAGGACTCTCTCTCTCTCTGTGTCTGTGTGTGTGTGTGTGTTTACCAAAGGATATTGCTGTGCATATTGAAAAGCAACAGCGGGATGAAGGCATCGGACGTAGCTTAACGTTGGCGTGGTCAAGGCATACTTTCAGCTATCCTGCCATCCTGGCTGGCAATTATGCTCTCTGTGTGTGTGTGTGTGTGTGTGTGAGTGTGACGGGGTGGGTGTGGAATTATCGTCAGTGGCAGGACTTGCATCTTAATGGAAATGGATTCAACGGCAATTAACATAAGCAAATATATACAACGGGTTCGCCTCACACAGACATGTGACTGCGTGTGTGTGTGTGTATTTGTGTTTGTGTGTGTGCCTACGTGCTAGGCGTTTGCGGTTCAAGGCAGATAACTGCCAGCCACATGAAGCATACGTGTTCTTGCTGCTGTAATGGTGTTATCATAAGGTGGGCGGGTTCTTTGTGGTTAAAGTCTCTCGCACCACTCACACACACACACACACATACACAGAGAGAGACAGAGGCAGAGGGACTCGCCTGCACACACGAAGAAAAATGGCTCTTTTAATTTAAATGCAAACACGTTTGGCTTGGCCTCTGGATTTATGTGATAATCGTTTAAGTGAAAATTTAATTGCATACTTTATGTATGGGGTTTTTGCCAAAGATCTGATCTAAGGCTTACGGCTTTGGCTTTGGCTTACGTCTGCTGCTGCGCGTCCCACACAGGCGCACAATAAAGCAAAATTTATGTAATTTTTAAGTAAGCCTACGAAATGGACGTTGTTGCTCAGCTACACCTACGCACACACACACACACACACACACGCTAACACATACACTTAGCTACCTGGGCTTAATTGTAATGACAGCGCGCCTAAAAGTATGCAATAAATTAATGCAAAAGTCATTTAAAGGTGTGGCCGGGCACTTAAATAATGGCCACATGAGATATGCGTATCCTCCCACGCCCCTACGCCCCCAAACTCCTGACACTCCTCACACTCCCCCACTCCCTTTTCACTCTGCCTATTCCCATTTTCTCGCTCATATGCTCCAGCTTAAGTCGCATTTAAAGCTATGCAAATATTTCAAATTGTCTTAAGCTCGCATATATTGATGGCGCCGGCGCTTAAAAGTCTGCAAAGGTTTTATGCATTACGGGGATTACATGCAAATAGCCGTCGGGTCGGTCCGCCGTCCACCGTCCGCCGTCCATCGTCCGTCGTTCCAGTTTCCGTTTTTATTAATATGTTTTATTAATATTTACTTAGGTCAGGCCACGGACCGACAAAATGCGAGATGAAAGCTCCGCTGTTAATATAAAATATAAGATTCGTACATATTGCCGTTAATAATGTGGCACCCCCTCCAGCTCTCATCCTCTCACCCTCTCCCCTGCCACTCTGCCCTTTCTATGTTAGTTCTGTGTGTTGGGGTGCCCTTCGTGTTTGTTTTAATGTAGCTCGTAATTGCTTGACCAAAGGATTTTTTAATTAAAAACATTGTAAGTCGCCGTCGAACCCCTCAACCAGCTAGCCAGCCACCTAACCTACCTACCCAACCCCATCGCGTGTGCTAATAATTTTTGCGCGCTCTGTTTGTTAAAATAATGAAATTTTTATTATAATATTAAAAGAAGAAAAAAGTGGGCAACGCTGCTAATATTTGCTCAGCAAAGGGCCAAATGCTCGACATTACATTGTAATGTTATCCATAGCTCAAACAGTCGAATGAGCTAATGAGTGTGCGATGTGGCTTTAGTTACTTAATCAGCACTGTGCGTTCGACCCTAACTGAGCTGCACAGTTGCTGGGAATAAGAAGAGAGCTGGAGTTTAAAGTGTAGCACAAAATTGTTGGAATAGCTCACATGGTAAGACAATTTATATAGTTTTGTATAGTTGCTCAACAATATTTGTGAAGTAAATTACTTTTCATATACATTTTCAGTCCTGAAAGTAATATAATTATTTTTTGCAAAATTCTTAATCACTTACAAGTATTACATTTTATTTTCCAATACTTTTTACTTGCCTGTCTTTAGTTTTTCTATACTAAAGTCAACAACTTCATTCTGTAAGACTTTTCAATACTGATTGTGACATATTTTGCTACTCCTGTAATTTTTCTACACATTTTCAGGTTTGGCAATTACTTTTTCTTTGTATATAAATTCTTTTCTCTCTACTGAAAAATCTACAGAATATAAATTGTACAATTTTTGAAATGTATGTCAGAGATATAGTGATTTTATGAGGGTTTATCAACACTGCAAGCCAGACAACCATGTTTTGCAATAGATAAAGCATATTCTGTACTATCTCAACACTGAATACCTAACTATACATATAATATTATATTATATTTTATTATTAGTTGTTCAACACTTAAATTGGCGCAACTGCATTTTGCAATACTGTTTATTGTGTTATTGCCGTTGTTTTCGTCTGCTCATCAAGTTAATTTGCATATTATTCTGCTCCACTCTCATTCCCTGCCGTTGGCCAATCAATTTGTTAAGCCCTTGATGGCCAATAATGCCTAGAACACGAATGGCAAAGCACAGTAGCTGCGCAGCTGGGGCTGGCCAATAAATTATGTGGCAACGCCTGCGCCTAGGCTTTATGTAAATAAAAAATAAAACGAGCGAACTTAACATAATTTTCGCAACTAATCCTGCGGCCAGTCGCGGAGCCGTATTGATATGTATATAAACAAATTTTAATGGCAAAATAATGGACAGACAAGGGAGTGTGGGGGCGTAGCCGTAGGCGTGGCAGGGTCAGCTGTTGTTGTGCGGCGCATGCAGCAGACAAATGTCGCACAAATTAAAATCAAACGCTAAGCCGGGGCTTAATTTAATTATACAAAAATAAAATGTCAGTTACTCAATTAAATTTTAATACAATGCGCTTTGACCCAGGGGTGCCTCACGGACTGAGCTCGGAGAGCTGGAAGAGCTGGAAGAGCTCTGAGCTAAACTAACATTTGTCCTGGCAGCCAACAACAACAAGGTCGGTGGGGGACTGGAGTACGCAGTAAAAATAAATTTTCATTTGCAATTTCAATCAGCGCTAATCCTTGGCAAGCGCATGCGACCGCTGGCATCGTATCCTGCGCTCCGTATCCTTGCGACCCGGCAACGCCTGCTGCGTGATTTTTGTAGCCTAACTGCAGGCGGCATCAGAGCAGCAGAGCAGCAGCAGCAGAGCAGCTGGCCTGGACTGGGCTTAAAAGTGCAAACAAAATTAAGCACGTACGCTGTGTGGATCCGAGGGTCCGAGCGTAACCCCAGATTAAAGCTGTCCAACTGCGTGAGACACAATATATCCTTATCAAGGCCCGTTGCTTCAGTGCTTCAGCAATGCGATTCCTGTCCTGTGCCTGCTGCTGCTGTTGCTGCTGTTGCTGCTGCCCAGACAGTTGCTTGCGACAATAATTCTCAATTTAAAGTGGCCAACACACAAATGGAAACATTCTAGATGCCTCCCCCCTTTCATTGCCTGCCCCGCCCACAGCACCCCAGCCACCTCTACAATCTGTGCAGCTGGTGGCTGGTGCAACCTAATCCCTTGTCGATTAAGTAAATGCCTGCGACGTTTGTTTTGGACACGAAACGAAATCCACGTTGCTGTCTGGTCGCGTCGAGTCGCAGGCACTCGAATGGACAGCCACAGTTCATTGGGATTAAAAGATTTCGTGTTAAAATTTTTTGTTATTTGTTGCATACTTTGTGGCGCCGGCGACACTCCCAGTCCACAGTCCCAGTCACTCACAGCGCCCAAGACACAAACAGCATTTGACAGTCATCAAGCTTGTCTAAATGAAAATTGAAAGCACGCTATACAGAGATACACACACACACACACACACAGATATATATATATATATATGTATATATATAGACTGACAAGTATATCCCGTAGGGTTTGAACTAATGTATTCCATGTTGGTTTCTGTACGCTCTGCGTTCGCATTTTACATTTTGAAACAGTCGCGCGTTTTGACAGCTGTCAGTTTTTGCGGCTGCCGCCTCATGAAATATTTATGGCATGCAAAAATGCGTAAAACGGCAAATTATTTTAATTTTCTATTTGAGTTGTTCCCGCAGCTAATTTCTAAATGATTTCTCGCTTCTGGCCGCATCTCAAATCGCTCGGAAATCTTAACGAAGATGGCAGTTTCGAGTGATGTTGCTACAGCTAAAAGCTTTTCACTTTGCCTTCAACTATAAGTTGAGTCGAGTGCTTGTCGCCGATCTCCTGGTTGCCTCAGCCTTTTCAGTTAGTAATTTATACTGTGCTATTACTAATTTTTGGGTAATTTCCTTAATGTCCTTTCTTTTTTTGCTTTTTGGTATCTATGGAACAAGGAAGTGAGCCAAGCTGAAATAACAAGCTGTGCCCCAGGCGCTGATAGTTGCTTTACATGGACGTTCCCATAGCTCGGCTATGTTGTTCCACTTGTTCTTCATGGAGGGAGTTGCTGATGTTGTTGTTGTTGTTGTTGTTGCTGCTGCTGTAACCCTAAAAGTATGCTTGCTGTGCCTGGTTTGGCATGGCGTATGTTTGATAAAAGTTCAAACCCTGAACTTTGCGCATGTTTAAACAACGCAAACGCAAAAATGCTGCTGGCTATTTTAGTTGCATATACCCAATGCTGTCCCGCTCAACCCACTCGACAGCCATTGTTGTTTGGCAAAAGTTTGTGAGCGGCTCATATGTGTGTGTGTGTGTGTGTGTGTGTATGTGTGTGTGCATGTGCTTACGGTAAATGTTGCTGTAGAGCTTTGGACACAGACACTGAGACCTCCCCGAAAATTTAATCTCTTAAAAAGTGTCTAGGCTATGCCCAGCGCATCCTTTAGCTATTGCCATTGTTGCTGTTGTTGTTGTTGATACGGAAATATTGTTTGTGACGCACTTTTGGCACTAATGTCTGCCGACTTCCGTCTATAGTTTTTTTTTTGGCTCACTGTTGTTGCCTGCAGCAGCAGCAGCGGCAGCGCCTTAATGCTTTTTAGCAGCTTTTGCTTTTAGTGTGCTTCAGCTTTAGGCTACACAACTTGATTACAGTTGATAGTTTTTGGACTGCCTGCTGTTGTTTTTTCTACCCATGTGTGTGCGTGTGTGTTAAAAGTCAAAAATTGTTTTTGCACACAAACTTTACTGGCCAGATAGTGCCAGAGACTTTAATTGGCTGCGGCTTTTCGGTTTCTCAAATGATGCAATGCATTTTAGGCCGCATTGTTGTGCAACTTGGATAGCAGATTAATCCAAGAGTAGTCTACTACAATATATAAATAAAGATACAAGTGAAGACAACTTTAGCTGAGTAGCTAATATGTTCAGCATGAGAGCTGAGTAGCTAAAGTTTTGAGTCGTTGGCTGGGTAGAGTTTAAGTTAAACATTTATTTTAATATTATTAAATTATTTTGTATTATATTTTAAGCTCTTTTTTACCAAAATTCCTACAGCTTTGCATAGCTCTTAGCCCATTTAATTTTTACTTCCGCTATTCAGTTGCATTACTCATACACAGCGTGGCCCTAAGCTTTGTCCTTACACTTTTAATTTATATTGCACTTAGGAACTTTGCACATAAATTTCGCCAGCTATTTTGCATAGCACGGCTCGCCGTGGCGCCCAATAAATTCGCTCGATGTGTTTCACTCTATTAATAATATCGTCTCAAGACAAATTTCTAGTGCGGGCCAATGCTAATGACATGCCCAAACGTTTCCGTAAGTCGTTATCACAAAGGCAAAGTCATTATTATAATGCCAGATATTCCCGCGAGAGTGACAGAGACAGAGAGAGAGAGAGAGAAAGAGAGTGAGACAGCAGGAGATAGTGTGAGTGAGAAAGCGAGCGCACTAAGCACATCATCTATTTAAAAAGTTGACATAAATACAATTATAGATTTGAGCGCGGTCGCTGCGAAAATGAAGATGAAAATAATAAAATTGAGCAAAAATTGATGTCAAGTTTCGGTAAGCTGAGAAACGAGAGAGAGAAGAGAATGGAAAATGGAACGACGCTGCCGACGCTGGCGACGACTGCCGAACGGAAATGCCGCCATTAGAAAGAAAGAAAACTGCTGCGCCATTGAGAATTGAACTGCGGGCTTTCAACTTGGCCCCACAAGGGGCCCCCGAAAACAGCTGTGGAGTGGGGCGTAAATGACAAACAAACAAGCGACGTCCGCCTCCTCAGCCACGTTGCGTTGTCCTCGCCGTCGACGTCGTCCTGGCGCAGATAAAAAGAATTGTCAAAGCGCCTTAAAAGTATGCAATGCCAGCAAAGTAAGCTGCAAAATCGACAAGTACAATGCTGACAGGCAATTGCTACAGTTGCCGTTGCCGTAGCTGTTCTCATTGTTGTTGTTGTTGCTGTCAGCTCGTTGTTGTTATTGTAATAATAATATCGATTCGGCATTCTGAGTCGAAGGTATAAAAATTCGCATGGACGCCACAGTCCTGCCTTGTCATCGCCGCCGCCGCCGACCGTCGCCGGAATTCGTTAATAAAATTTTATTGAAATTGTAGACAAGCGGCGAAAAACCAACGAAAACGATGACGACGACGTGCAAAACAAAAAAACCGAAAAAGAAATAGAAGCCAAAATAGGAATGAAAGAAAACGGGCCAAAGGCAAAGCCCAAGTCGAAATCGAAGCCGTGCGCGCGGCCTTAAGAAAAGCAATTGTCATCATTGGCACGTAAACGTGGCCAACAAGGAAGGGGTAAGACGCCCACTGCTGGCAGCAGGCGGTAGGCGGCAGGCGGAAGACCGGAAAAAGGCTGGCCCTTAAAGTTGAAGTGTTTTGGCTGTGCGATAAGAATCTGAAGCAGCAGCCAAACAAAAATTAGCTAGCAGCACTAAGAGCGCGTTAGTCGCGGCAGCGCTTGATTGGAAGATACCCTAAAGCTGGGCTCAATTGTTTGTGGAATATTTGTATGCATTTGAAAGTTTTAACTATGACAGAATGAATGCTGAATATACGAATATTTCTATCTGAATATTGATTTGAATTGACTGCCGGAAATATTGATATTTATTTTAAGTGATGCTGATCTGAAATAAATAAAGTGCTGGCTTGAAATTATATATGAATTTTATATAAATTAACTACTGAGGATGATTTGGCATCTTTAGAGTTTTAGACTACACTTCGAAAGGCCAGATTGTCAGGTCTGCCTGGCTGACTGGCTAGGTCTGGTCTAGTCACCTAGGCCTGATCTTCACTTCTATTAAATAACCCTTTAAGCTTTTTATTTTATTTTTTTATATATATATATTTTTCTTTATTGCAGCTTATTGTCCTTAACTCTATAGCGCAGTTTTAGGTATACCTTATCTATGGATGGGCAGATTGCCTTTATTGATAAAAACGTTCATTATATTTATTATACTAGTTTAGGTCGTTTCTGAATGTAAGCGAAAGCTTCCTTGTATATTCTTAAGCTCTATTCATGCATTTCTTGATAAAGTCTTGATAAAGTCATCTGTTAATCTAAGCAATGTCTTTAAAATATATATTCTTAAATCAAAAATAACATTTGTACCCTGTAACAAAAATTTGCTCACATACAAACAACCCCATTTTTGCACTTTCAATGCAAGGCATAAGAATTGAAAAAGAGTTTGGTTTTCAGCTCAGTTGGTTGCTTTAAAAGCATGCGAAATACCTGCGGGAGTAGTTGCCACAAAATATGCAGAACTATTAACTTAAAAGCAATGCCACACAAAGCCAGCTCAGCTGACAACGCCTCGAGGCATGCAACAGCGGCAGCAGCCGTGAGGCAGCAGCAGAACAAACAACTCAACAAAACTTGACAGGCAGCGCAGAGACAACGCCGCAAAACTTTTGCCACAAAACAAAAAAAAAAAAACCAAATAGAAATAAAGACAAAAAAAAAAAAAGCAACAGAAATTGACAACATTTTTTTGTGTAAAAGTAAATCGGAACAAAAAGCCAGACGATTTCAACTATAAATAAAATGTTTATGCCGGAAATGATATCGTCGAAGCTCTACGTGTTTCCACTCAAAGCAAAAGCGGAATTCTTGTTGATTTTAAAGATTGAAATGTTTTCGTTTACTGCTGCAATTAACTTGCATTTGATGGCAGTTAGATTAGAGTAGACTCGAAGTAGACTTCTCTTCCTTTTCCTCTTTTTTTACCCTTTTTATTTGATATTCTTAGACAAATCACGTCAGCTTTCAAT
This sequence comes from Drosophila hamatofila, assembly GCA_035045345.1. NCBI lineage: Eukaryota > Metazoa > Arthropoda > Insecta > Diptera > Drosophilidae > Drosophila > Drosophila hamatofila. The sequence goes on along the minus strand of JAWNPA010000052.1, from coordinate 10,896,657 downwards.
TTCTGGCAAATTCGTGTGGCTCATTAAAGTTTATGCCCAGACGTTGTCTGCATTCGCATTCGAATTGAAGTTTGCTCATCATTTGCACTGCTGCTGCTGCTGCTGCTACTTTGGCTGCTGCTCCTGTTGCAGTTGCAACTTGCTGCAGGCCGTGGAACGTGCTCATACATTGATGATGCGTTCGCCTTTGGAGTGCGCGCCATTGTCGATTCAATAAGGTTTGGGCTTATGCAAACAGACGTGCATTAAATTAAGTAGCCGCCGCATTGGACGCCACTTGCAGCACGTAGACAACGACAACGACCAGCGCAAGATGAAGAAAATGCCAAAAAAAGTGGGATAGAGAGGCGGAGAGAGAGAGAGAGGAAAATATGCAAAAGACAATGAACACAGCTGCTGAGGCAAACAGTCGACAATGTTGTCCAGGGCCAGCTGAACGGTGTAGGGAGAGCTACAGCTGGATTGGTGGCTGGGCTGTTGGTCTGTTTGGCCAATGCTTGCTCTTAAGCAAGTCTATTAAAACTGTTTATAACGTGCTGTTTGGCAAGTTGGGCAGACAGACAGCGAGACAGGTCGCGCCAAGTAGATGGCTGCAAATTGCAGCGCAGCTGCAAGCATTTTTATGTTGCATACTTTTTCGGGTTGCCGCCGCACGCGACATTCGCGATGTCAGTTTTAATGATGCACGCAGCCCGTTTCCGAACACAAAAAGCCGGAAGTTTTGCCGCTTTTAGCAGCCATCAGATTTTTATGTGGCACGCCGAGGCAGCACCACCACCAGCAGCACCACCAGCAGCAGCCATTACGATGTGCCTTTTATGCGCCTAGGAAATGTGAGATTTTTATTTCGCGCAAAAGGACACTTTCTTCTACAGCTCTCCTTTTTTTTGTGTGCTACGACAAGTTTTTAATAAGCAACTTGGCGACTTGGCTTAAATTTCCGGTGACTAAACCAGAAATTTATGGCACAGCTTGCTGTGGCTGTGCCACGGATCGCTCTGAAGAGCTGGGCGTGGCTCAGTGGCTCAGTTTTTCTTCTCTTTCTTCATTTTTTAGCTTAAACGAAACGTGATATCAATAGCAAACAGTTGGGCAAAAGGTAGCAAAGGTATCGCCACCTTAAAAGTATACACTGCTTATTTATATACCAATACACACACACAGTGTGCGTGTGCGTGTGTGTGTGTGTGTGTGTTGGTTTGATTGCGTTTTGCCAGCGTCGTGCCAATTTCACTGTCAAGATATTGAAGCAAGAAAATTAGTTTACCGAAAAAGTGGCTTTAGGCAGACGGCGCTGGCTGGCTGGAGTGGTGCGTCTGCAGGCAATGCCAGCAAAATTGTGTGTGCGGCAGGCAGCGGTGTTTGGATTTGCGCCGCTGGAGCAAAATTGAAATTGATGGCAGGCTGGGCTGGGCTGGGCTGAGCTGAGCGAGCGACTCAGCGCTGCCAAATCAATATCGAGAGTGAGTGAGTGAGTGAGTGGGTGAGTGGGTGAGTGTGAGGTAGCCGAGCACAGCAAACAGATTGGCCCCTGTGCATGTGTCTAATATGCTAAACATCACTGATTTAGTGGTGGTAATGGTCCCAGCCCTGCCCACTCCTGGCAGCCCCTTGCAGCAGCCGCAAGAGTTATGTACTGTATCCAGTCTGTGGCAGCATATGGATGCCCGCTTATTGGCCAATGTGTTGAGCGGCAACAAATGAGTTGTGAAAATGCCAGAGACACGGCCGAAACTCGATCGATTTATAACAGTTACTAGAGAGCTTTAGTTGAGAAAAGCTGAAGTGAGGAATGAAGAAGATTTTGGGCATCGGGAAAACGGGAGAATATACGATATATAGTCATGGAAGGCAGTAGCCTAAATAATCTGCTGAATTCTATATAGAATATTTTTTAAAATATATCATATCTTCTTATATATACATCACACAGCGCATAGTTCACCTCTGTTTAATGCCCCCTTATCAGGTCTTTATCAAAAATTCCGCTATTCAATCAAGCAAATGGAGTCCAGGAGCTTCTTTGAAAAATAACAGGCGACACCTTGAAAATATGCAATGAGGAATTCGCTGTCACGCCACGCTCATTATGCAGCACAAATACGGACACAGATACTACGGCAAATACAAATACAAGCACAAACACAAATACAAATACAAGCACACGAATACCAAAACCCAAATACAAATACGTGTAACACATGCCGTTTAAAGGCAAACGAAATCATCAAAGACATTTCGCAGCTGCCAAAACGCGCATTTAAATTTCAAATTAATTTCACATCGTCATGTGTAAAAAAAAAGCAAAATCTGCAAGCTGACAACACACAGGAGAGACAGAGAGAGTGAGAGAGATAGGTGAGAGGGGAGATGGCGCACATCGTTTGCGGGGCAATAAAAGAAACGCAAGCTGAGCTGGCAAAGAAGTGAAAAATGCCAATGCCAACGCATCGCGGCACGTAAATACGTTGCGACTGAGGCAAAAATGATATGCGCGCTGCCAACCTGTTTTCGCAGTCCGTTCAGCCAAACGAGCGACGGCGCAGCGCCCGTAAAATATGCAAAAGAAACAAATTTTGTGTGCGCGAGTGGTTCGTTTTCTTTTTCTTTTTTTTTTTCACCCACTGCTGTTCGGTTTTTATACGCAGCAATCAAAAGTGTGTTAAAAAAGGGGCATGCGATAAGCAGCAGCGTTGGCAATGCCCTGTTCAAAGTTGATAACCAGACTTGGATGGCTTGAAAAATGAAGCTGTTACACTATATACACAAATTTCTGTTTCAATCAGCAGCACTTTCAACTTTTCAACTGTTTACAGGGCATCGCAGAGTCTGTCAATATCTGAAAGCCCCATAGTGTGAGTTCATGGCGCTCATGGCTGAATTGGCGCAACATATGCCAAGCGCCAAGTGTTATGCTTGGGCTGCTTTTGTTTCTTCGCTCGCATCAATTATGCTTTTATTTATACAACAATTTTCTCGCGTCTTGCGAAAGCGTTCAATTTTCGTCAGGCAGACGCATCGCTTAATGTGACTTGACAAAAATGGCGTCCAATATGGCGCCGCTGCCTGTCTTAACGCTTGAGCACCGACACACGCACACACACACACACACACACCTTGGCTGTGTTAAGATGACGACCAGCAGACGCCCGGACTCTGTTTCTATTTTAATTCACACGCCATTGTTTGGCTGCTGTTGGTTGCTGTTGTTGGCTGTTGTTCAGCGCCTAAAAGTAGACGAAGTTGAATTTCTAATGTGCAGCAGCTGCGAACAATAGAAAACAGTAGAAAAACTCAGCAGCGCGTCGCTGTTTGCCTGCCAACCGGCCCGATTGTGTGTGTTGTGCTGTCGTTCTTGTTATCGTTGGCATTATTGTTGTTGTTAGTTGTGTGTGTGTGTGGGTGGGTGGGTGGTTGTGGGTGTGTGGGTGTATTTCAGTGTGTGGTGGTATTTCTGTCTCCTTGTAGCTCTCTCGAAAGCATACTTATGTGCGCGCTTAAGCAATTTTTAAATCTGTGCAGCCAAGAGCTGGCAATGCCTTTAATATGAACTCACTTGAAATATTCCAGCAGAGGCTTTAAGTTTTATGTATATAATTTGTATATATAATTTGTATAGTTATCTAATGATCTACTTAGGCAGCAACAGTGTCGATTTACTGCCTAATGCTGTTGCTCATTTGCGTATCTTTAGCCTTCTTGCCGCTCTTCATCCCGTAATCTGCTCATTGTATATAAATAAGGCGCGCGCTGCCTACTTGACTCATATTCTCGCTTATTAATTTGCAGAACTTTGCTTTTGATGTGCTTTGAGGCAGCTTCAAATTTCCTAAACTTGGCCTTCACTTGACTTACAGAGAGAGCGTGAGTTCGAGTTGGAGTTAGAGTTGAACTCGGGCATCTCTCCTGCTTTTTGTTTTCTTTATTCATCTAAGCAAACAGTTAGTTTGTTGACTTTCAACCAGCTGGCAAATGCAAATGTCAAGCCCCGCCCCAATTGGCCGTGCAAACAATTACTGCCCAGCGAAAGAGCAAACAGAAAAAAAAGTGAGTGAAGCTGAAGAGAGATACAAAAAAAATGCTAATTGCCTAATTTATTCGGCGTTGTGCGGGCCCGCTTCATTCTAAGTTTTTATGTCACTTTGGCTGTAATTTAAAATATATTTATTTATGTATTTGACTCTACCTTCAGGTCTGCTCTCTTCGCCTCTTCGCCTCCTGGTCAATCTCTGCAGCTGTTGATGGCCATTTTTGCTTTTGCTGGGGCGCTTTTGCGCTTCGCCAATCAAAAGCATTTAGAGAGCAGCTTTAATGCATGCGCGCGCTTTCATTAACAAGCAGCCACGCCCACTGCCAAAGCGCCCACGCTTCTAAGCCGCATTTACACACAACACACACCCCACACACACACACACAACACTCACCTAGTCGGTGTGCGACAGAAAAAAGAAAAAAATCACATCAGCGGCTTATGCAAATGTGTGGAAAAAAGCGAATGTTGTGTTGAGTGAATACGAAATTATTGTTTACAACTGTAAACTTTTTTAATACCCTGCAGCACAGCAAGGTCTATGCGACTAGCTGAAGTAGTTGAGTTAAGTAGAAGACTAATATTATATATGGTTACTTACTTTAGATATCATAATGAAAACTGAAGCTTAGCCATGGCATATTTGGATTTCATATATTTCACTCATATTTTTGCATAGCTCCCATTCCTGTAGAGTATCCTTTGTGTCGACTAGCTACCACTACTATTTCTTCCCATTTTTTTCCGACTGTTGGCTGTGTTTAGAAAACGCTTGCAAAACCGCACTAAAAGCGACTTATAACATGTTGAGTGCCAGAGGATTAACAGCGGCAAAACCGAATGTGCATGTTGCGCCGAGTGGAGCCAAAATAGAAACTGTCCACGCTGGGCAGCCCGGCTAGGCTAGGCGAGCTGATTCTGGTCGCACGATTGTAAATTCCTTTTTAATGAGTGCTGGTTTGCCCATGCGGGGGCGTTCGTAAGCTGCTTAAGGTTTGGCGTAATCAAAAATTTTTTAAAAGCTTTTTGTGGTACATCAAACTGAAAGCCAAGCGCCAGCGTCCGAGAGACGTTGGGTGCGGAGGCCGAACGGAGAGAAAAAAAACTTTGTTAAGCTTGAAATTAACTTGCGGTTTGTCTGCTGCTGCTACGGCTGCTGCTGCTGCCAACTTTGACGCCTGCAGGTAGGCAATCAATTTTTTGTTGCAGTTGCTGCTCCTGTTGTTGTTGCACTTAGCAATTTGGCTCCGGCCCGTTGTATAATTAATATATGCAGGAGCAAAAGTGTAGCGTACTTTTGTGCAAGCTACTAAAAATTTTATACAACAGCTGGCGCGTCGTTTTGCGCTAATTACCTGGCTACCTGGCTACCTGGCTACCTGCTACCAGACGTCGAGTCGTAATGCCAAATTGCAATTACAACTGCCAACTTGCCAGCCGCACAGTTGCCATCCTCCGCCCCCCACACTCCCATCAGCCTAACTGACATTAAAATGCTTAATGTGCAGGCAGCTAAAAAAAGAAGAAGAACAACACGCGCTCTTAAAATTACAAAAAATAAAAAACACAGAAATTGCTACGTTCATTTTCTTGCCCTGCCAACAGGGCTCCGTTTTCATTCCTTTTTTTTTTTTGCCCTGCCTTCACGCTAGCTCGCAATTTGCCAGCTTCGTCTTTTTGGGGGGCGTTCTTGGTGCTGCTGCTGCTCATCTGCTCATCTGTTCATCTTAAAAATTGGCCAGGTGAAAAATTGCAGCTGTCGCTGTTAAGCTGTACGGCCCGTGGGCGTCTACATGGACATGGGCGTGGCAGGTCAGAGAGAGCGAGCGAGAGACATGGCTGCCGTGTAATGGTAGCCGGGCATAATTCCGAGTGAAGTGCAGTTGATTGTAGGCCTGCAGCAGTGCAGAGTTCCATCTCCATCTCCATCTCCCATGCTTTCGTGAGTCGCTAATTAGAAAACAGCCGCAAAGCAAGCAGAGCATGTAAAATGGAGATGGAGATGGAAATGGCAACTGTGTTTTCTTCTTCTTTTCTTTCCTAAAAAAAGACGAGGAATAATAAGTGTTTGCGCCACAAGCAGTTAGCCGTTCGGGCATCGGTATAAAATTAGCATTGCATTAGAGCAGAGTCTTCAGATCTGTATCTCTGTGGAGCACACATATCCACCCTCGGGACATGCTTTGATTTTAGCTGGATTGACGGCAATCAGCTGTAAAATGTGACGTTCTGTGAAATATTGAAATTGACTTAGGGCCCGGCCCGACTGTTGCCGACTGTTTGCCTGTTTTCGATTGCATTTGGATTTGTATTTGCGTCTTATTTGTTTTGGCCTCTAGTTGCGCCTCACTTGCGGCTATGTTTTTGAAGTTTTTATCCAGAAACATGCGGGCGGGCGGGGGCGTTGTTGTTGCCCGAAGTCTTCGTTTTAGGGTTGCGTTACCGGAAAAGTTGTGTTATTGTAAAGGGGGGAAAAAAATGTGTGTGTGCTTGTCCTGCGGCATGGTTGCATTGATTTTGCTATTCCTACTAAGCCAGGCAATGCTATGCGTTGGCGTCAGGCAGCTGTAATTACGCGACTGGCGCCATCAGCAACATCATCACCATCACCATCATCATCATCATCATCATCAACGGCATCTTCATTATCAGCAAGAAGTTCCGCCTAAGTAAACACATGATTTGGCTAAAGGGCTAGGAGCAGAGAGGGAGGCGAGGCAAGGCGAGGCTCGGGTAAACCGGGTCGTTTGTTTAAAAACGCATCTAAATTGCAAATTAAGCAACAAATTTCATCAACAATATTTGAATTTGAATTTAAATGCGACAACGAGTTGGGCAACGCGACTGAGAAGCGCGTAGAGAGGCACAGCACGCAAATAGATACACTCAAGCACTCTCACACACACACACACACACACACACGCAGCTACATGAACCGAAAATGGAAAATTCGCCTTCGCCTTGCGTAAAGCCAGGCAACAATCTGAGTGGTAAATAAAGCAGCCGCCAGAACTTGAAGCCGGCAAGCAGGACAGGATGCTCGTGCACGGCTCTGCACTCTTATAGAAAGAGACAGATACAGAGAGAGAGAGAGAGAGGGAGAGGGAGAGATGGAGTTGACTTGGCAACGTACTGTTCGCTGCACTGATGTAAACACCAAAAATACAACAATGGCAACCATTTCAGTTTGCTTTAATCCTCCCCCCCCCCCCCCTCTGTCGTTCCCTTGCTGCCACGCCCCCTTGCTGTCCGCTCGTTGACTGGTTTTGTATATTTGCCTGTGTTGTTTGTCAAAAGAAGCAATTTACGTGCAAAATAACTCAAGTGTCATGCAAATTTCATTTATTTTCGCACAAGAAAAAATAATTCCCGCACCGCGATGAGGCCAGAGCAGAGCAACGTTGTCATAGAGCACACACATACACACACACGACTCACACACACACACACATATATACATTTAAATATATATATATATATATATATATATGTAGTTATATGGTATTTTCTTACAAAATGTCTGCATAATGAAGTCAGTCGTCGGAACAAAATCGTTGCACAAAGACGCAAGAGAAAAAAAAAACGAAACGAAACGAAAAAAACTTTTAGGCGGCTTCTCGGTTGTCAAACAATTTGATGCTGTGATTTGTATATTTATTTTATTTTATTTTATTTTTTTGTTGAGAAAATTAGAGCCGAGTGTGCTCTTGATTTCCCATTGAAGTGGCGCCGAGGAGAGCATATTATAATAATAATTTGTGCTCGCTATTTAATTTAATTCGAGTTTATTTTTGAGACGCGGCCAAAGGAAAGTTGGGGGTCCTGCCACTTGAAGCTTAAATGAAGTTTGTTAAGTACTTTTCCACAGCAACAACAACGATTGTTGTACAACAAACAACAAGGCAGCTCCTTAAGTACTTCAGGTTGGAAATTTCATTAGTTTGGTTCTCTCTCACACAGATGCATACACACACACACACACACACACACACACACACACACACACACACACACACACACACACACACACACACACGTACACAGACGCTTGTTCATGACAAATGGAAAAAAATTGTACGAGAAATAAAAGAAAATACTCGTATAGAAGCTTAAAAATTATTTAAGGCTTCAGCTTTTTATTTGCCAAACTTGGTCAACTAACACACAAAGAGGCGTGGGAATTGACAGCAGCGCGCAAAAATAAAATATTATAAAAACTTCCAACATCAACTTCAATTTACAGCTTAAATTTCAATTCAAATACAATTGTTGTTGTCAGACTCTAATTGGAATTATGTGCGCATTACAAAGTGAAATTGAAGGTTTTTTATGTAAACTGCAGCATGAACTTTGATTTCATAATATAACTAAATATATATATAGTATATATCTATAGACACTTACCGGCATAGTTTGGCTTCCGTGCAAATTGGTTATTGCAGACTGAGCCTCCTGTTGGGAACCGAATTTGACGAAAGCGCAGCCTGCAAGTAAACCAAATAATACAATTTAAATATATACACATCTCTCTCGATATACGCTCGTTATCAAAAGTATTTCAATAAGTTCTGCTTTCAGCCTCTTGACTTTGCAGACGAATGACAAGAATCATGTGCAATTGTTGCCAACTGCCAGCTGGCGCATGTGTGCGCCGCATTTAAATAAAATTTTAAGTGCAATTAAAAAGCATTTTCTGCCTTCATGCGCTCTCTACCATGGAGGAGCATCAGGAGCATCGTCAGCCCAGGCATTGCCAGCCCCACAGCAGCCATTATATAAAAATAATAGTCGGCCGGACGGTGAATGTTAAATTCAAACCAAACCAAAAAATGAGAAGAATAAATAATAATAACAGAAAAAAAAAACATCGCACTTGGCGCTCATTATTTTGTAATTTGTGCGCCAGCTGCTCGCAGCTCGCAGGAGGCGGTGCTGCCCAAAAGCGGGGCGTGGCCAGGCCGCAATGATGAGCGCAGCTTCATGAGTATAATTATTAAAAATCATTTATGCTAATTTAATACACAGGCAATAACCACAAAAGATTACAAAAAACAATGAGAGTGAATTTGGTGGGGAGTGCACGACTGGAAGATACCCTGACTGCCAACTGGAAATTAACCTGACTAGCACTATTTTCTCTAGTAAACAAATTATAGTTTTCCATTATGGATTAACCACGAAAGACTACAAAAAACAATGGGAGTGTTACGATGGGGTGTGCAGGACTAGAAGATACCCTGACTGGCAGATATTTTGACTGGCAATTAACCTGATGAAACTGGCTATATTTTCTTTAACAGTTTAACGTTTTAAAACAATTTAACAAATTATATTTTTCCATTTAAGATTAACTACATAATATTTAAAATACAATAAGCGCGTATTTGGTGGGGTGTGCACGACTAGAAGATACCCTAACTGACAACTGGAAATTAACCTGACGAATCTGACACTATTTTTCTCAACAGTTTAACACCTTTAAGCAATATTATATTTTTCCATTTAAGAGTCAGCTTTCCATTCACACTTTGAAGGTCTAACAGAAACCCTTAGGAATTAATCTAGGCCTTTGAGAGTTGATCTCCGCGTAGAGCTTAACCTTCATTCGGGCTTTAGCGCTTGGGGGAAATAACAACAGCAACAGCAACAGTAACAGCAGCTACAATAGCAACAATGGTAAAAATTAAGACCCTCAAGTAAAGGAAAACAGCAACAACAACAGCAACAAAAAATAGAAGAGGAAGAGGCAGAGAAATGCCATTTCCCCCATCTATTTGTCAGGCAGTTGTGCTGCCTAAATTGCGACTCCGGCTGTTGCTGCTGCTGCTGCTGTTGCCTTTGTAGTTGACGCAGGGGCATGTGGCATGTAGCATGTGGCATGTGGCATGCAGTGCGAGCGCGCAACAAATCCCGCCTAAAACCGTGCAACATGCGAGCTGACAAGCCGTAAGGCAGACAAGCGCAAATTTCGCGTGCAAACAGGAACAAGATTTTTGTATTTTGTTTCTTTTTTTTCCACTCCCTCTTCTTGTTTTTATCGTGTTGCAAATGTACAAAAAATACAGTGTAAAAAATTCAAGTGGATTTTTGTTTTGCTGCCACTTTTGCATTTGTTGTTTTTTATTATATATTTTGTGTGTGTGTTGAAGTGACAACAAAATCCTGCGCCACACAGACAACAGTTGGACAGTCCCACAGGCTGGCCAAGAGGCGGGGAAGTGGAGGCTGGGGCTGGAGCTGGAGCTGGGTGCAAATCAGCGTTGCTAAACAATAAAAATAAAAAATATTTTGTTGCCTGTTAATCCAGCAACATTGCGACGCAGAAAAAGAGCTCAAAAGGGCGGAGGAGGCGGGGCGGAAAAAATGCTGAATGCCAGGCCGAGCACGAAAAAAAAAGACGAAAAAAATAATAAAAGCTAAAAAAGCAAAGCAATTGCTAAGCATTTTTGTAAACTTAAATCAAAGTTGATTTTGTGTGCTTTTTGTCCATTCTTGTTCATTTTTTTAGCTTTTGTTTGTGATTTGTGTTGTTTTTTCTTTGTTTCTTTTTTTTTTGGGTTTTTTTCTGCTTTTGTTTATGTGAAATTTATTTTTCTTAGCATAACTTGCGTAAAAGAAAAATATTTTTCTAGGGTCGAGCCGTGTTCTTTAGAAGTTATGCCCAACCCAAAGACACCTTCGTTAATTGTTCGAATAAAGAACATATCTGAGCTAAAATTATATATGCTTATGTCAGCTGTTTAGCTGACAAAACTTGAGCAATTTGTCTGCCTTGTAAGGCATTTGTCAAATCCAAGTGCTTCAAGTGCTCAACTGATTAGCCTGAACTAAAGTACTTGAACATTCATTAAACATGGACAGCTTGAACTCTTTCTTCGTTGATTATTTACCTTGTGCAGGATGTCATTTGTCTGGGCTGACGCACTAACTCGCATTAAGGCTAATTTGTCGAACTTCAAGTCATTATAATAATTAAAAGTAAATTAGTCCTGGCAAAGACAGGAGACAGGAGACAGCCGACAGACGACAGTCGACAGGCAAAGTCCGAGCTGAAAGACAACTTTTGCTTTGAGGCAGAGACATAAAGACATTGGGATTGCATTTACATACAATCAAGCAGAGAGCGCCGGACACTTGCTACAATTAGGCAGGAGACAGGGCAGGACTCTCAAGGACTCTCGCCCTTTAAAGCTAACGAAGTGCAAGCTTTAATTACTTAAGCATCGCCTGGCTGCATGCTGCAGTTGCCAACTGCTTCGCCTATTTACCTGCCAGGTAACAGCGACTTGGCAATTAGTTGAAATTAAAATGTGTTTCACTCTCGACAGTTTTTATTCTGCTGTTATTCTTAAGCAACTTCCGTTGAGGCGTGAACTGATGCAGCCAACTGTCAGCGCGCGAGAGCTCAGTGCTCAAATCCTAATGACACTTTTTAATCAAATATGCTAATGATCATAATTATGCCAAAGCCAGTCGAGCTCTCATTTAAATTAAGCTGAACTTGCTAAGCTATTAAAGGAGAGGGCAGAGATAGATCTGTGCTTTGAGCCAACGACAATTTCAGTATCACATTTCACGTGGCTGGCAAATAAAGCTGTGCGATTGTGTTTGCGGCAAGGAAAACACATGTGATTATATTTATGGCAGGGATTCATTTGGCAGACCCTTAGTGACATTTGCAATACAAATTTCGCAATGCCATTAATGTATGGGCTCTCCACCAGCAACAACAACAACAACAACAACAGCAGCAAAAAATATAAACTGGGCTCTGCTATGAAAAATCGCCGCAGGTCAAACACGTAACCAAATTGTGCACAACAGCAGCAGTCGGAGCAGCCGGAGCAGCAGCAGCAGGAGGAGGAGGAGGAGCAGCAGCAGCAGCAGCATCAGAAAACAAGGATAACGAGCGTGTTGAGCCCCTGACTGCTGACCAACGTCTGCTGGTCGATATGTTGTTGCTGAAGCATTGGGCGAGAGCGACAGAGTGATAGAGAGAGAGAGAGAAGGAGAAGGGTAAGAGCTGAGGTTGATGCTCGTGTTATGGCTATGGTCATTGCTGGCTGCTGTAGCTCTCTGGCCAGCCTGCATGGGACAAGTATTTTAAAATCCAATTAAAAACGCCCAAGTGGGATTTTTCAATCGCTGCCTGCTGCCCCAACGAAGCTGACAACAGCAGCAACAACAGCAGCAACAGCAGCAGCAACATCAACCGAGCAACAAAGTTGCATTAAGCGCGCTTCGTTCGCAATTCGCAATTTGCCATTCAGTCGCGTCGACGCTTGACTGTGTGTGTGTGTGTGGAAGTGGACAGGCGACGTTGGACAGGACACGTTGATGGCCATTGCATGTTTGCCTCCGGGGCACAACAGCGTTGCATGAATCTTGTTAGCCAACGTTTACGCTTATTATGCGGCAGCAGCCTTGGCCAGTAGCCAGAAAGCAACGCTATCGAATTTGTTTGATGCATGTGCCACTGTGCACCAATGATGAGCCCTGCCACACACACACATACACGCACAACCATATCAACTATATGTACACACACACAAACAAGGTAATGCCATACGCAAAGGATGTCACCAGTTGTTGTTGCTGTTGCTGTTGCTGTTGCAATTGCAGCTCTGCAAATTGCATTTGCCTCATGACACTCACAGTTGAATGCATTTTACCATAAATGGACAACATTTTTCGTACCGCCACAACAAAAATCAAATAAACTCAACCAAACAACATGGTCAACATATGCGAACAGCAGTAAAAAAAAGCGGGCCAAATAATGAGATTGGCCAAAGCGAATTAGTTGCTTTAACTTTTGCCAGCAAACCAATGATAAATCGCTTTAAACTGAGTTGTGATTGTGAATATGGAAAATTTACTGAATTATATTGATATATTAAACATATTGAAGAGCAGGGTAAGGAAACAAGCTTAGAATTTGTGCTAGCTACAAATTTAATATTTTTTTATGTAATTGCATACTAAAGAGACTTTCCGTATCTATCTTTCATCTATCTATCATAGTTCAGGCATAGTTTTTTTTTCATCTAAAGACAACTTCAATTTGCGCAGCTTTAAGTGAACTCCAATCAAGAATTGATATATGATGTTGTTGCCACAAAATCCATTGAAGCTCAATTTATGACTTCGGCTTGGACTTTTGCCCACAAAAGTTTGTTGGGCAGACGCATGTCTCTAATGAAGTCTGTGGAAGCTTATCAATATGGTCAACTACAATTGCAAATAGACTCAACTTGCAAAAGACAAACAAGCCAATTTCTCTCCTTCAATGTGCTACGACTGAAGCTGAAGCTGAAACTGAAGCTGAAGCTGATGCTGAAATTGAACTCCTTTTTTGGCTTAGCATGAACCTTAACACTTTGCATACAAATCAAAAAGACAGCACACATATGAGATTCCCACACACGCACATACTCGCACACTCGCACACTATCTGGAATCTGCAATGGGACCATTATTCTTGATTTGGGGAGAGAGCAAAAAACTTTTTGGCTAGCACATAAACAAAAGGTAAAAAGTTTTTCGGAAAGCCTACAGAGCTGGCATGAGCCAATGGATTTAGCCAGGATTTGCAACTACAGTTAATAACATTTGGCAAAAACAAAAATGAAATGAAAGAAACTTGAGCTTGGGCTGTCCATACAAATTTAGTTCATAATACATTTTATTGCCCAACGAACTGATAAACTGTCAAACTGACTGACTGACTGAGTGAGTGAGTGAATGGCTCAGCTGTCCACTTGAACTGAATATGCAAAATAGTTGAAATTTATGCCGTGTGTCTCATGTAATGTAATACATTTTGCACTCTCTCTCTCTGTGTGTGTGTGTCCCTCTGTGTGTGTTGGCCATATATACATATTTTGTGGCATCCGTAGGCGAAATTAAATAAAAATCAGTGACCAGCATATACAGAGTGAGCTCAAATTGCAATTTCATAAGCAATTTACCGCACACACACACACACCCACACACACACTTACGGCAAGAGAGATACAAAACTTTTTGTTTGAATGAAATTTGCCTGCGAGCCAAACAAAGAGAGAGAGGGAGAAAGACAGAGAGAGAGAGATGTATATGAAAAGAGCAGCTGGACAAGCATTCAGAGCTGGCATTGCATTTGCTGGCCGCAGGGATGTGTTTCGAAAAAAACATATATATAGATAAAGGAAAGCTGCAAATTACATTTGAACAAGGCAAAGGCAAGTTGTCTATGGTTTTTGTTGTGGCTCGAACAATTTAATACTTGGCCAGAATGCAGCGTTGACATTTTTATGGCACTCTCGAGTGCGTAACGTCTCAGGGTGTGAATGTGTTTGGCCTTTACAATACAAATAAGTGCGGGTGTGCGTGTGTGTGTGTCTGTGTGTGTGACACACAATAAACACCAATTAAGAATATAATATTTTGTGTATACAGGCAAACAAAATGTCTCCCCTGGCTGGCAAATTGAAAAGCCAAGTCGGACTGCTTTTCTGCAAGTGCTTTGCAAATAATGCACAAAAGTATGCTACAAAAATACAAACAGCCAAGCGTTTGCTGCGATCTGCTGTTGCCAGCCTGAAAAACCTATAACAAAAGCTAAAATATTATTGCTTTCGGGTTTTTTGGATGGAAGAATACCCAACACAGCTCAGCCCAACCCAAGCGCCACCCACTGGGCAAGATTCAACTGCCATCGGCCACTTTACAGGCGAAGCAGAGATACAGTTGGAGAGCAAACCGTAGCCGGCTTGTTATAAGGCATGTTGACAAGCCTCTTTAACAAATGACACCAACAGAAGCAGCAGCAGAAGCAGCAGAAGCATCTGTAGTTGTAGCTGTAGCTGTAGCTGGACTCGAAGGACGGACGCAGTCAACCAGCCAGTTGGCCAAATAGTCAGGCTCAGTTGTTGTCCTCCGGTCGTCCGTCCGTCCGTCTGATGCGACGCTTTGTGTAACATTTGTTAAGCGCAGCCGAAAAATTTTGTTGCTCTTGTTTAGTTGCCAGTTGCCAGTTGCCAGTTGCCGTCTCCAGTTGTTGTCTTCCACTTGTTATTTACTATTTCGTTGACTTATACGTAAAAGTGTCCTTTTTGTTTGTTGAATCGTTCGAAGGATGCTGTTGAGCTTTGGGCAACGATTCGAGCTGACTGATGGGCTGTTAACCCTTTTTTGTCCGAGCCACTCCAATGTTATATAAAAGGATTAAAATGTATCGAAAGAAGCAGAGGCAGAAGCTGAAGCAGAACAAGACGGCTGTCTTATATAAGTAGCATTTCCTTGGCATATACAATTAGTTACGAATTCCTCAATCAACAACCATTTACAAACACAATTTGCAAACGCTTTTGGAATAACCTCCGACCAGCAAGGACAGACTTTAAATACGCTTTAAAGCTTAACGAATGCGGGAAGCGCAAACAGTGGGGGAGTGGGAAGTGGGGAGTGGTGGGAATGAGGTTTGAGGATTGGGGATTGGGGAAAAAGCGTAAAATCAACCGCCTAAATAAACTCACACAGCAAAGATTTAAAAGCCGCTCAAACCAAAGTAATTTCAGCTTTCTGCCTGGCCAACAGTTTTTGCCAGCGCTCAACGCACCACAAACAAGGTAAATGCTTTTCCAACAACATCAACAACAAAATCAACTCTGGGTCGGTGGGGCTGCAACCGCAACATAATAATTATGCAACAGAAACCGCAATGCATGCGGGGCAGCAACAGCAACAACAACAGCAACAACAGCAACAGCAACAACAACAACAGCTCGGCTGGCTGCAGGTTTTCTGATTTGGTGCCCCGGCCAGCAGGAAAATTGTTTTGCCAAGCGAAAGTGTGAACAAAAGCTGTTGCGTGTGTTGCAGCCAAAAACAAAAAAACAACAAGGAATACATAAAAACAACAACATCAGGCAACGCAACAACGTCAAACCGCAAAGTCAAATGCAACTAAAGCCACAGAGCACAGTTTGGGTGGCACACAGTCAGAGAGCGGGAGATATAGAGTCGGAATTGGGTTTGGTGTTGGGGTTGCAGTTGGAGTTGGGTCTGGTGTTAGGGGCTGCTAGCTATAAAGCAACGCGTGTTATTAAAGCGACTAACTGAAATTGGAAAAAAGAGCGTTTAAGGGGTTGCTGGTTGCTGCTTAGCAGTCACGAAGTTATGATTTAAATAGGTTTATGGAAAAAAGGAGGAAACTAAGACGTACAGAAATTAATTGAAAAATTAAAAACAAAATATAATTTTCAAAAATATACAAAAAATAAATAATCTTCATAATTGAAATGAAATAAAACAATATAATACAAAAAATAAATAATCTACATAATTGAAATTAAATAAAATAATATTGATATATATACTTAAAAATTCTATATACTCAAAACAAAAATATTAAAGCTAAAAAAATATTAAAACTCAAACTGACACATAAAAAAATAAGAACAAATAAGGCAAAATAATAATAAAATTTAAACGACACTTAAATTAAATAAAATATAATTAAATACAGAAGTTTTAAAATAATATGAAATGAAATTTTATAAATAAATACTTAATAATATTAATAAATGCTAAATTAAAATTATAACAAAATATAATAAAAACTAAAAATTACTTTAAATAAAAATTTGTATTTATTATATATAAAATTTTATTACTTAATATTTATTAAATTTAAAATTATTAAAATATTTAATAGGTAACTATTAAAATATTTCAAATTTAAACTAATCTGAATTCCCAATAGATAATCTTAAAGCAGTGTCCAAATGGATTTAAGTTTAAGCTCTAAGCATAAATAAACAAATTAATAAATTACTTTTAGTTAATGCATAGCTCTGCCAAAAATATAAATATTTCAAAAATACAAGCAAAGTCCGTTAAAATATTAAGCTTGAATTGGCAATAGATATCGTTCCTAGGGACAAATCCTCCTTTGGATTAGCTGAGTTAGTTGCACGGAATACCTGCTTTTGAGAACCTCGCATTTGCTACACTTATTGTCCTTGCTTCTACTTTGCCCTCTAGCCGTCTGCGTCGATTTATTTGTGCACTTATTTAGCAGCAAACAGAGCAAAGCTGCGCAAATAAAGCCGCATAACTTAATAGCGGCTCGCTTCATTTGAAGTTTATTGCTGGCTGTGTGTTTGTGAGTTTGTGTGAGTGTGTGTGTGTGTGTGTGTGTGGCCAGGGAATGCCAAAAGGATCCACTCGTAGCAGACCAAGAAAAATCAATTTAGCTCGGCTTAACTTGAACATCAAAGCGTAAGGACATGGCAAGGGCTGCCAGAGTCCAGGTCCATGGGCAGGTAGCAGCCAGCAGCCAGCAGGTAAGCACAATACGCTTTAAGCCTAATAAAGTGCGCGCCCAAAACATTTTCCTGCTGCTGCTGCTGCGGCTGCTGCTACTGCTACTGGTTTGTTTTATTTGAGCCCAGGCGGGGGCAAGCTAATTGTATTGCGCAACGGAATTTGATTGCATGGATTTGTATGATTGAAAAGGGCAACTAGTAGCCCAAAAGGTAAAGCCAACAACAGCCTGGCAGCTATGGCCTCTAGGAGCAGCAGCAGCAGCAGGAGTGGCAGCAGCTGGCTGGCAAAACTGAGCTGGCAGCCAGTGCATAAATTGTGCGCCCAAGTCGCGCACATTATTCATTTTTAATGCGCCCGAGAGGCGACCACAACAATTTGGCCACATGTAAGCACAGCTACTTGGCCATAATTGCCCCGATACAGGAGCCCAGGGGCAGGTGGAGGGCTAGAACAAGACGACATTGCTGCACTTAAGACAGCAGCAGCAGCAGCAGAAGTAGCAGCTGCCAGCTATAGAGATGGAAAAAGAGAGAGAGAGAGAGAGAGAGAGAGAGAGAGGAGGGGGCAAAGCATCATTAAAATGAGTTAGCGCTGTGGGCACTGAAGAAGAGGCAGACGAGGCAAGTACTGAAGAAGAAGAGACTCTGGAGTCCGTCTCGTCTTCTTTGGCTGCGTCTGCGTCTGGTTGGCCGCACTGCCTGTTGGCCTTTTGGGTGCAATTTTCAGGTAGTGGCAGCAATTAAGCCAAGAGGTAGATTAAGTTTAAGCTGCGGTGCGATGCGCTACACGCCTTGGCCTCCTGCGTTTGACGGCTTGAGCAGCGCACAAATGCGCATGCTTTGAGCCAAAAGTCCGGAAACCATAGCAAAGCATCTCCAAATTGTTGTCAGACAAGAGAAAAGGCAAAGGAAAACAGCAGAAAATGTAGGAAAATTAAAGCAATAAAATATATATATTTTTTGCTAGTTTCAAGTTAATACAATATATGGCTAAATAGAACTTTCTCTTCTTGGCCAAAAGCTTTTGCAATTAAATTTCAGTTTTCTAATTGTTGCCACTGCTCAGAGCTCGGAAAATCCTCTTAAATCTATATACCTAAACGAACTTCAGCTGCATTTTAAATGCATTTCGCAAAAATATAAAAGCAATTGTTGTTGCTGTTGTTGTTGTTGTTGCTGTTGCTGTTGTTGTTGTGGCATGCAACGTGTGCTCGTATTTCAATTCATGGATCCATGAATCCATATGCATAATATGCGCTCTGCTCGTGTCCTGTGTGGATGTGGCAAACAAAACGTGCCGCTTGCAAATTGTACAACAACCAATTAAAATGCATAACTCGATTTAAAGTTTACATAACATTTTGCTAAATTACAGGTTGGGCACCAACTGCTATCTGGCTTATATAAGTGGCCTGACAGGCAGGCAGAGTCCGTCAGTCCGTCCGTCAGCCAGTCAGGCAGCCAGCCAGCCAGTTAGTCAACCAACCATGTTGCCACGCCCACACCTTTGATGCCTGCCCGCTGAAATCCCAGCCGCAACTCAACAGCTCAGCTTGCAATGGGGCTTACAATGTCTGTCAATTGTTGTTGCTGCTGTTGTTGTTGCTGTTGTTGTCGCTGTTGCCTGGGAAACATGCAATTAAAAGCGATATTGAATTTTGTTACGTTATGCGCTTGAGTTGTTGTTGTTGTTGTTGCTGTTGTTGCTGTTGCCGCTCTATGGCGTTTATTTAATTTGAGTAGAAGCTAAAATATATTTCATTTAGTGATTGGCACAAGTTATACAATAACTAACCAACAACTTTGCAAATTATGAAATACATACATAATAAATATAAGTTGAAGAGCATAATTTCTGGCAAATATAATATACTGTTTCTGAGTTGCCATGGGAATTGTTATATTGTGTGATATCATGTCTACAAACCAATATCAGATATATATGTCTATTTTTATCATTCAATTATCTATCTTTCATCTCTGCTATGTATCTAAATATATTTCAAGCTTGCCATAAACTATGTTTTTTTTTTTTGCTGTTTCAGTCTTTCATCTTTTATCAAAGGACATTGCCTTTATTATGAACGCTTGCACGAGCTCTACATAATCTGCAGCTCCTGCCAAAAGGATGATTGCAATCATCATCCAATGATCAATGACCTCTCGCTCTATATATGCACACACATACACACACGCACACACACTCGCATATAGCTGCCCTCATTTCTATTGTTGTTGCCAAATCGTTGTTCTACCCTAATTTATGGCTATTATGCCATACAGAGTACTTGACAGAGGCTAAAGTAGACTGCCACATGTTGCCTGAGCGCGAGTGAGATAGAGATAGAGAGAGAGAGTGGGGGGAGAGAGGGAGGCTGTGGGTGTGATGCATTTATAAATCTTCATTGTTGGCCAGCTGTAAAGTAGCACAGACAACAAACCAAATGCGCCAGCAGCAACAGCAGCAGCTATTTTTCTGAGCCATATGACCAGGTCCCCTTTGTGTGTGCTAAAAGCAACATCAATTTGCATGAAATATATATATACGTGTGTGAGTGTGTGTGGGAGTGCGTATGTCTCTGTGTGTGTGTGTGAGCATGCAATTACAAAAACACACGAAGCGTTGAGTACGTGCAAATCTGACCAAAAATTTAAATTGAAGTTTAAATTCTGGCAAATATTGTTGCCAATGGATGCTGCTGCTGCTGATGATGATGTATGAAATCTCAATCCACACATGTATGTGTGTGTGTGTTGTGGTTGTTCATGCTGCTAGGTTGTTTGTATAACTCAACACTGGCCCTCACTCAGCTTCGCTGTCATCTCGCTTCGTCTCTGGGGGCCTCTTTTTTTTTGGGGTGAAAACAAGTATATCGAATTTTAATTACATTTGCTTCGCATGCGACTGCCGCATGGCAATTGCTGCTGCTCTCTCTCTCTCTCTCTGTGTGTGTGTGTGTGTTCATTGCCAACCAACAGCACGGAAATGTGATTTTTGATTGAGTGCCCAGGCATCGGAATAGAGACAGCAAACAGAGAGAGTCTGAGTCTTAGACAATTTTCTACTTATGTTGGCGCATATGAAAAGGAGAAAATGCATTTTGCTCATAATCTTGTTTGTGCACTCTCATGTGCGAAATTTCCATGGCCAAGCAAATGCCATATTATTTATTGCAATTGCAATTGTCCTGTGGCTAACCAAAGCGAACTCTTTGAGTCAACTTCATAGGTCTACAACTATCATTAAAGCTCTTCCTGTTCATGCACATTATTATGCAGTATTGGCTGTCAATGTGGTTTTGCAGTTCGCATTTTTTGTGGCCAGCTGTCAGCTACGTGCTTAATAGTAAGTTGTTCGGTTCATGAGTGAAAAGTGATTTGCATTGAACTTCTCTTTGTCTCTGTCTGGCATTGTATATCAAATGTGGAATTATGATATATATGTAGATAGATATTGTAAGACAACTGCTTACCGCCACGTGGAGCACGTGTCTTGTTGTAAGGATGAAGCCTAGTGCACTTACCTAAAAAGACAAGAGAATTCAATAAATTAATACGAAATAAATCACCAAAATTAGTTAAATTTCATAATGGGTTTAGCTAGCTCGCAAATTCACTAGGCTTAAATATTTATGTATATAGAAGTTGATGCTTGAGAGCCTTTAAGCCTCATTTGTGCTTGTTTTTGAAGCGCAAATATCAAATTATTATTTGCTTTATGGCCAGCTACTCTGACAGCTCAGTAAGTTGGCTGTCGACACTTGATGCAGATGCTGCTGTTGCTGTTGCTGTTGCTGTTGTTGCTGCTACTCCAGAGCCAGCCGCTAGTTGGTTTAATATTATTTTGCTTCATTTTGCGTTTGGGCTGGGGAAAAGGATAACAGCGGCGCACAGGCTGCTGATGCCTTTAGACATTTTCATTTTCATTAAATGGCTGCGCGACGGCTGCTGCTGCTTGTTAGCCTTGCTCGATGCTGCCTCCTGCCTGCTGCTTGCTGGCTGCTGCCTCGTATCCCGTTACGCTCAAGTCAAAAGGATATTGTCTAACAACAAAAGTGGAATAAATTAATTTGCCGCATGTCCTGCCCCGACTCGACTCGCTCTGGCAATGAGCTAGAAAATGAGCTTCAGAATATGTGCCTGATGCGAGTGTGTGTGTGTGTGTGTGGGTGGGAGTGTCTGTGTGTGGTATATACTTATACTGCCTAAACTGATAATAACAAAATATGTGCTGCTGACAGGTGGCAAGGCAGAGCGTCTTCCTCCCTCGGCACTAAATAAGGCGGCAGGCGTTTATTAAAAAATAAGAAAAAATTAAAGCCTACCTTTATACGGCAGCTGTTCATAAACACAATAAGGCATTAAGTGTGTGTGTGTGTGTGTGTGGGTGTATGCATGTGTGTGTGTGCGTGTGTGTGTGCACATCAATATCCATTATATCCAAGCTTGGCTGTCAATTTCATTTTCGCCTAATTGCGCTCAATACAGCTGCAGAGCTGAGTGCCCTTTGAGGTGGGGGTTGGGGCGACAGCAGAAGCTTCCTCTAGCGCTTATTGCATTAATTTTTCAATAATTCCTTCAAGTGAAACATATATCTAAAGTGGCACACTTCATGGCTGATAAGCTCCTATTACACAGAATGCGCTCAAGTGAGTTAATTAAATTTAGCCAAACGGCAAACTCTAGAGTTATGCCACACACATACATATACATACACATACATATATCCTTGTATATATATATATATTATTAGTTCTGCTCAAGTCGAACCCTTTTCAAGCGACTTTTATTTAATGCTTAGGCCACACACACACACACACACACATACAACTTTTTGGACATTTTTATTGACAAGGCTGGGGAAAGAGCTCAAAACAAGGGTTTTCGCCATGTACTCGTATAATTTTCTTTTTATTTTTCTTGCGCTGGTGAAAAGTTTGTCTGCGGCGGAAATAAGCTGGGCCCACAGACTTCTGTTTTATGCCGGAGCCAAGTCTGAGGTCGCCCGATGCCGGTGTGCGGTCAAATCTAATTTCCGCAGCTTTACTACTTTATTAAACTATTACAACTAAAGCCTTGGCAAGCGACTGGCGACTGGCGACTGGTATTAAAAAAGTTATGTACATGTACATGCACACAGTGCTATAAATGTGAATACACACACACACACATATATACACACACACACACATGCATGCATTAGGTTGAAATGTGTTAATAAAGCACACTTGCTGCCACTTTGCCACATAATGAAACAAAATTGTGGCAGCTACGTGCTGGGGCCGCTTGGCCCCAATAGAGTATGTTACTTCCGTGTGAGATTTAGTCGCAACGCTTGAGTGAAGTCGGCTGGCACATATGAGAATATATACACATAAATATATATATATATATATATATTTAGTATATATGTTAACAAGGAAAAGAGTTGAGCTAGGAAGGCAGTAAAAAGGGAATAAGTAAAACAATATTTGATATGTGCTAAATATCTGTTTCTTTTTCTTATATATTTGCTTCTGTGTCAAAGATATAATTCATATGAAATTTTTTTGTGAAAAGGGCAGCTTTTATAAAGAGTTTGAAACTTGTTAAATATTTAATCAAACAAATGTACAAGTTATGGAAATACATTTTGAAATTAAAAAATTCAAGTGGAAAGTTTAAGCAGTTTTTTCATTTTAGAAAGCTCCATTCTTCTTTGTTTACAAATTCAAACAGTTGTCACTGAAACTTTGCAGTTTTTAGCAAATTTTGTTTCACATATGGCAGATCTATATACATATATATTTATATATTATATTATATATTATATATAGCATTGCAAGGCATTCAAACGTCGACATCTACAAGTATATAAGTTTCAGTCAGGCTTTTGGCTGGCATAAGTTGAAAACATTGTGGCTTTTATGAGCCTTGTCGCTGTTTGTCGTCTCGAATTTCAGCTCTCTCTCTCTCTCCCTCTCTCCCTGTCTCCTGACTCTCTTTCTCTGCATGTGTATACGTTTAATTGGTTTGACCTTTGAAATGTGTTGCATAGTTTTTGGGCGTGTTGCATGTTAATTAGCATTAAGCAGGAGGCGAGGCCTTTGTCAAGGCTGTCACTTGAGCGAGTGTGTGATAAAAATTTATTAGCTGCTGCTGCTCAGAGTGCTGCTGCTGCTGCTGCTAGTTTTCTATATGAAACTTTTGGCTATATTGCAATTAAATTTAAGCTGCATTAAACAGCTGAGCCAAATACTTAAACAGAGAGAAAGAGAGAGGGAGAGAGAGGGAGAGCGAGTAAGAGTGTAAGAGGAATCGCAGCAAGTTTGGACGACAAAGTTTTTGGGGGTTTTCTGGTCTATGGCAAAAGTTGCCGCTGCGCCTTTTGATATGTATTTTAATTCCAGCTTGTGGGCCATTTTGCAGTCAGCCTAGGACTTGTGGCAGCAACGGCAGCAGCAACAACAACAGCGACTGGCTTAAATGGCACTTATGAGCTTATGCCACAACTTACATTATTATTATTACCGAGATTTTTTCTTTATATTTTTGTTCGCCATAAATAGTTATGTGCCGTACTTGCGGCCGTGTATTGACTGCAGTAACTCGCAGTTAGAACTTTCATTTTAATTAAGGCTCATTTTACGATGACCCGGGGTGTGCTTAACTAACAGAGCTTGGCCAAAGACAAGACTAAATAAAATATATGTGATTTGAATTATAATTTCGCTTAGCTCAACTTGACTTTAATATTGCATCACTCTGGTAGTTACATGCTATTTAATTGCTTGATTTATGATTAAGCATTTATCAGCTGCGCGGCGACAATCAATCAGCATTATTTCCAATGCAATAAATTGAATGCAAATCGCATTCGTTTGGCTGCTGCCAGCAGAAGTTAAGCTCGTGTCATAAGCGTAAAATTCAATTTGGTTTTTACAACAGGACGGCCTTGTTTCAATTTCATTGCGTTTCATTTTCATTTCGTTTTGTTGTGCACATTTATTTGACAGTTTTTCAACACTCAATCAGCACTTGTTAGAACTTTCAGTGTAGTTGAGAGCTGTAAAATAAACATGAGCTGAGTTTTTATGCCATGAAAATGAAATGAAATTTAATAAATGCAGCGCGAGAGAGACAGAGAGAGAGAGAGAGAGAGAGAGAGACAGAGAGAGAGAGAGAGAGAGAGAGAGAGAGAGTAGAGTGTGGGCAAGCGACTGGCAGGCATGACATGCACTTCATAAAACTTTGCTCATATAAATTGAAATTGAAATGAAATGAAATGATGATATGTAAGGGGCAGAGTTGACAACAGCGGAAGTTCACGCAGAAGCTCTACATATATAAATGTGTGTGTGTATGTGTGTGTGTTTGTTGGTGTGCCTATCAAGCGAAAGACACAATGCCGCCTCGCTGTCAGTTATAAAAATTGTTGGCCAAACAACAAGTGGATCAGGAAAGCCAGTGGCAGCCAGACCAGACCAGACCAGGTCGAGGCCAAGCTCAGGCAGCAGGTTTCAGGCTTCTGCGCTTCAGTTTGGGCCACGGCAAAAACAACTTAAACTGTCATTGGAAAGTTGGCAAAAAGCGTTTGCGTCTGCGTTTACGTTTGTGCTTGCCGCTGCAAGGTATTAAGAAAGTTTTGTGTTGTGCACAGCTCTCAGAGCAATTACGCAGCTCGCTACCTCGTTATATATATTTTGTTTTTCTGTATATTTTTCTTCATTTTTTCGCTTTTTTTTTTTTTTTGCTGGCAATAAATTTAAGTACCCTGTGCAAGCGAAACAAATTGCTGCATACTTTTGGCAAAGCTGGCTGACAAAGCGACGAGCCGCATGTTCGTTCCGCTGCGCAGCAATGCGCCAAATTCAATTAGCTAGCCTCAAGCGCAGCTGGAACGCTTTCAAGCCAGTTGCCATGCGGCATGCGTTGCAGTTTTAGGAATGCTTTGAGCACCCACCCACACACACACACACACACACACGCACAGTCGTATGTAGAATGCATGTGGTTGTATTTGCTGCATAGCTGCTTCAATTACGCCGAATATGTCACATTAATTATTCGCATTTATGGGGCTGCCGATGCTTTTGAGGGGCTCAAACAATGCATGAGAAATGCAAGTCTACTTTATGACGAGCATTCGTTGCTGTTGTTGTTGTTGTTGTTGTTGTTGTTGTCATCTGTGTGTGATAGGTATGTATGTGTGTGTGTGTGTGTGTGTGTGTATTAATTGAAATTTGTTTTTGTATGTCAGCTGCACACAAGATGCTTCTGGGAAGCTGTCTCTCTACCTCCCTCTGTCTCTTTGTCCTTCTCTGTGTCTCTGCAGCTTGCATTTTGCGTCAATTAAAACTTAATTTGACAAAGCGAGACATTTCAAATTAATTTTGGGTGTAAACAGCGTTTTAATTCAATTTACAACTGATTTATGTGGCTGCTTTTAACATTCAGGTGCTTCAGGTGCACGCTGAGTGTGGCTTAGTTTTGTCTAATGCGGTTTTAATAAATAATTGTGCCTTTGCTTAGTTTTCAAGTGGCGATTGTAATTAGACTTATGATGGTTAGGGAAAACTCTTTAAATTATATTAAAAATGATATTTAACATTTTTTAGACTTCACCTATAGTATAGCCCTTAACTCCCTCCTTCTTCCCATTGCTTTCAGCTTTAATCAAACTTCAGCAATTTGTCTTATATCTCAGCTGTAATTAGGCTCTAGTCGCTGCTCAATCAGTGCTGTCCGTCATTTGGCCACTTGATGCCCATCCGTGTAAGTGCGTGTGATGCAATTACTTAATGACAGCTGGAAGGTGGGGCCGAGCCAAGTGGCAAGGCTTAATGTTTGAATTGCCGCCTCAATGCCGACTGCAACAAAGCCACGGGGCACCCGGCCGCAAACAAACGGCCGACGTCAACTTATGCCAGCCGCCTGTCGGCAACAGGATTCGGTCAG
Source organism: Drosophila hamatofila (assembly GCA_035045345.1). Taxonomy (NCBI): domain Eukaryota; kingdom Metazoa; phylum Arthropoda; class Insecta; order Diptera; family Drosophilidae; genus Drosophila; species Drosophila hamatofila. Next base: position 10,870,377 of record JAWNPA010000052.1, on the reverse strand, counting down.
GGCTGCAGCAATAGCTGAGGCCATTGCTACTGCTACTTATGCAAATGCTTCGCAGCACGACTGCCACTTGCCACTTGCCACTTGCCACTTGATGGATGTTGTTGCTCGTGTATAGAAAGTTTGATTACCGCCATCATTGCAGGCACCTAAAGAGTGCAGCCGAAGTGTGAGCAATGGGATTGAGACTCCATCTCGCTCTTGCTCTCTCTCTCTCTCTCTATCTGCACAATTGTGTTGATGACACGACGGCAGCTGCTCGCCTTGATGACAATGAAGTGCATGCATGAATATTCTAATCAAATGAGCCCGACTTGCCTGCCTGCCTGCCTGACTGCCTGCCTGACTGCCTGTCTGCACGGCCTGTGTCTGCTGCAGCGGCTGACACATGCTCGGCCTGAGCCATTTTCAAGCTGTACAATTTTTGCATTACCACATCACATGTGTGTGTGTGGGTGTGTGTGTGTGTGTGTGTGTGCACGTCCCATGCCAGTTAGCCAAGTTAGTCAGTCAGTCAGTTAGTCTCGGCAACCACATGCTTTGTGTTTTGTTGGGGCTGGGCAAAGTTTCAAAGTCAGTTCTCGACCCGCTTCATTCGTTTCGTTTCGTTTCATTCACTCACTGAAATCGAATTTGCATAATTTAACATGATGGTTGCGCTTATTCCTGTTGCCTGTCAGACAGCGCGTCGAGCCCCCGCTGCCATCGCCCAGCTGTTATTGTTGTTCGTCCCCTTCTCGAACTGTTGCTGCTGGTGCTGGTGCTTCTACTACTGCTGCTCTTACCTCCACATTCACCACATTTGCCGCCACATGCATCATCATTTGCATACATTTTCAGTCAGTCATTCAGTCAGTCACCCAGTCCGTGAGTCAGTCAGTCAGTCAGTCAGGCAACTCTTGCTTGTCCTTTGCCTTCATTACTTGCTTGCGCCGTTTACACATTTGATTTGCCATCCGCTGCCGCCCTTCCGCCCCCCGCACATCGCCTGGCCCTCGGCTTGACTTGATTTTCTTTGAATATAATTCGCAGCAGCGAGAAAAAATTGACGTTGATGGATTTTGGCACTTACACAGAAGACTAGCGCCCTGTCACTACGCCAAAAACTTCGTTGGCTGACTGACTGCCTTCCTGCCTGCCTGCCTGGCTGACTGACTTTGAAGCGCATTTTAATGAAGAATGATATGTTCGCATTGCCATCAACATCAGACCACATCAGAGGCCACAACAGCCGCAAGCGCACGGACCGCAAGACCACATCAACTGACAGTTTTCGCGGCTTTGAACTTTTCGCTGTCGATGGGCGACATCGACAAGTTTTCTCTTGTCTTCTGCGCGTAACAGCGCCAACACCAACAGCAACAATAGAGATCGACAAATTATTCTTATAGCTGTGCTGTCATCGTCTGCCCTGCAATTTTCTTTACTTTTCCGCTTTTTTGTAGGCTGAGCTACATCAAAATATGATTTAACATAAATTTATTGGCTCATCCTTCGGGAATTTGACAGAAATTTGATTTAGCTGTTAGATAATGATTGGATTAGCGGGCCAATAAGCCTCTCAGAATATGTTGTATGATAATAACATGATTTGCAGATTTCAATCAGACGGAAAGTGTTGAGCAGCTGGGGAGGAAGTAGCTTTAAAAGTATTTGGAGTAAAGACTTTTTGGCTTTAAAAAAGCTAGATTTGAATATGGGTTTTTTGCTGTCGTTCTTTTTGAATTCAGTTTGTTTGTTGTTATTCTAATGTGGCCCAAAAGTAAAGTAAAAAGCTTCAATGCAAACAAGCTGCATGGAAGTGTCGCCTGGCAAGTGCCACGCCTACTGTTTGCTGCCCAGCTGTTCGCTCACAGGCGCTGGCCCAGGCGCCTCTTCATGCATATCAAAATGGCAACAATAAACGACAACAAAAGAACAACAATAACAAACATTAACATACAACAATAAGCGACGCCGACAGCGGCAGTCAAATGTTGCAAATGTAAGCAAAATAAATGTATGAGTGTATGTGTGTATGGACACACACACGGACACTCACCCGCTGTGTATGTGCGTGTGTGTGTGTGCGCGCAAAACCAAAACTTTTGACATAATAAAATGAAATGTTATTGTTAAAAAGTTGCTTGCATATTAAAACAAACGCAACTTTTTTCCTAACGGTTTTTTTATACTTTCTTTGTTGTTTATTCTGCGCTGTGACTGTGTGTATATATGTGTGTGTGTGTGTGTGTAAATATGCACACAAATACATACAGCAACATTCACATAAATGCAAATGGGCAGCGTGTGAGCTTGCAAGCAACGCTGTGGAAAAGCAAACAACTTTAATTGAACTGTTTACCCGATTTTTATTTTATGTATGCCACGAATTTGAATTCTGAATACGTTGCCGGCTGCTCGCCAAGCTGTATAATTGTTATGGTTATGTTTGTGATGATTATTTGGCTCGTTGCACAGCTGCTACAATGTTAACTGGCCGGCCATTCAGCCAGCATTTTATCTGACTGCCTGCATAAGCAGGCGCAGCCCATAAAGGCTGAAGTGTATGCGTGTGTGTGTGTGTTGGTGTGTGTGTGTGAGCTGCAGAGATGCAGTAACTGGCATTAGCAGCTTATGGAAACATCATTTGCTGTCGATTGTTGTATTTTGCAGTCAGCCTTTGTCTAAGCTGTCTGGCAAAAAACTGTAGCATATTTTTGAGCGCAACGATTTTTTTTCTTTTTTTTCTTTTATTGCAGCTTATTGTCTGAGACCCTCCAGCAACGATTTTTTTGCTTGAATTTTCCCTACTTCTCTCCTGACAATTATTAAACAGCATTTCATTTAATTCCTATGTAGATTAAACATGTTGAATAACTGAAATTCAGTTGCAGCTTTCAGCCAGTGCAATTCTGGTACCTTTGTCATTTATTCACTGATTTACGTCTTCAATAGCAAAACTTACTTATTTGCAATCACCGGAGTCTTGTATATAGCATTATAAATTCGTTTACCACTACATATATAAAGAATAGGAAACTATTTAAAACGTCAACACAATGAAAACTGGCAAACAACAAATAACGAGCTCAACACGTTACGTATACGTAATATTTGAATAATTTGATTTAAGTACATACTGTTACTGAGAAAAAGTTTTGGGGGGTGTACTTACCTTTGCTAGCACCGTCCGGGCCGCGCAATATGGTGCACTCCTCTATAGTGCCAAATGGATGAAATATTTGTCTAACATCATCTTCGGTTTGTTGTTTGCTGAGCATGCCAACGAACAGCTTGCGATCTAGATGCTCTGTTTTTTTTTTTTTTTTGTATTTAATTTTTGTTTTTTTGTTGTTTTTTTTTTTTTGTTGTTGTTGTATCAAAAGAGGCAGCAAAATGGAAGAGTGGCATGTGTGAAAATCAAATTGTAAAAGCCATAGCATTAAAAAGAAGTTTGGCCAATAATGCAAATCAAGCGAAAGTTACCGAAAAATGTCAGAAACGAGAACGAGAACGAGAACGGAAGTGTAAACGGAAACGCAAACGGAAACGGAAGTGGTAAAGAAAGTTAATTCCGAGTCAGAAAATCAGGCCATATGAGCGTCATAATATATATATTGTGACATATATAAAGATGTAAATGCAACAAAGTTACACATTACGCAACAGTTTTTTATTTTTTATTTTTTTTTTGTAACGAGTAACAAACGCAGCAGGCACATTGAATAAAATTTTATTTTATTTTAATTGTTTGGTTTTTTTGTTTTCAAAATTTTTTTAACGAGCGCATAAATACGAAAAGAAATGAAAACGAAACGAAATTTAAATTGAAAATTGAAAGCAACAACATTTATTTAACGAAATTTGTTATTTTTTTGTTTTTTTTGTTTTTTTTGTTTATTATTGGTGTTGGTTTTTGATATCGACACCAAAGGAGCAAATACAATTACAACATTCATTAATGTGGGGAACATTTGGGAGATTTTGGAATTTCGGAATTGGCAACACGCCAAGGAATATAATTTAGTTTGTTTTTGAAATTTTAGTTTTGTGTTTTGTTGCAGGGGTTGCATTAAAAAATTTTGGTTTTAAAAAATTGAAAAGCAAAAAAATCAAAATTCAATAAAAATATTTAAGAAATTATTGTCAGTTTTCCAATTTTGCCAATTTTGATGTTTTTTTTTTTTGTTTTCAATTATTTATATATACGTGAAAACATGTATATATATATAGAGATATATATATTTTTATAAAGAGCACGAACAAGTGTTACATAAAAAGGAAAGAAAAGAAGATAAAAATGGGTGATATTTAGTAAAATTGTCGCACAGTTTTGATTTTTTTTTTTTTGGTTTTTTATGTAACTTACAACTTACAAAATGGAAAATTTCTTATAACAATAATTATAACAATTAGCTAGATATTTATATATATTTATATTGGTTTATATGGAACACACACAATACGTAAACACGCACACACACACACACATACACATACATACGAACTGACAGATGCTACAAGTTAATATAGACATTAAAAGGTAAATAACATTTTAGCCACTACTTGGAAAAATATTTAATTTATATATATATATATTAAATTAAATTTATACATGAGTAGAATAGCATTTGAGAGCTTTAGCATCTAAAGGGGTATATAGCGGGTATATTGAGATAGCTGGATGGGTGGGGAAGGACCTTATAGCTGAGTATATTTAATTAAAACAAACTTAAGAACTAAACTCTTATGCTACACTCTTATCGCTTTAAGCTAGGAGTTTGCTCTCTAGACTGCCTTCCACTTGGCACACTTATTTGCCAAATGCCAACTGTGTCTCATATCGAAAATTGAGCGTTCAATTATAGCACACACACACACACACACACACACACACACACGCATGTACACATAGAATATTAAGAGGTGTTTGCTGATGTTGCTGCTGCTGCTGCTGCTGTTGTCGCGTTAAAGTGGCAAAAGCAATCGAAGTAGAAAATAACTAATACGACACGTTAGCCGGCCGTGCAGACTCAACTGGCCTGCAGGCAATTGTCTTGCCTCGCCGTGCCGGGCCGGCTCGGGCTGTAAGCCTAATGGCATTTGTGTCCTCAACTGAACTAACACCCCATCGGCCCCGGCCCATCTATTCCTCCACCTATTCAACTGAGGCTAAGCACGTGCAATAAGCCAAACAACGCCACTGGCATGCTAAACAACACAGCAAAGAGGGGAGGGAGGGGGGGGGGACCCAGGGGCGAGTGCAAGTGGCAACGATATAGGGCCAAAAAGGGTTGCCCGCACACGGTCCACACGGGGGGCGAGCTTAATAAAAATGTAAAGCACGTGGACAAAAGGTATAGGGTAGCCCAGGGTAGTCCAGGTGTAGCAGGGCCCAAAGGTGCAGGCGAAATAGTGCAGCATTCAACGTACATATGAAATGGCATAGTTCAACTGGCTGTTAACAGTTGCGGCGCCAAAAAGCAGACAATGTGGAATAAAAAGTCAGCAGCAAAGGCAAAAGAAACCGCTCGCTCGACAGGACACGGCCAGGGCAGGCCAAACAAAACCAAAAAAAAAAAATAGAGGAAAAGAAAATGAAGAGAGAGAGAAGGGATTTGCACAATGTTTAGTCGCTGTTGCAGCAATTTTCTAGCATTACCCGGGGGCACAGGTGTGCTGCGAGCCACAGGACGTTGGCAACATGACGGCATAAAATGCACACAATTTTCAGTGATTCCTTTTGTCGGGGGGCCGCTGGTAAAGGCGAAGGCAAAGGCAAAGGCAGAGCCAAAGCCAAAGCAAAGCAAAAGCAAAAGCACTGAAAATAATATTAAAGGCCATTAGGCTCATATAGACAAGTTAAGTGGCTCTTTTTAGTGTGCCCTGCCTCCTGCCCTGCCCGCCTGCTCCAGCTGCTGCTGCTCTCGTTCTGCTCTCGTTGTCATGTGCGCCACATGAGTGTGTACAGCTGTGTATGTGTGTGTGTGTGTTGGCAGTTTTTAGATTTTATTTTATGCCTGGGCTGTTGCCAAGGCAAAAGAAGTCATTAACGTGTCGTTGTCTTTGATGCTCCTGCTCATGCTCATGCTCGAGCAGCAGCAGCAGCAGCGGCAACAAAACCAAAAAGAAAACCAAATTAAATTAGTTAACCACATGGCAACTTTTGTCTGCCAAGCGACACACACAAAGAGACAGAGAAAGAGAGAGAAGAGACAGAGTGAGAGAGTGAGAGATAGACAGCTGAAGGCAGGTACCACTAATTGTTGCATGTTATGTTTTTTGCTTATCTTCGGGGCTAGCCTCGAGCGCAGTCAGCTCGAAATGCGCCCTAGACAAGTAATTGTATTTTAAATGTTAGCCAAAGGTGAAAAGGCCAGCCAGCAATGTCGCGTCTATAAATTATACAAGAAATGGTTAACAAAAAAACCCAAACAGAAAAAATAGAAATAGAAACTGTTGTCAAAGCTCATGTGCTGAGCAGGTTACTTTGCTTCTTTATTATTCTTTTTACTTTCTTCTTTCTTTTATATATATTTTTTTTGGCTTTTTGCTGGCCACTCTTGCCAATTGACATGTAAATTGACATTTAATGGTTGCTAATGAGCGTCTGAGGATTAGCTGCGCGCCAGACAAAGCAGCAGCTATTAGCATAGGTGCCAAAGAGCAAGTGGCAGTGGAATGGAAACATTGTTGAGGCTGATATAAAAGAGACATCTATATATCTATATATATATATATAGGTATGTACATAATCAAGAATAGTTACAACTGACACTTTCAGTTATGCATTAAGTCAGCTTAGCAATATATTTTGAAAGCCTTTAACATGACAAATAGCTTGCTGCAGCTAATAAATCATTAAGCAAACAAATAAATAGTCCATTAATTTTCACAGCTTAGCAAAGAGAGAAAAAGCGACTCAAGAGGACGTTGCTTGCATGTCGCTCTAATGCGACCAATTCATATTGAAAACTCTTAATCAGATTATGATGGATGGCTGGCAGAGAGAGAGAGAGAGAGAGAGAGAGAGACAGAGAGAGAGAGTCCGGGCTAGAGCTGAAAATGCAATGTAAATATATTTAAGTTATTAATTATTTTGTGGCCAGGCCCAAAAGCTGTTTTCTAATTACAAATTGAGATCTTTCGTTAAAGTCTTCAATAACATTTGCTTAGCATGAATTGATTGAAATACGAGCAGAAATAACACAAACACAAATGCCCACTCACTCACTCTCTCTCACTCTCTCTCTCTGTATATATATATATATGTGTGTGTGTGTGTGTGTCTGTCTGCATTTTGTTTGTTTTGCCATAAATTATTGAAATTGTAATTACTTAGGCCACGCAGGTGGGCAAAATGAGCAAAGTCCCATTATAAGCAGCTATTTGACAGCATTTTAATAATATTCTCATTATTATCTCTCTCTCTCTCTCTCTCTCTCTCTCTCTCTCTCTCTCTCTCTTATTATTTTAATTTTTTACTAATGCATATTTAATTAGTTGTTGCAGCTTTCGCATGTGCATTTCAGCTACTTAATTTTTGATGTGATTGATGATGCATTAACTATGAAACTACTTTAAATGTTATTAGAAATTGAAATTGAATTGTAATAGGTATTTCTTATCTTAAACTAAATCCTTGGAGTATCATTTTCTATTCATATGCCAACTCAGCCACGTCCAAAAGCGTTCGCTTCTTCTCTCAGATACCAGATTATGACAGTCTGCCTGGCATCCTGGCTGGCACTCGAGCTGCCGAGGTGTCAGTATTTATACAGCAAATAAGCTAAATTTTTCCTTTATGACTCCCACAACGGCGCAAACAGTCGGCGGATGAATGAGAATGCGAATGCGAATGTGAATGTGAGTTTGAATGTGAATGTGAGTGCCGGCTACGTTGCCAGACAATTGTGTGGCAATTGTCAAAAGTCTGCCCTGTCAAATGGCTGAAATTGCCCTTGCCTTGCCCTTGCCGCCGCCCACTCTCCCCTCTCTCGCTCTCTCTCTCTCTCTCGCTTGGCCCGAGTCGTCTAAACTTGCGCTGACGTTTATATATGACTAGTGATAAGTCAGCGTCAGCCAAGACGTTGACACCAACTGCAACCGGCTGATGGTTGTCGACTGCTGGCTGTCCCAGCTCTGTCCCAGCCCTGTCCCTGCCAGTGTTTCGTGTCTCATTTTGCGCTTTGTTGTTATGATGCCATGGAATCCTTTGGGTGTCTTTGGGGCCTTAAAGCGCACAGTTTATTTGTCAGTTTGAAATTTACAGTAATAAGCGCAAAGTTGAGCATAGGCTGGGGACCCCAATGACAACGAGAATGTCATGCAGCTGACATGTAGCATCCTCGAGTATGGCAACAGCCGAGGCAACGAACAGCCTAGGCCACTGCTTCATCCTCCCTTTGGCGTGGGCGTGGGCTGGCTGGGGTTCTCTAAGTAGTTCAAAAGTTCCACAGAGTTTTGAGAGGCATTGGCATTGGCATTGGCATTGGCATGCCGAAAACGAGCGCTAAAATGCGCCTAATTGTTAATTAGTGTCAGCGTGAATTAGTATTTACAGCGTGGCAGCAGACAGACAGAAAGACGGAGGGACGGACGGACGGGATGAGAGTCCACAAAACATTTCAATGGACGCGTTTTCTTCTTCACTTTTTTCTTCTTCTTCTGCCTCTTCTGTATTTTAGGCATTTTACATGGCAAGCCGAAGTTTTTGTTTTGGGCGCACAACGGAAATTGTACAAAAGTCAGCGGCAGAGATGCGCCAAAAGTTTGTCTTCAGACGCTGCTCTCTGCTCTGTGGTATTGAAGTGTTAATTAATATTGAAAAGGATCAACTTTTGTGTGTCTTTGGCTTTGTGAGCGCGCCAGGCAAATGAAAATGAAAATGAAAATGAAAATTGAAAAGGAATCCATGGAGACGCTCAAAGCTGGGGTTAAGTTAACACAGCGAAATTCCCGTTGCTCATGAATTCCATTTAGTTGCGAGGACTTCAGTTTAAAGTGCTTTCTTAACCAAAGAAGTTGGCTAAGAGCAACTGCGAACTCTGAAGCTATCCATATATCAGCTGTTTCATATATATGTATGTATATATTTATAATTACCATAAGGACATTGAGCGCCTGTCAGATAGCACAGCTCCGACGTTTCTTTTGCATTTTTGGACAGGAGCTGGAGCAATAAATATGCAGCAGCGCGACGGTAAGTGGGCGGATGACTCTCAATGGAGCAGGCAATCTTGACATGCCATTAACATTTCATGTGCACCTTGCCGTTTTCGTTGTCTTTTGCCAGCCGCCAAAGACGATGCAGCCACAGCCAGAGCTATAGCCAGAGCCACAGCCACAGCCACAGCCGGCGTTGACTATCACACTAAAAGTCAATATAAAGTAAAATTTTTTTATGACCTCGGGATTATCATTTTGCGCTGCAGCTTGACATGAAATTGGCTGCACTGTGGGTAACCAGAAATTGGCTATAAAAGCAAAGAGCGACGACCAAAAGGTGCTGCGCCTCGCACGCTGTCTTACCGCCCACAATCTCTCTCTCTCTCTCTCTCTCTCTCTTTCCACGCCCATTCCCAAACATTCTGTCGTCGTTCTATAAAAAATATAGAAATTTTTATTTTAAGTAGTGACGCGTCAGGGATAATGTTAATGGCACATAGCATTTTCATTTCAAACGCATAAAAGTGTCCAATGTCTGTCCACGAGAAATGCTTAAAAGAGAGGTAGCATACGATATGGGAGAAGAAGAGAAGAGGAGTTGAGGACAAGAGGAGGAGAGCCATCGAGTGCTTCGAAAGCAGTGCAAAAGAAATGTCCACCCACTCAACACTGCGCTTCGCTGGCTCTTTGTGGCTCTGTCGCTTTATGTGCGCAGATTTTCCATTTTTATATATATTATGTATATTTGTATATAAATGTGTATGTGTGTGTGTGTGTAGCATATAATAAGGAGAACGTCGCATATCTCTCACGATAAAGTGGAATTTAAAGTTTATGAGCTAGACAGAGGGACTTGAATTTGCCGTATGCTTTATAATTATATGGCCGGCATTTTTTTACAACTCAACAAAATGTTATATACGCCTTGACCCAGCAGCCATGAAATGAGCCTGGTTTGTTACTCTAAGATAGCTTGTAATAGGCAATAGACACGCACATAAATTTCAGCAATGAAAACCCACGCCGAACAGTTAGAGAAGCTGGAATGGAGACTGGAAATGAGAAGCCAAAATGTGCGGCACTTAGCAGGAAGAAAGTAAAAGCAGCTTACAGATAAACTGGACTAAGTACTCAATGCTGTTGAAATATTAAAGAAAACATCTAAAAATACTAAATATATAAGTATATTGATAACAAAGCACTTTTTAGCTAAGACTACGTCAATCTATGCATAACATTCAGAGCACACACACGACATTTTAGTAAAGAAATTTTCGCTTACTTTTAGAAACTTTGTTTACCGCGCTCTGCTGACTTCGCAGCTTGGCAATGGGAATGTTGAGGCTTTGCTTCAATTATATGTATGTTATATATATGGAGAGTATTTTAGTTACGTAGAGTTTGTCTAGGCAAAGACCTGCTCTAGTTGCTATCCCTGTAGTCTAATTGTTGCCTTAAGAACTTAAGTCCTTAACACATTTGGCGAGTAGTTTCAGTGGCTTCAGGTTAATGTTTGTGTAAAGCTAGGAAAAGCTAAACTACATTTGAGGCACGCCGAAGTTAGTAAACTAAGCTTGTTAATTGTTAGTTCTAATTGATCACGGTTCAATGAAACTCTTTTCGTAATCTTTGGCTAAAACTATTTAAAGAGACAGATGAGCTAAGCTACTGCAACAGCTAATTATTTTTAATTATTTGTTTAGTTTCGGGTTTCTTTTCTGTTTGATAGCACATTCCAATCAATGTCCTCAAGCGCATCCATTGCTCAGTTTCTCGGCTGCTGTCTTTAGTTCATTGCCGCCATTTTGTTGCCATGTGTGATGTCGTGTGCTAGAATTTGGATTTCCGTTTGTGTTTATGTTTTTGAGTTTTAAATTTCGTTTCAATTTTGACGTTTTGCGATAAAAGAGAGAAAAAGAAAGAGAAAAGAAGGAATAAATAAAATTTTTATAATCTCCTTTTGTTGTTGTTGTGGCGACAGTGTAAATGTTGTTGCATTGTTTTTTTTTAACTTTTAATTACAGTTATTATTTAAAGTTGTTTATATTTAGGAATTGATTTCGTTTGCACTACAACAAAACTGGAGCATCGCAAATTACGCACAACAAAAACTGTTTACGTGTCAATAACAATAACAAATTTGCCATTAACTTATTTACTTTGATTTCTTTTCAATGTTGTTTTTATGCCTAATTGGAGTAAATAAGTATAGAGCAAAAGTTCAATTTAATTTTAATTTTTTTTTTTTTTTTTTTTGGTTTTGTAATTTGTTTACGCACAACATCAAGGAAACAACAACACAGAGATATAAAAACTTTATTATATTGTCAAACACAAGACAAATGAAAATATTGATGTTAATTAAATGTTTTAAATTACAATTGTTCAACGTAAATATTTTATATATAATATATATCTATGAGAAAATACGTATATAATTATTATATAAAATACACGACATCAACACACGGCACTTAAAGAACAAAACTTTACATAATTATTTATATTTATATTTATAAACTTAAATATATTCAGTAAACTAACTAATTTAAAGACTTAAATACCAAAATATATCGTAATATGTATTGAGTGAAACAAATTGATTGCATTTCCAATGAATTTCCGAGTATTTAGATTGTATCTTCATGAAGACACTAATTAAAGTATTTTTGCCTCTGCCATTCAATTCGCAACTAATTGAAAATATATTGCCTGACTGAGCAAATACCGAAATCAATGCAAAAACTTGCTTTTAGAGTCGAGTCGAGTCGAGTCTTGGTTGAGAACAGCTCAACACCTTGACAGCAAATGCCACAAGCAAACAAATGAACCGGAGAAGAACAACAACTACAACAACAACAACAATAACAACAACAGCAGCAGCAGCAGCAGCAACAACCTTCAGTCAGACGTCAATCAAATTGCCAGGCAAGTTAGGCAAAAGGCTTCAATAAACATGTCTTACATAAAACATTTTAATTAAATTATATTTTATATACTTTTGTGTGTGCTTCTTGTGTGTGTGTGTGTGTGTGTGTGTGTGTGTGTGTGTGTGAATGTCAGTGCATGTGTGTTCGTTTGCAATATTTATCAATTTAGTCGGGCTGGGGGCGGCAAAAACAAGAGTCATCACAATAACCATACATCTTCGTCTAACCCACACACATACAAACACACACATAGCACATACACACACACACACCCACACACAGTGAGCAGGAGAAGTAAACAAAAGTGTTTTAGCGCTCTCAATGCACATCACTCATTTACAAGCACACACGAAAGGCGTAAGGAAAAGGGGGCGCCAAAGAGAGAGAGAGCGAGAGAGGGAGAGACATGGAAAAGAGCAATTGAATGAGCTTGAATGATGCCAGGCGATAGAAGGCACTTAATTGTTGGATTAATCTAGTTGCAGAGGAATATATTTAAAGGGACTTTTGGCAATAGCTAGAGAGATGCTCTGATATAAAAAAATTTATTTATTAATTTAGTTGCAGAGGAATATATTTAAAGGGACGTTTGGCAATAGCTAGAGAGATGCTCTGATATAAAAAAATGTATTTATTAATCTAGTTGCAGAGAAAAATATTTAAAGGGGCGTTTAGCAATAGCTAAAGAGATGCTCTGATATCAAAAAATTGATATATACTTATTAAAACTATACAAAAATCTAGATATAAATCCAACATATACTAGATATAGATTCAGAAATCAGCCTCAAAAATCATATTTACTATGCCTTTGTTTTTTCATTTTCTATCAGAAATGCTCACTTGCAGCTGCTGTTATTGAGGCTAAGGCTCACGCGGAGCATAAGAAAGAGATAGTGATGGTGAGATGAGCGAGAGAGAGCTGAAGCTTCTGCTCGACTTTAATTTAATTTTTGTGGTGGCTGTTGTTGTTTATTTTGTTTGTTCGTTGCGCGCAATTAATTGAACTTGCTGCACATGCCGACGACTCTGGAGCTGCAGACTATTGACAGCCTTCAGGGTCTGGACTATTTGCGGGCAAAGCGAGCGGGAGAGTGGGAAGGGGAAAGGAGACGCTTTTTGTGTATTGGTGCGGTTGAGTCGATGAACACTTAAGCCGCACTCAATGCAGCCAGAGTTGACGTCGCTCTGCTCGTTTACCCGTTACGCTTTTCGGAATTTAACTAAGACAAACACCACAACGATAACAACAGAGTAAACCAAGCAACAACAGCAACAGCAACAGCAACAACAACAATAATTGAAACAACAACCGACAACTACACTAACAAGTTGTATAGTTTGTTGCCTCTCGTTGCGGATCTACTTTTCTGTTTCTGTTGCTGTATGAGAAACGCTTGCGGGTCTTACATTGGCTTAGCAGCAAACTTGGCTAGCTAGGGCAAAGCGCAGCAGAGGACTGAGTGGTTGAGACTGGTGGGTTTTTGCAATTACAATTACGCATAGAAGACAGCAAACGGAAATAACAAAGAGGAGAGCAGCAAGTGCCAAGAGTAGAATGCTCTGAACAGTAATTGTAATGGCTGACAAAGTACGCAAAGCATTTAGCAATCTAACGGATGTTTAGGCACTTGCCCAAAAAAGAAAATGCTACAATTTGGTGAGTAATACGCGAATAAGAAATTGCTTTGAAATTTAAGTTATATGCAAGCGGAAGATAACTGAAGAATATGAGAAATGGAAGAGGGGAATTTAAACTGTAGAGGAAGATAGACAGAGAGAGAGAGTGAGAGAGAGAGAGAGAGAGAGAGAGGGAGAGAGAGAGTGAGAGAGAGAGAGTGAGGGAGAGAGAACACCTCTTTTACTCCCACAATCATCTCAAAATTACGAAAAGTAAATCGCCTTCAGCCCTCGTAATGCTGGCAACATCTTCGACTTTGTGGTCAAGGCCTCTTCCTGGCCCGACCTAAGTAGTTGCCAATGCTGCCTCTAAAACATATTGCACAATTACTTGGCACACACTCACACACACACACACACCCACACACACACACACAAAATAGCTAACAAAATTTATGTTATTGTTTGTCTGGCAGCGGACCTGGACTAGGACTGGCTCTACCTTTTCCAGTCGCAAGGACTCCCATATTATTTGCACATACATATACATTTTTTGTGCCCCTCGCATGTGTGTGTGTGTGTGTGTGAGCTGTGCTGCAACATTTTATTTATCGCACTGGCCATAAAATGCACGCTGGGGGCATTTGTAACAATTTTCAGACACACACAACAATGGCAACTGTTGTGTGCGAGCCCCTCTCTCCTTCCCTTCGTGTGCGGCGCCGTGTGCAGCCATTCTTAGTCAGGTTAAAATATTACAACATCATGCTTAAAAGTCACGTTTAAACGCTGACGACGTCGGCGCCGAAAGATTATTGCATTTTAGAGCCCGCCTGTTAAGCGCCAGCCTCAGCTATCTCACTCTAACCCGCTGCACACCTGAGCCGCACATTCACACACACACATACAAACACAAACAAATGTAGTTCATTTCTGCTGGCGTCGACGTCAACGTCGACGTCTCCGCCTGTCTGAATGCTATGCCAAATAAGTAATAGTGTTGCAACGTGCCTGCCGCATTTTATTTCCCTTTTCAAAAAGCGAAAGAGCAAGAGAGAGAAAGACAGACAGGGAGAGACGGACGCAGGTGAGTGGGAGGTGTGTGAAGTGCACTGCAGTTGGTTGGGTGATTGTATGATTCGTGTGTGTGTGTGTGTGTGTAGCGAGTGAAAATTTTATACTCATATATGCTTGATGCTTGATTGAATTGAATTGATGTGAGTGCCTGCTGTGACTCCGCAGACTCGATTCAGACTCCACTCTGTCTCTGTCTCTTCTCTTTTTTTGGCTTTTGCGGTTACGAAACCAATTTATTTGGCTTGTATGTGTGTGCGGGTGAGTGCGTGTGTGTGTGTTTGTGTGTGTGTGTTTCTGTGCAACGTTGTTATTTATTTTAAACAGGTAACTGGTAAGCCTGTGATGAGCACAGGCAGCGCTGACTCAAAAATCCTTGAAAGCCAGAAATGATTTCATAAGATGAAAAGCGATTTTTCGCACACATTTCAGTGGCATACATCGAAGAGAGAGTGTGTGTGAGTGCATGCGTGTGTGGGTGCTGCTGAATACATGTGTGCCACAAATATTTTTTTATTTTTTGGGCAGCTCTCCGAGTTGGCAGATTGCAGCGACTGCTAAATTTGGCTTTTAAATGCAATCAGAGATGCAGACAATTAAAGCAGGAATGCGGTAGACAGAGAAGGAGAGTCAGGGAGAGGGGCAGAATAATATCAAATTTAAGAGAAATATTGAATATAAAGTTACATATATATATATTATTTTGAAAAAAAAGCCCACACAGATCGTAAGAAATTCATTTAATCGAGCTCAAAGGTCGCATTCATAACGTTTTCTAGTAAAGTCTGAGCAAATAAAATTTGAATACCATATTCAATTTCAAGTGAAATTTTCGCTGCGAATTCTGAGAATTGGTTGCATTAGTTTTATCAAAGCTAGGCATAACTTAATTTGGATTTTAGCAAAAATTTCAATATATATTTGAAAGACGAGTCAAGGTCTCTAGAACGCCCACGCACTTAGCACACACACACACACACACGCACACACATAGAGTCGCTGTCACGCCCTTGTTTCCTGCTGCCCTTGGCCCTGTCGCTGTCTGCTTGTCACACGCCGTTATAGCATTGTAAATGGAGTCAAGAAAGCAAAAGTCACTTTTTCAATTTTCAAAATTAAAAAAAAAATAAAAAAAAAATTCCACGCACACACGAGTAAATCACTAAGTTACTGTGTCGCATTGATAAACCCTTATCAAGTGGGGTTTTTTTTCACTCTGACTTACACACACCCACATACACACACACACACACACACACACACATAGGGGCTGTGCGACACGTTGACACATTGTCATAGGGCTACAAAAAAGTCACTAAACGAAATGTAGAGACCTTTTCTGATGAGGGTGAGCGACGCCAAAGAGCATTGCCTACTTTTCGGCGTGAATTTAAAAAGGCTGCCAAGCCAAGCCAGGCGAGGCAGCGCTGGGAAGGGGGGGCGGGCAATGAGGGTGGCCTGTTATGTTGCTCGCATATTAAAATCTATAAAATATGCTCATGACTGCTTTACGACTTGAAAGCTCAAAGCTAAGAGCAAAACCAGAAGCTGGAAGCAACCAGCAACAAAAAAAAAGTTCAATATTTGTAAATCTTTTACTTTTACGCTCTCACTCTGCCACACATACATTCGATGTCGCTTTCTCGCTCGCGCCTGCAGTGCCGAGCGGGTCTCGTTCTTTATGGGTTAATGGTGCGAAAACGTGACTTAATGTGCGTGTGTAAAATTTTTTTTTTTTTTTTTTTTTAGCTTGTCTCATTCGTACTTTTTTTTTTTTGCTTCTCCATAAGAGTTATGTGCGGGTGCGTAGGGAATCGGGGATAGCTGGCTGTAGCTACTGCTGCTGAGTGGAACTGGAGTGTAATGGAGAGTCGCAGCTGTTGTGCAAAGGTCAAAGCAATTTGAAGCGCTCATCGTGGGGCGATGGCTTTTAATAGAAATGTCAGACAATTGGGTGCCGAGGTAAGCAAGCAGCTTTAAAGCCAAAGAGCTGCGGATTATGTTGAAGTGAAAGCCAAGCAGGGCTGATAGAATGAAAATTGTTTACGTATATATATATATATATATATATATAGATATGAGTTGAGTACAATGACTGTAGATTAGGTAAAACAGCTATGCAGCAGCTATGCGACTTGTTATTCATATAAATATCTAAACTCTGTTATTCACATAAGTCTACTCTGTATTTTTAAATAATTTTAAATGCATGCATTGCTTCCCTTTAAAGTTAACTCGAAATATCCATTAAAGAATTCAACTCTCTATCAAATTGTAAAATAAATTTGTAGCCCCGGAGCGTTTAAAAAATTTCATTAACTCACTTGACTCGCCAAGCGTCATTTAATTATCTCTCTGTGTGCGCTTTAGCGTAAATGACAAATCCTTATGCTAAATATGCTTAATGCAACACACACACACACATACACTCACACACACACTTACATACACACAGCTTACAACGTGCTGTACATATGCTTAATGAAGCTTATAACTCTCGACATCTCGCTGCTCCAGCCCTCTCTCTTTCTCTCTCCCTCTCCCTCTCTCTCTCTCTCTATCATTCATTCTCTTTCACACCCTGGTCGTCTGCGTTCCCCTTGGCCCACATGCAACACGTACACGTCCTGACAATCCTGGCAACAGGCAGCATATGCCAGGCACGAAGGCCCGCCAGGCGAAATAATTATAAAGCGCTCGCAGCGGAAGCTGCAACGGAAATGTTACCTGCAAAGCACGTGCTGGCCAGGTGAGTAGTATGTGTATGAGGTGTGTGTGTGAGTGCTTGTGTGTGTGTCTGTGGGTGTTTTAGCTCGTAGAGCCAGGGCACAGTTTCGGGTGCAAGTTCTAGCGCTGGCTGCGCTTAGTTTAGCATAATGACAGGCATAGCTGTAGCGAACGAACGCCTCCAATCTAAGTTCCAGTTCCAGAACCAGTTCCCATTCCCGTTCTCACTGCTGCCGTTGCTGGTTCGCCGTCACAATTCCCTTTCCATGTCGACGCTGCCGCACGGCAGCCACTAAACCAAAGCCACATTAGCTCGGCAGCAAATGTGGCAAAGCGTGTTAATAACTCACTGTGTGTGATTGCCTCTCTGGATGTGGTAGGGTCTTTAGTATGTGTGTGTGTGTGTGTATGAATGTGTGTGTGGCACTGAGTGCACTCTCTGCACTTGGGGCACATGCATTTAAGTTTTGGGATTTCATAATAAACTTGGGCCTGCTACACAGTCATGCGTATGTGTGTGTGTGTGTATTTGTGTGTGTTTCTTGCCTTGTCGTCGTCTTCTTGGCGTGTAATGGAGCATGCTGCTGTTGCAGCTGCATAAAGACGACGGCAAGCTCGCATATTTACATGCATTATGCATAAATTCGTTTCATCGGCGTGGAGTCGACGACTCCTTAACTCAACTAACTTGCCAGCGTCTTGGGCCTAATTTGTTGCATAATTAAGCGTGCAGTCGTCTGTGCGGCAATACTTTTCTGTAACCCTATTTATGAGTACAAGTTTTGTTTAGGAAGCAATTTGGGCAAAGAGCCGGAACACGTTGTGCAATTGAGTGCAACGTTCTTCTCACTGGCTGCACAGTGTTGGCTAAGTGTTACAGAGGGCGAGAGTAGTGTTTGAAACGCTTTTTTTCTGAGGGTAATCGAGTGGTGTTCTTATGAAAGTGTTGGTTAAAGGGCTGGCAAAATGTGGCAGTGGAAGTATTTTCGTCTATATTTAGTATACTAGAACTGGAATCTGTATCAATTATATCTAATGTGTTTATTTAAGTAAGCTGGTTATTCAAAGTGTAGGATGTGTTCTTCTTCCCTTTCTCTCCCTCTCCCTCTCTCTCTCTCTCTCTCTCTCTATAATTACAACAAACTTCTACATTATTCATTTGAATGGTGTGTTCCTTAATAGCATATCAATCAAGCAACCTGCTGTCTATTTTCTGGTTTGACATTTACCTCAATCATTGCAGGACATTTTCGTATTTGTTAAAGCTAAACAGTTTTGGGAGGAAGCCTCGCCTTCGTACCTCTCGCACTTAAAGCTCCAGCCAAAGCCTGTTGTGTTGCCCACCCTCGTTCCGGGCCCGCCTTTCCCCTACCATTACTGTTTTACCTGTTTCCTAGCTTTTGTTAACATGACGCCACAGAAAACTAACAAAAATCTAAACACATACACACACACACAGACACACGCATGTAAACCGCAGAGCACCCATAAGGCAGCCATACTACATATATGTGGGTGTCTAAGTGTGTGTGTGTGTGTGTGCTTCATTATTATTATTGTTGTTGTTATTCGTTCTTCCTGCTCTCAACGCTCTGAACACATACGTGTATTATTTTTGTCGCATTGTTTGCTTCTCCTTCCGTTTGTCGACGCCATTGTTGTTGTTTATATGAAGCCTTCCCATTGTTGTTGTTGTTGCTGTTGTTCCGTTTTTTTGACAGCGTCTCCTCGTCTGTTCGCTTTGATTAAGCTTCGTTGTCGTTGAAGCCATTGTTGTTGTTGCTCTTCTTCTTCGATTTTGGTCACTAATGAGCAGCGCTAAAAGCGCAGCGAACTCGAGAAGGGCGTGACGAAAGGTGGGCGAACGGACAGACGGTCGCTCGGTCAATCCAAGGACATTCTAGGACTTGGGGGAGTTACGTAAACATTGTTTTTATTTGTGTTTACGTTTTTAACAGCTTTGACAGGTTGCCGTTATCCTTTTCAATACACACACACACACACGCACACACACACACACACACACACACATACGCACACACGCACACATGTAGACATTGACAGACTGCCAAGCATTGTTAGCACAGATTTGGGTCAATTTATGCTTGCGACTGGGCTAGAGCACAGAACCCATTGGCATTGGCCATGCGCCCGGGCATTGACAGCATTTTTCATTTGCCTAATGAATTCAATTATTTATTTACCTTGAGTTATTTCTCCAGCCTGGGCACTGTTGCCCTGCCAGCGCGCTCTGATCTGATTTTGCGTGCCAGAGTTTATTTAATTTGATATTGGACTAGGCAGCGAAGTGGGGCACTGGCGAAAGGCACTGCCGAGTCGGCATTTCTAATTAATTCAGTACAAATTACACAGCCTTGCCAAAGGCGGGACAGAGGTGCGTGCCGGGGTAAGGCGAAAATAAAAATGGAAATTTAATTAATGTAAAAGCTTATATAATTGGAAATTGAAGTCTAATTAAAAGTGTGCGACAGCCAGTACACAGCCAGCCTGCAGTCAATTGCATGCAACTGACATCGCTTCAAGCGCAAAATTAATTAACACTCTCCAACACACACACACCCATACAGAACTCTTTATGGGATTTGTATAGCAAAAGTTTACAATTAAATTTGCAATGCGCGTTAAAAATCGCGACGCAAATTATTAACGACAAATAAACAACAATAATAATATAGCATATCGCAACCCGCACACCCACACACACACACACACAATCGCCTGACAATAGCGAAATAATAAACTAATTAAATCAACAGTCGCTGGCAAAAGGCCTTTGTATCGTCTTAATCTGGCCGTGGCGCCCTCTATGTGTGATAGTGTGCATAATTATCGAACAATATAATTGGATTTGTTCATTAGGAAAATATGTGAACGAATTGATATTGATATTGAATTTAATATGAAAAATCGACAAATTAAATAGAACTAACCTAAACATATTTATTCATGTGTGACTTAAATAAAATATATATTAATTTTTTATATATTTAAAATATACATAACAAAACTTACTGTGAACTTAATTTAGTATACATATATAAATATAAATATAGCAGAGTGGAACGTCACTTACCTAGAAAGATAGAAAGAGAAATATGTTTAGTTCTTAAAGCTCATGTAACTGTATTTTAATCTTAGTTTAATAATAGTTTTCAAGCCAAACAACTGAAATTGATGATGTGTGCTTTGTCAGCTGTGTGGCCCTCTGCTCGTGTGACAGGAGGAATTTGACACGACTGGCGTTATTTGTATTTATGCAACGTGTTGCTGCCAGGGCTGCCGCACAGTCAATGCCACACACACACACACACACACACACACACACATGCACACTATACACACTCAATAAAAAATAATATTTGCTGTGTGTAAATGCCACACGTTTATAGGTAACCAAATTTGTTTTACTTTATTATTTATTTTGCCTTCTTTTTTTCTTTTCCTCCTTTTTTATATATACATATATATATTTCTGCCAGCAGACACGCATATCAATCCAATGTTGAGTTCTCTCGCCTGTTAGGCTGCCCTTTTTGCAGGCTTTTCAATTTCACATATAGCAAATATTTTTTATGTTTTCTCCCCTCCCTCCCTCTCTCTCTCTCTCTCTCTCTCTGCCCATCTCCTCGAAGTGGTGTTCTTCATAACATTTTCTCTCTTTTTTTGGCTCTTGTTGTTGTTGATTTTCTTATTTCGATTTTTTTTTTTTTTGTATTTTGCTGTGCCATATTTTACATGCAAATCGAATTTTCCTCAATTTTAATTGGATTTTTGATTGGTTATACTTGTGTTTATATACGCACAACTCGCTGGCTATATTCAGCTCGTACCCCTGCTGCCACCCAACGCATTTATTTGTCGATTTTTCCTTTGTTTGGCTTCACTTTAATATTTTCTCTATTTTTTTGGGGGTAAGTTTCTATTGGTCAATTTATTTTTGATTTTGTTGAGTATTTTGTTGTGCAATGACATGCTGTAAGTTGTCAATTTACAACAAAATCACAGAGGCAAAACCAAGCGCTGCCTGCCGAAATATGCAAAGTCTACATAGTGTGGGATTAAGCAAAGGTTGCCCTTCTATGTGATTCTCAGAGTACAGGAGTGATGGGAGAAAAATAGCATGGGAAAAAGAGATAAATAGAAAAAAAGAGAGAAAGGGAGAGTACGATGTAAACTAAGACACAGAAGAGAAGTCTAGAAGATCGAGGAATAGAGAGGGGTAGAAGGAAATGAATTAAAGAGAAAATCAGAGAGAGAGAGAGAGAGAGGTAGGGAAAGCTAAAGAGAGAGAGACGTAGACAGTGAAGGAGAGCGATTAAGAAAGAGATTGAAAGTGGGTTAAGAAAGGCAAAGATCCCTAAAGCCAAGCAAAGAGAGTCACAGACAGAGAATGAGAGAGAGAGAGAGAGAGAGAGAGAGTAGAATACTTCTTACCAATTGTTTCACAAAACTCATGGACAGCATCTGTCAATTCTCAATATGACATTTTACAATGTCAATTTCCGCTCACTTAGACAATGACATATTTAACAACAAATATAACACCAACAACAACAACAACCCGAGCAAAAGTTGTTCAACTGAGCGAGTCCAATTAACCGAGTCGCGCCAGCAATTTGTACAAAGTTTTAATTGCAGAAGACACGACAAATGTCTATATTCGCACTCGCACTCGCACTCGCTTATAGCCTGCCTACTGCCTACCTCCGCCTCCGCATCCACCTCTGCCTCCTCCCTTTCGAGCAAGGTGCTCGCATGTCTCTGTGGGCGTTGCTGTATGTAAATTTAAAACACACTTTTGAGTTGCCTCGCGGGCATTACCAAAAATGATGGCGCCCGCATCCGATCCCATTACCCACCTCCAGCTGCAGCTCCACTCCCAGCTCCACCTTCACTCTGTGCCACGTAGTTTGCCTTGTAATTACAATTGAGACCACCGCCGCAATGATTATAATTATGTTTTAAATTGTCATTTGGTGGGTTTGGTGAGTGGACTGCCGTGCACCACACAGCACACACACATATCGAGCACCACCAACCACCAACAGCTCACAACCGGAGTGGCATTAAAGTAGCTACAGGTAACAAGTAGAATTTCAAATAAATCATTTTCTGCTTTCTGCGCCCCTGTGTGCGTGTGTCTGTGGAAGGACTTATGCTGATTAGTAAAAAGCGTCACAGTAAATTTTGAATGTGGCATTTTACTATGACTACTTGCTCCATCCGCGACTCCCCCCTCACCCCTCACTCCTCACCCGAATACTGTGAGCTCAGGCATTCGGAATGATTTATGCAATGAGCTCAAAAAGATGAAAGTTGTACATTTTCATATTTTAATTGCTTTGCTCTCTTAATACTTTTGGGACAGGCTCTGTTTGCCCGCCTCGCATTCATCTTTTTTCTTTATTTTTATACATTTTTTTTTATTTTTATTAAAATTTTTTTTTCTTTGGCTACGCTTCTATGGGTCTTTTGAAGTGCCAGGCACAGGCGAGCAGGGCTCGGGTCTGGGCAGCGGGGATTTGTCTTGTAGTTAATGTAAATGTTTGCTGAGAAAATTTTACTAATTTTATAACAAGTTGTGGTTTTCTGTTTTGTGCCACGTTTTCAGTTTCAGACTCGATGCCCTCGTCTTACTCCTCCTCCTCCTCAACCTTAGCCCCTGCCTCTGCCTCAGCCTCTGCTCTGCCTGTCAGTTTATTTTCGCTGCTTACTTTGTGGAAAAGTAGATTTCGTGTATAAGTAAGTATTTCGCATTTATAATTTATGGCTTTATATTTGTCAATGGCATTATTATATCACACTTTTGCGTCCACCTTTCGGATAGTAATATTTATGGGACATTTAACATTTCGGCTAAATGTAGGTTTATGTTATGACAGCCAAGCGAATTACGCAAGTACTTGCAGGGTACTCAAAACCTCTATTGATGCTGCTTTAAAATGTTGTTTAAAGTTTGTATATAAATTTCATTTAAATTGCGACATTTCAGCTGGAGTTTTCTGCCTGCCATAATTCCCTAAACATGCTTTAACCTAGCCAACAATATGTCCAGTTTTTGGGACAGTTCCCGACCGTTTTCCATATGCAATTTGCCACTAATTATGCGCAAAATTTCTAGCTCAAGGGCTCTAAGCAATTAGCAAACACAGACACAAAGCAACTGCCATTTGCTCGCCTGCCATGCCATGCCCTGCTCAAGTAATTTACATTGAAATTAAACAAAAACTATGTGCGTGTGTGTGGGTTTGTGATATTTTTCATATGCATGTGGCCAACATTAATGCAACAAATTATGTTTAGACCGCCGCCGACGCAGTGGAAAAACTGTAAATGAAAATAAACCGCAACATTTTTCATTTGTGCAAAATGAAGAAGTAGCTGAAACAGAGCCAGAGCCAGAGTCAGAGCTAGAGGCAAAGCTGGAGCTGGTGGCAGGAGGCAGAAGGCGGCAACGAGACAACCAACTGGAAACATTGGCGGACTATCACACGGGAGCAATATAACCGGTTTGTATGCCACAAAAGCAATTTTATGATTATAACAGCCGAGGCTCGGTCGAGGCCGGGACTTGGGGCTGGGGCTGGGTTGGTAGGAGGTTCAGTTCAGTTTGGGGAGCGAGAGCGCTGTGCAATTAGGCGCCATAAAAATGGCTGGTGGCCCCCAGATGGGCGTGGCCTGGCCACAGCACGAAGTGAGCTTGTCTGTGTCTGTGTCTGTGTCTGTTCCGTGTGTGTGTTTGTGTTTGTGTTTGTTGCAGACCCGCAACCCGCACACGGCAGTATTTTTAATTTAAAATCCACAACGAAACGTGAAAAAAGTGATGCGCGTGAAAATTGCGGTCAGTGGGAGGGGGGGACTAGAGGGGAGGGAGTAGAGCAACAGTATACATAAATATCAAAAGAGGGCAACGAAATGGAACGAAAGACAAGTCATATGCATAGTTGCGACTTCAAAGAGTTAAGTAGCAAGTGGAGCAATTGCCCGAGTCGGTAATTTATGACAGAGCGAGAGAGAGAGATGTTTAAATGCATATAGTTGCAACTTCAAAGAGTCAAGTACAATAAGTTATGGCTTAGCACAGAGAGATTTCTATGAAAATTGAAGTAATTAACGAAGCATACAAAAGAATTTTGGTTTCAGGTCTTCAACTGGACATTTTATGATATCATAACAGAAGCTTGTCCAACTTTTACAATATCATTGTGCCATAAATTCAGTTAGCAAATAGACAAGCCCCAACCCGAGCTGGCTCGCTGACCCTGCTCCCAGTTGGCCATTTCTTTCGAAGTTTGCGCTAAACTTAGCATACAACTTGCTCAACCACCTAACCACATTAACGAACACATTTGGTTGGGGTTAAATTATGGTTATTGTTTATGCTAAAAACACGGTAAAGGTCGGACTGGACTGGTCTGGCCTGAGCTGGGCGGGTCGACTGGATATTTTTTGGACAGATCCGACAGACACTCGTGTCTACCTCTTTTTTGCGCTTTTGTGTACTATTTAGCGAAATTTATTTACGTTATATTGCGCCGAGCCGCTGCACAGCAGTCAGGTTATATAGAAATTTATGAGCTTTATAGTGGCGTGCCATTTCATTTTGTTGTTGCCCCGTTCGCTGCCCGCCAGCCCCTGCTGGTTTGCTTAAAAGTCCCTTGAGATGTAATCAATTACTTAATGCTATAGAAGCCCGCCCTCACCCACGCTCTTGCCACTGCCGAGTCGAGTCGAGTCGAACGTGGACCGAGAGCCGGCAACGATGCCGCCAAACAAAAGCCATTACGCTGGAAACTTTTCAATGAAGCGTTCGTCAGTCGAACGAAGCCGTTGACTATTAGCTGCCTGCTGGGGATGTCAGTCAGTCAGTTAGTCAGTTAGTCAGTCAGTCAGCCGGTCTGTCCTTCTCTCTGTCTGCCTGTCTGTCTGTCTGTCTCTCTTAGTGCTGTCCTGCGCTGAGAAGGAAACCCTTGCGGAGGCATTGGCTCAGCTGATGTATTATTATGGTCCTGCCGCTGCCTCTGTTGTACTGTTATTAATATTGTTTTTACCGGGTAGCTAATACTGACGAATCCCTAGCGCATTACGTGCTGTAGGTAAGCAGGCGGGCGGGAGGACTGAGGGGTGGACGGGCGGGTAGCCTGGCAGCATGTCATCAAAACACGCCCACTTGAATTCTGAATGGGTTTCAACGTTTGCAGTCGTCGTTGGCAGTCGACGTTGCTTTTTAGGTTGAGTTTACAGTAAAATAAATATTGAAGTGGGCCCGGGAAGTCACTTGAACGTTTGTTGGCACGTAAAAGACATCATAATTAGCCGTTGGCTGGAATTAGTGCGGCGGCACCAAAAAAAAAACCAGAAGAAGAAAAAGTAAAGCTTAGCATACTTTTTGCCGGCTAACCAAGTCAAGGCAGGCTAAAAAGTGCCAAAACGTGAACAGCAGGCTTAAAGAGTGGCAAGAGAAAGCATGAAATGTGCCTAGGAAATACCCTGTTAGAGGAGTTTGAAATCCTTAATGGAAGTTTCCTGCAACAGCTGCTTCAGAGTTGATTCACTCCTTGCTTACCATTTTAGTCTAGGGTATTGAACAGCCTTCTGGCCAGGCAGCAACTTGCTATGAGCCAATTTCCGTGTCATAAAACTTAAAAGCTTTTCGGAGCCGGCTTCCCAAAAACAATTTGCATGCGAAATTCAATTTAATATGGCAGGCGAGGGGGAAGCAGCATCTGAGAAACTTCACACACACAAACACACACATATAGAAAACTTTCGGAACACATTGGAAAGTCACACAAAGCCGGGCAGGTGAGTCACAGTTAGCACTTGCATCTAATTGGGTCAGCTTTGGCCATGTCTGAGAAGCCTTAAGTTGCCTGCCAAGCCGGAAGTGCATTGAAAGTTTAAAGTTATAAAGTCTTCAATTGGCTGGCCAACAAAGTTGCCAAGTCGCCAGAGTGCCAAAGCCTGAGACCTGAGTTCAATAATATTTGCAATGGCGTTAAAACAAAAGAGCGCAAAGTTTTAAATTACCAGCGACGCTTGGCGACACTCGTGTAAACATTGTGTATAAAATTTATTAAGCTAAGGCTATTGGCAGAACTGTAGATGTAGCTGTAGCTGTAGCTGTAGCTATAGCTCTAGCTAGATCCACATTCGCATCCAGATGCAGGGCTGTGGGGTGCAAAGCTAAAGGCAGACGTCGCCGGCTGGCAGTCAATGGCTTTTGTCGCCGCAACACCCGTAGAATTTTGTGTAATTTGACCCAAAGCAAATGTAAATAGAACTCCGACAACGTTGCCCAGCTGAAAGGGCGTTAAATTGTATAACTTAATGAAACGTTGGCGTTAACGCTGCCAGCAGCCAGCCAGCCAGCCAACCAACCAACCAGTCAAAGCAAACCAATCCAATGCCACTTGCCCAACCTCAACCTCAAGCCAAAGCCCAAGCCAACTGCTAGCAGAGACTAGACCTAACCAGAAAACCAACAGCAAGCAAACCAACGATAAAGTCAAAGAGTCTGAGCTGGAGAGGGTAAAAGGAGAACAGGGGAACAGGGTAACTGGGTAGTGTGCACAGGGGCCAGAGATTTAGGGAGACATTTTGACTGCTTTGTCTCTCTGTGTGCTTTTGCCTTTTGTGGCTGGGCCATGTGCGGATTACGTTTGACTTAATGCAATGAGTGTGTGAGAGAGAGAGAGAAAAGTGCAAAAAAAAGAAGAAGAGAATGAGCGAATGAGCAAAGCGAACTGAAACTGTTGCATGCAATGCTGCCACGCCCACATTAAATTTAAATTAAAATGCTAAAATTTTTGCGCTCAAGCTGTGGCGAAGTAGAGTGCAAAAGAAAAAGAGAGAGGGGAAGCGAAAGAGAGAGAGAGAGAGAGAGAGAGAGAGAGAGAGAGATGGAACTGGGGCTACGCCCAACGCCACAGGCCCTAAAAATGCAAGCAAAATAGTTTTTAATTAAAAGGTCTTGACAATCCTAGTCACAGTGTCTACACTGCTGGCATTTCAATTGGGCACAGTGCTTGCCATTGCAATTGTTGAACGTTGCGGCATTGATATAAAAATGTTTGCTTAAATGAAAGCTAAGTGGAGATAAATTGTATGTAAGATCTGTTTGCATATGCAAGAATTATATGTAATTTAATAACAACTATTTTTAGTGGCGTTAAGTGAGCTCTCTACTACAGTTCCATTCGTAATATACTTCTACCACTTCAAGCAATGTCATCTACAAATATTCCTTTCATATGCAAGTCGTATTAATCTAACCCACATCAATAAATGACTCTCCTCTATGTTCTCAGAATTCATATGAGTGTAAAGTCGACGTTTTAACGTTTGACTTGACTTGAATAGAAAACCTCATATAACGATTTTTCAATGCGATACGCGACTCGCTGCTCATTCACTCATTCACTCATTCATGGAGTCGTTTTATTTATTTTGGTTAGGCTTCTGTGCCCCATTCAATGGCAGCATTTTTTCCTGTTTTTTTTTGCATTCCATGAAGTGTCTAGGCACCGGGTCTCGGCTTGATTGAGTGCCTTTTCCATTGGCGGGCAACAAACTTAATCAATTTCCAGCGCCAGTGTCCAAACAAAGGCCGCACCTAAGGGCTAAAGGCGAGCAAAAATTGCACTGGGACACAGGCGGAAAGTCGAGTGCGCTGCATAGTTTTAGGCGCCGCAGACAGAACGTAGACGGACTGACAGCAGTGACTGTGCCTCGTGTCAAGTGACTCATCAAGTTGCCTTTTCACTATGACTCCACAGCTCTAGCTACGGCTCTGGCTACGGCTCTGGCTGCGGCTCTGGCTTTAGCTGACTTTCGTTTGTTTGTCCATAGCAAACGCCATAAAATAATTTTGTTTTCCACACACACACATACAAACACACACACGTGCACACACACGCAGAAGATCAGACAGAGACATATTTGTGCTGAACAAATACACAAATGTATATATTTAATTTGAGCAAATAACTATTTTTGGGCGCAGACAAATAGAGAGAGAGAGAGACAGACAAGGGGACAGAGGGACAGACAGGCTGTTGCTTGGCTGGCTGGCAGCCGCATGGAAAATATTTGAAATAATTAGTGTAAAATATTTGCATAGAAATTATTTGTTGACTCGAGGCACGAAAAATCACAAGCAGCCACTTTAATTGAGCCGAGCAACATAGTTTTGCCATTAGTGCAAACAGACGTACAACAAAGTTGAACTCAAATCTAATTATCTAAGCCTTACTCAAGTGGGTTGGCAACTCAAGTGGAGTAAGTTCGCTTTATAAATCTGATACTAACAACTTTCGGTTATATGAAGGCAAATTCAATTTGTATCCACGCCCTGGACGAGGGTGCCGCAGAATGTCTTTCAGGCAAATTATAGCGAATTTTCACTTTGGCATTTAGTCGCATGCCTGGCAGCATTTAAAAAGCCTTAATAAACAGAGAGAAAGCGCGGCAAATCACTTTTTAAATTTAATTTGACACTTTTTCGCTTTTTTCGTGAGTGCACCTCAAAGACGCGACTACAAAGTCTTAACTTTGGCGAGCTGAGAAAGAAATAAGAGGACTTTAGAAAATTTCAAATTCATTTTCGCTGCCCGACAGCAACGCCTCAGGGGCTGCCCAATTGGGAGTTGGCATTTAAATTTCGGCTGCTTCTCTGCTCTGCTCGAAACTTAAATGTTTTGTAGTTTTCATTTAAGGGCAAAGTTTTTTTTTGTTTTTCTTTTTTCTGGCGCTGCATAAACTTTGCGTTATTTCACACGCAGGTATTATATAGCACAAAAGCACAATGCAATAAATGCACAGCGCAATGGGCGAACGGGGAAAAGGAGTCAGGACTCAGGACTCGAGACAGTGGGACTCGGGACTCGGGACAACGGGCCACAAACTGTTTGCGCTCATATTAAATGGCAGCGGGAAGAGCACTCACTGCGTCTACTACAACTTTGTGTCCTCTGGCCAAAGTTTTCGTTGCTTATTATATTCAATAAAATATTTTACAGTGGCACTTCGTGCCAAGCGCGCTGAAACTTGGCCAAAAAAAACAAAAAAAGAGTCGAGAAAAAAACCAAAGAATATGAAAAAAATTGATAAGATTTTTCTCTGCCCCGTCTTAGCAATTTGGTAGCCCTTTGTCAGATTGCAAACTTATATTGTAAATTCTTGGAGCCAAACGATTTGTTTACCCGCAAGCATATTTCGCCAGCCAAAGTTTATGGCACGCTTATTACGCATACGCCGCACTGGCCGAGCCAAAAAGAATTTGTCAATTTATGATTGGCATTTTTTCGGGAATGGAATTTCGCCTAATATAAATAAATTTAAAGCTAGATAAATTTAGATTTTCTCTCTCTATATATAGCGAGGTACCTTAACTTGTCTCATTTATCAGTTATTCAAGCTATTGCTCGTTTATATATTTTACCTTTAGCCACACACATTTAATGGCCTCAACTGCGGGCAATCCACAAAAATATGAGCTGTTCAACTTATCTGGCACAAAACACTCATTTAGATGGAAGCCAAAACCCTCCCACTCCTCCCCAGAAGCCAATGATGAGCTCTGACTGTCATTGACCAGCGCAGGTGTGTTTGGCTTCAGCCAACCCCGAGCTGCCTGTTATGGCTATGGCTGGGAACTGTGGCAGACACCGCTTAGCCTTATCGACCCACCCCAAAGAGTTGCCGGCTCTGCCGTCGTCCGCAGCTGGACGCAGCTCTCTCTCGTCTGGCCTGTCATGATTGACGGTCATTTGTCATTTTCTACCATTTGGCCATTTATTTGGCCACAACTTTTTTAACCGCTGGCCACAAAAATGAAACCAAAACCGAAAGCCGCACGCAAAAGTTTCAAAGCTGTTGCCGTTTGTTGTTGCTGCTGCTGCTGCCGCTGCTGCTGCTGCTGCTGCTGCTTATGGCACATTTGTCAGACGTTGACGTTATGCAAAAGCTCAAAAAAAGGGAAAAAGGAGAAGTAGACGGAAGGAATACAACAAAAACAATGGAAACAATGAATTTGTAGGTGTTGCTCGACATGACGCCTTTAAGCGCGTATAAATTACAAAAGCCAAAAGTCAGTCGTCAGCAACAACAACAGCAGCAAAGGGGTTTTTTATATAAATGAAGTTGCATGCGATGCGGGAGTCGCCGCCCAGCCTCAAGCTGCTATCCCAAAAAGCTGACATGTCACGCCGCCAACTTTCAAACTGGCTACAGTTGGAGTCGCAGTTAGAGTCGCTGTCGCCGGCACGACGTGTTATCGTTGTGACCCACGCCTTTTTCGGGGCGTGCCCTCCGCCAGCCGCTGTCACTGGCATTCATTAAAAAGCGGAAATTTGTGATTTTTGGTTTGGCTGTTTGCGGCCGAGCTTAAGGCTCACTCATTTGTTTCGTTTCGCTGGCGCCAGACTAGAAGAAAAATTGCTACAAGTCAAAGCATTGACGGCAGGTAGGCCTTGATTTTTACTTCGTACTGAAGTTATAGTAAATTAATTAACATTTGAATATCTTTGGCACACTTTATGATTTACTGTTTGGGAAAATGATGTGTGTAAAAAATGATAAACAGAATTTGTTGACTTGCAAAGCTGGAGAATTTGAGAAGGGTTGAAGTGGAAGATTGAACAACTGCCTGTTAAGCTGGGCCATATAATGAGTTTGCAAAGACTGAAGCAGACTAAGAAACTGAGGAACTCTGTGCTGGGGATAGAAATCAAGTGATGCCTACAGACCTACTTATCATGGGCCTATACAGCTACAGATACGAGGATTGACTGGCAGCACATTCAAACCAGCTTGCGTTTCAGCTACGAAGAAAGAATTGGCAATGTAGACTGAAAAGACTACAACCTATGGAGCGCAAGGGTAACAGAAAAAGAATGGATTAGAAGCAAAGAAGTTATAAGGTATTTAAAAATCAATTTACAAACCGAATTTATAACATTTTTAAATAGGTTACACTTCGAATGCCCAGCCCCTAAAGCAAAACAGATAAGCTGCAAGAACTCACTTAAAAAAAAAACATATATAGAAGAAATAAAATTGCAGAAAAACAAACTGAAGCAAACCAAGCTATCAGTCTCTCACGGCTAACAATTTATATAACTTTTTCATGTCTCAATTATTACTATACAAAATTTGTTTTCCACACTTTTCCCTCTTGCTTAATATTAAATTGCAACTGCATAGCATTTGCCATTTTAAAAGTATCTTAATGATTTTCTCACTTGCCTGGCATTCGTCATTTGATAAGTGTCTTAATGATCTTTTAAGTTATTTAGAAAAGTGAATTTACTTCAGTTTTATTGCCTTTGGAAAATTACTTGAGATAGTCGAAAGTATGCTAAAATTTAATGCTGAATGCCATTTGCTGGCAAAGTTTTTAATTCCTTGTATAGCTGTTGTTTTTGTTTCCGTTGTTTTTGTTTTGTTTTTGTTTTTTACATTTTTACTTGAGTGCGTAGAAAGTTTAAATGCAGCTGCCTTAACTTGGCCAAAACTTTAGTCCAGCACACATACTCAGGCGAGCACACATATGTAAATTTTGCGCACACAAGCACACAAAATCAGCAGCAGCAGCAGCAGCAGCAGCAGCAGGAACTCGTAAACTTTGCAGCTAAGCAACAAACAAGACAGCCGACTCCTGTGGAAACCCACTTGTGCCAGGAACTCGACTGGCAGGCAGGCAGAGGCAGGCAAGCAGTCAGGCGGGCAGACAGCCAAAGCAATCCATCAAAATTGCACCTTCTTGCAAAATGGCCCCACTACGCCGCCTCGTCTTCACTGCTGCTGCTGCTGTTGACTAAATTGAATTTAATTTGTTTTGCGCGTCGCAGTCGCAGTCGCACACATGAAGGCAGGCATTGAAATTACGTCCCTGAGCGGGCCAAGTTAAACACTCCCACGAGACGAGAACACATAACAGCATCAGCAGCAGCAGCAGCAACAACTGAGAGCTGCTATTGTTTAACCCCTTCTTGCTGCGCTGTGCTTTTGTTAATTATTTGATGAATTTTTAATTGATTTTTCGCGCACAGCGTGGCGGCTGCAGCAGCAGCGGGGCGTCCCAAAAAAATAAAAAAAATAACAAAAAAAAATTAAATTAAACAACAACAAAATAACATAAAAAAATTTAAATACAAAAGCGCACATAAAAAGTACTATGTGTGTGTGTGTGTGTGTAAAAATTGTTGCATACTTTTAGCTGCTTTGTTATTTAAACAAAGGGGCAGGCAGCAGACGTCGCCAGCAACCAGCCGCATGCATTGTTGCAACATTTAAATTAAGATAAATCACCGCAAAATTTATGGTTTTAATATGTGTGTGCCCCATGTACAGGGGCGGTGGGGGTGGCTACAGGCACACACACACACACACACAGAGGGGCGCTCGCTGGGGTAGTTGCTTGTTGCCGCCGTTGTTATACAACATGGAAAACAATTTACTAAATTGCAATTAAGTGACATTTTATACCAGTAGCACAGCACAGAGTGAAGAGGGGGGGCAGGCACACACACACACGAACACTCACTCACTCACACACACACACACACACACATGCAAAAGGTAATGGCCGTTGAATGGACGCTCTACTGGTTGGCTGGCTGCACCACTTGGACGTGCGGGTTGGTTGCACTGCGCTGGGTAATAAATTTGAAATTGCGGTTTGGCAGTTTTAAATATTCAATTAGTTGTGCAATTTTTGCGCTCGAGCACTGAGCTGCAACAAAACGAGAAGAGAGCCAGCGAACAGAGGCTAGCCGTGTTGAGCCGTGTCGATTTTTGTCACATTTCAAGCAGATTTGGCAACACGTTAAAGCGTTTACAAATTGCCGTGGTAAAGATTATTAGCATTAGTAATGCTAACAACTATGACAGATGAGCTGAGACTCGTCTCAGTTGAAATCGTTTCTGTCCGATACTCTCATAGCAGCTGTAGGCAACTCTGTGATGCTGTCAGCATCAGGCCATCCACTTGCCATTGTCAGTAGCCCTCACACACACCCGTAAAATTTATGCAACAAAACTGTCAATTGCCTTGTCTCTTGGCCCAGCTGGCCAGTGTCACACATGAGCGAGCACAGCGTCCGTCCATCCTGCCTGCCTGCCTTGCTTGCTTTACGTACTTCATATTTATGTAACGTTCGAGAGGCGAAACATTCCCGACTGTGACATAAATATGCAAGTAAGCGCCTTAAAGGCGCATTCTACCAAAAAAAGAAGGAGAAACTCAACTCTGCTGGACAGAGTGAAAACTTGTTAAAAATAATGCGCAGCATACGTGTCAGTAAAAGGGATGGAGGGTTTCTTTAAGCTGATGCCGCCGCCTGCTGCATAAGGCATAAACTGGAAATGAACCGTAGTGAACCGAAATGAACATAAATTTTGCATGAGCTGCGTCTGCGTCCAGGCGTTGTAATAATTGTATTTTAAAAGAATTATGCACGTGCAATTAAATAAGACGACGGACGCAGCTCTCAGCCATATATAAATAAATATGAGCGTGCCAGGCGCACTCAGATAATGCAATAATAAAATAAAATAAAAGCTACAAAAGTCGACCGTCGACAGTCGACAGTTATTGTTGTGTATTTAACTGTGCGGCGCCTTAAACTGTGCAGCATGCAAATTAACTTTCAATTTCCTGCCACAGAGTGAGAGAGAGAGGGCGGGAGTGGGAGAGGGAGGGAATGAGAGGGCGAGACAATCAAAACTAATTTGCATAAATGTTGCCAAAGCAAAGCAAAAACCAACAAGCAAACCAAAAGCTGCTGTCAGCTTTGGCTACAGTTCTTGTTGCTCTTGTTGTTGTTGCTGTTGTTGTTGCTGTTGTTGTTTTTGTTGCATAGTTGGGCAACGACCCAGACGCAAATTTGCGAACAAAAAGTCTAAATTAATAAGTTTTGCCCGGTCGCAGCAGCAGCAGCAGCAGCAGCAGCAGCAGCAGCAGCAATAAAGAAAACGTTGCCGGAGCGCCCAAATAAATTACAACTGAAGTTGGACAACACAGAGCAGCTATTCGCAGTCTCCTCCTCCCAGGCCCATCCCAGCCCATTCCAGCCCAGCCCATCCCAGCCCAGCTCGGCACTATCACAGTGAGTGACGCGCAGACAAACGTTCAGCTGACTTCAATGGAAAACTGCCTCGGACTGCGGGCAGTTGCCTGCTCCAGCTGCTACTCCTGCTGCTGCTCCTCTTCTGTTTGCCAACTGTTTTGTGCGCGTGTCCTGGCTGCAGCACAGCCTTTGCTGTGCTGTCCTGGGCCAAAGTGCGGCGTCAAAAGACATCAATAAAATGGTGGCCAGACAAAAAATGAAGGCCTTAAATGATATTTAAATTGCAGCTGCAGTTGCTGAACAGTGGCAAATACCTGAGCTACTGCCAGGTATTTAATGAACTTTTAAGGATTTAAAAAACCTTAATTACAATAAGTCAATTTGTTATAAATATCTGCAAACACTCTCTAACCCAGCTTAAGCTCTTGTCCAGCTACAATTCAAAGCCCTGCAAAGCTTGACCAATTGCAGTGCTCAAGCAGTCTATCTGGCTGCTCTCATTGGCGTATTTATCTTGTAAATTGCAGCCAGGTGCGGGGGGAGTTGCACCTGCCAAGTGCATTGAGCCAGCGGCTGGGCCATTACCCTCTCGTCGTGCTCGCTGCCTGAAGGCTAAGGTTACGTGATGAATGCTTTTAGTTTGGATCATATGTATGCTCTTTGGCTCAACTTTGGCCATAACTTGCAATTTGTGTGGAGCGCAATTATGAGTTTTCTTCAGTTAGTTTTTCGTGCAGTGCCTGTGACTGGGCTGCTCGTATTATGTTGCCCCACGAGCAAAACTCTTTGGCATTAAAAACAATGACAATCATCGTCGTCGTCGTCGTTCGGAGCCAGCTTCACTTTGCCAGCAAATGTAATGTAATATATAAAAGGATAAAAATGAACGGAGAGGAGAGGAGAGTAGAGTAGAGTAGAGAAAAAGCAATGCTCTGGCATTAAAGGAAATGCTCACTTGCAAGTTGTTTGTGTTGTCGACAAGTCTGTCTGTCTGTCTGTCTGTCTGTCTGTCTGTCTGTCTGCCTGGGTAAGTGAGTCCTGAGCGGGACTGGGGTTTGGTCTCCGTTCTGCGTTCTATCTGCTGTTTGCCTCGAGTTGCGCACTTTCTTCTGTTGCACTGTTTGACGTAATTATAATTGAAGGCGAAGTCATGAGCGAGTTTCAGTTTCCTTTCTTGCTTCATCTTCAGCTTCAGCTGCATTTTTTTGTTGTCTTTGCCTTTGCCTAGTAATGAGCATGTTAACAGGCAGACAATGGCACTTAATGTGGCGACTCCATGCCACGCCCACACCACCATGCACGCCCCTGAGCTACATCATAATTTTGTAACCATGTGCTGCAGTTGCATATTGCTGTTGTTGCAGCTATTGCTATTGCTATTGCTATTGCTGTCTCTTTCTGGCTGGCCACATTTGAATGTCATTTGAAAGTCACATGCAGCAAAGTTTTCAATTAAACTATGTGTTCGAGACAGCTTTAAGCGCCCTGACAACCCTGACAACCATAGGAGATCCCTCTCCGTCTCCCTCTCTGTGTCCCTCTTTATCTCCCTCTCTCTCTCGCCCTCATGAACCACAAATTTAATAACCTTTAGCGACGCCCTTAAGCAGCACATAAAATTTCATTTTTATCGCGCTTTCAGCATTGAAAATTGTGTAGCATACTTTTATGGGCAAGCAGCTCAACTCAACTCCGGGCTCCCACCACGACTGCCACAGTTATTAATTACCAACCACGACTCGTATTTACGTTACGAAATTTATATGAAACGCATCACATGACGCTTTTCATCTCTCTCTCTTACTCTATTTCTCTGTCTCTTGCTCTCTATGTTGAACAATTTTTAATTATCATAGTAAATTTTTAACTATCCGACAATGTGACGTCGTCGCTTCTACTCAAAGTGGGTAATTAAACACATGCGCGCGCGCATTTTGATAGAGTTTTAAAGACAACAGGCAACAGTTGTTGTTGTCGTTGTTGCTATGGTTGTTGTTGTTGTCATTGTCTGACTGAAACCATTTTCATTACGCTGATGAGTTTATAGTGCTGCCAAATTGTCTGCAGCAGTTGTCTTTTATAACTAAAACACTTTGCGCTAATAATAATGATGACTATTTAGTATTTTGATGTGCTTGGAGTTGAAATTAAAACTAACATGATAGATACATTAGATAAATGTATAAATATATATTTATATGATAAGCATATTGTGAAAGGAAAGAGATAGATAGACAGATTCAGTTTGAGTTGAAATTAAACTAGCTCAAAGTTAAGCAAAAAGATCTAAGTTAAGTTAGATGTTGACTAGAGAGAGTTAAGTTAATATGAATATCAGTACAACTGAAAACGCAGTATTTAAAGTCTATTAGCTGGGTACAAATCTGTCAGAAAGGCATTTTGGCTGGCTTCAATTTGGCAGCAAACACCTAGCAAAAACAAGTGAATAATTTTTTGGCAACAGCTTTGGGCCATGCTCGCCACAGCAGTCAAGTGTAAAATGCATTTACAGCTGCAGACAGAGGGAAAACTATTCGAACAACGTCTATATATATGGAACTATAGCATAGGCTCTTTTGTTGTTTTTGTCTGGCGTTCATTTTGTTTGTGTGCGTGTGTGCATGTGTGTGTGTGTTTGTTTGCTTAGCACAGGCCGAGGCAGAGGCCGAGGCAGAGGCAGGGTTGCAGGCCAAGCAGCTAACTGACTGAATGACTGAGTGGCTGACTGACTGACGCTTAAGCCTTCAATTGCAGTCCGAACAACAAGCCAACATTTTTAGCCTTTTTGTTATGGCCAGGATCAGAGAGCAAAACAGCAAAACAGCAAAAAAAAAAAAAAAAGAGAAGAGGAGAAAAACAAAAAGAATAACAAGCAGCCAGAGAATTTATATGATAAGCGTGCGACAGGCAGAGGCCTGCAGCAACTGGGGACAGCAGAGGCAGGCAGCGAGGTCGTCAACGTGAGCTCAGCTCGGCTCGGGAATTCAGCTGCAGAGAGCTCAGCGGGTCGCTGTGGGAAACTTTGGGCCGGCACACAATGGCGTGTCATGTAGGCAGCGTGAGAGCACGAAATATGACAGCCTGGGCAACACTGGGCAACCGAGGAGAGCAGCAGGCGGCCTTTTGTTGTAGCCGGCAAACGGCTGCAGCTGGAGCTAAAGAGTAGATGCTCTCACTCTCTCTCTACCTCACTCACTCTCTCTGCATAGTGCTTGTATACAAACAACATCAAAAATAACAACAAGCAACAACAACTGTAAGTCCAATATGTACGCTTTAAGCATAGCATATTAGTTTGTTTAGTCTTCGGTATGGGAGCCGGAGCCGATGGCAAAAGTGAAAAAGAGGATTCAAAATAGACAGAGCTCAATGGGAGTCCTGAGTTTGATGTAGTTGCTGTGTGAAGCGAACAACAACAAATATTGTTTGTAAAGCCAAATGCATGCAAGCTGGACAGAGAGAGAGAGAGGGAGAGTGAAGGAGAGAGAGAGAAAGATAGTTGAAGGCAGACAAAGGCATCGTGCGGGTCAGCGAGCTGCGCTGCATGACTTGCTGCATTGCATAGATGGATGGCTGGATGGATGGATGGATGGATGGATAGTTGGATGACTCGCTATATAGCTAGCTGGCTAGCTAGATATATATAAGTATATATATGGCTATGGCCAGGCCAATGGCCAGCACTTGTTTTGTTGCAGGCACGTTTATGCCAAGCAAATATACAAATACACACACAGAAACCTGGCAAAATCTGAGCCTCTGTCGAGTGCATGAAGCAATGCATTCACAGTGCTTTAAGTTTGTTTTTAAATAACAATAAGCATCTTGGGCAGCTTGGGCAGCTTGGGCATCTTGGGGTCATGCCTCGCATGTAATGCAGTGAACAGCTAACATATTGTTGTAGTTGTGAAGGGCCGAAAGAGACTGTGGCATATAGCTAGCCTAGAGTTGCAAAGCTGCTTTGGAAACATTTGTGATTTTATAGTTTTTGTTTAATATTTTTGGCATCTTCTCTTAAATTTCCTCTGCCTCTCTGCGAACTCTTCAACTCCATTCGCTTGCATGCAGTCGTGTGATTTGGCCAACTCAACTCGCATAGCTACTTTAAATGCAGTTAACAGCGCTGGCTCAGCGAGACGTGCACATGACTTTGAGGCGACTTTCAGCAAAAAAATAAAATAAAATGCGCTGCAGCTGACAGACAGGACGATCTCTCCTGCTCCCACGCACACAATCCGGCTCTGTTTGTGGCAGGATACGTGTGCTGTGGCAACAATGCATTAATCTTGTCTACGCCTGTGTCTTGGCAGCAGACACTCTCCACAATTTCTTGTCGATTGTTGTTGCCTGCCTAATGAGCTGTGCGCTGGCCAAGCATTAAAAATTATGAATGGAACGCAACGAAAAAAGAGTAGAGACTCCCTCTATATATAAAGTATATATAAATGCATTTAAAATGCAATAATAAAAATGATAATGGCATTATAATACTACACACAGTGACAGACAGAGAGAGAGGGAGCTGGCCATGTTGCGTAACAATGGCCAAGCATCAGGCAGCGGAGCGCATTTTATGCCCATGCGACGGCCCAGAAATGCCAGAAAGTATGCTCCATTACTTGCAGCTCGTTAATTTTTATAGTTTTTGTC
Source organism: Drosophila hamatofila (assembly GCA_035045345.1). NCBI lineage: Eukaryota > Metazoa > Arthropoda > Insecta > Diptera > Drosophilidae > Drosophila > Drosophila hamatofila. The sequence continues at coordinate 10,831,136 of JAWNPA010000052.1, read as the reverse complement.
TCTGCACTGCTGGTGACTCAACTTAACATAAATTCTCGTTGTTTTGTTGTCGCCACCTACACGTTCTATTAACGGCCAAACGCTCAACGCTGGCGAAGGGTTCTATTGATTTCGCCTAAATTAGCACTCAGACTGGCAGAGAGAGAGAGAGAGAGAGGGAGATGGAGGGAGATAGCACGCGATTTAGCACATATGAAAAACGTAACAGCAAAATATTTTGGTCGCCGTCGCGCTGCAGTCGTCCCGCTGTTATTTTTATGACTTTTCATATTATTTTAGCTTTTTGGCTTACGCTTTGGCTCTTTAATGTGGCAGCATTCTTTTTGGCTCGCCCGCTGGCCAAAACATGTCTTTGCTTTTTAGTTCACTACCGCCTCAACTCCCGCTCCATTCGTCGCTCTGCAGTTCGTCTTACTCGCTATTAAGCTATCAAGATTTGTAAAGTATATGAGCCAAGCAAACGCCAGAGCTTTGCATTGTGCTCGCTTGCTCAAGTGTGCTGCCGGCAGCAGCAGTGGAGCTAGGGTGCTAGGGAGCGAGTGGCGAAACATTCGCATAAAACGCTATCTATCTCTTTTACACGCCAAGGGCGACAGGACGAGGGACAGGCGGGCGGGCGGGCGGGTGGTTGGTCTATATATGTGCCAGATATGGCTAGATGGCGTGTTGGCAACTCACAGCAATAACAACAACGGGGGACTGCAGACTTTTAGACGATATCTGTGGCTAACCAGAGTTTACGACGTTTTACTTTATATATATATTTCATAGTATATATATATTTCATACTATATATTCGGGCAGATTACAAACTGCTTTAAATGCTTAAGTCAACTGACTGAGACTAAAAATAACAAGCATTGCTATCAGAATCTAAAGGTTTATAAAATATAACTTTGTTGACCCTGCCAGTTACACTCTCTCCCTCTCTCTCTCTCACTCTCTCTCTCTCCTTTCACCTTTCTCTCCACTCATTTGTAGTGCAATATCAATTTTGTGTAATTGCCAACGCTGCAGCTGCCGCAAATGTCAGTGCATTACATTTGAAGTATATTTTGGAGAGCTGTGCCAAATGGAGCAACACTTTGTTGCAGCCACAACAAAATGCCTCGACACATTCATGTGGCAACTATTACCATAACATTTATGATTATTAACCTACAATGCAAGGCACTCTAAATGCAATTAAGATTACAATCTTTTATGGCTGAGCTGTTTGCTTGTAAAAATACAGCAACAAGAGCAGAGCCAAAGAGGGGGAGAAGCAAAAACAAAAAAAAAAAAAGAAAAGAAGAGAATGAAAAGGATCCACAACAGCAGCTGAATGGCAGCCCTGGCACGACAAACAATTAAAACATTGCGCCGCTTGCAATAAAATGCTGTTCCAGATGCTTATCATACGCCCCCGCCCCGGGCTCCACAGCCCTTGGCTGACCCCCAGCCGTGCCCGTAGCTGCGCCAGCGGGTTATATTGCATAAGAAATAATTACTTTTTATATTACACATACGCCCCGCTAGCCGTCGCCCTGTTGACACTATTGATTGCCAGCCGCAACTGTACGCCCCCCTCTGCCCTCTGCCTCCTGCCTTTGCCCCCTTCCCACACCTTGCGTGTCGCTTATCGTAAGCTGTCTTCCAGCTCGCCCCCTGCCCGTCCTCCTGCTGTAATGAAGACACCGCAAACAAACAAAGGCCGCGGCCAAAGCGTCAGACAATTGCCGGCTTGATAAGATCAGCAAAGTGTTTTTTGTGTTTGTCCAGCGGGTCAGGTGGCAGACCACACACAGCCGAGGAGTAAATCAAGGCTAGACCTGCGCGCGACTCTATTCAATAAGGTCGACCAGCGAGCACGACGACTAATGCTCCGCCTCGAGCAGCTGTTCAGGCTTATTTCCTCTAAGAATTTTGATATCTTTGAGGCATTTCACTTTGGCTCTATAATCTGCGCTTAGCAGCATCTGCAGGGTAATTGAGCTTTGGCTTTTTCTTCTTCCTCGAAAAAGAAAGAAAGCAAACATCAAAGAACGTCAGCCATCAATGTCAACAGCTTGACTTGAATTTTATGCAAATGCTTCAAGTGTCACGGACTAAAATGGCAATTGAAACGCTAATGATGACATTTGGCAGGCCTAAACAGGCAGCCAGCCCCCAGTCCGACAAAAACGAAAAAGAAAACAATAACAAACTAAAAGCAACACACACACACACACAGAGAGAGAGCAGCTGCTGTGTGTGTGCTTTTCCGTTTCCGGCGCGGCCAAGAAAACATTACAAATCGTTTTTGGCTGGCACTTGGAGCTGCTGCTGGTTGGGCGGCGCCTCCGTCTAGGCCTCTGGCATTTTTACGAGGCATTCAGCCAATTGACAGGCTTCACTCGCTCGTAAAAAAAATCAAGCAACAACGTAAGAAAAATGATGCGCAGACAAACTACGCAAACGAAATGAAACGGAACGAGGAACGAACAAAATCTTGCCTAAAATGTGCTTAAATATTTAAGATGCGACGACGACGTTGCCAGACTCAAAGTTGTTTTCTTTTGGAAAACATTAAAACGCATTTAGCAGCCTGTATATATACATAGAGGATGAAGAAGAAGAAGAAGAAGAAGAAAATGTGCTGCCTACATTTTTTTTTTTTTTTTTTTTTTTTTTTTTTGCTGGGCATATAAATACTTATTATCGCTTATTTGAACTTGTGAATGTGGCGGCTGCTGCTGCTGCTGCTTTTTCTTTTCTGATTTAGTTTTATTCGGGCAAAAGTATTTCCTCAACATTTTCTGTGCGTAGGCTTGTGCGTAAAAATCGATTTTTTTCGTTGTCAAAAAAAAAGAAGTTCGCCGAAAAAAATAAAGAAAAGGTCAAAAACAATAAAAGCCTAAATACACATACGCGCCTTTGAACTGGCTTTGATAAAAGCAGCCGCAGCAGCTCAAAAAGAAAAGTAAAATGAGTGTGAGAGGGATGGAGAGAGTTAGAGAGAGATAGGGAGTATACAGATTGAGTGTGCGTGTGGGGCTGGGGGGACTTGTAAGCCTCCAATCAATGGCTATACGTCGCTTTTGGTACGTGTGAATTTAAGCTGATTAAAGAATTTGCGATGGCTCTGGCTGGTCGGGGGCGGGGTGGGCGTGGTTGGGGCTGGGTCTGGGGTCGAGTAAGAAAGATGCCAAAGAAAGAAAGCAGAAATTGATGTCTGCTTTTAGGCGCTGCCTTTAGCCTCTTTGGCCTTTATTTATGCCTTTTGTCTGTGCGCGGCTTTGTTATTGGGCTTAGTGGTGAATTTTTTAATTTGCGCCGTCTGCTTTTAGACCAGCCGCTCGTCTGTCGAAGCCAATCATCGCCGCTCCGCAGACAACTTCCAATCTACTGCCAAGCATATATATTATATATATATATTCATTGTATATTGAGGCACAATATAAATTCAATTGAATTTGTCGCCTTTCACTTTTTATTGTGCCCATGAAATGTACGCATAAACATTTCGCTGCGAACGCACGCTAATAAGCCAACTTCGCAAGAGGCCCCATAAAAAGGCGAGGCGGGCCCAGGTATAGCTCGAGTCTCGATAATGAAATTGGCCAGCATAAATTGAGCGCCAATACAATTCAAATGCGTAATCATGCGAACTGCCAACAGCACCAGCAGCAGCAGCAGCCCTTAACAGATATTTGCAGATGTGAGCTGGAGAAACAGAAAAAAAGAAAAAAAAGAAGAGAACTGTGCACAAATGAGAAAAGTTTTTGCAGCCAACGCTGCGTATTATTATTATTAGTTTTTCGCCTCTCACACTTGGCCCCACAAAAGTTTTGTGCCTTGCGCTTATTAGGAGCGTCGCTGCTGCTGTTGCTACTTTTCTGCTTCTTGTTGCTGTTGTTGTAAGGGTTAGTTTCTCGCTGTCTATTCGAGCTGTTTCATAGTTCATTGCTTTTCAATTTGATGAGGCGTTGTCTATAATAATCAGGCTGCCTGCACAGCCAGAAAATGAGCCGCTCAAAGTTTCTGTTGTTGTTGTTGTTGTTGTTGTTGTTGTTGTTGCGCTATCGATAAGAAGAGCGAAACGTAAGGCGAACAATTTCACATACGCTTTCCAGCCGACTGACTGATGGATGGACTGACAGAGCAATTGTATGTCAGTTCTCTCTCTCTCTCTCTCTCTCTCTCTCTCTCTCTTTTCTTTCTCTCATTATCTTGCTGTCTCTGTTTTTGTTAATTTACTTTGTAATTTATCAGCGCTGTTTGTTTGTGTGTGCGCGCATATTTTTATAGAGTTGATTTTTAATCTTTTGCAATCATTTTTGGGCAACAGCGCGGCGTAGGAAATGAATATTTATAAGTATGATGAATGAGGCGAGACGGTAGGCAGGCAGCAGTCAGCTGATTTACTGATGTATGACATACGAAACACACGCACACACCCACGCACACATACACACAGGGGCAGCTCAGGATAAAGGTAAGGAAATTAATGCGCATTTAGAAACATAAATCTGTGTTGCGCTCGAGGAAATGGCACGGATTTCACAATTTATTTATAAATGAGAGTGTGAGAGAGGGCAGCAGAAAGACACACAGAGAGAGAGAGAGAGAGGGAGACCAAGACTATGTCAGTTCTTGGCCACACACAAACACACACTGTAGACTTGAGGTACGCTGCGTATGAGTAATATTAATTTGACTTTAAGTCGCTCGCTCGCTCGCCCGTTCGCTGGCTTGGCTCAATTTGCTCGGGCTGTATGTGTGTGTCTCTGTATGTGTGTGCAGTTTTAAAATACGCAACGCAACGTAATGTCAACGTATGCAATTTACGTGACATCATTACGTGTTAGACAAGTACAAATTACGCGTAAAAGCGAGAGACGAAGACGAAGCTGGCGACAATATGAGTTTGATAATGATGAAACATGGATGTGTTGTATGTGTGTGTGGGTGTGTTTGTGAGAGAAAGAGAATATCAAGATAAATAACTAAACGTGTGCATTCGTGTGTGTTTGTGTCTGTGTGCTGGGGCAAATGAAATGAAAGTCATCAGACTCTAGATATGGCACAGAGAGAAAATTGCGTATGCGACACAGACAAAAGGCGACAAAGGACAATGTGCAACAATTTCGTTTCATTTAGAATGTAGAGAATGAGAACTGGTCAGCATTTGTTGAGAATTTGATGAAATTCCAGCTCGTTTTTCTGCTTGATTTAATTTTTGCAAATAAACAAATCGAAAAAAATAGAGGAAGAGACAGAAAGGCAGGAAGCGAAATTTGTTGTGGCTGGGAATGCAAATGTCAGCGGCAAAGTTGCACTTGACTTCTGAGCTGAGCCTTCTCAAGCAAGCAATTAAACTTGTCCTTGTATAATTGCATTTGGCCTAGGCTTTTTGGCCCGAACAAAAGCCAAAGTCAAAAGTCGGCTGCTGATGCTGCTGCCGGCGTTGAGTTGCCAAGTGCGCTGCTGAGCTGATAGCGGCCACAAAGTTGAGCGCTTTAATTTCTTCGAAATTTGTTGGCCAAAAAGTAGCGGCACCAGCAAAGGCAGTAGACAAAGCAACAAACAAAAATGTCGACTTGATTGCGTTGCTGATGGGCCGATGGGTCTGTGGCAGTGTGGCTCCAGCAACGAGGAATCGCAGCAGCCAGAGAGCCACACAATTGTGCGGACAGATTGCCGACGAGTTGCGACTGCTGCAGCTTGAAGTTTGAATCCCCAGCGGATTAGAAAAGTTTAAATTGTTGCCGCCAAGCGCTCGCAGAGCTCAACATACACAGAGCTGTGAGCTGAGAGCCCTGTGAGCTGTGAGCTGAGCGTTGAGCGCTGAAAAGCTAAAGTAAAATCGAAGCAACTGGCAAATGAACGTCGAATGAATGAAGGGAGCAACGTAACGATTAGTGCTTTCATGTCCTTTAGCAAAGTTTAAAGGTCATCCGTTTGTATGGCTGTTGTCATCCTGCGTCTCTCTTAGTTCTGTCTTTGCTGCCCTGGCTCGACTCGCCGCCTTCTGCTGATTTGACACATCAACTTTGTCAAGTTTTTGCCACAGCGACCGTCGACGGGCGACTCTTATGAGCAATGGCTCTGCATTTCCTTTCTTCCTCTCACAGTCTGTCCCTTCCTTTTTGTGCTTGTGTGTGTGCAGAAGCAATTTGTGCAATGGACAATTTTGGGCGCTGCGTTGCTGTGATAAGCGTTGCCAGCTTGAAAATGTCTTAAAAGATTGCGCGCAGTGCACTGACTTTTTGCGGCTGCCACCTGCCTCTGGGGCAGCTCAATTTCGAGACCAGACTTCTTTGCAACAGCTAACGTAAGTTGTCTCTTACGTAATGGGTAACCTAACGTGGGCAAGGCTATAAGTCTCGGGGAAGTAATGTACCAGAAAATTTATGAATTGTAGGTTTACGTTGTCGCTTACGTAACGTTAGGTAATAAATTCTATTTAAAATAACGTAAATTATATATTTTCTTACGTAGTTGCTTACGTTATCTCTTACGTTATTACGTAATTGTTTACGTAGTTGCTTACGTTATTGGGAGTTTCTTATGCCACCTGCTTCTGGGGCAACTCAATTTCGAGAGCAGGTTACTTCCCGATATGCCTTACGTCATTCCTTACGTAAATCCTCACGATATTCCGAATATATTTTTTCTTACGTAATTGCTTACGTTACGTTTTACGTTATTAAGTTATTGTCTGTGGTGGCAGAGGATTCTGGGGTAACTCAATTTTAAGAGCAGTTTACTTAACTTGTCACTTTCGCTATTCCTTACGTCATTCCTTACGTAATTGCTCCTCTATTCCTTACGTCATTGTTTACGTCATTGTTTACGTCATTCTTACGTTGTTTCTTACGTAGTTAGGAGTTTCTTATGCCACCTGATTCTGGGACAACTCCATTTTAAAAGCAGTTTACCTAACTTGTCACTTCCGCTATTCCTTACGTCATTCATTACGTAATTGCTTACGTCATTCCTTACGTCATTCCTTGATTGTTTTCTTACGTAGTTCGGAGTTTCTTTTGCCACCTTATTCTGGGACAACTCAATTTTCAGAGCAGTTTACTTGTCACTTCCCCTATTCCTTACGTCATTCCATACGGCAATTTTAAGAGCAGTTTTCTTAACTTGTCACTTCCGCTATTCCTTACGTTATTCATTACGTCATTTCTTACGTCATTCTTTACGTAATTGCTTACGTCATTCCTTGATTGTTTTCTTACGTAGTTGGGAGTTTCTTATGCTACCTGATTCTGGGACAACTCAATTTTCAGAGAAGTTTACTTGTCACTTCCGCTATTTCTTACGTAATTCCATACGTAATTACTACGCTATTCCTTACGTCATTGCTTACATCATTTCTTACGTAATTTTGTACTTTTTCCTTACGTTATATCTTACGCTGTTATTTAAGTCTTTGCTTACGGTTTTGCTTGCGCCATTGAATTAGCTATTGCTTGGGCAATTGATTACGTTATTGCTTGCGCCATTGATTACGTTATTGCTTGGACTGTTGCTTATATTGTTGCTCTGGTCTTGGCTGTCCGTGGGCCTTTTATTAAGTACTGCTTACGTTGTTGCTTACGTAAAGTAAGGCATTATGCTATAGCAAATTGGAAGATTGCAGCTGTCAGCGTTGTTTACATGCCTTTAGATGCATAAGGTCACGGAATTCAGACTTCATTACGTTAAGCGCATTTTAATAGCAAGCTGACCTTAGCTTCCTGCTCTTTCTTAAATAAATCTCATAAAATTGAACGTGTATTTTTTCGCCTTCTTCTTCAGCTCTTAAGTGAAGTTTTCTGTTTATAACAGTAAATTGACATTCTTTTAAAAAAGCATTTTGCTGGCTCATGCATAATGAGCTTGTCAATAAGTTTATCAATGCAAGAACTACTCGAGAAATGACCCAAAAAGAAAAAATCAAGTGCTGTGTAAATTATGCAAATCTTTGCCCATTTTTTTCTTCTTTCGCTCTGTATATCAAAAGGTTGCGAGGGGCTGGGCACTTCGGAGGTGGTATGAGGGACGGCGTTTGCTGGGCTGTCAGAAACAAGCGTGAAACATGACAACAGCGGGGCAGCCCAGTAAAAACAATATGGCGCCCTGACCAGAGTCAGAGTCGGAGTCGGAGTCGGAGCGGAGCGCCCTTGTCCGGCAGCCATTGCCTGCCTTTGACAGTTCTACGTTGTTTTGCTATAACTTTTTTTCTGTTCTCCTCGAATCGCCTCACCCACCGATTTCTAAACCAGCGCTGTATATTCTTTTAGGTGGTATTTTTATTTTTGTTGTTTTTTTTTTCCTTTTTTTTTTTTTTGTTAAATGTCAAATTTTTGCAGACAGTTTTGACAGTTTATCGAAGCGCAAACGTAATTTCAGCTGACGTGTGTTGTAGGTGTTGAAAATAAGAAAGAAAGGACGAGATTCCCAGTTTTGGGTTCGTGCCCGAATGTCTCACACACACACACACACTAGGTGTGAATAAAAAGTTTCGTTGACGCTGCACTTTGGCCAAGGCAAGAAACTTAACTTACGTAAGGAGACGGGTCAAGTTTTGGGTAGCTCTAAATGTGTTTGGCAGTAAAGTAATTATATTTCTGTGGCACCTATGGCGACTTGATTGCCGAGCGGCAAATTGAATTGCCAAATGGCAAAATAAAATTATGTTTATATAAATGTATGTATGTATATATGTATATATTATATAACTTTGGATTTGATTACTCACCGCTGCGACTTTCATTTTCAGCTGGCTTCAGCTGTAAAGCACGGTTCATCTGCAAGAGACAGAGCAAAAGAAGAAATGTGATGAAAAGTTTTCGCTAACGAGTTGCTCTTCAATTGCTATCGACATACGTTTAATATTATTTTTGGTCAATTTAAAAACAAGTCAACATAAAGTCCTTAGCAAATGGTCAAATTGAATTTGGCCATTTCGATGATGTAGCACTCTTCATAAACACCTACAAACAGCAGCATTTCAAGCATTTAAATGCCACTCAATATGCAAGCCCATCTTTCGCTCCCTCTCTCTCTCTCTCACAATCTCTCTCTCTCTGTCTTTCTCTCCATGGCAGTCTCTGCACATTTGCGCCCATTGCCTTTTACCCACGACTGGGCAGCCACATCCTGTGCCGCTTCATGCATCATTAAAGCTTAAATCTCACCCATGCGACCCATGTCGACTGGCGGGCAACACTTAACGCCCATCCAACAATCCACAGCGCCATATCCTCCGACCCCGAACCGCTAGCAACCCCAAAAGGTTGCCACTGACTCTGTAGCTCTGCAGCTCTGTAGCTCTGGCTACGTGTTGTGGTCACCTTTTGGGTTTATGGCAAATGAGTTATATGGTAGCCATACGAAAAATGCCATTAAAAGACGTTGAAATGAAATGCATTAAAATAAAACTTAATTGAAGGCTTTATGCCAAGCAGAGCCAAGCAAATCAATAAACCCGTACCGAAATTCGCATTTGATGATTGCTTTTTATATGAAACCAGGTGTCATTTTGTCTCACCCGGCCTTAGATTGGCTCATCAAGCACTGGAGCTGACAGTGGATCGCTGCCACTGGCCGTGTACGTGTCATTAGTACGATGAGGGACGACAGCTTGGCTAGGTTGGCCAGGTTGGCCTGGTTGGCCTGGTCGGGCTGTTCGGGGCCAGTTTGCCTGTCGCATGCATATTTTATAATCAGCCATTAGTTTGCGGCAATTGAAAATGATTGAAGCTTTTAACTGCAAAATTCAATTGCTTCATAGAGAGCCTCAATTCAGCTCGCCCCGCCTGGCTTCACCTGGCCTCACCTGTCCTCGCCTCGCCTCGCCTCGACGTCATGTCGTAAAATATTTAATGCCCTGGGTGGCGCATAGCGTTGCGTTGCCTGAATTGTTATTGCTTGTTACCCAAATTTTCGGGCCCGTTGGGCGGCTCTAGTAACTCTTTTTTAGTTGTTGCTAGTTAGACGTAATACGGCTGCCATGGCTATGGCACACGATCCATTAGGCGGGCGAGTAATTAAAATTGCGATTTATGCATGCGCATGAACAAGACCCCAATTTGGGCGCCCGCTTGTTTGTAATTCAATTATGTTAATGATTGGACAACATTTACCGTATTTACATTAATGCATAATGAATGAACGCAAAGGTTCACTCGACTCCACTGGACACACTCTCTACCTCTGCTCTCGTGCCTAAATGCATCGTCAGGCTGCAGTTTTTTTTTCTGTTTTTGATTGTAAAACTCGAGCTGTTGCTAAACAGTCAATGAGTGGGCGGCTGCTGCTGGCTGATGGCAATTAAGTGCATTTCTCTGTCTGACCAAAGGCATGCCAGCCAGCCCTCAGCCCTCAGCCCTCAGCCAGTCAGCCAGCCACGCCTCGTTGCCCACAGGCGCGCCACAATTGGCGTCGAGCATAAATTCGCTTTTGCCTTTTACTCAAAGCTCAGCTGGATAAATTAAGTGGTCGATGAACTGAAGCCTTGTTGATTTTGTATACAGCGACGCCAATGCCACCATGTTGTTGACAGTGACAGCATGCAGGACGACGATTGTTGTTGTTGCTACTATAGGAGTGAGTCTGGCGATGACGCCGCAAAATTTAAACCAATGTTTAACCAAAAATGTTCATTTAGTCGCACGTTCGTTGGCTACGTTTCTGCGGTCTGGCAGTAGGGGGGTTTTTTCCCTAGCTAGCGGGGCCGGCGTCTGTGTGGCTGGTAAATGATTGATGTGGCCGGGGTAATAAATTGGAAAACGTTTTCCAGCTCAAGCAGCAGCATCTTGGCTCAGCTCTGGGGGCTGCATTGCAATGCAAGTTGCCTGCTGGCTGCTGATGCTGTTGCTGCTGCTGTTGCTTTTGAATGCTTTATCAACGTCGACACCCGCAGCTGCTGCTGCTGCTGCTCTACACACACAGCATGCAAAAACAACACTGAAATGCTCACATATCGAACCAAGCACACACACACACGCACACTCACACACACATGAGAGCTGGTTGAGGTCCGAAGAGTCTGTGGCATAATTGTCTGGCTTCTGTGTGCAGTTTTTCATGCTGCATTTTTGATTGCAATCGTTGGTTAATGAACTCAATACACTCTGGGTCTCCCCCCCCCACCACTCCCCCCCCCCCCCTCTCTCTCTCTCTTTGCACTCTATTTGACCTCAATTTGATGTGGTTCTATGAACTGTAACAGTTTGCTTTAAGCTACAACAGTTAACGGACATGAATTGAAAGCCAAAACAATTTGTTTGCTGGCTTCAAGTCAGCTCGGACTCATCAAACATCGCCATCCCTCGCTTGTTTCGTCTAACTTAAGTGTAACAACATTGCTAAGGCATCTGAGATGTTCTCAGCCTCTGTTGTAGCTTCATCTGTGGCTGCTTGTTTCGGTTTTTGGGCTGCAGGCTTTGCGTTCGCTTTGCACAAAGGCCCTGCTAATTATGGGTAGCAAAAAGGTTTCCCTCTTTGTCTGTGTGTGTGGGTGTATGTGTGTGTGTGTGGAAATTGGGAGCGTAATTAGCGCACATAATTTGAAATTTAAATGTAGCCAAAAATGCGCTGCGAACCCACATCTTTTGGGAAGCCTTTGAGAGTCAAAATGTTAATTAAATCTTTTGCTAGCGAGCAAAAAAAAAAAAAGAGAATGAAATAAAGCAACAACAATTTGGTTTTTTTTTTTTTTTGCCTTAGCACACAATTAGCCTTATGACAAAGTGTTGAGCCGTTGACAAAGAGCAACTGGGGGGCTGCGTAGTCGGCGCCAGTGGGAACGTAAAACCACAAATTTTAGCGCCTCGACAAGTCGTGCATGATATGGCGGACTAGTCCTGGCGACGCCGCCTACGCGTATGCAATGCCAAAAAGTGCCAAGTGCCAAGTGCCAACTGGTAACTGGCAAGTGCCAAACTGCCAAGCCAACAACTGCTAGGCGACTGTCCATGTCTATGTTTGTTTGTGTGTTTGTGTGTGTGTGTGGGAGAGTGCATGAACCCCACATAAACTGCGTTAGTTTATGATGCCCCAGCGCCAAAGTAGGAGTTGCCCAGTCAAGCCATAAGTGCCTACATCTGCATCCCTGGCTGCAATTAGAATGCGGCGCCGTCTATTGAACCAGCCAAGTCACAACTGCCCATGCTCTCACTCTGTCTCTGTATCTCTCTCTCTCTCTCACTCTCTGTCTCTGGTCAGTTGCGCTTTGTTGTTTTTATGCATTCGCCAACTCAACTACATAAAATGGAACAACGAAAATGCAATTAAAACTACGTTTTATGGCTTTGTTATGGCAGCAGCAGCAACGTCTAACACAGAGTCTGAGAGAGCGAGAGAGAGAGAGAGACGAGTGAATCCGCCACATGAAAAGCGATTTTTATTATGCTTTCGACAAGCATGATGATGATGATGATGATGCTGCTGCTGCTGTTGGCAATGATCATTATCGCTTGTAGCTTGGAAAATGGTTTCGAATTGAGTGCGCTGCAAGTTTCTGTTGATAGAACAGTAATACTCCTCTAAGCAATGTTTGCTTATTGAAAACGCAGCTTGAGCTTCACTTTATATATATATATATATAAATGTATATTGTATATGGTTTTACTTCTTTCTACAAATTTATCAAAAATCATCAAAGTTTTACGCAAAAGTTTTTTGTGTGCAGCTGCTGATAGAGAGAGAGTTGCGAGTTGAGAGCTGGAATTTTGTCACTGGCAAAGCCAGCAGCAGCAGCAGCAGCAGCAGCTGTAGAAGTTGGTGTGGGGCTGGCAGCTAAAAGCAAAGACAATGTTGCGCCTCGAGCGTGCAACAGCAAAACAAACTAACGAGCTAGCAAGCAAAACAATAGCACGAGCCCCGCCATCCATCTCACCTACGCTTAAAGCACGCTTTACTGCTGTCTGTGTGTCTTCTCGTAACAACCTGCCATAACTGTAGCTTAATCAAAAGTTTTTTGCACTGCGCTGTAGGGCAACGGCGACTATCAACCGCAACTAACACACACACACACACACATATACACACACTATATCATCCACATCCACATCCTTGGCATCCTTTTGATACTAATCAGTGGTGCTTCTCATGCGAGGCTGCTTTTTATGTTCATTCTCACCCATGTTGCACACGTTTGTTGTGGCTGCATTCTCTCACTCTCTCTCTCTCTCTTTCTCGCTCTCTCTCTCTCTGTCTCTTTAGTTTTTCTCTACATCTCTGATATATGATATATAGCAGCTGTATATAATGGTCGCTATGCTCGTGTTTGCAATTAGCAAGTGGCAATTAAAGTTGGTCTGGCTGACCAAAGATACATTGAGCCATTGGCATTGAGCGCGGCCCGGCATAACTGCAATCTTTATTAATGCCATATTGTAAGAGCAGACAATTGCTTGGCCATTATATAGAGCGCCAGACAATAGAAGTCACCAAGAGATACTTTTTGTATGGCTAAAATAATTTGCTCGATTTTTAAATTGGATTTTCAGCAGAAAAACAATGACTAAAGTTTGTTTAATTTAAAGGAAATATCCAATGAGCATATAAAGTATATATAAACAGAATGAATTTAATTTAAATGAGCTCAAAATGTTGGATAACAAAATATATACATAATATAATATAATTTAAATTAAAATCCAAAATGAAAACTATAATTTATATGTTAATATTAAACTTTTTCGTAATAATTGTTTATTTGCTTGAAATAAAAATAACTAAAAATAATATAATAATATATATTTAACTTAAAATTATACAAAAATATTTTAAAACTATTTATTTAGTAATTAACTGCTCATAAAATATATTTACATTTGTGTTTATATCATTCCCATTCTTCACATATTCAATTTTTAACAAGCGCTCAAAAGTATGCTATAAAATTTTTTGCTTCGCTAGCAACTCTCTTCTCGGCGCTAACACGACGTATTTATTGAGGTTAATATTTTAAAACATACCTAAACACACACACACACCCTCTCACACACAAAGCCACGCCCATTACGCCAGCGAAATCAATATTATTTTATGCCTGTCTCGAATGACAGCCCACATGTGGCCAAAATCTTGTCACTCAGCTATGTGCGCCAACGAATACATTCATGCCAGCTCTGTATCTGCCGGCTTGTTTAGCTAATTCGTTGGCTTCTATAAATATATTTATATAAATATACACACATATACATACATATATATATATGTATACATCCATTCCCGAGTTAGGCTAATAAATTAAACGAACTAATGTTTTGTCAGACGCCGCCGTGTCGAATGGCCTCTAATTAATGGCAAACCTTTCAAGGGGCTACACCTTGCTTTTGCTGTCTGGGGGAAAGTATTTCGATATGTTTCTGGACAGCCCAGTCATTAGCATGCGTTAAAATGCCGTTAAATGTGTAACGGAAACTCGACGCAAGGACATGCCATATAAATTTTCCGTTTTCCTTCGCTTCACTTTTTTTTATTCTTATTTTTACATTTTCACATTTTGTTTGCTGCTTCGCATAATAAAAATGTCATAAATATTTTGTTTTTTATATGTTTGCGGCCTGCTGTGTTAATTTTTTCTAATTGTCTAAAATTTAGATAATTACATGCCATTAATTATTTACATAATAACATTTTTTCGTCATCTTCTGCCAGCCAGTTTTTTCTCCTCTTTTTCTTCTTTTTTTATTTTTGACAATTTTGTGGTTGACTTGGCCTGGCCATGCATACGAACGTTTATAGTATATCCAATATATTGCTGCTATATGCGGGGCGTAAAATTAAATTTACATAATTTATGACTTACTCAGCTCAAAATTGTGCCAGTGTGTGTGTGTGTGTGTATGTGTGTGTGTTTGCGGCATGTGCCGTGTTGCATAATTTTAGGCATTTTTGTTTATTGTGGCGTAAAATTTGAATTATGAATAGGAATACACACACACACACACGTAAACTGTTTGCTGCTGTGGATATACGTATATATATACTTTTTTTATCCGTGTTAGGGTTACATTCAGGGGTTATTAGTAATTTATTTGCATATTTTGAGGAGCGGGCGCTGTGGGCGCAGCAGGCAGCAGGCAGCCAAGCTGATGGACACGCCTGGAGCTGCCGCTGGCATTCGAGTGTTTGGTGTGTGTTTGGTGTGTGTGTGTGTCTTTTGTGTCAACTTGGCCGGGCACAAAAGTCAGTCAAGTGTCGTTTTCGGAAGACATAAATTTTGAGCCGGGTGGCCGGAGTGTGAGTGCTTGTAGCACAGGACAGGTGTCCTGGATGAAGGCAAGTATAATTGAATAGCGGAAAAGGTTTCACATGGATTTCAAATGGCGTCTGCCCGTGGGCCACAATGGAGCCAAAGCCAACTGAAGCACATGAAATGAGCTTAGATGATTTTATTGCTGAATGGATTCATGCGCTACACTCGCACACACTCAGAGAGCAAGAAAGAAAGAAAGAAGTGATATAAAAGGTGGCTTAAGCACATAATACAGATATACAGGCCATGAAAAGCTTCAATTATAAAATACATAAATACATATACATATATATACATGCAGAGATATAATTTTAAATGAGGCACTCTTTAAGCTCTGCTTGACGGCAAATTTATGAGCGTCTATCGATTTTTTGGCCGATATTATTTAAAGAATATCATTTCGGCCCGTCATGCTAGGCAAACATTTGAGGCATACGTGGCGGGAGTGTCTCGAGGGCTAAGCATTGATTGGTTGCCTAGTCAAAGCGACGTTTAAAGCATACCTTCGCCTGAACTGAAGCCCACTCAAAGCGGCTTATATAATGGCCAATACAACATTTTTGTTGCATACCAACGGGCACACGCAAGAAATGCTTATAAATTACATAAGCCAAGAGAGAGAGAGAGAGAGGGGTGCAGAGGCAGAGGCAGAGCGAAAGAGATGCCATGCCAGGCGGCTGCTGTGCCTGCTCCAACAAAGCACTCAACTGTGAAAATGTCTGTTAAGGCCAACACACACGCACAGACTCCACTCATGTGTGTCCTATATAGGGCTACCTTGCTGTCAACAGGATGACAGTTCATATAGTATATGGACATATCTATATATATATATACAGATAAATATATATACATATATATATATATATATGTATAGCCCTGCCTTCAACTGTCAATTGAGTTGGCATGTTGGCAGTCTCTTGACTTATGTTCAATATGAAATGCGCATAAGCACACACAGATATACACAAACATACACACACACTCACACACACACACACACAGTCAGACATATTGCCTAGTCAGCCCAAGCTGTAGGCGCCTTTCTAATGCCTGGCACGTATTTTAATTGATTTGTGCGCACAGCTGAAGCAGCTCATTACATGACCAAAAGCAGGGCTACAAATTGAAAAGAATAAACATAAAAACAGACAGAGATAGAGAGAGAGAGAGAAGGAGGGGAGAGGGGGAGCGGGAGAGAGTAGGAAATCACTTTCAACAGCGTTTCACAGGCAATGCAAACAAACAAACAACGAGCAAAGCGAGTGAAAGAGCTCGCCGTGGCCAAAGGATAGTCGTGGCATCATCATCGTCGTCGTCGTCTATTTGCTCAACGAGTTTGATGTCTGATGATGATGCTCCATTTATTATTAACTTGAAATGATTTTCGGGCTGGCCGCGTGGAGGTGACGACGCAGCGATTGAATGCACGACTGCATCAAATGGCAACTGTGCTCGCTCTCTCTCTCTCTATCTCTTATTCACTTTCCCACTCTTTCTCTCCAGATGTATCTTTGCTAGAGTATCTCTCTCTCCATGTGTGTGTGTGTGTGTAAACACGTGTGAGTTCAATTGGAAAATCGTGTGCTGCATACGCCGCTTCTTCTTCTTGTTGTTGTTGTTGTTGTTGTTGCTGTAAACAGCATCGCTCACATACTATATCTCAGCGCAATTCGAACCTGTGTACACACTTTAAGCTATATTCGCGCTGTTTATACTCAGCTGCAGCTGCAGAAATTTACGTGCGTTTAATATTTAAATTTAAGCCGCATTGAATTATAAGTGAAGCGTTGCGATTGCAGCTGCAGTTCGATTGAGGAAATTGCAAGAAATCTTAATAGAAATTAAACTGAAGTGTGGAGGAAATGTTGATAAGTGGATTAGTAGTTGATAGCTAAAGGGCTGGCAATGTAAATTTCTATTAAGGCTAATGTGACTTAATGGGAGATCAAAAGACCCTAATTTATATTTTACGTATTTATTCCTAAGGCAGGTAAAACTAGATCACTTCAATGTATGTCTAGTTATGTAGCTGAAGGTCATGCTGACTATAAACAACTCAGCCAGTCTTTCGATTATTTATTTATTTAAGCTTTCAATGGATTTGCCAAACATACAAATTGCACGATCAAATGGCATTTATTCAATTATTCAACAGTTATCAAATGTTATATATATTCCTATCAAAAATACTATTACGCCTGTTTGGTCAACCTAAATTTGCATGGCTGTTCAAATTTCATTTATCCCAGAGCTTAGATATGCACATTTACTCAGCAATTCATGCTTCTGGAAGAGTTTAACAGCCTGCATTGCTTATTGGTATTTATTCAAATTATAACAGTCTCTTTACACGTTTTCTATCTGCTTTCTTTTTTGGGGCACATGCATAAATTTGGAGTGTGTGCACCCATGAAAGACCAGAGAGTGATAAAGAGTACAAGAGAGAGAGAGAGAGAGAGCGAGAGGGTATGAAAATACTTAACTTTAGCTACGGCCGTTTGTCAGCTTTAGCCACTTGACAGTCGCCCCGAGGCTTTGCAGAACTCCACGACTCCTCCCTCGAGCCTTGCAAATTTATGCACACATCCCCGCTCTAACAGCCAAAGTCCTTAGCTCTTTGCCATTTAGCCAACCCCAAGTGCAATCTGCTTTGGTCTCTCAGTCTCCCGCCCCATCTGCCATATATCAAAGTAACGCCAAATGAAAAGCGACAGTCGAGCAGTCGAGAGTCAAGCATTGCTGCCGCCTGCCTTGCAATTTATAAATTGCAAACAAAAAAGAGAAACAACAAAAAAAATGAGAGGAAAGGAAATGAAACAAAAGGACAACATTTGCTTATATTTTATGCAATATGCCAACCGCGTTTTATTAAGCAAATTACGAGAGACGAGCAAATCTCGACACGGCGTCCCCTCAAGTCCTACTTATGACCTTGGCAAACAGCCTAACGCGCATTCTCTTAAGCAATTTGGCAAACAGACTCCACTCGAGTCGACTCGACTCGACAGAGACTCGCAGCTCTTAACGCACATTTTCATATATAAATTATTAATTTTGTATGCCCAACCACACACACTCAGGAGTCTGGGTTCAGGAGTCAAGAGTCTCTTGTAGGCAATGGCGAGTAAAATGCATTTTGTGCTCCATTAAATAATAAAAGCAAACGTGGCAGATAGCAGCCGCCAGATAGCGGCCCATATACGACGCTGTATACACAATAAAAATCTTACACGAAGCGCATAAAAATAAAGCAGAGCAGAGCAAAAAAAAAAAAAAAGAAAAGCAGAGCAGCAAAAGAAACGACTCGAATCTCAGGTCTCATGACTTGGCTGCTTATCTAAGTCGACCCCCTCAGCAAAAAACCCCATTGTGATTTTTAAGTTGTGTGTACGTGTGTGTGGGCGAGAGTGCATAAATAAGTAAAGAAATGCCTGTCGCTTAAGATTACAGAGCAAATAAGCAGCGTCGAGGACATTTGAATGTTGCTACCGACACGCACTTACTTATTCATAGTCAGGTCTGTTGTCTGTTGGCCGGCCCCAGCTTCGAGCCGGTATAAAAATCAGCATAAACAGCAATTGTTATGGCCTGTGAATGGCACACGGTGCAGTTTCTGTCAGCTGTGTGCGGGGCACAAATCAATGACATAGACAACTGCCAGAGCTGCCAATCAAACAGAGTCAAACAGTCAAAGAGTCAAAGAGTCGACAGAGTTAGACAGCAACACTTTAATTTAGTTATGAATTACCAAAAAAAAATATATAAGACTTGACTCAATATTCAAGCAGCACTTAACAGACAAGACTTGACTGTTGTAAGTGTGCGTGTGTGTGTGTGAAGGGCTGTGAGGGCGCCTACACGCACGTGTCCTTGTCAATGACAAGGGAAATTTTACAACTTTCAAGTTTAATTTGCCAAAAGTAGCAATCAAGCAAGAGGCAGGCAGGGAAAAAACAGAAATAACAACAAGGGTTGATTTTTTAAGTGTGTGTGTGTGTGTGTGTGTGTGTGTGTGTGTGAGTGTGTAACCCTTTCGACCTAATTGCATGGAAGTTGTTACGCTGCCAGTTAAATTGTAAAAATTAAAATGTATAAAATGTATATAATTTATATTAAACCAAGAGCTAGATGGAGAGAGAGAGAGAGAGAGGAGAGTGGAAGAGAGAGCATGGCAAAGACTGCTATGTCAGTCATTCAGGCAGTCTGTCAGTCTGGCATTCACTCATTCAGTTGGAACGCTGCCTGTTTTATGAGGTGTTAAGTGGGCTTAAATTAAAAGTCGTGTCGAGATGCGGGGTGGCTGCACTTAAATGTGTTGAAATGTTTGCGTATTTGTTCAAGTTATGGCAAAATACCGAGAGAAACAGAACAAACTGTGTGTAGGAGTGTGTGTGTGTGTGTGTGTGTGTGTGTGTGTGAGTGTGTGTGTGTGGCACTTGAGCGCAAAGCTTGTGAACCCCTGAACTGACAAACGACCTCTCGAAGCTCAACCCAAACTGCCAACCTCTCTCGATCTGGCTTGTAGTTTCATTAGCGCCCTGAGGGCAAAGCAGAGACAGAGACAGAGAGAGAGAGGGAGAGAGTGAGAAAAAGCAGAGAGAGCGGGCAGAAAAACTTGATTTTTGTTTGTTTTTGCTTCGTCTTCCTTGAGTTATTCACATGTGAGTTATAAATTTGTATTTAATAAACTTTTGTAGAGCGAGCGTTTTGAGTGGCAATGATATGAATGAGTCGAGAGGACAGGACAGGGGCAGGGCGGGGCACTTATGGAAGGTAGCATTTGCTTGATTGTATACAAACATTTTGTTATGTCATCATTTGCTTAGAAACACTCGATGATAATGCCATTTGGGGTAGCATATAATCTGATTATCACGCCTGGTCACCTTCTGCTGCTGACCGCATGCAGCTGAGATAAGATATCTCAGATAGTTAAGGCCTTGACCGAGTGTTACCTTTCGTGCAGTTCTCAGAGGTCCCCGAGGCCAAAGCAATTACGACTGCATAATAGTCATTTCCCTGACGAAGAGCACGGGCCAACACGTGTTCGCATTTTGTGCCAACGACAGCCAAATTGCTTATTAAAATAATAATATGGCCAAAAATTAAACATCGAATTGCAACCCTCGAGGGGCAGACAAAAACACAGAGCTAAAGCCACCCTGCACATGTACAAACTCTCAGCTGATAATGAAAACATTCACACACACACACATGTACACAAAAGGGATACAATTTGAAGCTAAATGAAAATCTGGGGACTAGTCAAATTTTATGAGCACATAAAACGCGGCGCGTCTTCAACTTTAAAAACACAGAAACAAGTCAAGCAGAAGGCAGACAGAGAGACAGACAGAGAGACCGACTTCGGCCTATGCTTTGATCATAAAATGCAAGTTTTTCGGCAGGACACGAACTATCGACCCAAAAGGACAAAACGCCTAACCAAATGAAAAGCAAATTAATACAGAGAACCTTGGGTCGCAATTTATTGACAGTCGAAGTTTGTCAGAGATCAAAAGATGCTCATGGAATTTGCGCAGACTGTAAAAGGGGGCGGGGGGAAGGAGGGCGGGAAAGGCGTTTGCAAAATGGACATGTACCAATTTTCTACACACACATATATATATATATAGAAGTGTGCGTGTGTGTGTGTGTGAGCAAGCAATAAAATAAATGACAATGAATGACTGAGCAAATGAATAAATGAGAGAACATTTTTGCTTTGAAATTCAAATTTCAAAAGTTGTCATGACATTGTGTTTATGACAGCGAGTGTGAGAAAGAGATGCGGGCAGCAGTCTCTCTCGCTCTCGCTCTCTCACTCTCTCGCTCCTACTCGCTGTCTCCATTTGTCTATCTCTTTTTGTTTTATACTTTATTTGGCTGCATATTTAAAATTGAATATTTGCACGCCTTGAGCATTTCAGATTACAAAGATCTACTTCACTTATGCACACACAAACAAACAAACATCCGTGTGTGTGTGTGTGTGTGTGGGTGTATGTGTGTGTGAACTCGCCTTGTTGTCATTTGCATGCGTTAGATGCGTTTCTGCTATTTGCACTGCTCAAAGCCATTTTAAGCGGTTTTTTTTTTTGTGTGGAAAATGAATTTAAGGCAGCTGCTGAAACTTTTGCCAAGTTAAAGCCAATGCGGAATATGATTTTTGTTTCTATTCTAGCGAAATGAAATTGAGCAAAAATGTAGGTTGGTTCTGTCAACACATTTGAGTGTTTTATATAGCAATGAGTAATTTTAGGTAATGAGAGCGGCACTTGAATTTGATTTATACGAGCAGCGAATCAAGTTGGAGCTGCTTGAGTGGGTGCGTCGCTCTACCTGTGCTCACTCTGTCTGTGCTCGCTCTCTATGTGATCGCTCTCCTTATGCTCATCTACTGCGATTACTTACAGAATAAATGCATTCTTAAATTGACACTCAACGCGGTCGGACGTTGTTCTGATATTTTGGAGTCCCTATATGAGAAGAAGAAAGCCGCAAGTTGACTTCCCAGCCGTACGTCTTAAGTATATAAACTATTTTATAAGTAAAATAAATATTATATTATATTTATATATATTATTATTATATTGATTATTATTATTATTATTATAAATTTATATATAGTTTTTATAGTTTGTATTAATTAATTAATTTATTTTTTCTATATTTATCATTTATCATTTATTATTGTTATAATTATAAATTATTTTTATTTTTATTTTTATTTTATATTATATTATATTATATAACTAATTACAATTATTATATTTATCATACTTAAAATTTATAGCTCAATGTCCTGCTACCTATACTTTCTAAACAAAAATTATTTAATATATTTTTTTAGGGCTATGAAAGTTGATAACAGAATGCATAGGATGGAAGAAGAATGAGTTCTAGGCTCTAACTATCACAGATAAAGAGTCAGGGCATATTTTATAGACTTGCAGTCGAGACCTTAGTGTACTAAGTCCGTAGTCTGGTGGCATCGGAGTCTTCTCTCAGTTCAAAAACGAAAATCTAGGAGATCTTTGACCTTCACTACCTAGACCTATACCTAAATAAGTTTAATTGACAATCTGTAGTCTCTCGAGCTATATTTTTGGACAGCTATATTCGTGGATTCCATGTTAAGTCCTTAACAATTCAATGTCTCTCGTTGTTTTTCACTCGCCCACCAGTGATCTATAAACAATTTGTGTAGCTTAATTAGGAATTCCAGCGAGTGGCACGAATTCATCTAATACATTTTCTATTACGCGCAGCTGCCCGCACTTGACTATGCTAAACAGTTCCCTTTCCACCTTTAAGCCACGTTAAATTTTTGTTCTGTTTTGGTTTTTTAATTTCGTCTGCTGTCGAAAGTCAATTGAAGTTGAAATGAGAATTGAAATGGCTAGCAATTAAAGATGATGACGCCTCCTGCATTCGAGACCGGATGTAGACTCAGCTCTCTGTTCCTCTCTTCTTTCTCTCTCTCTCTCTCTCTCTCTCTCTCTCTCTCTCTCTGTTTGCCCACAGGCTCGAAACACTTTGCATAACATTAAGCTGCGTCGATTCTTCTTTTTTCGCCCAGTTGTTGTTGTTTTTCATTATATTTTTTGTACTTTTTTTTTATTCTCTCTGTGGTCGACCGCAGCGCCATAAAATATGCACCCGGCGCTTGCTGAAATTTCACACAACAAAGTAAAAGCCGAAAGCTGAAGTATGCAAAATGTGTAGAGAGCGCGGCACAGAGAGAGAGAGAGAGCAAAGCGCCTAAAAGCATATTTCAATTAAGCTATCACCTTGAATTATTCTCAGGCCTCAGCTTTAGCCTCAGCAAGGCAGCCACCCACGCGACGCCTAAAAAGCAGGCCACAGTATTTTGTCTCCTCCCGGGGTTCTCTTTTTTTTATATTTTATTTTTAATTTTAATGTTTTCATTCAGCAGAGCAGCAGCAGCGGCAGCGGCAGAGTGCGCTCGCAGAACGGTAAAACCGCTCGTCAAAATTTGCATTTAAATGAGGCGCAGAGGCGACTGACGGACGGGCACCAAATACAAACAGACACACAAGCACAAACACACACACATACATGTGTATATATGTTAACTTTTTTTTTTTTGGCTGCCTTGCGACTGGGGTGAAATTTTTATGATTGCGGTGACTGCCAAATTGTCAGTGGTTGAGCGTGAGTCTGGTGGGCGGGGGTGGAGGAGTTTGGGAATTGAACGTGGGTGGGGGCGGGGCCCTGGGTGTTGGGGATGTGTGTGTATTTGCGCCTGACTGCATAAAATGTAAATATTCATTAATATATGTAAGCATTTGAGTGTATCTGTATGTGTGCACGGGTCAAAGCACCCACCCACACACACACACACACACACACACACACACACACACACACACACACACACACTCAATCAACGCCAAAAGAATTTGATAAGGCTGAGAATTGAATTAGTGAAAAATGCCCATAATGCGATATTAAAGTTATTATTTTGAAGTTTTGCAAAAGTTTTTAATATGTTTCACATATAAAAAGTTTCCTCTTTTATATCGACTTTCAATTCCTAGCCTTACTCTTTCATATAGACTCTAATTTAAACAATTCACATAAATCCAATTTACTGCCATATTATTTATAGCACTTTATAGCATGTGTACCTTTTCATATTTCTCAGCTTAATTAACAAAAATTTGGTTTAAAACTGGCATGGCACAGGCATTGGCTTGTTTTGAGGCATGCAAAAAATTACAATTAAAATGCAAGCCAAGCCTGCAGACATTGGCTGCACAGCTCATGTGGGGCATGCAAAAATGCACAAACACACACACACACACACAAGCACACATGCACACACACACACACTCCCAGTCAGTTGTGCACTCAGAACAGCAACCATTAGTCGCCTCATTCATCGTCATCCTTCATCCAGCTGCCTTCACTTCGCTCCGCTTGGCCAAAAATTTTTGGCATAAATGCCATAAACAGTTTATTTAGCAACGCAAAATTAACTGCAAAATGTAGCAACAACCGACAAAGGCAAAAAAAACTACAGCAACAACAACAATGCTGAGGCAGGCAGACGACGGATGATGCTACCCAAGGCAGCAATTGCCACAGCCTGCCAAAAAAAAAGGAAGGCAAGAAGAGGCAGAGGCAGAGGCAGAGGCAGCTGGTGGAATGAGCTCAACTCGACGCTTTATGACGTTTTACTTCATGTGCAGCTTCATAATTAAGTGGCTCCTGAGTGGGTGGCTGGTTGGTGTGGTGCAAGCGGCTACTGTTGTCTCCTGCACTCGGGGGAGCTTTTAGTTTTGAGCCACGTGAGAAGCATCAGCGCGCTTAGGGCTTGGCTCTTGGCCATAAAAACGAGCCCCAAACGAGGTCAGCGGAGGCCACTAAAATTCAGTGGCCTGACCCTCTATGCATAGGTGTAGAATTCTTATATGTACCATAACACACACACACACACACACACACACACACACACACACACACACACATGCTTACACATACACAGATACACATAGACATATACATTAAAAGACGCACATAAAAGTGTTAGCAGCTCGTTTTCTGTACTTACTAATTTGATGGCTGGTGGTATTAATGGATGATGGCAACTTACCTGCAAGAGATGGGAGAAAGAGAGAGAGAGAGAGAGAGTGAGAGAGGGAGAAAACAGAGAGAGTAAGCGGCAAGATATTAATATTAAATGTGCAGCCGAACAGATATTCAAGTAATTGGTTTATGTTATTAGCCGAGTCATTAGGGAATGCTGCGGCATGAGGGCAGCCAAAGAAATAAAAGTGAAAGAGGAATTATAACTTTAATTGGAACTGAGATAATGGCCGAACTATTAAGCTTATTAATAAAACTGGCAGCAAGTAGAGCAAGAAGAGACTACTGAAAATATATATATATAAATTTATATGGAATAACCCAAAAGATACATAGAAATATCCATTTATACATTTAAGAGTTCCTGCTCCAATATTTTGTTTAATAAAGTAAAAGTTTTTTCCAGCTGACAGTTGGCAATGTCTGTTGACCCTTTAAAAAATTGATTAGCAGCCCTTAAAGCAGCTAGAAAATGTTTGTTGAGGCAGTTAGCAAATGCTCAAAAGAGCAAGATAGCAAGAGAGAGAGAGAGAGATAGAGCGAGAGCTGGAGAACGAGAGCTGAATAAAATGTCATAAAAATTCTATTTTCGTATAAAATTTCGAAAGTAATCTAATAAATATTGATTTTCATTCGTCATCGACAACGTCAACGCTGGCGACGACAACAACATCATCATCAAAAGCAGCACCAGCAGCTCAAGCTGGAGCTGAAGCAGGAGCTGGAGCAGGAGCAGGAGGAGGAGCAGGAGCAGGAGCTGGGCGCCGGCCGCGTTGTGTAACCCTACACGTGCACACAAACACAGACCCTGGACACGACACGACGCGAGGGCGAGAGACAGCAGGCGTAGTCAATAGTCGTTATTTGATATAGTCGAAACCAACAAGCAACCCATGATGAAACGTGCCTGGGCGGCTGACCAGTGCGACCACACGCAAGGGCCAGCCGGGGGGATGGGGGGATGGGGGCGATCCCAGCGCTGCAAGGGATGAAATCATGCGCGCAACTCGTTTTCGGTACGGTTCGGTCCTTGGCCGTAGGGCGGCCAGTGGACGCCACACACACACACACACACACACACACACACACACGTAGTACAAACAGCACCACACACACACATACATACACAGTTCATTCAATCATTCAAATGTCCTTTGAACTATAAAAATACATGACACTAATAAAGAAAACGAACAAATGACACGACACTCGCTGCGCGCACGGACCTGGACCCTGGTACCGGACCCAGACCCGGACCCGGTCACGATAAGCAAGCCAAAGACGTTCAGCGACGCTCTACAACCTAAAAAAAAAAAAAAAATTGCTATTTAGAGCAATTTATAAGCATACTTTGAGGCGCCTTCCTCTTGGCCCAAGCCAGCTCGACATTTGACATTTACGAGTGGAGACACTGTACGGCGGGAGCAACAGAGGCGGAGCAGGGGCAGCGGGAGGGGCATGGAGTTTCGAGTAGAGATCCTCGACCACATAAATTTCTGGTGCGCTTCCAAACGCTTTTCTGTAGCTATTTATTGCATTTTTATGTAAAATGCGCCGTGCGGTATGCTATACTTTTTACACTGTGCCCTTTCCCCACGTCTGCTTTCTTTTTTTAGATACTTAGATGGGCGACATTCCCGGCAAGTTGTTTACGAGCCAAAGAGCGTAATACGTAATACGTAAATCGAAAATGCCGCCCACGCAATGACCAAATTTACGCAATTAAAGACATTTCGGGGATATATTTTATGGCATACTTTACAGCCAAACTGCCTGAGTGTGTGTGTGTGAGTGTCTCTTTATGCGTGTGTGCGTATGCAGGTAAATTCGATATAAAAACAATAAAGAAATACGATTCAGATTGTGTAATAGGGTAAATTGTTGTTGTTCTCGTTGCCTCTGAAGCTTAACCCAGATATCAAATATCTGATATTTTTAAATAAAGCAGCAGCAGCAGCTGATACTAGTTAAACATGAGAATGATTTATTGATGGGACATTGAACTGTGTTTCATCTGTCTTAGTTGTTTATAGTCTTAACCCATTAAAAGTGGGAGAAGTGGGATATGGTTCTGACAGTTTTTGCCGGCATGGCATAGATAAATAAAGTATAGATGATATTCTTGATTAAGACGATGAGCTGAGGCAGTTGTTGCCATGTTAATCTGCCTGATTTTGAGTTTATCTCTCGTTAGCTGCCTTGGTCTGTCCACCGCTTCGATCTTTATCGATCGTGAGCATAATTCAGTGTATATACCTTATAGATATATACATTCTACCTCAATTCCTATTAAGTATTTATAATTATATTAATATAAATTGAAACTTTGCACCTCTTATAGCAAACTAAATTCTAATACATAGGTAAAATCGCAAAAGAAAAATCAAACATAAATTCTTAAGTCACAGCCCATTTACACACCTCAATAACTCTACCACTGGGTATTTCCCAGTCGTATACTCCCAGCTATAATACTCCAAACTCATTTCTTATCAAAATTCATGTGCTAAGGCCATATGGGACTGCATTGTTATCGCTGGCAAAGCTGTTGCCATTGCTACAAGTATTTTTATGCATTCGCATTCGCATTTATTCTCGCATAGATAAATGTATATAAATAAATAAATAAATAAACATATATATTTTCGTGCATAGTTTCTCGGTTTAATATGATTTATCAGCGCATCTGCCGAGCTCTGCACATTTTTATGACCATATGCTGGACACCACACACACACACACACACACACACACACACACAAAGACAAACAGAGCAACCACAACAACTGCAATACACAACAAAGAGCAACGCGAACACGAACACGGACACAAATCAAAACTGAGCACAGCGCCTAAAAAGCAGCTAAGGCCAAACAGCACGGGGCAATAAACTACATTGAAATGTGGAGGGGCTCGGTGGGGGGTGTACGGGGTCTGGTCTGGTCGGTCGCTGGGCTTCGACGCTGGCCCATGTAATCTCTGTTGACCATAAAGATTTATAGACTATTGTAGCATGTCGTGCTCAACGTTCGACTTCGTCGCGGTAGCCGCAGCAATGAAAAGGAAACTTTTTGCAACTTAGCGCCAAACTTTATGCAATAATTTATATATATTGGGCGCAACGCGCCTTGCTTTGGCTACATAAAAAATAAACCAAAGAAAAGGAATACAAAATAATAATAAAAAACAACAACAACAACAGCAACAACAATATAATGCCGAACTACACAAAAGGCAATACACATAATAGACGTGACAGCAACAAAGGCAAACGTAACGCATGAAGCAGGAAGAAAAAAATAAGAAAATGAAGGGCGAGAAATGCAAGGCTTATTATATAACTGAAATGCCCTTTTGGGCACTACAGATCTATAGAAATTAAATAAGTGATCCCTTTGAGTACTATAGATGAGAGGAGGAGTGGAGATTATAGCGAATCAACTGTCTTCATATATCTCTTAAGCTTAAGCCTATATCCTTTATTTACTTTTGGTAATGCTCCATTTATTCAAGGTTAGTCGTTCACTTTTGATCCTATACTTAATGATATTCTAATAGTACCAAATGATGTCTAAGTATAAAACCACTTTAAGATATTTGTCAAAAAAGGCAATTTATATCAAAAAAATATTGGAGATTTCTCTCATATATCTTTTAACACTTTCAGCTTTCCTCAAGCAACTTTTTCTATTTATTATATTTGCCAGCAAATAATTTCAGTTTCCCTCAAACTTATTTTCCTGTTTGTCAACATTTGTTGATTTCTCTAGCAGCTTCATCTAAATGTAGTTTTCCTTTCAGTAGTGTATCATATATCTCTGATAACTAAGCACTTCAGCTATATCTTTAGCTCCCCAGCTCATCATTTATTTCTATATACACCAAAACATCAAAAACACCTTTAAAGAAGTGAATTGCAAAATCAATCAGCAATTCGCAATTCCCTGCAGAAAGGGCAGCAACCAAAATAAAAACGAAATGTTCGCATAGCTCGCAGCGCGATAAAAAATTAAAAACTTGCTCCTGCGATACACCTAAGCGGTGCAAATAGAGAGCGAAAGAGAAACAAAAAGAGCGAGACAGACAGAGAGAGAGAGAGAGAGAGAGAGAGATAGAGAGAATGGGAACTTTAAACGCAAGCGGGACTCTACTCTGCACGCAAAGTGTAAAAGAAAAACTTTTCAATGAGTTTTTCCTGTTGGCGGCGTCGGAGTCGGCGTCGGTTATGAGCCGCCGCCGCCGTTGCCGCCTGCCACGCCCACTAGCCCACTTGTGTTATTGTTGTTTGCGTTTTAAATAGACTCAAGTGCTGTTGTTGTTGTTGTTGTTGTTGCTGCTGCCGCTTGCAGGCATTGTCTGAAGTGCGTTTCGGTTTGCTACTTTGGCTCATTGTTGCAGCTGTTGCTGCTGCTGGATGCTGCTGCTCCTGCTCCTGCAGGATGCTGGGCGTTGCAAAATCAATCGATAGTTAATGGAAAATCGTTATTAATGAAAAGTTTGCCACCCACGCCAGCAATCGAGCGTGCACTGAGCCATGCCAAAATGTTTGATAAAGTGCAAGGAGAAAAAAATGTGAAAAAGAAAAGAAAAACAACAAATGAGAGCAAAAAAATTGAAAGCGTAACATTTAAGTAGCAAAGTTTTTTTGTACCCAAATTGTTGTTGTTGTTGTTGTGCGTAATTTCATTTGAGTGCGAAAAGTTGCACGCTCAAGAGTGTGAGGGAAAGAGAGAGAGAGAGAGAGATGGCATGGGAGAGGCGAGCACATTTTTTGCTGCATATTTCGCGGCGCATAAATATTTTATGCATGCAGGCAACAAAAGCGTCATCAAAACACACAATGGCCAAATGTAGACAGAGTTTTGTTTGCCTGCCTAGCTCTATCTCCATCTCTCTCTCTCTCTCTCTCTCTCTTTATATATATATATATATATCTCTTATCTGTCTCTCTTTCTTTGTGCTGGCGCATTTGCACCTCAGCCAAAAGTTTTGTTTGGCCAATTTATAGGACCAGGCGACGCTTTTGCATTGTCGCAGCGTCCTGATTGAGGCAGCTTTGAAAACTTTCGGTTCAATAGTCACAACAAAAGTTTAATGACAGTTTAAGTTGTTTGATAGCAAACGTTGCCACGGGCAATGCAAAGAAGCTTTTAAGAGGAAAAAATGTAAACAAGCTACGTAATGATAAATAATATTTATATGAGTGGTGCTCGGAAAAGGCTTTGGAGTTATAGAAAGAAAGGTAGATGTATGGGTAAATTGGACAGATAGAAGAACAGAAGAAGGATAGATATATCACAGATCGGCAAATAAGTAGAAAAATCTTCTTCTTTTTTTTAATGTATACATAGTTTCATCCGACAGATTAGGAGAATCACCAGATATAACTAGCTTCTAGTTGGGTAGATTAATATAAATAGTTAAGTCGGTAGATCAGTAAAAGGAAAGACAGGTTTTGATAAATAGATCGACAGATAAACAGGTAGGAAGACAAAGAGATAATGGATGGATAAACAGATCGATAGTGAACTTGATAAATTGATTTTTTTTTTTTTTTTTTCTGTTTATTATTATTTAAGTGTAGAATCTTTACAATGCAAATTAGTAATAGATGGAAAAAAGATCAGCAGAAGAGATAAATATATAAATTATGTAGAGAACAATAAATATATTATTGAGCAGAAAAATATAATGAAGATGGATAAAAACGGCAGGATCAATGTATACAAATATAAAAACTCTATATCGTACATGCAACGCATCATACAGTTCTAACTTAAAATCCAATTTAGTTATTTTTAGCTTTTACATTCATCAAAAAACGTAAACTTTAAAGCTCGCTTCCGCTAAATGTTTTACTTGCTCGTAAAGTCGGCTCAAATCGAATTTTAGTTTAGATTTTGCTCTGCAAAATGTTTATAGTTGGGTCACGCAGCCTTTTACGATCATTGCAAATAACATAAATATACACACAGAGACACACAGACATTCACACACACATACATACCCACGCACACATGTTAAACTTTGAGCGCTTTCAGTAATCACATTGGAGGCAGCAAAAAGCGTTGCATACTTTTCGGCTGATGCTGATTTATTGCAACAACAAAGTTTATCATGCATATTTTATGCGTGTAAATGTTGCCGTCATAAAATGTCTTAAAGACTGAAGCGCACCACTCCACATAAGGGCTCGTTGGGTGGTGCTCGATGGTAGGCGGTTGACGGTGGGGGGCGTGACTGACGCATGTGCGTGGTCGCCAGGCCTGGCCGGCTTTTTATGTACGTACGAGTTGTAATGGCGGCCAATAAAGCAGCCATTCAATGCAGCAAATTGGCATTTTATTAGCCTACGTCCCCCCTTCCACGCCCCCCACTCATCCTCATCCTGCTGCTCCCGTCTTCTCCACATCCTGTGCCTTTACTAATTTGCTCGCTTGCGTATGTCATAATAAAAAGCGAGTGTTGAAAACTTTTAACAAAACGACAAAATAAATTCCAGTCACAGTCCCAATCGACTCGACGCTCTGCTCTTCGATCGATATATATTTAGCTAAAAGGATGTCGTCCCAAAGTCCTGGCTACGTTTTGAGGTCGTCGCGTTCGCGTTCGCGTCGCATCTAAGGCATAACTCAAAGTTTACTCAAGTTACGACAAGACACAAAACTTTGTACTTTACATCATTAAAAAGTTTCATTTCTTTCTTTCGTTCTGTGCGCCGGCGTTTTCGCCTTGCTTTCCTTTTTCTTTGCCTTTATCGTTTACTTTACTTTTTTCCCTCCGTTTTCTCTCCTTCTTTTGCTTTCACTCAACTTTCAATCTAAGTACATCCATAGACTGGGTTAAGCACTGACTGCGACTTCAGCTTAGCAATTGACAGTTGGCCATCAATCCGTGGCTCTGTGAAGGAGTCGCCAGAGGCGAGGAGGCGAGGGGTGAGGGGCGTGTGGCAAGGGGGCGTGGGACGTCTAGCGTCGAGCGTTGCTTAATTTGTGCATTTTGTAGCAATTAGAAGCAAAGTCTGCCAAAGATATCTTCCACAACTTTTTCACAATAGATTCAACGGCTTATAGAATTTAAAAAAGAAAACAGCTGAAAGTTCAGGTGAATTGTTTGACTCTTTGATCATGCGGCTGCTCATGGAATTTATTTTCAGTTATTGAAGTTATTTTAATGAACTTCAGCATACTTTGTTCCAATTCTGAATGTTTAGAGAGCTTAACGAATTTATTTTTAGATGCTTCAATTAAATTTTGTTAATGGAGAATTGCAGTTGTTTATATTAAAATATATATACATATATATTCATTAGGTAGTTTATGAATTTTGTTGTATTTATATTTTTTATATAATTATGAGACTTATGAGAGGAATACCTTCAGCTAATACTTAAATAAATATATAACGGAAATGTCTTAAAGCAAATTATCAAATAGAATCCAGACAACTATAAATATTGGTTCAAGCTGAGTATAAGATTGTAAATCAAAATGTAAGTCGAATTGATGTACAACCCGAAAATTAGTATGGAAATCAGTAGAAACCAAATAAAGTCCCATTTAAAAAGTAAATCTAATCTAATCTAATCTACTATTAATATTTATAAATGATTTTGAATATATTCTATCATTATATATATTTTCTATCATTATCTTTCATTAAATGAATTTTTTTATTTTCTATTATTTTCTAGAAAATTATACAAATTTATTTTGTACTTTTTATATTATATAAAATATATACATATTCATTTCTACATACTTTCTATACAGATATGGTGTATATTTATATAAATCTATTTAAGTAACCAATTCTAATGCCTCCATCTTCAAGTCAATATACCTAAATATAGTTTTCCCTGTTTACCTTTCTTTATATAAACAGACAATGAAAGTACTATAAAAATGCTAAAGCAATTGCGACGCATAGACAGCAGTAGAATCTGCCTGTATAAGCTTTTAAGCAAACATATAGTAGATGAATGAAATTATAAGTAAAAGGAAGTCAAGAAGACTTAATCGCCTTTCACTAATAATTATCTAATAATTTATTTTATAAAATGAAACTTTATTTTTAAATCTGATTTGTAAACGCTTTCCAGGCTTGCTGTTCGTATATAGCGACTTGAGCTAGAGTATTGAATGATAAGATGTAAATCTAGGCTAGTTTATCCCTGTAAGCATTTCATTTATAGCATTTACACTCCTCATATCTTTCACATTATTCATATATTTCAAACGATACATCTTTTTAAATAAATAAATACATATATTTAAAAAGAAATCGCTTCTTGAAGCACAAGTTTCTCCTCTCAATACAATCCCCCAATCCATTCAACTCCATCATCTCATCACATGAACCTTGCTGCCAATACAAATTTAACAAATTTCCTCTCTATCAAAGTTAAATTCTCATATAAATTTAAGAAACTAGACGCACAAACAGTCAAGAAAGGTAACAAAAAGGAGTAGAAGAAGAAGAGCAGCTTTACTATATCGTAGCATACTTTTAGGTGGCGCTGTCAGCGTGTTAAAATCGTGTAATAAACGTGCGCATAATAGAAAAATCCCAGCAAAACTGTGCTGAGGGTTGAGTCTTACACACAAAGAGCCACAGCAACAACAAGAAGAAGAAGAGCAGTAGCCGGCACAAATAAATAGTAGCAATGCTCCAGTTGCTCAGCGCCTCGTTCTGGTTGGTTATCCAGCCGGCGCCGGCTGCTTGTCGTCCCGACGCGACCTCCCCACATTCCGACCCGACCCGCCGCTGCATTCAGCTGCTGCTGGTGGTGCTGCCGGTGGTGGTGGTGGTGGCCTGCAATGCCCATGCGCATGGAAAATAGTTACACAAACTTGCAAAAAAACAAGAAAAAAAGAAAGAGGAGCCGAGGCGAAGGCTTATACAAAACACACACACAAAAAAAAAGAGGAGGTGGATGAAGAAAAATAAAATGTAGGAGCTGCAAGCCGATTGTCGGCGGACGACAACGAGAGCCAGCGAACGAAGGCGCGCCAGGAGGTTGGCGTCTAAGTAGTGGAGTAGGAGGAGCCACTGAATGAATTGTGCATTGTCCAGTTGCAGCTGTGAGCTGGGATTTGCATGCAACTGCCACATGTGACGCGTCGTGTGGCAAAGTGCTGCCCCTGCCCCTACCCCCTGCTCCTGCCCCTGACCCCACCCGCTGTCAGTTATTAAGCGAAATAGTTGCTTTTTTTTTTATTACACGCACGCAAGGCTGAGCACAAGTCGGCGTATTAGTGACGATTTAGCGGTAGCTCTTGTGGATCTATGGGCGAGGGGAGGGTGCAGGGAGGGAGAGGAGGACGGTGCTGGTAGGTGTTGCTCATAGATTGCAAAAGGGCGACAGTGCGTGTGCGTGTAGCGTTAAATTAAAGCAGTTGATGCCCATTTTTTTCTAGTTGCACTGTGCGAGCTAAACACAATGAGAAGCGCAGAGAAGGGTTGGCAAATTGAATAAGTGGGCAACAAAAATAGGAGCTGCGTGTGTGAAGCGAATTGCTTTGGCTAAAAAAGGCGTTTCTAAAGCAAAATTGAAAATGAAAAAGGTAAAAGATATATAAATTTATAGGGGATATATAAGACATATAAGATATATAATATATGACATAGAATATATAGGATATGTGAAATATATAAGATGCACAAGATGTAAAAATATAAAAATATATAAAATATATATATAAGATATATAAGATATAAAGGACATATATAAAATATAGTCAAATACAGAAAATATATAAAATATACAAGATAATTAATATATTTATTGATATAAAATATTTGATATATGATACATAAAACTTATATCATATATATATATATATATTTATATATATATATATATATATATATATATATATATATATATATATATATATATATATATATATATATATGTATATATATATATCTCAAATATACAAAATATATTAGATATATCAGATATTCTACTATATATAAAATATATAAAATATATTACATTCATACGATATGTCACATATATTATATTATCTCTGTAAAAAATAAAAGATATATAGATATATGAAATGATAGAATTTATAAGATATATAGATATAGATATATTTATTTAAATATATAACATATATATATAGCATATATAAAAGAACATATGTATATACAGATATCTACCATATATGTTTTCAGTTATCGATTAACTTCCACAAAAAATATCAAATACTTCAATCAAAGCCTAGTTTAAAACCTGCTCACGTTAATCTCTAGTGTTTCGATATCTCAGCCATAATGCCACGTGATCTAAACAACACAAAGTGCAGTTGCCACGCCCACCAACGCCACATGAAATCAGAACCACAATAAAAGAAAAATATATAAAATAAAATAAGAGAAGCAAAGCTGAAATAACTCTGAAATATTGCTAAGCCACTGCGTATGCAGCAAGTCCAACTAGCTGCCACCACATGCCACTAGCGCCCACTGCCACTGCCACCACCACCGCCTCCACCACCGCCTCTGTTGCAACAACTTCAGCTACATTAGACGCCGCCACTTCAATGCACATTCGAGTTGCTTTTTTTCTTTTTGAGTCTTGCATTTTTTTTTCTATTTTCGGTGCAAAAATACAAAGCACGAAACGGTTGCTGCCTTCTGCCCCCTGCCCTGTGTCCCGCCCCCGCAGTAGCTGCCTTTCAGCATATGCTTTCTATTTTCAATAGACGTCGTCGTCAGTTGCCAGTTGCTGTTGTTGCTGTTGTTGTTGTTGTTGTTATGTTGCTGCTGCTCGCCGACAAACAATAAAAATGATGCGTTGTATTGCGCGCTGCTGCTGTCCACACACCACGCCCCCTGGCCAACTGCCTGCCCCGTCCGCCTCCTGCCAGCAAGTTGCAACATTCGCCGTGTCGTTGGCCCCGGCCGCCCAAATCGCCCATTGATATTGATGAAAACGACGTCCAGTTACAGTTCGTTGGCTTTTGCTGCATTTTTCAAGGGAAAAACTACCAAAGAGCAACAGCAGAAGCAGCATCACAGCAACAGCAGCAGCAGCTGCCGACTGCTGGGAAAATGGGAAAACTATTGAGTGAGTAAGACAGAGAGAGAGAAAAGAGAGTAAGGAAAATTTGCCAACTGAAAGGCTGATTGGGTGGGTTTTCTGGGTGGCTTTTGCGATATGCAAATGTCATACATTTTGTCAAAGCATAAAGATGATGTTGGAGGAGTATATAAAAAATACATGACGCATGTATCTAGCAGTTGCACATGCGAATGCAGATACAGATGTAGATGCAGATGCAGATGCAGATACATTTCGACACTGACACACAAATGCATATGCATCATTTATGCGCAAGAAATTATGTAGCTAAAGCATAAAGATTTGCCCAGATTTACCTTAAACTCAAATGGAAAATGGAAATGTCCCAAAGGAATAGCAAATTGAAGAAAATTATTTATTAAGAATTAATGGAAAATGAGCTGAAGATATCAATCAATAGAATATCTTAAATGGAAATGGAGATGGAATAGCAAAAAAGTTGTCTGCCTGAAGATAATAGTTAGTGTCAGTGCACTTCTTAAAGGAAAACCTCCTTAACAGTATTATCCTAGCACACTTCTAACTCCTCTACCCTAATCCCTAATTGCTTCAACACTTCTTTAATTTGACTTAATGGAACTTGAAGCCCCAAACAAGCTACCGACACTATCAACAGGCCAACTGTCAAATGGAACCTCGAAAGTTATTCAAGTAGAACACTTCACTACCTAATAAGTCTCATTTAAATGTACATAAAATATAACACCTTGTAGCATTTGCATGTGAACCGTACGAAACGCACCCCATGCCAAAAAGAAAAATTGTAACATAAATACAAAAACTAAAAGCGAGCCACCCTAATGGAAAACAATTTTCAGGCACTATGCGAGCCTCCTTAGCAGCAGCAACAACAAAACTGTGACACGCAAGCCTTTAAAAAGGTAATGCCAAAAACAACAACAGTAACAACAGCAGTAATAGCAACAACAGCAACTGCTTTCGTCAAGTGCAAGAACAACAACAATACAAATATTGGCGCCACTTACAAAGCAGCTGCGCTCGTTATGCTGGCAGGCAGAGCGCCTGAGTCAGAGTGAGAGGGTTAGAGCCAGCGCGCCCAAGTGTGAGTGAGAGGCGTAGTTAATGTCTGTCAGTCTGACTATGTCAACGGTATTTGCCTTCGTTTGTTTTGACGCGTTCTTCTCAGTTTTTGCGTATTTCTTCTTTGCCTCCCTCTCTCACTCTCTCTCTATCTCGCTCTGCCTCGTTATTCAGCTGCATTTCAATTAAATGCTTTTGGCTTGCCTTTACCTCTTAGCACGCCGCTTGCTCTTCACTCAACCAATATGTACGCTCGCTCTCTCTCCCTCTCTACCGCTCTCTTTACATGCGTGCGTTTCAAGTGCTTTTGCTGTTGCTTTTCTGCCTGCTTCCTGTCGTAAATAAAATGAATTTCGCTTTTGGCAACCCCAGCAACAGCCTCAACCTCAAACATCGAGAACTTCCCACACTCTCTCACACACACACACACGCAGTCACACGCATTACATTGGCAACCTTAATGAATACGACATTATTTTTTATGAGCTGTCAAACACTATTTTCCATACACTTCGTCGTTGGTTGCTGCTGTTGTTGTTGTTGTTGTCCTGCTCCTGTCCTCGTCTCTGCTCAAAGCAGTTCGAGTTTCCTTTTACCATTTTATTTATCGCCTCAGTGCGTACGTGTGTGTGTATGTGTGTGGGTGTGTGTGTGCTCTGGTTATTGTTATTATTTATATTATTTTTGATAAATGTTTTTGGGAAATTTGTATTTTATTGGTTGTTTATCGACAATTAGCGGTTTGTTTGGCTTCTCCCAACCCGAAAAAAAAGAAAACGAAATAAGAGAAAAATTGGCCTTGCATGTAAATGTAAATATTTCTTTTTCTGGTTATTCGGTAACATAATTTAGTTGATTTATTAGCCAGTTGGCCAAGGACCTGGGCAATCAATTATGAGTATAGCAACTAATAAATTGAGTGTAAGATATTTACTGATGGTTCGATTGGAAGTGTCTGGAATATGATTTCATGAGTGCTTCCACTTCTATGAAGCGCCCTCTGTTGTTTATTCTCTCAATTGCGCGCTCAACCAATCAGGCTTGCACTTGACTGCTCTAAGCTACGCTTCAACTACACTGCTCTCTCGCTTACTCTAATGACTGATCGTAGGCTGCTACCTGCCTCTGTTAGAGATGTGCTGCTTGTGAGACGTGACGCACAAAGCACGAAATTTCATATGAAGGCACGAATATTATTTTTAAAATATTTTTTAACTATGCAAAATATGCAGTATTTGAATAAGAAACTTAATAATATAATTGGTTTACTTATTGAGCTGCCTTGGCAACAATCCAATCGAATGCTATTTGATCTAAAAAGTGCATAGGCCGTCTACGTGTAGTCGGTAAACTAT
This sequence comes from Drosophila hamatofila, assembly GCA_035045345.1. Lineage (NCBI taxonomy): Eukaryota > Metazoa > Arthropoda > Insecta > Diptera > Drosophilidae > Drosophila > Drosophila hamatofila. The sequence continues at coordinate 10,792,801 of JAWNPA010000052.1, read as the reverse complement.
TTTATATACAAATTTGCAGCTAGCATTTTGCCGTGCCACATAAATAAACGCCAATTTATTGTTTAGAAGAAAGCACGAAACAAAGAAAAATGGAAAAACCAGAAAAAAAAATCCACTTCATGCGGTTTTGCACTTTGGCAAAGCCATAAAAATTATGCTAGGCAAAAATTAAGTATATGGAACAACATTGCAGCGTGAAAATATACAAAGTGCGAGAGAGGGAAGGAGAGAGAGGATGTGTCTGTGTGAGAGTGTGTTCCGGATGGAGCATCTGGAAAATCTGTGCACATGACGCACGCAGCTGCTGGTCAGAAAAAAAGAAGCAAATTGTGCGCTTTTTGTTTACATTTGTGCAGCTATTTTTGAAGCGCTGTGGCAATAAACAAAACCAAGCAAAACAATAGAAAGCGAGCAAATGCCCAAAAGGTCATAAAAGTATACCAAGTATACAAGAATATATAAGATATATATATAGCAGATATATACACACATAGACACATATACATATCCATTGCCTAATGAGCTGTGCAGATCGAAACTCAATCGAAATCGTAATCGAAATCGATCGATAGCCAAATGGAAGACCCACAATTAAGGCAGGCAGCCATAGATAAAACTAGAGAGAGCAGCAGAGGAGGGGGTTGGGGCTGGGGGTTGGGGCTGGGGCACGACATGCTCGAGGGTGTGCGTTAATCACGCAAGTAATTTTAATGCCGCTCAGCTCGGTGAGCGATAAGAAGGCGACAGCTCGATAGAGGGTGAGTTTTTCCTGGCTGAAAGCACACAAAGCATAATCAACGCTAAACATGCCCAGCAAAACAAAGAGCAACGTGTGCCGCCGCTGCTGGAAGGGGGTTGGCAGCCCTGCCAGGGGGGGTGGTAGTTTTTTCGACCAAAAAAAAAGAAAATACTTGGGCCTGTTAACAAAGCTATAAAAATGTCACCTCGCACAACGAGCTAGTCGCGTGGCCAACAATTTACTACAAAAGCAGAAGAAGAAGGAACTGTAATAATATATCATATATATAGAGAAATGTTTTGGGTGGCTAAGCAGAATATGAAACTATATAGTTAGAAGTTTATGTTGCCTTGTGACTTATATGACCAGATATATGAGTATAGCTACAATTACATATTGATTGAGGCCATCAAAGTTTCGTTTTAATAAAGAATGATTTGGCTTTTTCCAATTAATCGAAGTGTTTAATAGAGCAGTCTCGAAACTGTTTACTATACTTTATATAGATTTAACATATTCCCTTATAGAATATTCCTGAAATCACATTTCCTATCTCATTCATTACATATTTATCTAGATCCCACATTCATTTCAAATATCCAATATATTGCATATCATATAACTCAACCTGTATTCCATATATGTCTTACCATATTCTCATGTAAATTCCATATTCCACAAATTAAATTTCCTACATCCTACTATTCGTTCATTCTCCACATATTCATCTCAGTTCCACATTAATTTCATATTCCGAATTTCATCTCCATCAACTCGAAATATTTGTTATATTTCCGTCACATTCCTGTATGCACATTCCAGGTGATTCGCTGTGGCTTTCGAAAGTCCTGAGGCCTCTCAGCAATTATGCACACACAATTTAGCGCAACCTTTCGTAATTGCAACACTCCAAGGAATCGCCTTTCGCAGGACCTCAACCTCGCCTCACTAATCGTCCAGGACTTCATTGTCTGCGCTTTACCTGGGGCATAATTTGCCTGTTGACATACCTGGCTGTCCCACCTGAGGCGCGTCAACAGCTACTGTCACAGACACATACACAGAGACGTGTGTGTAGAGCGGCAGGGTTGCCACCGAGCTATTAAATTACATGCCTAGCAAATTGCTTGGGAAAACAAAACGACAGGCAAAAACGCCTCGGCATATGCAACAATAATAATAACGGGTTTGCGGTCGTTGTTATACCTCGACTTCTGGTTCTGTTCTGGTTCTGGTTCTAGCTCCGGCTCTGCATATTATTAGCGCTTTCCCCCACCGGAGGCCCGGTGGCATAAATATTGAAAAGCGCCAACGCCTTTTGTTGGCTAGGTAATTGCCTAAGTCGGCGAAATAGCCTGGCTAATAAACATAAATATTGTGGCAGGAGTTAAAGTGGAAAAGGAAGCAACGGGTATGGAATTAAAAAATAAAACTTTCTTTAGCCAGCTGCAATTTATGAGAATGTAATAGAAGGGCGCACAATGCAAGACAAAAGAAATGAAAATGTAGTTTAAACTTTGAACTGGATTACATAAGTTAAGCGGAAATAATGCGAGAATGGGAAATACATAAAGAGTATAGACAATAAAGACGGGAGGAAAGAGACTTTGGAGAGTATACTAGAGTAAAAGAAGATCCTTTAGAATTCTACATAGTTTAAACATATCAATATCTACATTTAGTAATAATACAAGTCAAATAGTTCAGATTCTGTTTACTTTTGCTATAATTTCATTTGTTCAACCAAAAGTCTCATGAATTCCTATTGAAACTTAAATGGACTCGACTTCTTATCAGCTGAACAATAAATTCTCTTGTCTTTTTTTTTTTTTTTTGGTAAGCTTTGGTCTTTAAGTATGCTTGGCTTGCATTGTCCTTATGACACAAGCTTAACAATTGCATGCGAGTCAACAAAGAAAAGTTGGTCGTAAACGAAAAGAAAACTTTAAAAGCAGTTCGCAAAGCAAAAACTTCGTTCCTTCCCATCTCTAGCTATCAGTCTAATGCAGTCTGTCTCTCTCGCACTCGTGTGTGAAGTGAAGAGGAGCTGTGTGAGTCATGCGAATGCAATGGGCAAAGAGAAAAACTGTGTCAACGACTCTGCTCCACTTAAGCATTTAACGAGCAACTTAGCGCGCACGTAATAGCAGCAGCAACAACAACAACAACAACAACAAGCAGAAGCAGATACGACAATGACAGCTGAATAAAAAAAGGATGCGAAAAATGTAGAAAAATTCAAAACAAGTGGCACAAAAATATTGAATAACAATACAAGTACAAGCGAAACGGAAAGAGAAGCAGCGGACAACAGGAACAGCGGACAACAACAACAACACGAAAAAGAACAAGAACAAGAATGAAGGACAACAACATAACCCAATAAGCAAACCAAGTGGAGAGAACGCATGTGTCATCATTAGAATAAGCAAACGCAATGGAACATTGAACATCCCCATGGCAGGGATAAAAGTAAAACAGACAGACAAACAGACAGACAGACAGCTAGAGAGAGAGAGTGTGAGAGAGAGAGTGGCGCACGCACAAAGCACAACAAAGAACAACTGCGACGCCGGCAGCGTAGTCGACGCACGCACGTCGCACGCATTCGCTTTAAGCCACCGCCCGCCCGCCGCCTTCTCTGCTCGAATACCCGTCAAGCCAGGAGTAGAAGAAGAAGCAGCAGCAGTAGAGGCAGCAGCGGCGGCAGCGGCAGCAGCCACCCACACAAGCAACCACCATAAAAGTGAAACACAATGAAATTTACGCAATAGTCGCTGAGACCGAGAACTAAAGAGACTGTGTAATAAAATCAAGAAGAGGGTGACAAGCAGACAACAATAACAGTAACAACAACTCACACGCACACACACACACTCGCTCACACACGCACAGTCAGCTGCCAGAGAATAGCGAAAATAGAAGAAATGTTCGTAAATCGGATTAGAATTTAAGTTTCTAAATTTTGCATCAACTTTAAGAAAGTCTTTATAGACCAAAAAGTAGACAGCACGAATGGTGGGAAGAGGATAAAAAAACGAATAAAACGGGATCTACAGATAAGCAACGCCATATGCTTGAGCTTAAAGCAATGAAGAGAGAACGCAAATAAATCAAGAGAAACCTTAAAAGTAGGCAAATTTCGTATGTGAAATGTGGACAAGGAAGCAAATTGGCAAATTACACATACTACTCAAAGCTTATACAGAAAATAGTTTTGACAGCTGATTTCAGATATAGGATTTACAGATATATAAGATTTCCAGCAGCTTATGTATATTTCTTAAATAAAGATAGATGGTACATGATAAATGAAATGAAAGATTTATTTCCTTTAGATGGAGATAGGTGTATGAAAATTATATTGAGATATTTTTTCGTCAAATGGAATGAAACTTTATAAATTATTTAAGTCACACTCCCATCTATTGTTAAATATAAAAAATGCACATAGATTTGAAACTGAGCTTTTCCAATCAATATTTCATATATTTAAGTTATAAAAATTGTATATATTGTGGAAAAATTTTTTTATTTTATATTTTCTTGAGTAAATATATTGATGGTTAAAGAAATATATTAAAACTTGTAGGAAATTTTTTTTTTTAGTTTATTTAATTTTTTTTTTTTGATTTTCTTGATATACAAAATAAATTTATTAAATTTAAAAATTGCTGAGAAAATATATGATTTCATATATAAAAATTTTTAAACCCTGGTCTAGTTAGTTTTTTTTATAATAATATTATTATTTTAAATTAAAACTAAACATGCTCAAAGCTTAAATAAATATATATAAGATTTATATAAACATATATACAATATTTTTCAAGATTAAAAATACTACAACTAAATGTAAATGTTTTCTTCTATCATCAACATCTAACTTTAAGCTCTTTTCTTTAAAAAGTATATGAACAGCTTCCTGCCCTCCAATTAAAGTCAGATCACAGACAAAGTTGTAGCATACTTTTCTGTGCCACTTTCGCGGCGATTCGCAAGGACAAAGTAAGTCAATACACTTGCTGGCGAACGGCAATTACAACGGTAGCAAACAAGGGGCACAGCTGTTGCCGCTTGCAAGAAAAAAGGACAGAGAATTGCGTGGCCAGAGATTCAAACTCACACACACACATACACGCACTCACGAATGCAGACAAGTCACATTGACCTACACACATACAAAGTGAACAAACACAGCGAGTCTGGCGAGGCGCTGATTTTTGGCATTTCGCCGCAACCGCCTCGCTTCGCCCCGTCTCGCCGCACTGCACAAAGTCCCGAATGATTAATTGTCAAAATATGTTGGGCAAAGCCAAAAGTGAGGCGAAGAGAGCAGAAAAAAGGCGACACCCAAACAACATAATAAAAAGTGTGTGTGCCAGTGTGTGTGTGTGTGTGGGTGTGGGTGTGTGCAAATGAATTTCTTTCTCTTTTATTATGTTTTTGCACACACACATACACATGTACACATGTATTTATATGTATTTGTATTAAGTTGTCATTACGTGACTACGGACACAAGATTTATTATCATTTGCGTGCGTGTGTGCGTGTGTCCCTCTCTCTCCCTCTCCCTCTCCCTCTCACTCATTCACGCTCTGTGTCACTTTGCTATTGGAAATATACACACACACACACACACTGCTGTGCTTTATAGCGGATACTCACAGTAACTTGTTGAGCAAACTCAACCTTCGGCTGGCCGACCAATTCAATAATATGAACCATATGGAACGATTTGCACTGGAACGTTGCGAGAAAAATTTTCAATTTTCAATTTTTATTATCGTTGTTAATTGATGTATTTTTGCTTTTTGCCTCAGTTCTGTGTTTATTGTTTTTGCTTATTAAATATATATATATATGTATGCATATATATTTTTTTTTGTATTTATTTTTGTTTGCTAATTTTTCAACACTTTTTTTTTGATTGCGTTTCTATTTTGTTTGCACTTGAGTTCTTCTTATTCTCTTCCTCTCTTCCTCCTCTCTCTCTTTCGCTTATTTAATGTACATATATGTATATAGATTTTTGTTGTCGTTGTTGTTGTGCGTGTGTATGTAAATTTATCTTATCTGTGTTTTCCAGTATTTAAACACACACGCTTATGTTGTTTTTGTTGTTTTTTGTATTTTGTTTTTCTAAAAATGAATATGATTATTATTATTATCATTATTATTGTTAAACGTTTATTTCGTTCTGCTGCTCTCTAATGTCTCTAATGTTTAATCGAGTACAGTTAAGCAGCGATTTCTTTAATGTGCTTTGATTTATATTCGCTTTGATGATAAGGAAAAAAAAGGAAATTTATTGCTTGGAAACTTTGAATATATGAGAAATTTAATGGATTTGTAGAGATAAGCGAAGAAGAAGAACCTGAAAGGTGAGCAAAATACTATCTCATATATACACCAAATTTTATTGCTTGAAAACTTTAAATGTATGAGAAATTCAATAGATTTCTTAGAGATAAGCTAGGAATAAAATTGATGGGTAAATCCTATATGAAAAGAAATTTGATTTTAATGAAAGGATTGAAATATCTTCAACTAATATCTCATTTATAAACATCGATATTAAAATTGGTGTATATTATATATATATTCCTTAATATTATCCACTATATATAAGTAAATATCTCTCAAAAAGTTACGAATAATCTAAAGCTAAATAACAAAGACTTTAATATTTTTATACCCTGAGCCAATTGAAACACTCAATATCTTTAAGACATAGAAACTTGAAATAATATTATTAAGGAAAATAAAAAAAATCACTTTGTACATTATTTTAATAGCAAAATTGAAATTCTTTATGATTGTTAATAATAAATTGTTTTTCTTTTTTTTTATTTATAAAAAATAACTGTTTTAGCTTTCATTAACAATAGATACTATTCAAGAAAAAATTTTCTTTAAAACAGCTTATATTAAATACAGCCAAATATTTGTTTTTTAAATCTTTTTTTTTTTCAAATCTCCAAGCACAAAATTTTTCTAATAACTTTTAAAGCAAATAATTCAAAGCACTTTTTCTACACTAAATTAATTTTTTTTAAAACATTTTCAAAACCAATTTATTTATTAAGTCTGAAATATAAAAAATTTTTAATTTATATGTTTACAAATTTAAGTCATCTTTCTTTAATTTTGAAACAGTTTTAAAAATAGCTGTGAGCTTTATTAAAGCTAAAAACGAGCTTGGCTACAAAAAAGTTATTAAATAAATTACAATACTTTTCTGTTTCAATTTAAAACATTTCTTAAAAATTTCTAACTTTGTTTATAATTATTCATTTAGCAAAAGAACTTTTCTTTCTTTTCAACTGCTCAAAGAAAAGCTCTCTTAAAGCTAGCTTTTGCTCTTTAAATTGAATCAAAAATTCGAATTCATACTTGCACAAATTTTCCAAGATATATTTTCAAGCACTCACAATTTATAAACAATTTTCAATTTGGCGTATGAAAAAAGAGAAATATGGTCGGAAATTGAGAACCAAAAGAAAATTAAAATAATTGCAAATATCAGGAACTAGCAACAAAAGTAACATAAAAATTCTGCCAAAAAAAAAAAAAAAAAAAAAGAGAAACGAAAAATTGCATAAATAAAATCTATATAAATATGATATTATATATTGATCTACTCGATATATATATTCTTGATATATATATGTATATATATGTATTTATATAAATATCTATATGTAGCTATGTTTGCCAAGATTTGAGAGCAATAATTGAATTTTATAATATCTTAAGATTTTTCAGCTCAAATTCAAATGTAAATTTCAAATTCTCAAATTCAATTTTCACATTCATTTTAAATTTCCAAAATTTCAATTAGAAAAAACTTTTGTTTTACACTTTTCCACACTTTTCCATTTTCATGTGAAACAATTTTCCAATGTTTGTTTACATAGGAAAATTGAGAGAAAAAAGAAAAACAGGCAAATCAAATTCAAGAAGAGTAAAAAATAGAACAGAGAGCAAAATCAAGTGAGTTTTTTTACTCTATTTTGTTTACAATTTGTTTTCCAATTATTTTTTGTTTGTTTATCAAATTTTTGGGTTTATTTTGGGCTCTAATGAAAGAAAAATGTTCAAACATGGATCGAAAATCAGTTTAAAGTGTTTGAAAATACTCTGGGAAAAACTGTGTAAAGGTAAATTTGAAAAAAAAGGAATGTCTATTTTCGAAAACTTTTGCTGCTTACTTAAGTTTTTTTTATTTTTTTTTATTTTTGTTTAACAATAATAAATTTTAGTTATATTTTGTTTGTGATTTGATAAACTATTTTTTGTTGTTTTTTTTTTTTTGGTTGTTTGTAAAGTTGTTTTGTTTTGGTTGGCTGGCGAATTTGATTTGATTATTAAATTGGTTTGATATATAATTTTTGTTTTATTTTTATTTTTTGGAAATATTTAAGCGAATTTAATATAATATATATATATATGTGTGTGTGTATATCTATATTTTTGTGTGTGTTTTTATTTATTTATTATTAAATTATTTCGATTAGTATTATATCTTTGTGTTGAATATTTTGTATTTATTTTGAACAAATGTCACACGACAGACAGTCGACGAGAATCATACGAAATATTCCGACTTAACTACACAAAACTCAATTTCATACTGAATAGTGAATACGGAAAAAGGACGGCGCTTGCCAAATGCGAGAAGTGTGGATAGAAGACGAAGCAGACCAACGGTTAACAACGGCCGACCACGAGCCGAGCACGAACGAACTTACAACAAATACCGAACGAACGAACGTACGTACGAAACTCACGACCAATTCGAACCAGCGAACGCAACAGCCGGCAACGAACGAGTAACGGTAAACAAAATACACGTTGCCACTTTATGTGTGCATGTGTGTGTGGGTGACGGTTCGGCTCGTAAGGCGAACAGTACGAACCGAACGCAACGCGTTGGCCATTGGCGAGAGCCATCGAACATGTGTGTGCGCTTGTGTCTGGTTCGAAGTCGAACCAAAACAAGCAAAAACACAAGCGCCAAACGAAGGGCGCACGAAGTCACGTATGCTCTACGAATCAAATAAGTTTCTGATAAGAGATAAATGATATATAGTATGTACAATTGCCAGTCAAATATTGCCAATATAATTTTTAGAAATTTTAAAAATACATCAGCATTACTAAAATACAATTTTCAAATTAGCTACATCTCAAATTCTTTATTTTTTATATTATTAACAAAAAATCACAAAAATTATCTTATTAGAATCTCGCCACATTGTAACATCCAATTAGATATTACTGTCATACCAATCGTACAATCTATAGAGCATCAACAAAAACACAACCGAAGAGCAGTGAAACGGTAAAATGACGAGACGAATAGCGGCACATTGCACATGGGCTGGCCAAACGAAAAACGGCGGGCGGCTGGAAAATACAACACAAGAGGCCTAAGGGAAAATCTACTACAACACGATGACGAGTGCACGACGAGTGGCGGGCGGCCAGTTCGCCTGTAGTCGTAGCCGAAGCACGCGCATCTTACGCTCTGCCGCGCGCTCTCTCCGCTCTCCCAAATGCTTAACGTTGGCTCCGCCAACCATCGACATGGGTGCGAGCGAGCCGGCCATAGTTTAGTTTCGCCTTAGCTATGTAAGGTGTTTTGTATAGTTGAGCGTAGTGCATCTGAGTGGGAGAGCGCGAGAGCGAACGCGTGGCTGCCATGTGCCGGGCTTACTGGCTGGCTGCCTGCCTGGCTGTTTGACTGCCTGGCTGCCTGCCAGGCCACCAAGAGAGAGAGACAGAGCGCGCAAGAGAACGAGAGAGTGAGGCAACAGCGGGTGGGGGTGTTATTATGAAGCCAGCAAATATTGCGCGAGTGAGCGGGCTGCAAGAAAATAGCAAACATGTGCGCTATGCCTGATTTTGCGCTTGCCTTTGTTTTGCTTTTTTGCTTTTGCATTTGCCGTTGTGTTGTGACTGGAAAATGCCTTCGAATTTGCATCGGCGACTAGCAGACAAAATATTTATTAAGCACATGACTCAAATTGTGCGATTAACGTACGCACGAACAACAACAACAAAATAGAGTAAAGCAGCAATATAGACAAACATGCTGTTATTTTTGCTTTATTTTCATACACACACACACCCACAGGCACACTGGAAGTTTGCGCCAATAAGAGCGCCTAAGAGAGCATTAAGAGAGCGCTTAAAGAGTAACTAAAGGGGCAAGCCACAATATTGTAACACAGCTTATCAACACGAAGATAATAACGATGATGATGATGATGATGATGATGACGAAGACAGGAAGAAATTAATATGCGAAACGCAACAATTTTGCCAACTACAAAAACAACAACAACTGCAGGCGGCGTACACAAAAAGTGCGTCGCTTAAAGCCGGTAAAAAAAGAGTGAAGAGTGCAAAAGCAAAAAATAACTGTAACAAAATAAGAAGAAGAGCAATAACAACAATCACAGCAGTGCGAACATGTGAACAATGGGGCGCGGTTAGAGTACCGTTGATTTTTCTTATTTTGCTTTTTGATTTGTAGCTTTGAGCGTAAGTGGAAGCGAGATGGGGATACTAAGAGGCATTTCTGTTAATTGTATTTGCAATTCACTCGCTTCACTGTTCGTGAATGAACTGTTATTTCTTGGACCACCCGCCAGCTAAGTCTCCCGCACATAATACTATGCTCCATCCATCAGTTTAGCCATTCATTGGAGGCTTCACGTTAACTGTAACCTAACAACCTGCCACATCAGCAATCAATGTCTGCTCAGCTGCCCAGACGCCCGAGCCCCGCCACTGCCCCTGCCTATGATGTTGCCCGTTGCGTAGATGCGTGTGTGTGTGTGTGTGTGTGTGTGAATGTATTTGTGTGTCACTAGGATACGCAAAAAGCATCACGCGCCACAATCGCATCAGCGGCAGCAGCAGCAGCAGCAACAAACGGCGGCAGCGACGGCAGCAGCAGCAGCAGCAGCGGCAGCAACTAGACCCACAATTCCAGTTCACGTTTTTGAGACTCTTCGCTATCGCCTCATCCCAATCTGTGTCTCCGTCTCCTGCCATTCGCTTCAGCGCGCGTTGCCTTGGAGTTTTTCAATTTGATATGCTCGACCGATTTTCGCTCATTTAAAGCGCGCGTTGCCAACTGTGTTTTTGTTATTGTTTATATTGTGTGTGTGTGTTCTATGCGTGTGTTCTATGTGTGTGTGTGCGTTTTGTGTGTGTTTTGCCCGTTGCGCTTGTCGTCGCCAATTTATCGCATTTTTACTTTGATTTTGCGTTAATTTTTCGGACAGCTCGAGTGGGAGTAATATTGTCCCCTGACCTCCCATCTCCCTCTCCCTCTCCCTCTCTCCCTCTCTCACTCTCCTGCTGTCCTAGCTTGTTGTGTGCTTAATGCTAAATGCCGTGTTGTTTTCTTTTTTGTCTCTGTTGCTTTTACTGCTTTCTCTATTGTTGTGCGTGGAAATATGGCAGGGCAGTCAAGTGTTAAGACGAATCAGCCTGTCAAGATGAAACGGATGATAGGGTATCAATTGAAGAGATACATATTGCTCAAGATGGAACGAAGCTGTCAGATAGATAGATACAGAAATAGATAGATAGATAGGCAGATAGAGGAATGCTCATTAGAAATCACTTCAAATGAAGCGGCTCTGAATCGGTTATTAATAATAAGAATACAAAATTTGGCTAGAGATGGAGAGAAACTACAGGAGTTTGAATTAGAGAAATTTCAATGAGAGATAGCGTAATGTTAAACGGTTATGAATCGGTAATTCTTGATAGGAGAGCGAAAGATACGATTTGAGTATGTTAGATATATTGTATTCAATAGAATTCAAACAAATTCTATCAGCAAGACAGTTCAGATGTTTTTTTTTAAGAAACCAATCGGTTATAAATCGGTTATATAAGCAAATTAGATTTCAAGTAAATGGGAAATATAACTTTTTAGATTTTTTGAAGATATGAGAAAAGCATACTCCAAGTTCTGGACTCCTAGAGTATACCATCACATATAACCCAATTTGCAGCGCATGCCGAAACGGTTAAGCAACGTTTTTCCTTCATTATACGAATATATGACTCAATAAACTGCGCGGGAAGCCTTTAAAACTCCTCAAGTCTATAACAAAATTTATCATTTGCTTACGCATTATCTAAAGACCAATTTCTTTTTTACAACGCACGCACACACAGATACACCTACACATATATGTGTGTATACATGTGTGTGCTATATATGCTTATATAATCGTATCTACAAGTCGTTAGACCGGGACGGGACACTCAAAGCAGAAGCTTTTATGCATCGCCCGGCTCACAACACAGCAAAAGAAAAAAAAAATTACTGACTGCGAGTGCGAGTAATAGGCGATGCCTTAATTCACAATAGCCCAACCACCCCGCCCCCAGCATCCCTGAGATATGTTCGATATTTATGCGAGAATCAGGCGATAAATCTAAATTATATGGAAAGTGCTAAAGCCAGACGCTACTGACACCGAAATGAACTGTAAACGCGTTAGGGTCAGCCCATTATTATGATGATTATGCCTGCAGGCCTCCATTCCGATAGCCCAAATATGGCCTACTTAAGTGGACAGCTAATTAAAATCCAAATGAACTCACTTTTATAGCTGTATATATAACTGTATACATATATTGAGTAGGGCACAAATGAAACTGTTGATGCTCTTTGATTATCATATAATTAGCCAAAAAAAATGTAGAAGTAGAAGAAGAAGAAAGTTTTGCTACATTTGTCATCATCCATCAAAGATGGTGAGCGAGGGAGAGAGAGGGAGAGAGAGGGAGGGAGAGGCAGAGAGCAACTAACGTGCGACAAATCATAGCATACTTTTTGACGTTGTCATAAGTTTAACCCACACACAGAATGCGAATATCATTTGATGGGTTTCACATTTTGGGGGTTACAGATACGCACACACAGACATATATATATATATATATATATATATATATATATATATATATATATATATATATATATATATATATATATATATGCACTAATATGTATGTATATCTGTATATAGCTGTATAATTTCTACAACTCTAACGCTTGGCTGTCATACATGTCGCAAATTTCATTAGAATTGCTGTGTCGTCAAGTTTTCGTACCGCTGTCAGCCCGAAGGGCCCATCATCAACAGCAGCAACGGCGGCAGCGGCAGCGGCAGCATCAACTCTCTTGTGGTCGAAAATTAATGAAAATTTCATAAACTGACGGCCTAACAGACCAGGAACTAGAGTTGAAATGCCTATGCTACATATGTATATACATAAATATGTATATATCTATATATGTATATCTGTTCTGTGGGCTGCCATCATAACTTAATTAACAGCCACAAGCCAAGGCGGCTTTCAATGCTTTGATAACTAATACACACACACAAACATACACACAAACATACATATGCATACTTAATTCGTGCATCTTCTCTGATAAAGTTATAAATAGTATTTCATATTTCATATTTCGCTTGAAAAACTATGAACCGTTACCATATAGCATAGAGCATATAGCATATAGCATATGTTAAGCCTAGCGACAAGCAACCCTTTAACCCTTATTTGCTTCTTTTTTTTTGTGGGTAGTTTTTACCCTTCAGCTGCTGCCCAACACGTTCTCATCATAATATTTCACTTGAAGGTCCTGCCCAAACAACCTACGCCCAAACACTTACATATTCTCTCTCTCCTTCACTCTCTCTCTCTCTTTCTCTCTCCCACTCTGTCGCTGTGTTGATAAATTGGTGACAGCGTATAAATTAAGAAATTGTACACTAATTGCGGAAAAAACTTGCTGCTGCATACTTTCGGGCGGTTGCTACTTGAAAGGCGGTTTGCAGGATGTGGGGCCTTGGTGGGGGCGTGGCAAAAAGTGCGTGAAAGTGTTGCCGCATTGTGTAAAAGTTTTATTTATCGATTTTGTTATTGTTGTTGGCCCGCAGCAGCAACTTCAATTCCAATTTGATGCTGAGCAATTTTTAAAGCATACATTTTGGCGTTTTGGCTTCAGCCTCAGCTTGGGCTTCTGCTTCAGCTTCTCAGCCTCAGCTACGTCTTCGGCTGTTGCTGTTGCTTTTGAAGTTTGCACAACACAAAAACCGCAAAATCTAATTAACGTGGCGCCAGCTCTTGGCTTTGCCGTTTGCCCACAGGCTGCCTAGAAAGAGAGAGAGGGAGAGATACAGAGAGAGAGGGAAACAGATGGGGTTACTTGGCTTCTGTTGCTGGCGTTTAAGAAGCTGCCTGTTTGCCGTTATTTTCTTCCATTTGCTATTGCAGGTGGCAAAGCCAAAAGAAAAACCGAAAGTGTTCAAGTGGGCGGCAAGGGGCAGTGGGGCGTGGCATAGTGCAACTGCCAAAGCCAGTTAAGGAGCTAATAGTCAAAGGCTGGTCAAAACACTCGCTCGGCAAAGAAGTAGCCATAGGGCAGAGTTTGTAGTCGCTGAGATCTGATGGAAGATTTTGATACCTTTTATTACGATACAAAAAAAAAAAAAAAAAAAAATGTAAGCAAATATTATTATTATGAATTTTTAAATATTATAAATTTAAATAAATTTAATGTTGAATCGAACTTTCTTTATATGAATATGAATATTTTATGGGCTTACTCCCTTCAGCCTATTACATAGATTCATAAGACAAACCATTTGAATATAAATTGCCTTGAGATTTTATGTTTTTAATTCGCTCTAATTTATTGTTATTAATGTTGTTAATATTTTTATAAAATTTGATAAAGATCTACATATATTTTCAAGCTTTTATAGAGCTAATATTAATTTTAATAATAGAAACATATTTGTTCATTTTTTTAAAATTAAGTTTTAATATAAGCGGAATTTGTAGAACATTTTATTTTTATAAAAATATTGTCAAAGCCTTTTATTAAAAAAAATATATATATACTAATAATATTATATAATATAAGAATAATATTACATGACCAATTTATACCATTTTTGTATTCCTATTAAATTTATATAAAATTGAAAAAGTGTATTTCAGCTCTATGTTTTTCTTCAAACTCAAACCTAAACTGTTAATGCCCATTTTTATTTAAGCTACAAATATATAATCTAAATAGAGTATAGTATAGAATATAGAGTATAATATAGTGTCCGTTTGATAAAGTTATAAAGTGTGAAAGGCTCAATTTTAATTTTATCTTAATTATTTAGAAGACTCTGCTGCTAACGTCTTTGCTTTTTTTTTTCAAACTTTCGAATGGCAAGATAAGATATATAATATGTATATAAAGCATTAATTAATAGAACAGTTGTCAAGATGATATTTTGAAATGTAATGAAACATGGAGTATCATTATTTGTATTCCAGTTATTTTATTTCTTAGGAATTTTGTGTGTTAGTTAAATGCCAAAGCGGCCTGCGCTGCTTAGCTATAAAAACTTGATACTCTTCGGCCCGAACTCGGAAATCTGCTTATAAAAAGTATTAATACTTATATTACAATAAATATAGATATACATTGATATCCATAAGCATTAACAGCTCTTTAAGCAGCTTTTATTACCGCCCAATCACAACGATTACTTCACACTCTTTTCTTCCACTCCACTTTCAATCTCTGCAGCGCCACTTAAAGCTAGAGTCACTTTTCTTTTTTCCTTATCTTGTTTTACATATTCACTGCCCTGACCACTTCAGTCTCCCTTTCAGCCCAGACAGTTGGTGTCATCATAATCATTTAGTCATTAATATGTCTGACTGGCCACGGGGCGAAGTTTAGCCGATTTTTGGTCATGTGAGGCGCGCTCGCTTTGCGGTTTGCTTTTTGTGTTGGGTTCATTTGCGGTGCTGCTGCTGCTGCTCTGCTCTGCTCTGAGCCAATCCATTGAATTATATGGATTTTTGCCTGAATAATATATGTGTGTAGATATGTATGGGCATATGTATGTGTGTGTGTGTGAGCGTATTCATTTGTATGTATTTTGTTGCCACCCTAGCCTAACATTTCCGCATTTTTATTTGTCTTTCGCTGCCTACTGTGTATGTGTGTGTGTGTGTGTGTTTTGTTTTGCTTTTCACACACACACACACAGAGGCACATTCATATGTGTGTGCCCCTTCACAAAAATGTTGTTGTTGTTGCTTCTTTTCAGTTTTGCGCTCTGCGCTGTGATTGACGTTCGTTGCCTTGGCTACATCAGCCAAAAGACTCCCCTTAAGACTGCCCAAGCTCTTGTTCTTGTTGCTGTTCTTGTTGTTGTTGTTGTTGTTTGTTGGGGCACCTACACTGGCACAAATCATCTGGGCGGCACCCAACAACAACATTGAATGGCAGCCCAAACATCCAAACATTTCACATTTCACATTTTGCCTCTTTTGCCGTCTGCTTTATGTGCGCCACAAATACAAAGTAAATCTCTCTGTATATGTATGTGTGGATTCCCTATACACACACACACACATAAACAGGCATACCCTAGAGCCCATATACATATACATATATATATATATATATATTATATGTAAGTAAGTACTCTAGGCCCTTTTATATAAGTACGTGCCCTCGTCTCTCAATCTCTGTGTGTATGTGTGTGTGTGTCTGTGCTGCTATCTCTCCATGCATTTTGACATACTTATGTCGTTTCATGTTTTCGCTGATTTTGCACAAAAAGTTTTGCGCCACGTTTTTCCATTTTTCGGCTCGCATTGAAAATAATTCTCTTTTAGGCTACCCTGCCCCGCAGCCGCCCCCTCCCCCGACATTCGCTGTCGCTGCCTTTGCCCCTCTTTCCATCATGCTCTTCTTTTGCTGCCACAACAACTACAACAGGCTTTGAGGCGGCGCTCTTAATATGCCTTGGAACAATACGGCGGTGCCTGCCTGGAAAGTGCGCATGTGTGTAGTTGAGCTTGTAGGCAATTCGCCGCGTTTTAAGGCGAATTCACGGGTGGGGAGAAATTAAATGCTAAATGCTTGCGACTGGAAGGAAGTTAATGAATTGTGCGTGTTCATTAATCAAATAAATAAAATAATAATAAATATAATAAAGA
This sequence comes from Drosophila hamatofila, assembly GCA_035045345.1. Taxonomy (NCBI): domain Eukaryota; kingdom Metazoa; phylum Arthropoda; class Insecta; order Diptera; family Drosophilidae; genus Drosophila; species Drosophila hamatofila. The sequence continues at coordinate 10,775,991 of JAWNPA010000052.1, read as the reverse complement.
AAACTAAAGTAATATCTAAAAAAAGGAAAAAAAAAATTAAATACTATTCTAGAAATATTGTTATTTACGGAATATATTAAAAAATGTAATTCTAATTTCTAAAGCTAAAAAATTGTAATATATATTCATATGATACAATTAATTTACTATATTTATATACCTAATTTAAAACTAAATAAACTGATATTAGTTAAAATAGTTAATATTTACAAAATAAAAACTAATAATAGTGGCTTCTTATTTTGTTGAATTTTTTTTTTATAAGCTGAATAATATGATCAAAACCTTTATGCATCAGAAGAGTATTTAAAACTATTTAAAATAAAAAATTAAAAAATTTAATTTAATGATTTTACTTTTATTATTTTTTGACTGTTTGCTTATTTTGAAATTTTTTATTTATTTTTTTTTTAAGAGCATAAAAGTTTTATCGGAAAATTATAAATATTTATTAGTTTTACTAAATAAAACTACTATATAAATATCAACATATTTTTTATATAATAAAATATATATTTTTTATAAGCTGTGTTTTTATTTTATAATTATCATTTTAAAATATATTTTTTAGCCTGCCCTCAACATTTAGCTAGGGGCAAGTTTGATTCATTAGCAATTCCCAATAAATTTCCCTTAAATTTCCCCACTTGCTGTGAATCAGTCTTAAGGCTAGCTTTTACCCCTGCACAAGTTTACTGGTACTTTTTTATTTCTCAAGCGTTTCCCCAGTTTACTCTGCTCCCAGCTTACCCCTCTTGGAAAGTTGAGTAGGTTTTTGGCCACTTTTCCCCAGTCGCGCGAAAAATTAAAAAGACGTGCATATTGCGCCGCTTGTGGCATGGGAAAGGCAACGGCAACGGCAATTGGCATGGATATGGTTATGGTTATGGGAATTGCGGCATCATTCATACATAAATAGCTCGAGACGCACAATTGCACGCTCTGACGCGCCACGAGCTGTTCTATTAATAGGAGCCGCTGCTGTTGCCGCTGTTGCTTCACTGTTGTGTGTGTTGTTTACAGGCAAACGCTGGCTGGCTAATGATTGGCATTGAATGCGGCGTCCGGTGTGTCGGAAACGAGAGCTGGGAACGTGCCACAAACTGTGGCAGCCGAGTTGGGTCGACTCCAGTCGAGTTGAGTTGAGTCGAGTCGAGTCGAGTCAGAAGCAGTCAGCAGTCAGCTAATTATTCTAATCAGCGGCAGGCAAAGCAATTGAACTGCTGTTGAACCCAGCTGGGGCAGCAGCGGCAAACAACTGCCACATGTGGCACACTCTGCTCTTTGTGGTTGTGCAGCAGTAAAAAGTATCTGCCAGATACTTGTTGTTGTTGTTGTTGTTGTTGTTGCCGCACACAAATCACAAACAAACAAATTGCCACGATTCTCTATTCAGTATTTTGTATAACAAAGTTGCGGCTGTCGTTCGTTTTTGAAGTTGAATAGTTTACCCCTCTCACTCTAGCACACACTCTCCCTCTATCTCCCTCTCTCTCACTCTCTCAGGTATTCCCATCAGCGATGCGTGAAATTTGACTGGACAAAGCATGCAATGAGCCATGTCATGTGGTGCTGGTTGTGGTTAGCTCTTTGTGGTGTTTGTTTTTCACAGCGCGCTGTGTGGTATTTACTTAGAAACAAAAACAAAAACAACAAAAAGAGAAACGAAAAAAGTGGAATGCGTCCATCATTAAGTAGTTCATATTATTATTATTATTAGCATTAGCATTGGGGGCCGGCGATCTGCATTGCTCTGCTCTATTTATACTCAGCGAGCGATTGGAAACAAATGATTTAGGAATCATTAAAGCGTTTAGTTAAACAAATTTTGAGATGAAATCGGATGATACTATATAAATAGACATAAATTTAGTATATATATAGCATATAAATGTACTAACTAATGAGTGTAGAGCAGATTAACCGATAAAACTGGGTATAGAGAAGGTGAGCTAATTCAATTGATCATGGGAGAAACATAATGAGTAAAGGGTAGAGGGAGTGGGATACAGAGAATAAGAATGCAAGAATATAGAAAAGGAAGAAAGAGATAGATAGAAAGAGGAATAGAGGAGTTATTTAGTAGCAAAGAAAAAGGGGAGGGAAAGAATGATAGAGAAAGAGTGAAGGGTGTAGAGTCTTATGTAGGAAATCTGATTTAGTAGGACAGACGGGAAGATTATGAGTGTAAGTGGGAAAGAGAGAAAAAGAGAGAGAGAGAGAGAAAGAGGAAGATAGGGAACAAGAGAGAGAGAGAGAGAGAGAGAGAGAGAAAGAGGAAGATAGGGAAAAATAGCGACGGAGTGTGAGCTAAAGAGAGATAGACGGAGATAGAGCAAAAGATCCAGAGAAAAAGAGAGAACACAGTAAGAGAGCGAAAGAAATATAGAGGGAGAGAGAGTTCTCTCTCTTGAAAGGAGATAGGCTGAAGAGATAAGGGGACAAGAGAAAATAGATATGGAGAAGATGAAGAACGAACAGGAATTCATCAGAGGGAGAGAGCGAAAGAGAGAGAGAAACAGTCAAAGACAGAGAAGAAGAGTACTAGAGTAAGTAAGCGAGAAAAAGACTCAGAAAGAAAGATTGCTACCTAAAGACTGATAGCGGGAGAGAAAGGGCGATGAAGTGAAAGCGAAAACAATATTATAGCAACAATATTAAAGACAAGGATAGAACACGATAGACAAAGCAAAGAAGGAATAGGTAATTTTGTTATAACAACATTTAAAATGAGAGATTATAAAGAGAGCGACAAAGTGACTAAAAGCTGTAAGATAAATGATATAAGTATCGTAAGAGAAAGAAATAGTTGTCTCATGAATATTTGCACTAAATCATGTAGCAAATGTCAAAATATTACAAATAAATTAGACTCAGGCAGAAAATTAATATAGTCCAACAGGAAAAGGTAATTTCAGATTCAACACGTCTATTTTAAAACATATGAAGAGGAATGCGGTCTCTGCGATCGTTTCGTTATATACATATACAAATACAAAATGCAATAACTCAATTGGACGTTCATTGTTTATTCCATTTGCAATTTGGTCGAATGTAATTAATATTCATATGCATACAGTAATAATTATTATAATCAAATGTAAACGCTGGCCGAGGCACAAATGAACTGCAACCGAAATCGCAGCACAATATTTGATTATAGAAAACGATATGCGATGTGGTACCTGGCCTGGAGTGGCCGAAAGGACGAAAGGACGAGTGGACGAGTTGGACGAGTGGGCGAACCGAAATGGACACGAAAATAATAAAAAAGAAAAAATCTCAGTGAAAAATCAACGCAAATACCAAATGACCATAAAGAACCAATACATGGAAGGCCTATACGTATGTGTGTGAGTGTGTGTGTGTGTGTGTGTGTGTGGAATTCGTGCGCTGCTGCAGCGCAGCAACAAATCAACAGTCGAAGCGTCAGTCACGTCAATAACACAGTTGAAAAATTGTTAAAATTGAATTACAGTTGCAAAACGCGACGGCGATTGCAGCTGCGACGTCGCCGTTGGCAGAGCAAACAGCCACGCCCACACACACACACACACACACTCGAACACACACCAACACACATCAACACACACACGCATGTCAGTCAGTCAGTTGGAGCAGAAAAAAAAGAGGGGTAAAAAAAATCATATCGATGCATATGAAAAACGACAGGCGCAGTGGGCAAACAGGACGTGGCAGGACGACGGGCGAGGCGCCTGGCAAATCTGCATATCCTTCAGCAAATAGACAACAAATTGCAATGTGATATACAGTTGAGCTGCCACTGGGCAAGGCGTAGGTGTGTGCGGGGGGCGTGGCTGTGCCTTGTTGGACAGCGGTGAAAATTGATAAAATGATATTGATGAATTGCACATGGCAACGAAATGGAAAACCAGGAAAAGACCCACCGCCTGCCCTGCCCTGCCCTGCCCACATATGCAACTAGCTCTGTGTGGAGCAGTATTATCTTGCTGCCGCAGGAGTAGAGTCGCTGCCAGAATCCGATCCTGTGCAACATCGTCAACATGGCCATTGTCGCCGCCTCGACGCTGATGATGAAAAATTAGCGTGCGTGGACAACGAGAGACCAGCAGAGATACAGAGAGAGAGAGAGAGAGAGACAGAGAGAGAGGGAGAGAGAGCAAGAGAGAGAGAGAGAGAGGGGCAGCAGCCAGCCATGCGTGCGAATTTACTCAGAGGCACTGTGGGCTGAGCAAGATTAATGAAATTGTCCAGCAGGCCTCTGTCAGCAGGTGTGAGCAGCTGACTGCGGACCTCGAGTGCTGCCCAAGTGCTGGTGCAAGGTGCAAGGACATGACTGCAAACGACGAACGCATCAGACATAAAGGCCTTGGCAATCAGAGATGAGCTGGATATATGAAAAAGGCGGAATTGTGTGAAAGATGACTTACAGAGGGTTGAAATTCGGGTTCGATAAGAGATAAGAGATCAAATTTAGATAGAGTATATTATGGATTGGAGATAGTTGTAGCCAAAAACAGATCTTTGATTAAAAAATATTTAAAAAATATATAAAAATTATTTGATTAAATATAAAAGACTTCATTTGATTTAGTTGAATTGAATACACTTTATAAGCATTAAGATCTAACCAATTGGATGGGAATATATAATGAGAAAGACAGTTAAATGCTTCAGCTGCAGCAGTTTGTAAGGGCAAATACTTGAAATTAATATTATTCTTTTGTTGCATATTCAAAGTAATGATGTGAAAGAAGAAAGAAGAGAATATCAACAGTCACGCTAAACTGTCTAGCCTTGAGTAGAAAATGATTTCAACTACTTTTGCCTTCATTGAGAACCTCACCTAAAGACATAAAAAGAACTTAAGTAGATCCCCTCCCAAACACTTCATATTCAATATATCACAATGGAAGCAGAAACAGACCCAGGCTAAATAGAGCTTACTTAATTTAGCTGCGTGCTCAATTTATGATTACTTGAGCATTAATTCTGATAAAGATTGAATGAAGAGAGAAAATACTATTTACAGTTACTCTAAGCTGTCTAGCTTTTCAACTACTTTTGCCTTCATTGAAAGCCTCACCTAAAGTCATATAAAGATCCCCTCCCAAACACTCCATATTCAATAGATCACAGTAGAAGCAAAGCTTCTGCCCATCCGAGGGCACTCAAGGCACAACAGATCCTAGCTGAATAGAGCTCACTCCATTTAGCTGCGTGCTCAATTTATGATTATTTGAGCATTAATTCCGCTTAAGTCGACAAACTAAGCAAATTGCAATTGTAAACAGCGTCGCGAATTGAATTGCAAGCCAAATTGCATCTTGGCCAATACCACACAGACGCACAGACAGAAGCGAGCCTGAATCAACATGCAAACAGGGATGCCTGATGCCTGTATGTGTATGTGTATGTGTATATCCTCGGATATCCTGCGTATGGCCCTCGGGCCAGTTGCCCGAGCTAAGCCAAGGCATTTGAGTTGTATTTATACGCGCGTGTTTAGTTGCTATGCAACGTGTTTTGGCTTAATAAAGTCAAAATAAGCAAGGCTAAGTAGATAAAGGCCAACATAAATACGCGCACACGCACACATGGACAGAAGGATACACATAGACAGACACACACACACACAGAGACAGACACACAGACAGTTATAAATTCGAGCGCTGTTGATGTGATTTAGTTGCACACCTCGCATCGCCTGTAAGATGGCAACAAATATAACAACAGACGGTGTGTCTGTATGTGTGCAAATGACTTTATCTGGCGTCTGTGAGGGAGGCCAGCATATGTGTGTGTATGTCAGTGTGTGTGTGTGTGTGTGTGTGTGCTGGAGGGGTTCTGCCTGTGCGTGCAACATGTGCGCTGAATGTTGACGTTAATATTAAGAAAAATAAATAACCAAGCTGTTTGTTATCTAAGTTTATATAAAGTGCGCCACACACACACCGACACACACCCCTCCTCTGTAACTGTGTGTGTGTGTGTGTGTGTTTGGCTTGTTTTATTTATAGCAACTACAACAATTGTGCTTTCTGGGCTTTCTTCGTATTAAATAACAAGAACAACAAAAACTGACGCAAGGCGCTTATAAATTTTTTGGCCACACAGCGCCAAATGGTTAAAGGACCACTCAGGCCAATGTGGTCTTACCTGACACGCCCACCCCCCCTCACCTGAGCAGCAAAAAAAAAAAAAAAACAAAGATAATAACAGCGCAATGTGATGAAGTGCCAAGTGAGAGGCTGTAGCCAAATATATAAACATATATATGTATACATATATATATATATAACATATATATATATAAATATGTTTGGCCAAATGGAATGGCCAAAAGGCAATAAATTTAAATACAAATATACTATATAAAACAATTTATATATGGGCTATATAATGCGTGCTAAGCATGTGCAAGAACTGCTTTCAAAATGAAAGCTGTTGGCTTGCAAAGTATTTAATGAAGATTTTAGTTATATATGTGGGATGGGCAAAACAGTTTGTTAAGGGTTTAATTTGTGTAAGAAAGAATATATGAGAATAAATATATATTATTTTTAAATCTAAGGAATTAATTGGGATGTTTTAATATTTATAAAACATTAAGGCTATTACGCTAAAAGCATAGCTTTCAAATAACTTTTGTTAGTTTATTGATGTCTGCAAATAAAATAGTTTCTTTTGTTGAGACTCTAAGAAAAAACTTAGCGATCGCTTGAAATGAAGCAAATAGAATTCTGTGCATTTATGTATGTATGCGACTATTGTGTTCGCTAAACATATCAATAGCGTATATGAAGACCATTTGCATTGACTCTTTAAGTTATTTGCTCACTCACTCACTCCTTCACTCAGAAGAGTCTCATCGTGCAAACGTCAATCGTATTGCTAAACGATGTTCGTTAAAAAAGCGTCACACGAACAGCTCAACCTAACAGCCAATCAGGGCTTGGCTTTCTCATGGCCTGCGGCCAAAAGGCGCCGATTGGCTGATCGTGCTGCCCCCCACCACTCAAAGCTGTCGTCGTCGTCAAACGCTCAACAGAAAACAAAATCGAAAAGAAACGAAGTCTTCTGCTCAGAGTAAGAGCGAGAAAGAGATATTTAATATGACTTTTCGGTTGATCTCGCGAACACTTATTTGCGAGCTGTGGTTAAAATATAATCAAAACAGATTTTAGGCACAGATTTCATTCAATAGCTGCTGCTCGACAAGCTTTGAATGCCGCTTGAAATTAAGCAAAAAGGATTTATATTTAATTGAAAATGTAATATTCAGTAAAAAAAAAAAAAAAAAAAAAATATAGAATATATAAATATAGAAAATATAAATACAAATTTTAGGAAAATTCAGTTTAAGGCAAAAGGCTCTCAAAATATTATATATAATTATATACAATTCATCTATGGGGCAAATTATATTGGGCATCAGCTAAGAATGTTTAAAAGTTGATATAAAATTCTAAACAAAATTTAAAAATAATTCGGCTGCAGGTTTCTGAAACAATAAACTGATTTGATTAGTCTCAACTTGGCAGCATACTAATGCAAATGTTGTAAAAAATATATTAATGATATTTATATTTTATTATGAGCTTCTATGAAGCTCCAATGAGAGAAGTCCTTAAGAAAAGCCTACAGAATATATAAAATAAATAATAAATATTTATTAACAATGCATTGTAAACTACTATACCTAGCTATTCTGTCTGAAGCAAGAAGTTAATGAAATTTATAAAAAATATATAATAGAGGTCTGTATTCATAAAACTTCAAGACATACTCGATTACTGCAACTAAAGCTTAAGAGAAGGCTTTAAAAATACACAGAAAATTGATAAATTGTCTGTAAAGTGTTGTTGTTTTACAATAAAAATACGACAACTTAAAAATAGTTAAAGCTTCTGCAAATACCGAAAGCTGAAAGTGTTTAGCAAATTGTCAACAATCTGCATAAATCAACACAATGTCCAGATAGCAGCTCGGACAGATAGGTAAACACAACTAATTTTAAGATTTAAGGCCAACTGCCAGATTGTCAAGCGAGTGAATTTATTTTCACACCAAAGCCAAATACAAAACAAGTTGAAGCATTCGAATATTTTTGCACACCTTGCAAATTGCCCAAAACAAATAGCGCTGAAGTTGCGTGTGAAAACAGGAAGATAAATTCGAATGACTCAGGCGAATCCTTTCCACAAATGCCACGCCCACCAACTCAGCTCAGTTCAATGACTTTGATAAACGTGGCCACATTTGCAGTTGGCTTTTGACAGACTAACTGACTGAGAGACTGAGTGAATGACGGACTGCCTGCCTGCCTGACTGACTGATTGTCGACAATATTTGATTAGCATCAAAGGTGCGAAAATGCATTTTGCATCTTGGGAAAAATGACTTTGTCAACACGCAAAATTTCGACAAAAGCATGAAGAGAAAAGTGCATATGTAGACATTGTGACAGGCCCTAATCAATCAAACGAGCACATAAATATATGACAATCCCTGACTACCCAAAGCGTTGCGCGCCCCCACAGCAAACCTTTTTAATAATATTTTTGCCACCCTACGGAACTCTGGGTAGGGTTCGCCGCCCCCCGCCTTGAATTCTCTAGCACAAATGACTTGTCAGAGAAAAGCTAAAAAAAATCATGTTGAACATAAGAAAGCGATGCAAGAAATTGTAATGAAAACAAATTGTGAATACTCTGAGATTTTTATTGAATTTTTTTAAGTGTTTAAGACTTTTTTATATTTAAGATTAGTTTAATTTCTATTGGGTATACAAACTTTTAATTTTTTTAATTTTTAGTATTGTTTTGTTTGATTATTACCTAGTGCAAGCTAAGCCTCTCATAAAGTCTACATATTCATGCTTAATAGCTTTTGCAGGGTATATTTATAAAATATTATTTTTGGACATTCTGCAGGAGCATTGAGAAAGGCTTTCCTTCAATTTTATCTTAAATATATACACGACTCTGCTGCTAGCGTCTAGTTCAGTATCGATTGGCACTATAACTAAGTATCGATAACATGATAGCTAAGTATCGATAGTGAACTATAGTGCTTTCCCCTCAAATTCCTATTGCCCTACAACAACCTGAAATACAATTTTCAACTTATTCTATACTCCCTTCACATTCAACTACCACAAACCCACTCAAAAAGTAAACATGCTCAGCTGGATAGCATTTATTTCGAGGGTATACAAAATGGACAGCAGCATTAGGCACGCACTCGCCAGGGATTTGAGCGGACAGCCGAATTTCACTCACCGTCCAGCCTGGCCTCAGCTAAGCATAGGCAGGTCTAAGAAATTGCCAAATTTAATAAACTTAAAAGGGTATGCATGTGTGAGTGTGTGTGTGTGTGTGTAGGCTGTCAGATACACACACACACTCAGACACTGAGAACACACTCATGTAATCAACAACAACTTGAATTGTCAATAAAATTGTGATTTCTAAAGGCTGGCAGATTATTACATACATTGTTTGGGATGGACCATAAAAGTGTTCGCTTTAAAGAGCACCTTTTGCTTTTGCACCTGTAGTCGGGCGCCTCAAAATATTTATCGTAATGCGCGTCTATAGGCTAGGCAGCAGCTGGCAGCTGTATAACACGTACCACACACACACACACACACACACACACACAAGCACAAGCACACACACATACACAGAGCCACCCTAAAATGTTTATAATAAAGGAAATTGTTGGCAATTTGGTGGCTTTTGCAGTTGTCTAATAAAACTAAGTGGGCGCAGGAACAGGCGCACAGATAAACGAAATTGATATTTAATGCGAGCGCCCATACAGTCAACTCCTGCTCCTCCCACCTCCTCCTGCCTCATCTCCTTCAGCTCCTTCTTCTTCCCTTCACTTTTTTTTCATTTTGCGCCCGAGTGAATATCCTGTCCAATGGCATTTCATGTCAATGCGAATGTCGCGTTAGTCGCGCGTGGCAAAGCATGTAAATCAATCAGTTCGGCCTGCCTGCCATCCTGCCATCCAGCCAGCCCGCACATTCCTTTGGCAGCGAAAGGGGTTTTACAAAACGCCAGCCTAAATGTATGCATGCATACATTGCCATGATGTATTGATGTACGTCATGCATCATTGATGTAGAAAATGTTTTAATGTTATTATTGGCAGCACACTCAGCTAGTCTTCGGAGGGGAGTGCTGCTACTGCTGCTGCTGCTGCTGCTGCTGCTGCTTCTGCTGGTGACAGTTCAGTTTTATTGAATTTTATTTATAAACTCTCTGCAGGGCGCACATATGCCTGTGTATGTGTGTGAAAGGGTTGCGCAACAGGCAAAACAGTGCGTGCTGAGAGTATGCAACATTTCCTTAAGCTAAACCAAATGGTTTATTAAGTAGTGAAAGGAGTTTGTAAAGCGTAAGGGAAATATGAAATATGTTTATAGTATATACTATATTAGCAGATGAGTTATATAAGATAATGATGTAAACTGTGCCAGTTTTCAGCAACTACTATATAAATAACCAATATGATTATATATAAACATGTCAAGGAATGAACTGATTTTGATGCATACCCCGCAGGCATCTTAGATTCCACTCAAATTTGTTATATTTAATTATGCTCAGCAGACTAAAATGCTGCCTCTCGCACTCTTCGATCGTGCTCCAATCTTCGTTTCGATCGTACAACAATTGCGATTCTCTTCCTCTCAAACCTCGCTGCTTGCACGAATTAATAAGAATTATAAATCCCTCGTATAAGCAATTAACTGAGGTATAGCAATTGAGCAGAATATACAATTGCTTGATAATATTTATAAATATATACAATGAACTACAAAAAATTGTCTTGACCAATTATTAGACACGCAACAACAACAATTCTAATATATTCAATAAAATTCTATTCAATATTCTACATTAAGTATACGCCTCCAAAAACTTCTACCATATCGAAATCCAATTCACAGCTCAGCTCTGTGCAATATATTAAATTCAACAAAAAATCTACAGCATTTTTTCACTTTATAGATCCCGCTATCTTAAAGGCAACAACTTCAGTCCAGTTTTTAAAGACAAACAGCAATCAAATGTGCCTTGATTTGGTTGCTCTCTTCATCAATTCTGATCGGGAGATCAAACGGGCTTATATTCAAATTAATTTCGCATTTCAGCCATTACAAGAGCATCAGGCATAAAGCCCTAGCTCCAGCAAAAGGCTTAAGTAGCCTTTTTTTCTCTCTTTTCCTCTTCCTTTTCTTCTTCTTGTTGTTGCTGATGTTGTTGTTGTTTACGGTGCGTAGCAGAAAAAGTTTCCTCCACAAAGTTTGGGGCCAGCCCGAAACAAGCTACAATGCAAAATATTGATGCTAAATATAAAATTCGTCTCTCTCAATATTTGAACTGGGCTGATATAAGGTAGATAAAATACAAATATGAAAATCGAGAAAGAAACCCACACACACACACAGACGCACACACACACACACTCGTATAGACAGACATTTAGACAGACTTTGATACACAAATTTACAACTTTGTTGGCAAATTTTTTGGGGGCCTCAGTTCGGGCTGGTCTTCGTTTGTCGACTAAAAGTATTGATGAACAGTTGTTTGTTGTTCGCTTGTTGTCGCTGGGTGGCAACTTATTAGAAAGTCCACCCACACACCCACTCACACACGCACACTGACACAATCAACAGCATCGACCATATGCAATGTGTGGGCAAAGTCAATAAAATAAACGTTGTATGTTTGCGGGCTGTGCGACTGCCAGAGGCAGAGTGTGTGTGGCTGTGGGGTTTGGTGTCTGGGGTTTGTCAGAGTGGCGTAAAGGTAGTAAAAGTAAAAGAAAATGTATTAGAAAGAGACAGAGAGAGAGGGAGATGGGAAGTGAGAGCTGCTCTGAATGAGCTTGCAAAGAGTTTTGTAGCGCCAGCCGAAAAGTAGGCAACACATTATGCATATCAAAGTTTTCTTTTTTTTTTTTTGTGGCATTCAAATAGATAGAGTATAGGGATAGTAGGTGAAAGCAATGAAACTGTTTGCAACACTTGAAAAGGAGTTACTTTTGAAGAAGATGTTGAATGTGAGATTTTATTTATACGAACTGGGCATATGGATACCACTCATTGCTATCAAAACTTCGAATTATAAAAAGGAATCCGGTTTATTGTTTATTTATTTTTTGTTTTGTTTATTATTATCAAGTGGAAAGTCTGTAAAAATTTGTCTAATTTATTTAAAGCCAAACCTTTTTTAATTTTTAGAGAGTTTGTCTCACATATTTTTAATTATTATGACAAAATCTTTCCGGTTAAGCCGCCTTAATTTAGAGTCTAATCGTCAACTTCGTACCTAGGACAACCAACAACAGCTTGAACAGATTGCAGTCATTTTATCTCAGAATAGACATATATCAAGTGACAAATTAATAGACCTAAAATAGTGCAATGATATCTCAACTATACCTAAAAATTACCTATAAAGTTGGAGGACAATAAATAAATAATAAATATACAAAAAAAAAAAAAACTGCTTTTTAAATATATAACTAAATTTTAATGAGATTTGTTACTATTTTATCAATACATATTCATCTACACTTCCTCTCAGTCACATCTCACATATACGTTTCTCTTAGAGAGCATTGATATGTGAAGTAAGCTCTTGTCTTTCTTGTCTTTTCGTTGAAGCAGCTTCACTTATTTTTATGAAAGCTGTGCCCTCAGTGCTTGCTGTTTCTGCTCTTGCTGTCGTTGTTGTTGTTTGTGGCAACTTTTGTGCAGTAAATGGTATTTATGTTGGCTTAGTAAAGTTTGACGATAACGTCGCTACGACGGCTACGACTTCGACGCCCCGTTTAATATCGAAACGGGCTGCAGCGTTGACGACCTCAACAACATCATGTAGAATTACGAGTATTTGAAAAGTTTTACAAGTAATTTATTTAGGCGCAAGTTTTTGAAACGCGCGGTCAGAGCATGTGCTCTGCAAAAGAGCAGAGAAGAAAAGACAAAAAATTACAGAGGCGCCAACGGGAACAGCAACGGGAGTTGTTCCAGTATCGAGCAGCCAGCAGCCAGCAGCCAGAAGCCATCAGCCAGCAGCCGACAGCCGGCAGCCGGCAGCCGACAGCCGGCATCCGGTTCAGAGAGAGAGACTTTGGAGCTCTGTCTGTGCATGTGTTGCGGTTATGTGCAAACAAATATAAAAGTATCCCACCGAAATAGCTTACAAGTACATCAAATTTTCATAAATTAGGCATGCATAAATAAAGCAAAGCCCGAGCAAAACGCAAAAACTTTTTTTGACGGCCAGCCCAACACATGGACCCAAACACCATAAGGCCAACACACACACACACACACACACACACACATACATATACCAGATAAACCCCAATGGAGGTCGTCTACAGCAGCGCCGGTTCCTCGGAGTGTCATGAGCTGGCGAAAATTATGTAGCGCATAATAATTCATCAAAATAATAAATAAAAAAAGAAAAAGCGAAAAAGAAAGCGAAGAAAAGTGGAGCCGCAAGTGAGGAAACGGAACGAACGCAATGTGTGTATGCGCAAATTGCAACAAATTTTCTGGCTAGGGCAAAAATTAAATCAAGTGAAATATTGTTGATGATGTTGCAGACTTTCATCCACAAGCACTTGCCCTCCCTCTCATGACTTTCTCTCTCTCTCTCTCTCTCTCTCTCTGGCTCTCTGGCCAGCTGTTTGGCTGTCTATTACATGTACAGGAAAAACTATAATGGGCCAAATGGACCACAGAGCAGCTGCCAGAGATTATGAAAGCCTGCACGATATATATTCAAGGATGCCCAGGCAAAGGAATGCCAAACAAATGAAACGAGCATGAATAGAGATGAGCGCACATATGCTAAGAGGTAGAGTTCAGCTGAAGCTGGGTCTGGTTATGAGGTGTATGAGCACAGAGAACATGGCATTTAATGAAGATAGCTTTGCAAAGAATCGGAGCTGAATATAGTATATGGTGCTTGACTGCTCTATGTGTGCCAATTGAGTGGTTTTTTAATTCGCACTTGATCGAGTGTAAGTTGAGTTTGCATCTGTGTATCTGTATCTATCTGTATATCTGTATCTGTGTATCTGTATCTGTGTATCGGTATCTCTATCTGTATCTATGTATCTGTATCTATGTATCTGTATCTCTGTATCTGTATCTGTATCTATGTATCTGTATCTCTGTATCTGTATCTGTATCTGTATCTATGTATCTGTATCTATGTATCTGTATCTATGTATCTGTATCTATGTATCTGTATCTATGTATCTGTATTTCTGTATCTGTATCTGTATCTATGTATCTGTATCTCTGTATCTGTATCTATGTATCTGTATCTATGTATATGCAACTATGTATCTGTATCTATGTATCTGTATCTATGTATATGTATCTATGTATCTGTATCTATGTATCTGTATCTATGTATCTGTATCTATGTAACTGTATCTATGTATCTGTATCTATGTATCTGTATCTATGTATCTGTATCTATGTATCTGTATCTATGTATCTGTATCTATGTATCTGTATCTATGTATCTGTATCTATGTAACTGTATCTATGTATCTGTATCTATGTATCTGTATCTATGTATCTGTATCTATGTATCTGTATCTATGTATCTATATCTATGTATCTGTATCTATGTATCTGTATCTATGTATCTGTATCTCTGTATCTGTATCTGTATCTATGTATCTGTATCTGTATCTATGTATATGTATCTATGTATCTGTATCTATGTATCTGTATCTATGTATCTGTATCTATGTATCTATATCTATGTATCTGTATCTATGTATCTGTATCTATGTATCTGTATCTCTGTATCTGTATCTGTATCTGTATCTATGTATCTGTATCTATGTATCTGTATCTGTATCTATGTATCTGTATCTGTGTACCTGTATCTATGTATCTGTATCTATGTATCTGTATCTATGTATCTGTATCTATGTATCTGTATCTATGTATCTGTATCTATGTATCTGTATCTATGTAACTGTATCTATGTATCTGTATCTATGTATCTGTATCTATGTATCTGTATCTGTATCTGTATCTGTATCTGTATCTGTATCTGTATCTGTATCTGTATCTGTATCTGTATCTGTATCTGTATCTGTATCTGTATCTGTATCTGTATCTGTATCTGTATCTGTATCTGTATCTGTATCTGTATCTGTATCTGTATCTGTATCTGTATCTGTATCTGTATCTGTATCTGTATCTGTATCTGTATCTGTATCTGTATCTGTATCTGTATCTGTATCTGTATCTGTATCTGTATCTGTATCTGTATCTGTATCTGTATCTGTATCTGTATCTGTATCTGTATCTGTATCTGTATCTGTATCTGTATCTGTATCTGTATCTGTATCTGTATCTGTATCTGTATCTGTATCTGTATCTGTATCTGTATCTGTATCTGTATCTGTATCTGTATCTGTATCTGTATCTGTATCTGTATCTGTATCTGTATCTGTATCTGTATCTGTATCTGTATCTGTATCTGTATCTGTATCTGTATCTGTATCTGTATCTGTATCTGTATCTGTATCTGTATCTGTATCTGTATCTGTATCTGTATCTGTATCTGTATCTGTATCTGTATCTGTATCTGTATCTGTATCTGTATCTGTATCTGTATCTGTATCTGTATCTGTATCTGTATCTGTATCTGTATCTGTATCTGTATCTGTATCTGTATCTGTATCTGTATCTGTATCTGTATCTGTATCTGTATCTGTATCTGTATCTGTATCTGTATCTGTATCTGTATCTGTATCTGTATCTGTATCTGTATCTGTATCTGTATCTGTATCTGTATCTGTATCTGTATCTGTATCTGTATCTGTATCTGTATCTGTATCTGTATCCGTATTTGTATCTGTATCTGTATCTGTATCTGTCAGTTGATCTTCACCATTCCTGCATTTAATTGCATTAAAAACTGTTCTTATGTTTTACATAGCTGTGCAGGTAACTCAAGATATGATCTATAAAACACATCAGTAATCATGCCTTCAATGAAATTTAAGCAGCATTATAAAGAATTATATTATTATAAGCTTAACTAAAAGTTTCAGATTACTGAACTTTCTCTTAAGACTCTCTCTCTCTCTCTCTCTCTCTCTCTCTCTCTTCTATTTTACTAGATCTCCTACCTGATAGATTTTTGAGTTTTGCTTGCATCTTTAATTCATTAATTTACTTAGGCTTATACATTTTTAAGCCTGTTTATACACAACTTAACTTGGTTGCAGATGGCTTTAAGCAGCTTCTTCTTCTTCTTCTTCTTCAGGCTAAGCTATTAAATAACTTAGTCCATTTTCCATTGAATTCGCAAATCTTATTTTGTTTTTGCTCAACTGATGAAACTCAATAAAACGCAACTGGAAACCCTTTTGCGTGCCATAAGTAAATAAACAGCTTTTGCCATCAATTCAAGTAGCAGCAACACACACACAGATATATATCTTGTAGTGTGTGTGTGTGTGTATAGAGCTGGGCACATCAGTTGTCTCCCATATTAATTACAGTCTTGGCAGGCAGTTTGCGCCGCAGGCAACAACACGGACATGGACATCAACACAGAGAGATGATGCCAGCTCAACGGAGCTCAGCTGACAACTCAGCGTAATTAAAATTAAATCTCAAACTAATTATTATTGAACTAGCATGTGCTGGCCTAGACTAGTGTGCGTGTGTGCGTATGGGTGCATGTGTGTGTGTGTGTGTGTGTGTGTTGATATTGCCCGGCGGTTGTTTTTGGCCAATACGTTAATGAGTTTTGCCAAGGTTGGGCAAAAGTTTAAAGCAATGCGCCAGGCTTAAAACTGAATGCGCGCTGCCATTGTAAATCATATTTACAATGTCTGTGCCCAATTGCCATGTAAATATGAGAGCGCGACATATGTAATTACACCCAATAAACCAACAGCAACAACAACAACAACACTCATTTGTATATGTGTGTAGATTTATGTGTGTGTGAGTGGAGTCGGCACAAAATGGCGTCGTCGTTGTCGACGGCAGTCAACGAATCATTAGGCGACATTTGTTTGCGCTTCACTAATTACAACAACAACAACAACAATTAGAAAGTCCAAAACAACAACAACAACAAGAACAGCTGGCTGGCTGGCAGCAGGCTACAAACAATGGCAACTGCAATCGCACCAAAACAATAAAATCTAATTGGGAACATACACACACCCATACACCCACACACTCATACACAAACATGGCCCAGTCAAGAGAAAGCCCCAATAGACCAACACGTAAGAGCCAAAGAGTGAAAGAGCTAGAGCAGAAGGGTCAAAAGTCGTTGTTCCTTGTGGAAGTTTTTGTTTAAAGTTGTTTTTCTTCTTTTTGCATATGCTACACAAATTTTTAATGGTTAAGAATTTATTAAAGAAACAAAAATAAATGGAAATTTATGATTTCTATAAGAATTTTTTTATGAAGAAGAATAACTCTTGTAAAAGAAAGTTTATGAGCTGTTAAGCTCTTTTGAATAAATAGGAGTTCTTTTTAATGTATTTCTTTATATAGTGTGATATACATTAATCCCACATTTTTATAGCTAAACGATATTCTATGAGATAGATAAAGTGTATTCTATATACATATATTGCATATCTATCCTATATAAAGCACTCATAAAGAACATCCTTATATAAAGCACTCATAAGGAACATCCTTACGATTTATCGAGCCCTCCCACTTTTAGTCATGGAATACCTTTAATGTATATATGAATAATGTATACAGAACAGTTAATGGAGCTTTTATTTATGGTATTCCCATTATATGTATTATAAATACATCTTCAAATTATATACATGTATGTCATTCCATGTACACATATCATAATTGTATTTCACCTCATAAAAAACGCATCAAATCGAAAATGAAATGAGTTTCTGGAACAACCTTTTCATATGCTAATGCAAATGTCAATAATGAAGTAAAATTCCATACAATGTAAACATTCCATGCTAATTGTTTTTGTTGTTGTTTGTTCGTTTCGTTTCGCTTCGTTTCGTTCGCTGAATGTTTTTCCGCTGTCTGTTGTCTGTTGCTGTTGCTGTTTACAGCAGTTGTTTTTATTATGATTCGCATATTTTTGTTGTCAAATGGAGGATTGTTCATAATTTGGTTAGGTATGTATTCCATTCATATATATATTACTTTTTTCTTTCGCTTGGCATATTTGTTAATGCGCTCGCTACTGCTGCATATTTGTGTGTTGAGTGTATGTGTGTGTGAATATTTATTAAGCACACACATACACACACATATACACAAATTTGTGTTATGAACGCTGACTAAATAAACAAAACATTTTTTGGTAATTGAGCGAATATTGCAAACGGGGGAAAAAGTCAACTATTTTTTCTGCCCCCCCCTCGCTGTGTGGGCTGTGTGGTAATTAGTCGAGTGGGCGTGGCCAAATGTTAATAAAGTAGTTTTATGTTGGCTTGTGTAAATATTAATGCGCAAGCAGGTAATTGGACTTGCTTTTTGTGGACACATCAAACAAATTTGTCGGCTGGCCAATGCATATAAATAACATGTGTCGCTCCCACCCACCCACTCTTCCTCTCACACTCTCTCTCCCCCTCCCTCCCTCTCTGTGGCAACAATTAAAGCTCTATAAATTTGTTGAGGCAACTCAACTTCCTGTTGGCAGTTTATCAACCCATTTCAAACAGTTCCAAACCTTTTGTTCAATAACTCGCCTCGCAGCCCCGTTTAATTAGGCCAGCGATACTCGAATTGGATTTTGGACCAGGCCGCGTGCAGGTTCGGGGTTTGTGAACTTTCATCAAACTTTATTTTCGATACGCGGCCACAGATATTGGGCTGACAGGCTGTCCGCTGTAGCCATCGGCAAGTTTTTGATCCTCTGCGTCTCATTCTTTAATTTGACATATTAACGCCGCTACGCGTTTGGCATTTTAAAAAAGGATTTCGCTGCAAAACGCCCCCTCCCTGCCTACCTGCCTATGCTGTGCCACGCCCCATGGCCGTGGTTGCTCCCCCACGCCCACCCCACCCGGAGCCTTTTTCCAAGCCGTTTGTCGTCGTCAGGAAGTGGGCGGGCGTTAAAATCAGTTGAAAGCTTTGCATTTTTTTCTCTCTCATCTTCTGCTTCTTGTGTTTTTCGCCATCAGAGGCATTAATTGGATTTCAATCTGGCGGGGAGCGAGGCGGGGTCGGGACTGATGGGGCTCACTGTTAGGGTTGTCGCTGCGCATAATGAGTAAAGGAAATTTCAACGACTCGGCAAATGTTTCAATTTCATCGCACGTTGCTTTATGCTGTTCCCTTTTTTGTCTTTTTCTATTTTTATTTTTATTTTTGTTTTTTATTTTTTATAATTTTATTTTCATCTTCTTTTTGTTTAGCTGGGTTCAGAGCACATACGCCGACTTTTTTTGCTGTTTCGTTGTCTTCTTTTATGTTTCGACAGTTTCGCTTCGTTTGCGCATTAATTTCGCCAATTTTCACAGGTTTTTCCAAAGGGGTGGCACTTTGAGGTGAGGTGGAGTTGCTTTCGATTTGTCGCGAGGATTTCGTTGTAATTTATTTTTAATTTTGTCTTAAGATCCCGAGGTTTCAGCATCGAGCTGCGTAATTATGCGTCTAATGAGACAACAAAGCAAGCTTAAGCCCACAGACGACAGAAAAAAAGGGTTCTTGTCTAACCCAAAAAATTGTGGGCAAGGACAAATGATTGACTAAGAGATGCCCTGTAAAGAGGTTTATAGAGAAAATGAGAAATACTCTAGGAATATAACAGATAAGTTTGATAAAGAGAAACACTTTGAGAGGTTTGATATATGAAAACCATTTATAACTATTCACAAATATAAAAGCTATTATCAGAGATCTTTCTCTAACTCTACCCATTCACATCTGCATTGCCAAAAGCGTATCTGAAAAATCTTTGTAAACATTTTGGTTCAATTTGCATAATTGCACTGATTTTCCATTTTTCTTTTCGGTTTCGACGCCTTGAAATTGTTGATTAATTGCTCGGACCGCATTCCGAGCTCAATTAACCGCAGAGGCGACTGAAGCGACTGAAGCGAAGGCTAACTTTTGGGGCGGGTTCATTATCGAGCATGAAACTATAAAACTTTTCTCTTTCTCAATTTTTTTTTTTTTTTTTTTTTGTTATTGTTGTTGGAGTGTGGTGTCTCTAGTGCTTTTAATAGCTGACATTTATGGCGTATATGTGGGCGGCAGCTCGAGGAGCTAACGAATAGCAATAATAGCCAAGCCGCAGGCACAACTACATACACACACACACACACAGACAGTTTTTGACCAATTTACTTAATGGCCATAATATTTGTTTAGTCAAAGCAAACAACAACAACAACGAGCGCAGTAGCTCCTGCGTAATGACTCTTGGCCCATAAAAAAACAAAAACACAACAACAAATGCCATAAAAATAATGCATAAATAAAGGCAAATAAATGGCAGACAGAAAAAACATACACAGCGAGAGAAAGAAAGAGTGAGAGAGAGAGAGCGGGAGACAAAGCAGGAAAGACGAACTGAATATAATGCATAGAACGTAGAGAATATAAAATTTGGCGCTCGGCGCTGTCCAATGAATGTCAAATTTGTGTGCCTTATTAATTGTCCACGGCATTTCGAATTTTCGTATGGCACTAATTAAGACGAAATGTTTGGGGCGATATTTTCTCCACGTTGTTGTTGAGTCGCCCACAAGTTCATGAAAACTAATTAGCTACCCTGACAAACCACAAAAATAATAATTAAAACAGGTTTTCTAAATGTGCCTAGATCTGAACTGCACTTAGTACAGATATAATAGATGATTGCTTTATGTTCAGACCCAATTACTATGAATTGATTTGCTATCAAAATATATTGAAGGTTTGTAAGCATTAATCAGTTGATATTAAAGGCATATGTCAAGCAGGGCTTCTATTCGAAATAGATTGTCATGTGTACTTAGTACCATGATTTGACAGTTGAGAATGACTTGTTAAGAGAAGCAGCACAACGCTGAAGACCTGCTGGATTGTGTATTGACCTAAAGATCTTCAATGTGTTCAATCCATAAGTTTTACCCATATTTACTGCACCCTAAAATCTCTTTATTCCCCTTAGATATGTATTCTATGTTAGAATATACCTTTAAAAATATATATTTTTATACCCTGAACCCATTGAAAATGGGAAATCAGGGTATAATGGTTTTGTTAAAAGTATGTAACAGGCAGAAGGAGGCGTGGCAGACCCCATAAAGTATATATATTCTTGATCAGGGCGACAAAAAAAGTTGATCTAGCCCTGTCCGTCTGTCTGTCTGTCTGTCCGTCTATCCGTCTGTCCGTCTGTCCGTATGTTTGAACGCGTCGATTTCAGAAGATATAGGAGCTAGAGACTTGAAATTTGAAACTGTAGGTCCGTATATTGCACGCGCAGATCAAGTTTATTTTTTTATATCGATAACTGCTTCTGATTTTTTGTTATCGATAAAAAACCTTATCGAAAATCAGTTATAAAATTATATCTTCTACACCTTTGAAGATAGAGTCTCCAAATTTAAAATGTAGAATCATGTGTATTTTTAAGATTTTCGGTTTTTGTCATATTTCACCCCCCACCCCCCAAAACACCCCCTTCCCTACAAGTTTGCAAAAAACGTATTTCAAATACTAGAGACTTGCGCGTTGGCACATACACACATTTCAATGTTATATTCACGGTCTAAAAGTTATATTAAGATTGTCCGTCTACAAAAAAAGTTATTAAGCAATTAAGTTCTCAAAGTAAGCCCACATGGCAGCCCATGCCTGTTTATACGTGCGTGCGTATGTGTGTATGTGTGTGTGCATGTGTAAGTAGAAGTGGAACGACGAATTATTAAAATATTAGTTCCTGGAAGGGTTCAGGGGATCTCGTAGTCGAGCAGTCTCGACTAGAGCTTTTTTACTTGTTTTATATTATTATATTATTAAATTATTAAATTATTATATTATTATATAATTATATTATTATATTATATTATATTAACTTTTTTCTGTTTAGATTAAGTTGCCTAAAAGGTAGCAAAAGTTAACCTGTATATATATAATTATCTAAAAATAAATAATAAGATAGATTTTTTTTTTTAATTTTTTTTTATTGCAGCTTGTTGTCTATGACTCTATAGCGCAGTCATCGCTAAACCTTAACTTATATGTGGGCTAGAAGCCAGTATTAACATCTGATTGATTTTAGAGTCTGTAGAAAGAACATTAGCCAGAGTTATTATATCCCAAATATCACCTCTCACCTATTATACCTAGACATATATACTTGTTATTTTGATTTCTTCAATCTGTTTCCTATTAATGACCTTCTGCATAGAGATTGAGAAACATTTAGTATATATAAGTATAATTTAAAGATTTCTATATTGATTAGCTGTGAGCTCTACAAAGAGTCCAGTTCTCAACTTTCCATGCAGCAACTCACATCTTCTCTCGTCCCACTTCCATTCGACAACCAAGTACTACCAATATATTTGGCAGCGAGCAATATAAATCGTCTATAAGCTTAACGGCTCTTGTTGGCAGTCTAATCACTGTCAATGGCTCTGTAATTGCGCCTTATTTAAATTACAAATTTGGGAAACAGAGCAGGAGGCGAGAAGGCTGGCAGGACTCGAGCATAAGTTCTGGCCGCATGCCACAGGCAGGAAAATTTAAACTCTAAACAGGCGCAACAAACGGACAGGCGGACCACAAAAATCGGGTCATCTCGAATGACAAATGTGGAGCGTATCGCCTGTGAATGAGAATTTCTATAGTATGTGCATTGGGTTGATTGTGTAGAATGCAGACAGCAGCGAACAGCCAACAGCAATTCGGTCCATATGTTTTGGATGCTGTATCCGGTTGCCGTTCGGGTTGACTTTCAAAATGTCAAATACATTAAACGTTCATTTGCGTGGTGAGGTGCGCTGCAAACTGCAAACAGCCAACTGCGAACTGCGAGCTGCGAGCTGCGATTTGCGATTTGGTGGCCAACCAGCCACAAAGAGATATAGCAGCTGATATAGCGAAGCGGCGGACTGGCATGGGCCAAAAGGTGGCCAGAATGAGCAAAAGAGTCGTTTAGTGTGCGACAGTTGAAATTTACCTTTTGGCCATAATGACATCACGTACACAAAAGGTGTGCGTTCTGTGCCCTCTACGCTTGCCACAAACACATATGCCAGTTGTTGCATCCTTTTATGTGTGCGTGAAAGGGTGTGTGTGTGTGTGTGTGTGTGGGTGTACTAATGTGGTTGTGTGCTGCTGTGGCTAGGGCTCAGCTAATGTGTATCCAAAATGAAGCCAATGGACAATCACATAAAACAAATTACACGAAAAACTTCGGCCAAAGCCCAGAAAAGTATGCTACAAAATGCAACTGCAGCCGGCACAGCGCCATTTGATTGGAATTTTGAGCGCATACTGAATACAAAACACACTGAAAATGTGAATTTTCATTTGATTTTTCATATTATTGAACAAAATCAACTGCAAGTCTTTGACTATTTTGACAGTCAAAGCTTTAAACTGGGGTTTGTGTATGAAATGAGTAAATTTCAATTTTGTTTTTGTTAGGTTTGTATAAGAAATATCAAGTTGAAGATAGGAGAGATAGTCTTTTGATGCATCAATATATAAATATATATACTTGAAAATGTAAGAGGATATATAGATGGTCTTTCATGCATTAAATATATTTAAATTTCGATTGACTTTTAAGTTTTTCATTATGTTTATCAACTTGAAGATAGGAGAGGAAAGGTATAGGGTTTTTGCATTATATGTTAAGTATAAGCTCTAAGATATGAGAGGATATAAAGATAGTGTTTTAAAACAACAAATATGTATGCATAATGAGCTCTAAGTAATATATTTTCTTTGAATAACACAAATATGTATGCATAATGAGGTATAAGTAATATATTATAGAAGATATATAGATAGTCTCTTCATAAATCTATCTTGGTAAGATGACTTCAGCTATAAGAGTGGACAGCACAGTTCTTCACTGACAATTCGCCTTGGAAAACATATCTCAATTCTCTGCATTTCTCTCCAGTTATTGCATCAATGCTCAAACCATTATCAGCTCAAATGAAGCTGGAGCTCCAATATACCCTATGCATGCATAATAAAAGAGTGCAAGTGTAGCTGGCAGAATGACAAGGTAAGTCGCAAGCGTTTGGGTTACTTTTTTATATTGGAAGCGTTGCAAATCTTTACAATCAACGCGTTTGAGTGTGTCGAGCAGGTTGAGTGGGTGCTCGGTGCTCGGTGCTCGGGGCGATGTGCGCCCCGTTACCAAACTGACTGTGAGATAATCAAATGAAAAAACGTAAATGTCTCGTTAAATTGCACAGAAATTAGATTTTTTTTTTTTTGGTGTTGTGTTCAGCTGCCTCATTCGCCTGCCCCCCTTTTTGGCCAAGTGCGAGTGCCATGAAAATCAGAGCATGACCACTGGTGTGTGTGTGTGTGTGGGTGGGTGGGTGAGTGGGTCGGCTAGCTGTGTGAAAAATCAAATTAAGTATACGTAAAACGCGAGCAGCAGCCAGAGAGCAGCCAGAGAGCAGCCAGAGAGTGGAGTAGGAGCAGCAACAACCTAGCTATAGCCACGCAGGCTTGCGCTGATGCTAAAAATCAAGGCGAGCTGTCGATTGGTAAAAGCTTTTAAGGTGACCAGCTGATGGCCCCGGCAATGGTCCGGCAGGAGGCGGGGCACTGAACAATATGGAAACAGCCTGGCTTTGGCCACCGCACGCTAAAAGCCAACTATACTGCTACCTTTAATTGGATTACAAGTGTGTGTGCGTGCGTGTGTGTGTGCAGAGTGGACATCCTGTGAGGGCAGCGTGTGGCCAATGCCAAAAGTTGTGAAAAGCATAAGTTTGCATTTTTATGAAGCGCCAACCGAATGCCATATGGCAGCCAAGCACATTAGAGAAAACCAAACTAAAGTGGAGAGCGTTACGCAAATACTTTGGGGAGCGATGGGAGAGGGGGAGATGGGGAGGGGGGAGAGTTGAGATTGAGATAGTTGAACAACAGTAAAGGTGTTTTTGCCAAGTGCTGCTGTTGCTGTTGCTGCTGCAGGTTGAATGTAACCCAAAAGAGAACTGAAGGTGAGTCTGAGCTCAGGGCTAAGTGGATTTCATATTTAGGGCGACACTGAAAGAAAAAAGAGAGAGAGAGAGAGAGAGAGAGAGAGAGAGAGAGAGAGAGAGAGAGAGAGATGGAGAGTGTGCATGATAAGGCAAAGCAAAGTTTAGATATTGTGAATCTATTGCAACATCGCATTGCAGTTGATATGAAAAATAAATATTGAAAAGCTAGAAGCTACATAAAGTATTTAGATTTTATATGAAAATAATAAATAAAATAAAATTAATAAAATAAAAAAAATATATATATGGTATATAGAGATATATTGTATATATATTAATATTATTATTATTATTATTATTATTATTATTATTATTTTTATTTATTTTTTTTTTTAAATAAATTATTTATTAAAAATCACCAGAGCTTCTTTTTGCTCCAATATCTCTCTTGAGTCTTATTTACATCACAAATTTAAATATATTTGAATATAAGGAAATATATATATATATATATATATATATATATATATATATATATATATATATATATATATATATATCTGTTATTTATATACATCTGATCTGCTCAGTTATCATAGAAATTCAGCCCAACCAAGACATAGTATATCTCTATAAACACCTCCATTCAAATCTCATTGACTGGATCACAACTCTCTCTCTCATCCTTCCCATATCCATTGCACGCAGAATATGTGATCAGCTGGCGCAGTCTGTTTAACTCAATTAGCGTTAAATGCGCAGCAGCCTACAAAAGTCGCCTTTGCTTAAATATGCATAAATGTTGTCAATAAATGGGCTACATGAACCTTTTCGCCTACCCAGCGAATTGGTTATTAAGTTTTTGGGTGCACAGCGTTCGCTCGTTGCACGTTGTCCATTTATCCATTCGCCCAGTCGCCCATTTGCCCGTGCGTCGAATTTGGCTGTGCATTTTAATTTAATTAAAAGTTATGGCAAATGTAGCGAAAGAGGTGGCACAAGGCTGTTTGGCTGTTCGGCTGTTGGGCTGTTGGGTGCCCAATAATAAACCAAATTATTGCATGTATAAATGAATTTGTGAGCGTTGCGTTTGCCGCTGCCTCTGCCTGCAATTAGGCGCAGCTGGCGCTTGTTGGGCGCCAAAGACGGCCGAGCTCCAGCAGCAGCAGCAGCAGCAGCAGAGGGGCGGGGCAGAGCTGGGAGACCTTCGTGCTGCTTGTTTTGCTGTGGCTTTTGAGCTTTTTGCGCCAAACATTTACCCTCGCATAATTGAGTTAGGCATTTAACACAGAGCACACGCACACACACACACACAAGCACACACACAAGCACACACACACACACACTATAAGTTTTGCATACTTTTGAAAGGCATGCCAATATCATAGTCAGTGGAGATGCAACCGCCAGTAGTAAAAGTTGAGGCTTTTGTGTTGATACAGGCAACATGACATTTAATCTATTGTCAAACTCTGAATAATTTTGTCTTTGCTGAGTTATTCTCTAATTGGCTTTGTGCTGTCTAATTTGCCAGAGAATTTTCCAATTTAATTGCATTACTCGCATTGCACGCTTCGCTGCCACAATTCACAATTCACAATTGTCTCATATTAATAATCTATTGTGCAGAACGCTAAATAGCTCAGCTTTCGGCATTGAAACTGAAACTTTATTAATAATCAGATTTCCAGCTGCATTTCTGGCTCTGCTGGCAATCAGCTGCCAGGCAATTGGAAAGATGTGCAATGCCAGCGAATGATATCGAATATCGCACAGCAGTTGTACGTGTTCGTTGCGTACCTTTTGGGCTAATCAACTTTGGCATGCACCTCAGCTAATTAAGCCATTGAATGCCAGCCACACACTGAAAGACAATGCCTGACAAGTGCTGCACACGTAACTGAGATGATTCAAAGGATTATGTTGCAATGCAATTGCAAGTCAAAAAGTGGCCTATTCAGTGGGAGATTGTGGCAGATTATGTTTATACCCTGTAAGCAATTGAAGATTATTATAGCTAAGAGTTTGATATTTGCTATGCAAAAGCTGATTGAATGTTGTCAAATTGAAGGCACAAATTGATAGAGATTTTTAGAGGAATGATGATTAAATTCTGATTATCATATTGTTTTGGTTGATTAAGAAACTTATTTGACTCAAGGAACTAGATTTGCTAATCTAAAGAAATCAGCCTTGGAGCTTAATTTAAAGATGTTTAAGCTTTACTGTAACAAGCATAAAATATGATTCATTTGATACAACAATAAGGAAAGAAACACTTTCTAGAGCCAAATTTCTCAGTACTCGAGTTGTATTAAGGCTGCAAGAAGTATGTGGAATCTAAGATCAAACTTGATTGAACTGTTTAAAGAGAAGCAACAACGACCTAAGAAGCTAACTATAGATATTTGCGAATCATAAACAGAAAAAACTAAGCCACAACAGGAGAGAAGATAATTAGGATAAGATAACCTTATAAATTCATTGATCTTATCAAACTAGAAATTTCAATGAAGCCAGAGGCATTTAAGCTCTGTTGCTGACCATAGCAGAAAGGTTTACAGAATCATTTACTACTGTAAAATTTGTCAATATAAATATATTTACAGCAATATCGTAAAAATTGCATAGCTATCCAATAAACACAAAAGCTCATCAAGTAAACACCTGATTGAAGAAAAAAGCAGAGTATAAATCCAGTCTATCAGCTTTAATGCACTTCCTTTTAACATACATAATAGAAGCATAATTACAAAAGGAATTCTATTCCCAATCCATCCACAATGGCAGCACAAAAAAATACATTTGAATGCCAACTATAATTCATTAGTAAAAGCTATAATAACATTTGCTAGCACATCCAAAGATATTTCATATTTAAGTTACTATTTGCAGTTGTTAGATATGCAAATTTCTAGCTTAAATGGAATTGTTTGAGACATGGAATACAACTTATGCAACTAAAGTAGGCATAATGCATTTTGGAGCTGTGCTTACTGTGCTCGACTGTCATTTCCGCAGTTCATTAGGCTGAGCAACGTCATATCTGCACTGTTCACATTCATAAACTGCACTTAATTAGATTATTATTGAAAACACACACACGCACACTGACAAAAGTAACAAACAAACCTGAGTTAGACACAATGGTCATACCAAAAGCCAAACAGTTATACCGGAGCTGGGTCACCGCAGCAGGAGAAGCAACAGCAGCAGCTACTGCTGGACCACAACAAAATGTGTCTGATGCAAACACAATGCCAGAAAATGTCTCAGACCACAGCATGTCCAGAGAGAGAGAGAGGGAGGAAGGGGGAGGACTGGGGTAGGCCAACAACTGTCTGCATAAGTTGAAGATAAACGTAAACCGCATGCACGGCACAATAAACAGACATCCGTGTGCATTTCCCTGACTATTTGTCAAAAACATTGCAATAACAACGAAGGCCAGCGATGGGCAACCAAAAACCAACAGCAGATAAACCCCAACCAAGCCAAGGGACATGCCAGCTGGAGCAGGAGCAGGAGCAGGGGCATTCCACGATGCACGTTGCAGGATGCAGGATGCTCGATGTTTGCACTGCCATTGCCAGCGATAATAAACCAACAACAACAGCAGCAGCAGCAGCAGCAGCAGCAGCAGAGGCAGCAACAGCAGCAGCAACAGCAGCAGGCCACGCGAAATGAGAAATGCAGCATAATATTAACCACAAACTGAGATTGCATGAAGGCGTGGCAGGAAGGCAGAGACCACACAGCAGCAGCAGCAGCAGCAGTAGGAGCAGGAGTATAGCATGCATGCAGCTGCATCTAAGCCTCCTTTCTCGCTGCTCTAGCAGCTTCTATTGCTATGCCAGGCATGGCCTTCACACGGCTACGCTGACTTTGTGTGCGGGTTTTTTGATTTTGCGGGCGAACAGGCGGAAATGAGCTGCTGTTGCATACGCACACACACACACACGCACATATACACATACACATCACATACATCGTAATAACAAACCAAACACTGCATAAATTCAAAATCGAGCATTGGCACTGCTATTCGGTCTAAGCCCACTTGGTATTTGGTTAGAGCTCAGTTGCCAAAACTGTCCAATTGTCCAACTGCCCAAACTGTCCAACTGCCAGCCTGTCTCTCTCTCTCTCTCTCTCTCTCTCTCTCTCTCTCTCTCTCTCTTTCTCTCTGTCTATTTGCTTTGCTTTGCTCATATTTCCATTGACTATTGCCCATTGCCAGTCTGGCCATTGTTTGGCCCACGGCTTTTGTGCTGTTAATTTTCTGTTAAGCACTCGAGTCTTAGGCTAGAATTGCGCTTTGCTTCATCGTCGTCGTCGAGCCCATAATAAAGCCACTTTTCAGCTAGCCCAAAATTGAACAAGAATGTTGCATATTAAAAAATATACGCATCCATAGTTGGCTATAGTAAATTCAGCTGATCTGATGAGACTAGTTGAGCTGCAAGGCGAGGCTAGCGAGGGCTGCTTTGTTACTAACTCAAAGCGAGATTGAGGCTGTGAAGAGTGAACATCTTTGTTGAAGACTTTACACTGATTTATATGCTTGTTGGGAGAGTGAAGAGTATATTTTCTTTTGGGAATAATTAAATTGCTGTAGCTTTGTCTAAGCTTCTGTTCATATGTCTGTCTTCACTTTATTTACAGAACATAAAATTATACAGTCCACTGTGGACATTAAACCGCAAAAGCTTCAACTTCCACAATTTTAAAGTGGCTTCCTGTTGATTTCATCTACAACTTCTGAGTCCGCAGATATATAAAGAAACTTCAAAAGCAGAAGCTAAAACTTCCACAATTCTAGAATGCCTCCCAGTTGATATATTATATTGAAAAATAATCTAGTCCAGCTACTGAGGTATAAAAACAAACTTCACAAAACTTATTTAATTAAAAAGATTTTCTTCAATTTTATTTTGTTAGATATCTATTAAGTGCAGCTTATAGCACTTTATCAATTAAATAACAAACCGATACAAATCGAATATTCCAAGCAATTCATAAATTTGAAGTTTTCGAGCTAAACCAACTTGAATGGAAATTAATGCAATTTTTTGCACTTCTCACTTCACTTCACTCCTCTCTCAGTGCACTGAAAGTTTTCTCATAAGAACTTGTACTAAGTAAATATGAAATAATTGTTATTCGTTTTCAGCTCTTTTGGGAAACTTTTGAAACTGCACTTTATAATTGAGCAATCGATGCGTTTGGCATTGGCCAATGCAGAGGACTCTAAGGACAATGCCTGTTGCCCGACTTCGGGGCATACTTAAACCCATTTTAATTACATGCATGATGATTGCATGATTCAGAATGCATTCAAATCTCAGTTGGAAACGAGAAACTGTTAACTGGCAACTGGGAGCTGGCTACTGGGAACTGACAACTGGCAAAAGCAAAGTTCGTAGATGGGATTTATCAACACCGCATTTGTCGCAAAAAGAATGTAAAGCTAATTGAATATGAGAGGCATAGCGAGTGTGAGAGTGAGAGGTAAAGTGAGAGAGAGAGATAGAGAGAGAGAGAGAGGGGAGTGGGAATGTAAATGGAACTAGGCAACACAAAGCTCTAGCTATGTCTAAGCCATCGGAAGCCACAACGACAGCGAGATCCCTGAATATGCTTCAGAAGATGATGACGACGATGATGATGATGATGATGATGATGTTGATGTTGATGTTGAGAAAGGGTCTCACAATGCGAATGCAAATGCGGATGAGGCTGGTGCGCCGAGGCACTAATGGAAAAAGCATCAATGGGGCTTATGAATGAGTGGAGAGTGGCGACAACAATTTATGGATTTTACACAGTGAGCAGCACCTGTCGCAATGCGTATTTGTAGATTTGCTAGTGCCAAGCTGAACCTTGGCAAACAAGTGGCTAAGACCATTCCGAGTGCCAGCTAGCTGGCTTGCAGCCTAGCCAGCCCATGAAGGTAAAGGCGGTTCGCAGCGATGTTTTAAAATGGCGTCCATGACGCAAACAATAACCTTATAAACTGTAAGGCCGACTTGCTGCCCCAACTCCCAACCCCACCAGCTCTTGGCGTTCATCTGACCCGCTGTGAGTGTGCGTGTGTATGTTTGTGTGTGTGTGTGTGTGTGTGTGTGCGCTGTATACACAAATAAACATTCAAGTGGAATTATTGCAACGAAATTCAAAGGATTACGACAAAAGCACGTTCACAGGATTCACCAGCAGCAGCAGCAGCAGCAGAGGCAGCAACTGCTGCACTGCAAGGCACGGCCATGGTCCGGGTCCGGGTCCGTGTCCGTGTCCGGGTTTGAGTTCGTGTTGCCAATGACAACAATGCGGGCGGAATGCCAGCCTCATCATGATGAAGCCGGTGGGCGGCAAGTTCAATGAAGGAAAATTATGAAGCCTTATTTATTGTTTATGCGTGAGCATAGCTCATGGAGCGAATGAAGCGTTCCACTCTGCTCACTGCTTCCTGCTCCCTTCTCACCAATTGCTATGTAATTTTTATGTTTTTTTTCTCTTGTTATATGCCAGCAGTAGAGCATCGGCATTTTATATGGTAGTTAACTCAAGTGACGATCAACTATGGGATGATCAGATGAGTTGAGGTGCAATGATGGAGTTGAAAATGTGTTAGCGGGAGAGAAGATTGTAGGAATGCAGAATAGCTCTTATTAAAAAGAATTTGTATATGCAATGATATATTTTATATATGCATATATGATAAAGATTTTAGCATTCAAATAAGATAAGTTTATTTATATGTCATCTAACTAGTTTAATCTTTCTTTGCCAGCTCAACAAAAAGTTGATCGGAGCAGTTAAAACATTTCCCTTTACTTCTCACAGACTTTCAGCTTCAAATTGCTCATCTAAAAAATCATAAAAAAATCATTTGAAATATATATTCATAGCTCTCACATTAGCCAACTATTTCCACATATCCTCCAAGCACTTGGTAAGCGTATCGCCTCGTCTTGTCGCTCTGCAGGACATCGTTTTGTGGCGGGTGTTAGAGCAGAAGGAGCTAACGGAATGAGGGCGCAAAGGCTTGGCGAATGTGAAAAATTTGCACAAATAAATATGAATTGCACTTTAATGCATATTAAGTGAATGTCGGGGCGTGAGAGAATGGGGCGTGTCAGCGTGGCAGTTTATTATTAAATAAAGTACCCACTGGGCCCCACTGTGCGTGCGTCATGTTTGTTTGTACTCAATATTTATTGTTGTGTATAATTGAGTGAAAAGTATATATATATAGACATATACATATATATATCAATATATATGCATGTATGTATGTGTATATTTGTGTGATTTACACGAACACACTCTCTCCAGGGGGCGGAGGCAGTTGGGTGAAAAATTCAATATTATGCCAACGCAAATAAAAATGATATTGAATTGTTGAAAATTTTTATTAAGTGTATCGCGAGCGTGCAAAGCCGCATCCAATCAGAGCTCCAGCCCGGATGCCAGAGTAAACATTGGTAATTGTTCGTAGACGAGCTCTGACTACTCCCGATGCACGCACACACACACAATGAATGAATGAGTGAATGAATGAATGAATGCCAGCCAATCGAGAGGCAGCCAACCCGATGCAGGCAAAGGTGTAACTTACCGTAGGCATGTGCAAAAAGGTATTTAAAGTATTGACCGTAATTCCGGAACTTACCTGTAAAAAAAGAGAGGAAAGATGGAAAACAGAAATTGTAAAACAATTAGTATTATTCAGTTATTGTTTGCCAAATGATGAAGTGCTTAAAGTTAAGCTCGAAAATAGTATGAAATATATGAATGGATATGAATGGAAAGGAAGGCAAGCAGTGTCTGTGACTTTATGATAAACATGTGTTAAATCATTTCAATGTTGTGTTGTAGTAAAATATTATATAAGTGTAGTATAAGTTTTGTATACAGGCAAGAATTTATTAAGAGCAGCATTTGAAGTTGGAATTTGGAATTGTAAGAGCGGTAATGCTGCTTCCTCTTCCTCTACTCGCTCACTCTGTGCTCTCTTGCAGCGCTTTTTGTGTTTTTTACTGAATAAAAGGCATTGTTATATTGAAGCTCTAGGCGATCGTACGTTGTTGTAATATTTATGAATACCTATATCAGAGGTAGAAAGCCGCAAGTGCCTCTCTTATACAAGCAAAGTTGTTTAAACGCATACAGATGTATTGTATTTATATTTATTATAGAAGCTACGATCTACAATATGCTATTATAATTGTATATTAACTATATAAATAAACTACATATTGCACCAATATAGTTTTTACATAGTTAGCTGCCTTTTATCAGCAGCTGCTCACGTAAATATAGTTATATCGGCGTAGAACAGTTTCAGCTCTTAGTTTTTCACATTCTTCTCAAGACTTGCATTTATCTCATGCTAATGAAAGGTTGATATTGTTTTGTACAACTAAAAACGGAGACTAAACTTGATCAAGAAGGTTGACAATAACTTGTTGGCATTAGTGGCTGGCATTAATGGCAATGCTGAGGCTTTTCAAGCCGCTTGTTTTAAGTTTCAGTTTAAATCTGTGTCAATAATGAAGCATAATCGAAGTAAAATGAAAGTACAAATATCAAAGAGCGGCTAGCAACGGCACTGATCAGATTTATGTGGAGAGTGAACTAACACGCTCTCGCTCATAAATTCATAATATACTCCAATGTGTTAATTTAAAAACTATAATCAAGCTTTCATACTCATGTTGAATTAAGCTCTTTGGCCTTCTGTAAACCACAACCAAGTAAAGAAAGCACGTTGAGTATTTATAATAATACTAAAATGTGTATAATAATAAGTAGCGAGATAAATCCATTAGGCCAACGGAAGTGTATAAAAATGCACCGTTTTGAGTGAAAAATATCTAGAAACTGAATTAAAAGTTGTAAAAGCCTTTGCCCACAACAAACTTTCATAAAAATGCAACTAATTAGCAAAGCTTCTGATTATAATTAACGGCTTATAAACCTTTTACATGAATATAAATTCCTAAAAGCTCGAATAGACTTTAGCCAAAAATGGTAATCTGTAAGTACTTGAAGCTCATTTCAAGCCACTGCTCAGTGTGTCTATTTATTAGTTTTTGGCTGAAAGGTGTATGTGTGTGTGTGTGTGTGGGTGTATGTGTGTGTGGGTGTATCTCAATGTTGTTGTGTCTACAGAGCGAGACGAGAAATCAGCGGCGCTGTGTTTTGAATTATTTTGAATTATGCATTCCGAAATTTCGTTGCGCGTTGCAAACTAAATTTATTATTAGAGTAGCTGCCGCATTACGTGGAACGGCAAACGATGAAACTTTTGCTCGTTCCAGCTGCAGGTGCTGCTGGCTGCTGTTGGTTGCTGCTCGTTGCTGCTGGCTGCAGTGATTCATCAGAATTTATGCAGCAGCCAACCAAAGGACCCTGCCACGTCTCGCCAGCTGCTGGAAGCTCTGAGCTGTGAGGTGGCATGTTGTTATTTCTTTTTGTGGTCGCCATATAATTTGATATGCTGGCTGGCAGTTGCATTTGCCGCTGCTACTACCGCTCATAAATTCGCCGCGCATAGGTGGCAAGGTGCGGTGCAGCAGGTGGAGCATAGCTCCAGCCAGTCAGCCAGTCAGCCAACCCCCGCCAAGGGCTGTGGCACATTTATCTGCTACTCTGGCATGCATGGCATTAACTGGCGCTGGCGCTGTGGATTAATGAAGTGCCCTCGAGATTAGCCGACAGGCGAGCGAGAGATGGCAGCTAGCGGTGAGCAAAGTTATTGACAAAACTGTTGTTGGCCATAAATTTTGTTATGGCCTCGCGAGCAGCAGTTAAATTAATTGCCCAACTCGTAAACACCTTCTCTCCAAGGAGCACAACTCAACCCCCTTCCCCTCCCCCCTACACACTGAGCGCAGCTGCTCGAGCTGCATATCGCGTGCATATTAGCAACTCGACTCCATGTTTTTATGCCGTTTTAACACTTTTGGCTAAACAGCTCACGTGCAAATGTCACCAGAGCGAGCTGCGAGGGTTGAGCGCGGCACGCGAACATAAAATATAATAATTATAATAAGCGAGCCAAGCCAAAGCGAGCCGACTTTAATCATGAAACCATATCACAATGAGGAGCATGGCATAGACAGAGCGAGAGTGAGAGACAGAGAGAGAGAGAGAGCTGGCAACTTCCGTTGTCGACTTGTTTTATGCTTCCGGCCACCGGAAGTGTTTGCCTAGTTGCGCGCTAGTTTTGTCGCCTGCAATCGACCAGGAGCACTTGGGAAAGACTCTGACGACGTTGATTTTGATTTGCATATTGCTCAAGCTCAGGCTCAGGCTGTGGCTCTGGCTCGGGCTCAGGAAGCTAAGGACACTGAAGTCGACTCGCTCAATTGTTAGTACTCTGTCCTTGCTGCACACACACACACACACACACACACACACATACACACATACACATACAACACGTGACAACAATGCAAAACTTGCCGAGTCAATTACCCAAGACACATTAGCAGCTGCGTGTCTGCCCGTTAGCCCGCCCCTTTGCCTGGAGACTGGAGACAAATCTCAATGCAATTGGCCTACGCACAGTGGTACCAAAGTCAATGTATTAACAATTTCAATCAAACTGTTCTATAGAGCGACAGTAGCATAGACTCCACTCACTTATACCTTTTATACTCAATACTTATTCTTTATTTTTCAAATTTTTATTGACTTTCAATCAAAATTTCAGCTTTTGCCCATAGTTCAAGCTTAAGATATCATCCGCTCCATAAGCTGACAACATGAGTGAGAAAACTTGTTGAACGAACACAGCGCTGCAACTGGAAAGGCTTTATCTTTGGCGTCAACTACCTCGAGCTAGCAGCACATTATGTACAACTCATTTAAAGCCGCTGACTCCAAAAACTTGACTAGTTTTTAAGGGTACGAACAGCAGTGAGTACAACTTTGTGTTAAGTTGCGTCTTGCTGCTGCAAAATGGCTTGGAAAAAATTGAAAAAAATTATTTATGCCGGTTCTGTTGAAGCTGTCAATAGCCTTGCCAAGATGCATAGCCTCCAGCTCTCTCTCCCACTCTCTCTCTCTCGCTCTCTTTCTCACTCTATCGACTCATAGAAAATCCAGCTAGCAACACAAAGTTGTGGGGCAGCATGCGCTTGCATGCAAAAGTCTACTTTGTTGCCTTAAGTACTTATGCCGACGACAGCAGGACGTCGCAGGATCTAGCGCCAAGATGAAGACGAAGCCGGAGCACGTTGCTCATTCGCCCCGTTGTATACTTTGTCTGGCTGCGCTTTTCTTTAGCAACGGCTGCAGAGCTTAGCATAATTTTAGGCAAACGCACGTTGCTTAGTTTATAGGCTGCGACGTCGCAGTCGCAGTCGCTGTCGCTGTCGCAGTCGCCGTCGCAGTCGCTGTCGCTGGCTCGCTCCTTGTCACTGTTTGCAAAATGTCAACTGTTTTTAATTGCCTGACAGGACGGGACACGCACAGGCGAGCTGCCTCAACATTGTCTGCACAGCATTGGCCATGGCGCTGGCACGTCCGAGCAGGCAAAATTAGCTGCTTGCCGCCTGCTGCCATCGTCTGCCTGCCTGCTGCCCAGCCAACTTAAAATAACTGTAAAATTGTGTAACAAAAGGATTTTCATAAGCTTGGCTCATAAACTATTGTGCCAACGCACTGAGAGCAGCACCAGCAGCCAGTCCAGCCAGTCCATCCCGTCAGTCTCCTTCAGCTGTTCAATTTAATGGCTCTGCCTGCGTCGCCGTCGAACTTTGCGAATGCCGTCGCAAAATTCTGAAAATGTGACGCTGCTGATTTTCTTGAGCAGCAGCAGCGGCGGCAGCAGCTGCGCTTCACATTTTTGCATAAAACTGTTCGAATTTATAAATATTTTAAGGCAATGCTAATGCGTCGCCTCCCATTCTTTTAGAGCTAAACGTCTGTACCAAAGGCATTCATTGCGCTGTAGCATAAAATGTAATCGACTTGCAGGATTTGTTAAACAAATATTGACGCTGATCTAACTAACTAGCTTAACATATATGCTAATTATATAGTTAAACATGTGCTGATACTTTTGGCATTGGATAATCGTGCCTTGAGCTGGCTATAATATACAAAGAGCACTTCTTATATTGCGAAGATCTTTTCAATTTACACTATGCTACACAAAAGACGCACATATATGCTTATTATAAAATTAAGCATGTGCTGATACTTTCAGCATTCGTTTATGGGGCCTTGACTTGGCTATAATATGCAAAGGCAACTTGTTATAGTTTCAATTTACACTATGCTACACAAACTACGCCCACTTAATTGCCTTTGACTCCTTTCTACACTCACACAGTCAGCATATGCTGATATTTTGGCATAACCCGGCAACGTCAGCCTTCGCTAATTAATTTTAATGCGTGAAATTTGAAGCAATGCTCAGCAGAAAAACATACAAATGGCAAAAGAAAAAGGGTTGCACGGTGGTTGGGTGGGTCAAGTGGGCCACTCGACTGCATTGGCGGCAATTGCTGCCGCTGTTGCTGCTGCTGCTGCTGCTGCTGCTGCGTGGGTTAAGCTGCTTATCAAGTTGAGCATTGAAATTATAGCCGCCAGCTGGACACAAACACAGAAGAGAGAAACAGAACGCAGCACTTTGTTATTGTGGTGTTGTTGTTTCTCTTGTCGTTGTTGTTGTTGCTGTTGCTGTTGTTGTTGTTGTATGGCAAGCAGCAGCAGCACGACGACTACAAAGGCATCCTTTTAAATTTCCTGTCATTTGCCACACAATACGCTGGAGAGCGGCTGCAATTGTTGGCCCACGGTGGCTGCTGCGTTGCAGTCAAGTAGGGGGTGGGTGGGGCGACGGGGCAGCCAGGGGGCGTGGCGCGTTGCGGTGCAGTGGGAGGGAAGGCCAGGCAAGGCAAGGCAAGGCAAGTCAGTGCCGAGTCTATTTGTCTACTCATACAAAACGCGCACAGCACTCAGCGCGTCGCTTTGCTTGTTTGCTAGAATTTAGCCGCTGGGAATTTGCATTTTTCATTACGCAGCCGGGTAACGAACAGGGCTGGCCAAGAGGGACGAGCTGAAGGGGCAGCAATAGCAACAGCAGCAGCAAGCGCCATATTAACGCCTAGACCCGTTCATGGGGTTAAAAGCTAGTTTCCGGCGGAAGTGGCTGCTGCCGCAGCTTGTCCCCAACACGCCTCGCCTCGCCTCGCCTCGCCTCGCCCCGCCTCGCCCCGCCTCTGCTCCCGCCGACTCCTCGCGCTCCACAGTGGCCCATGTAAATAAATTTCTGTGCGAAATGAAATGAATGTGATTGCCACACGCCCAGCCACATTGCAGCACCCCAATCGCAGTCGCTCCCTCTCGCTCGCACTCTCGCGCTAACTCTCTCATACTAGCGCCATCTCGCTCTGCTGCTGTCGGAAGCAGTTATTATGGCAGCAGCATATTTGGCAGCTCTTGGGTTTTTGGCTTTTTGGTTGCTAATTCTAATTGACTTGGGATTTTGCAGCTCGCCGCCTTGCATTTAATGCTTAATGGCAGCTGGTTGTTGTATTTGGTATTTGGATTTAGTTTTAGTTGTGCGTGCACTAGTATATAGTATATGTATGTGTATGTGTGTGTGTGTGTGTGTGTGTGTGTATATATGTCAACGCATTCAAATTCATCCCTATCCAATGCAACACATACAATGGCCACGAATTGAGCTCTAATTTTGACTTAATTTACGAAACAATTCATGATTTGCTTTAGCTTGATAAAGCCTTAAGAGATTTGTCGGATTTACTAAGATAATAATTATTCAAATGATTATAATTGAATTGCATTTGAGATTTATTAAGACTAGTTGAAGGTCATATTTTATGAAAGCTGGGAAGATTTAGTGTGCTTCATATACTCTAATGAAATTATAGCATATTCACTTTTATTTAAATGTTCCCTTTTCTACTTTTACTTCTACTTCTACTTCTACTTCTACTTCTACTTCTACTTCTACTTCTACTTCTACTTCTACTTCTACTTCTACTTCTACTTCTACTTCTACTTCTACTTCTACTTCTACTTCTACTTCTACTTCTACTTCTACTTCTACTTCTACTTCTACTTCTACTTCTACTTCTACTTCTACTTCTACTTCTACTTCTACTTCTACTTCTACTTCTACTTCTACTTCTACTTCTACTTCTACTTCTACTTCTACTTCTACTTCTACTTCTACTTCTACTTCTACTTCTACTTCTACTTCTACTTCTACTTCTACTTCTACTTCTACTTCTACTTCTACTTCTACTTCTACTTAGTCCATACTCTCTACACACTCTCTTCTCCCTCTGCTCTCTCCCTCTCTTCATACTCTCCCTGTTGGAACCACATTGTCATTTCTCGCTTATGGGGCACATTAACAGACGACTTTCAATTTGTGCCAGTGCCAAGCACGTCCTTCTTCTCCCTCCCAGGTACGTTTAGGTAGGACAACTAATAACTTGTACCTGCCTAAAGCGCACATTATTAATCAAAGTCAATGCAGCAGTAGACGCCGTTTCCCCTTCCTCTCTCTCTCTTTCTGTTTGGGCCCCGCTCTCGTTTATTGCGACAGCGATTTTTGCGCCTAATCAATTTGGCAAACGTCACAGGAGGCAGCCGAGCACCAAAATGGAAAAACATTGAGTTGGATAAAAAGGAAGCCGTCCAAGCGATTCGACGACTGCTCGACAACGAATTTATTTCATTTGTGTTAGCATTTTGCATTTCATTAGGTTTTCATTAAATAAAATGTTGAATTACACGCATAATTTATTCGCTGCCAGCCAGCGCTCAGTTCAGTTCGGTTTTCCTTTTTTTTTTCTTTTCCTCACTCTCTTCTTCTTCTTTTTTTCGTAGATTTTTCTTTCTGCCAGCCCAACCCCAACCAAAAACACACACGCAAAGGCAATCGAAACAAATTACAATAAAATGCCAAAGATGCGTGCTAAAAGATTAAAGCCTGGCACGAAATGAAGCGAATAGCCAGAGAGAGAGAGAGAGAGAGAGAGAGAGAGAGAGAGAGCAAGAGAAACTTGATTACCATATGGTAAGAGTAAAGGTTTCTCCCTCGCTTAGTTGTTTGTCTCTCTAGTTGTAGTTGGAGTTGTCGCTGGCCGAGCCGAGAAGGCAAAATATTTATACAGCTTCCTGGCTGCGAATCAAAGGTTGTTCCAGCTTTCAGCTTTCACTCTATCGCTCTCTCTCTCTCACTCACTCTTGCACTGTGGCTTCAGTTTGACCCTAATGATAAATTACTTTAATTAATGCCGCCATATTGCCGCAGTGAGAAGCATTTTGGCCCTGGCCATTATGCAAGTTCATTGGGTTTAATTTGTGTGCGTGTGGGCGAACCAGCAGCTTTTCGCTCTGTCTCTCTCGCTCTCGCGAGGACGGGGACTGATTTATTTAGTTCCGCATTTTGTCTATGCTTTTGTGCTAATTTTATTTTCGCCGAGTGCCGAGTGGTGAGTGGTGAGCTCCGAGAGAAATGCAACAGGCGCAACGCCGCTTGACATATTTGGACCTCAACCAAAGGCAGCTTAATTAATTGGCTTAGCTGAACCCGAAGGACACGCAACCAGAGGCCTGCCCGGCCATGCGAGTGGAGTTCGAGCAGCTTTAAGTTCACTCAATAAACTTAAGTTCAGCAAACTATCAAATGACACTTTTACCTACAAAACAAGACCCAAAAAAGCGTGACTGCTCACACACGTGACCAAAATATACAAAACTCTGACGTTGATTGCGTGTGGTGTGGTTTTTTGGTTAGAGCACAGCAAAAGACGAAAAAAAAAAAACCACACACACACGAAATAAACAACATAAAAAAGGCTGGGGAATTGAGTAAAAGAGCGCTGGGATCACAGGTACAGTGGCATGGGACAGAGCACCAAGAAGTTACATATGGGAAGCAAGTATATATCATACAGGGTGACCTAATATGACGAACGAAACAAATTGTTGATGCATAAGGAAAGAGACCAAAGCTGGAGCAGAAGAAACAGCGAATAGAGAATATATTTAGAACAGTTTAACTAACTAAATTATATATTTTAGTTATATTAAGTTTAAGTAACGCTACTAAACTTTACTTAAATCATATATACCATTATCCTTAACTACTTTCATTTGCTATCGAGCACCCGTTATGCTTAAGTCTAAACTATATTTAATTTGAAATTATGCCCAGCTAATATAATTTAAAATTCCAGTGGTGTCCACGGCAACGTTCTCGTCGACGTCCTCGCTAGTCCTTTTCCGTGTACCGAAATGGACAACACATGAAGCTTACCCCACCGGAAGCGAGCGAAGAAAAAATCTTAAAATGAGCACTCAAGTGGCAGCGCACAAACACAAGATGCCTGGACAAAGTAACCAGGGAGAGTGGCCAGGAGAATGGGGGAGAGAGAGAGAGAGGAGAGCTGGAGCAAAGGCAGCCAATACAACGTACGAAATGTTAGATATATAATATATATAAAAATAAAATTAATATTAAATTAATTCTGAACATGAAGTGTGTGAAGAAAATTGCAAAAGTCGCAGTAGCAGTTTTTTCCAATTCCATAAGCGAACTTCAATTTCAATTCAACTTACGTGCTGCATTCAGCAGCAACAACAGCAACAGCAGCAGCAACAGCAACTGAGAAGCCAATTTCATACAATTGGGGAATGCTGACCATGAAAGCCAGCTAGTGGCCAAGACATGGCTGTGTGTGTGTGTGTCGTCTAAGGCGATTTATGGACAATAGTATTTGTAGTTTTTGAAGCTGAAGCTGAAGCTGAAGCTGAAGCTGGCAGCATCTATGGCATGACAAATGCGAGTCAAAAGAAAAGTCGCCGCTGCACTTTATTATGCCCTACGAAAATTAGCAACTAAAGGACATAACATACGCATAAAAGCAAACAAATGTCAGCTACAGATGCAGGCAACAAAAACGACGCCCCCTCCCAGCCCCCTCAGCACCATCCAGCCCAGTCAATCCCACGCTCATGTAGTAAAGTCCCATTGAGCAGAGCAGCACAATGGCTGAAGCCAAAACCTACAACGAGGCAAAGTATCT
Organism: Drosophila hamatofila; assembly: GCA_035045345.1. Lineage (NCBI taxonomy): Eukaryota > Metazoa > Arthropoda > Insecta > Diptera > Drosophilidae > Drosophila > Drosophila hamatofila. Next base: position 10,733,710 of record JAWNPA010000052.1, on the reverse strand, counting down.
ACAAGTACTTGCAGCTGCTACTGCTGGTTGTTGCTTGCTGCTTGCTGTTACTGGTTGCCCCTGGCAATCTTTTGCCATGTTCAAAAGGCCTCGCCCACTGCATTAAAATCACAAGACAAGTGGATAAGCGTTACCAAAAGCGATCCCCTGCAGCACGTCCGCCCCGTGACCCCTTGGACCGCAGCCAACTAGCGGCAAGCAACAAACGTAAAAACCACAGCAGAAGCAGAAGCAGCAGCAGCAGCAGCAGCAGAGGCAGCAGAGGCAGCATCATCGGCAGCAGCAGCTTAAGAGTTACCTGATGCAGCAGTTACTCTCCTCGAGTCCCTCTGGCTGGCTGTCCCTTGTTACCCCTACTCGACTTGTCATTCTTTGCTTTTCGTTGCTGCTGTTGGTAACCATGGCAAATTATCTTCAGTTGGCATAAGTTAACAACAGCAGCAGCAGCAGCAGCAACAGAAGCAACAACAATTGCCAGCGGTAAGGTTTTTGCCAACATCTTTTACTTATTTTTTGGCCCTGAATAACTGAAGCGGCAGCTAGGGTAGCTCTGCCAGCAGAGGGCGGCGGCAGCGGCGTCGGCAGCGATGACAAATAAAAGTTAAAGCCCACCCACACAACACACAGCAGCAGCTCGCTTGCTATATATATATATATATATATATATATATATATATATTGGACTCAACTGGAAATTATACTGAGAATATAAATATTTTTAGAGAAATATTATGTATTGGGTAGCAGAGCACAGCGCACAGCCTGGGGCAAGTGTTGCGGTTACTCAGTTGCCAAAGGATAACGAGTGGAATCAATATCAGATTGTCTTAAAAGCTTTTAACTGTGATGTCTGATCGAAATATAAAATATAGAATTATTTATCTATATGCTGCGCAGAGCTTAGCACATTCAAGGCCTGAGGAATAAGGAAAAAACTGAGGAATTTGGCTGTCTGTCTGAGTTGTTCGGGTCACTGGGGCATTTATTAGCAAAACAGTGAAAAGTAATTTACAAAATACAATTCAAAGCGAGCAAAGTTTATCTGTTGCCCACAAGGGGCATCAAAGCTAAATGTAACAAAAATTAAGAATTCGAAAAAAAAGCAAAAAGAAACTCAAGGAGGTGTCAACAAATTTGCTGTCTCGCATGTCCCACTCCGCTCGCTTCCATTTTTTGTTTCCACAAAGTGTATTAAAAGAAATATAAAGTGAAGCGAAAAAATGGCAGGATATTCAGCAAAGTGTAGCATTATATAAGTTATTTATGTTGATATGAACAAAAAGCAAACATAATGCACATGAGCGAGGGGGCAGACTGAAGCCAAGAAGAGAACACATAATAAAGCGAAAGTCATGTCCCTTAAGGGTAGCCGGGCAAAGGCAAAGCGAGCTGAGCTTTTCAATAACACGTAAAATCTTTAAAAATTGAAATTTATTATTTAAGCAGCATTAGGCAGCGCCGAACTGAACTGAACTGAACAGGGGCCAAGGCGGGACAGACAGGAAATGCATTGCAAGTTTGCCAAATATCCAAACATGTCTGACAGTTCAAAGGAGGTGGAGAGTAACTACCCCTCGAGCGGAAGTGCGTGCCTCAAAAATAAAGAAAAAAAAAAGAAGAAATTATTATATAGATAATAATAAGATATTAAGAACTTTCAAGCGAAACTTTTTTCCTCTTCCCTTGTTTGCCTAAAGTTAATGTTATGTGACGGCTAAATTTATAATTTACGATGGATATTAGAGACTGTTTGGGAGCTGGAATTACTAAAAAGATGTGATATATCAAAGTGAGATAAGAACTTACATAACGATTAAATCAATCAGAAATAAAGCTGGCAACGTGTTGGCCAATTTGTGCAAAGACAAAAACAAAATTCAATTGAATTCTTATTTTATTATTACTATTATTTTCGAAGAAAAACACATAAGCAGCTCGAACTTGAGTTGCTTCAGCAGAAGAGACAATAAGTAGTTCTTAGTAATGGAAGTGCTGGCAAAAAGTCTGAAACTTATGACAAATGTGTAGCTACAAATTGAGTAACTACATTTGCTGCAAATAGTAAAAATATTACGAGAATTTTCTATGACCTCAACAATTAATACTTTAAACCGTATTTACAGCGTGCAGCTGCGCATGCTCCCCCTCCTCCTCCTCCTGCTGCTGCTGGCTGTAGATTGAATGATTTTTGTGCAAATATGCGAGGCAAATGCCATGGCATCCGACATGAGGCTCCTTGGCACTAACGGGACCTTTCAGGTTTATTATATTTATTGTTTTTTGTGCATTATTACGATGGCACTTGTTATTGTTCTTGCCCCCTTTAGTGAAATGCTTTTTGTCTTTGGCATTTTATTGTATTATCATTGCGCATTGTTTTATGTGCAGCTGTGTGTGTGTGTGTGTGTGTGTGTGTGTGTGTGTGGGTGTATTTGTTTTGGTTTTTGTGTTGTTGCCTGGTTGGTTGGCTGGCTGGCTGGCTGGTTCGTTGGTGGGTAGTGCCTGCTGGCAAGTTATTTCAAGCAAAAGGTAATAAATTTTAAGCAGCTTAACACTGTTGCTCGCTGGCTTGCTCCGACGGTCATACACTGCTGTCCATAAGTATATCATCAGCTGGCCAAGTAAATGGCAACGCAGCAACTGTTTATTGCTGGCTGGCTAGCGCTGTCCTGCCCTATCCTGTCCTGTCCTGTCCTTTGGCTGCACCTGTTTAAGACTCCACTAAAAGCATTTGATGCTATTTAATCCAGTTATTTGCGAGTTTACACAATAAAAAGCACGAGTCGTCGTTAGTTAGTTGAGTTAGTTGAGTGTTGCCAAAGTCTATTTAATTAATTATCTCTGTAAACATTGCTGGCATGCCAAATGAATGAATTATAACTAGCTGCTGGCTGCTGGCAGCTAGAAGATTAAGCAGGCCTAAGCACTGAAGCCGGCCAGTTTACTTCAGCGAGCATTCAAATATAAATATCTCAAATTTGGTTTTGTCTCAAATGAAATTTGAATTGAGCATCATCAAAGGATTTGTCGAATACACTTAAGAGCTGTCGAGTTGTGACTATTGTTGGTTGCCTCGCCCTGCAGCTCAATTATTTATGCTGCTGAAGTGTGGGCGTGGTTGGATGCTTTTACAGCTTGTGCCGCGAGTAGATTTTAGATGACACTTGTGTATATAAATAAGTAATAAATACGCTTAGTTGCATCGAAAAGTGCCACTAGCCGAAAAATAGTTGGCAGACAAATAAATACAAGAGATAAAATATCTGTGATGGGTGCATGTCTCCCTCTCTCCTTCACTCTCTGTCTCTCTCAGGCGACACTGCACACACACTCAGACTGCAGCTGGAAAAGTTTTAGAGTTGAGTTTTTGTTGGTTACCGGCTTGTGGCTGACGACACATGAGGATGCGCAGCCGGACCCGGCACCGGCCTCATATAATTTTAAAGTGCTTCCGTTTGTGGCGACAACGACCAGAGAAACTGCACCAAAGCGGGACTCCAGCTTTTGGTTACAGAGCTGCCAACCCAAGCGACAAACACTGGCTACATTCAAATACACACATACACACACACATACATATATATAAATATATATTGCAAACGAAAATACAATTTTAAAACTAACTGCGTCGCACCAAAAAAATCATGCATTAGGACCAAGAAGCAGCCAGAAGCAGGCGCTGAATTTGGCAAACGGAATATGAGATACCCTTGTAGCTAATGGGCATAGATTGGAAAATGAAATTATACCAGCTCAAGAAAGGTTTTTCAGAATAGAAAAAAAGAGCTTAAACATAAATAGCATGCCATGCATAGCTATATATCTTTAATAGCACGCGTAATGCAGATATCTTGAAAAACAAAGATGATTCTTACATCATAACTCAATACAACTTTAATCTATATATCATAGCTAAATGATATAGAGTTTAGATTTGATCAAAGTTAAAATCTACAGTTTTCAGTGAAAGAAAAACAAACCTATTGTAAATTTATGAATATATCATATCAAATATCATAGAAGCAGACATGCAAGACAATAACAAGCTGTAACAGCAGTATTAATAACTGAAACTGGACAAATACAATATATATCAGATTTAACTACAAACTCTAAAACGAGTTTCTAATGCCACACACAATTCATAAAAAAACCGATATGCCCTGTAGCAGCTTACATTAAAAAACGAACATAGGTTTTTATACAAATTCAGCGTGCACAGTTTTTTTTTTTTTTTGGGTAGCTGCCAAAGCAGACTGACCCAACCAACACCTGTGGTTAGTGCGCTTCACACACTCACACTCACAGTCACTTATACTCACTCACACACACACTCTCTATGCTACACTCTATGCATGGCATATATGATTTATGACTTCCGGTTTTTGGTTTAGCTTACGCAATGGCAGCTTCAGCAGTAGCAGCAGCAGCAGCAGCAGCAGCAACAACAGCAGCAACTGTTGCTGGTGATTTTTCGCCTGACTGCTGCCTTTGGCCTTCAAATTAGCATGTGATATCGGTCGATGGTGCCTGCCTTCTTGTATTTTAGCTATAAACATGTTAAAGCTTTGATTTCATGCCAATTAAATTGGGGTTTCGAGTTGCCTGTCAAATAATTGGGCCTACCTCATCTCATCTCAGCTCATCTCAACTCAGCTCAGCTCAGTTAGTCAGTGAGTGAGAGAGTCAGTTCGACAGCTCTTTCATTCGGCCGTCATTCAAATCGCATATTATTGATCTAGTGTGACTTTTGGCTTGTGTCCCTTTCGCTAGAGACGGTGTCAATTTGTGCTCTATCGTCATGACAATCATTTGCTCTGCTGCTGATTTCCATCTAAAGTTATACGATAGAACAAGCCAGCAAAAGGAGAAAAGAAAGAAAGTAGAATAGCACCGCAAATATATACATATATATTTATGTGGAATATCTATGTATATATGCATATATGTTTTTTATGTGACACTCACACACACACGCATTTGGGGCAGATGGCAGATGTCAATAAGTGCCAGGCACAAAAAAATATATAAAGAATAGAGCTGAAAGAAAACGCAGTAACAAAAGAAACGTTTGACACCCAATTACGGCGTGAAATCAAGAACAAAATGCTTTGGGGAATATGTGCTTAAGCAAGTGCCCAGGATGAGCCACAAGAAGAGCGACTTGAGGGAGTATATATATTATATATATATATTCATACATAATTAGTCAGCTATGACTGCTTAGCAGAATTAAGCTATAGCTTGTCTCAGATCTAAGATCTTATCTGTGACTTAAACCAAAATTCCTCGGACTCAGCTTATTTCCTAGAGTATTTCCTAGTCATTCACTTCTCTGACTCTCACTTGTACAGAATTTAATGAAGCCATACGGCTAGAAAAGACACATAACCATAATAAAAGAAAGTCGAGTATTTTATGAAATTTATTTATTATTTCAGCTGGAGATTTAGTTGCTCTTACTAAATCATACATATACAAAGTACAAGAAGAAGAAGCAGAAGATGAAGTGATAAAGGTTTCCGTGCATTGTTATGAAAGGCAAAACGTATTCAGGGCGAAAGCTGTGGCAGCCTTTCAATACAATCTTTTTCTAATAGAATCCATTTAAATGCAAACAACATACCAAATTTAATGTGCACGTGTGTGTGTGTGCGAGTGTGTATGTGTGTGTGTGTATTTTATTTGTTTCGATCATTATGTAAACGAATATATTTATATGGCTTTTGATGTTGGCAGGGCAACGCTGCAGCACCCGGGGCGACATTCTGTCGTTTGGCCGTAGATGTGACATATTAATTACTTTTTGCAGCCAAAGCAAACAAAATACACAAAACGCAAATGGGCAACAATAAAATATATACAAATATATACATTTCTGTTGGTGTTGTAGTTACGGGCAAGCAGCTCATTTAACTTAATTGAAATTTATTGAATTACGTGTAGTTGCAAAATGTAAGCCACAAAAGCCAAAACACACGCACAGATACATAAAGAGAAAGAGACAGAGAGAGAGTGAGAGTGAGAGAGAGATGGAGACTGTTGCAGATGGATATAGATAGAGATACATTTGCTTGACTCATTAATGCAGCTTATTAAAGTGACAAATGCCTTTGCAACTGCATTTCCGCTTTGAGGCAAACGAAAAAGCCACTAACGATGCTAATCACTTCAACTAACTAAAACGCTTCAGCTAACAGCAAACAACCAGCAACAACAACAACAACTAATAACCAACAATGACCAGTTGCAACATTTCCAGGTGGCTGACAGTCGACAACTGTCAAACTATCTATCTATCTATGTAACAGTATCTCTCTCACTCTGAGTGTGTGTGCGTGCGTGTGTGTGTGCGGGTGTGTGTGTGTGTGTGTATGTGTGTGTGTGTGCATTCGTGCGATTTTGATGAATTTGACAGTTGTGGGCGTTTGCGCTGACAGCTGCTGTGCATTGGCATGGCAACGCCCATAGTAACGGTAACGGCAACGGTAACGGTGACAGTTAAGGGGATTGCGACCAGCTCTTTGGCTTTGGCAACTCTGCAAACCGCAACCGACGACTTCCGTTCGCCATGTTTTGTTTGCCTCGCTATCGATGTGCGTGCGTATGTGTGTGTGTGTGTGTGTGATGTGCGTGTGAATTCGTGTGTGTTGGCGAAAATGTTGCTGCATTTGCATTAATTTTGAATTGATTGCTTACATTTCAAACGGCGCACTGGGCACACTAATATAATTGTAATATCCTACACCCACACACAAACACACACACACCCACACAGAACATTTTGGATGCTGCGGTTTTTGGTTGTCATCATTACCCAACCATTGTTGCAGCTACTGTTGCTGCTGTTGTTGTTGTTGTTATATTGCTGTCTGTCTAACGCTTGCACATTGCGGTCAATACACATTCAGCCAGACATCAAGGCCAAAACATTGAAACAAAAAGGCCTCAAATGTAACAATATATGCACCCACACCACACCACACCACACCACACACACGAGCGCATGCAATGCAAAAGCCACAAAATTCATAAAACACGAAAATAATGTCATTCCACTGAATGGCATTTAATGCATTTAGAAAGAGACAGTAGAAGAAAGAGAGAGAGAAAGAGAAAGAGAGAGAGAGAGAGAGAGAGAGAGAGAGAGAGAGAGAGAGAGAGAGAAAGAGAGAGGGAAAGAGGGAAAGAGAGAGATAGACTCAGCAAGAGGGAGAGTGTGAAATTTTGTGGAAGATGTTTGAAAAATTTCAAATATTGTGCATATTTAAGTTGATAAAAGGATTTTCATTTTGGAAGTCAACGCGCAAAATTATTAATATATAATTTAAGAATTAGATAAAATTTAATTCATTTTGATTTAGTAATCTAATATTGATTTTAATTTTTTTTTTTTTTTTTGGTAACATTACTTTTACAACATTTTTTTGTGATTTGACTAACTGTTAAAATAAAATATTTGTTTGTTTTGTTTTAATTTATTTTACTAATTATTTACCTCAATTTAATTTTTGTTATTATTATTTTTTTTTTTTTTACTTTCTATTCTATAAATTATTATTTCAACAAAAATAAAACAAATTAAAAATTTTTTTAGCTAATTCTGTACAAAGTTATTTATTATTTTAACAAAAATATTAAAATTTATATAAATTTTTAAATTTACTTTTTATATTTTATCCAATAAATAATAAATATAAATAAATATTTTTCTTTGCATATTTCTATTTCTATTTGTTTAATGGACACATCATTAGCAAAAATGGATATGCATTTACTTCATTTAAAATATTCATTCTTATATTTAATTTATGATATTTGTTAGATAGATCTTTTTTAATATAATTCCTTGAATTGCGTTTAACGCTTGAGCAAATATTAAATAATGACACAAAGAGGCTTTTAAATAAAATACAAAAAAAAAAAGAACTACTGTAAATAAATATTGCCCAAAATATGAAATCAATTAAAAAAATAAAATACGAATTGCATTTTCATAAGCTGCATCGGTAGCAACTGCAACTGCTGCAGCTGCAGCTGCAGCAACTTTTGTCAATTTGTGTGTGCAATTTGATTTTGCTGCATGTTTTAATTAAATTGTTATTATTATTTTTCAGTGCAGTTGTTGTTGTTGCTGCTGCTGCTGTTGTTGTTGTTGTTGCTGTTGTGTGCGTGCCATTGCAACTGATTTTGTTGTTTTGCCAGCAAAGATTTATTTATTTATATTGATGCATACGCACACGCACGCATGTCTCTTTGTTTGTATTGGTCAGCAGAGTGCAGCGCGAGAGAGAGAGAGAGAGAGAGTGCGAGTGAGAGAGTGGCGAGGCCTTGCAATGCTCAAGGCAATTCAAGCGTATATATAAAATTACATTTGCCAGCCAATTTTCGTTGCAGTGATTTACGCAATTGTTGATTTATAAACAACATGTGTATTATTATTATTATTATTATTATTAACCAAAAAGTGCAGCATGGGACTTAATTGCAGTTGAAATAAAGTCACAATTATAAAGTATCTTCTTCGAGCTGTGCTTCAAAGAGAGCTTTGCTACTGTTTTCGCCACAATATATTGGCTGGCAATTAGTTTAATTGGCAAGAATTTATAGGTGATTCTCTGAAATGCAGGTAATAAAGATAATACTGGGGCTTTACATGAATTACCGCATTTAACCATGTGGAAAACTCTTAAATTGCCATTAAATTATGTATTTGTAAGTGGGAAAAAAAACGTAATTATTGTATGATAAACTATGCTGAAATATGAAGTCAATATCGGGAAGGTAACCCAACTGCAACTCGAGGCGTTCGCTTAAACTGTTCCAACCCCACTCCAGGGCAGGCTACCTATACTGTCATTACTTTGTTGTGCACATGTATTTACATAATGCACAGCAAGGAATGCCACCTTGTCGCCTGTTGTAGTTAATATTGCGCATACGCCGTGTTGACGCTTAACGCTTCAGTTGCATAGCCATGGGCACGCCCACAGTTTGACCTTTTGGCGACAGCGAGTGGCGCAAACAAACGCTTTGCGACACTCAAACCGCACTGACGCGCCCCCAACAGACAACAGGCAGCACCGCCGCCTACCAGCGATGGACACCATTGCACCTGCAGCAAGGACAATGCAAATGTTGCGGTATTAAATTTGAAAAACAACGTCGACAGAGATATAGTAGTAGTTGAAGCAAGTGTTGAGCAAAATAAAGTAAAATGAAAACAGAAGCTGAAAAAAAAACAGAAGAGAAAACAGAAATATACCAAAGTTGAATGCGGCTGTCGTCGCGCTGTTTAATAAAACTTTCAACAAACTCAATTAACAAAACTTTGCGCCGGCCGCAGCAAGAAATGCAAGAAAAGTGGCATAAACAAGGCAAACAAACAACCCGAGCTGGATAACCAGCTGCTGGACGAATGGAATTGAATGGAATGGAATGGGATGGGCAGGAGGGCAGGAAATTCTTCCAACTAGGCGCTGATTTATTGTGCACGCTGCAGAAGTGTAAACGGATATGCTAAAGAGACAACTGTCCACGTCTAAGACTTGGCATTGAAAGTCCATTAAACATTTTGTCATTTACAGTTTTGAAATAGTTTTCGAAAAGTTGACACGAGCAGAGCACAGGACAAATCTGCGCATAGCAAGGCAATTCGAGAAAGACGCAGCAATAAAATTGCATCGCAGGACACATGAAACAAAGCCTGACAGACAGAGAAGAAGTGCATGAAAGAGAGAGTGAGAGAAAGAGTGAGAGAGAGAGTGAGAACTGACGAAGAAACAAGCTCTGTTCTCACTTGATATTAGGATTGTCAACAAGCGCTTTATAAACTTTTATAGCAATTGTGCAGCAGCAGCAGCAACCAAAATGGGTAACTTTTTATAGTCTGTTACTGTTACTGCTGCTGCTGCTGGTGTTGCAGTTGCCACTGCTGCTGTTGCCACTGCTGCTGCAAAGTAATCGAAAATGATGTGTCCACAAGGATGGAGCCGCAGTCCAGTGGCGTAAATTGGCTGCGAAATAATAGAATAAAATGAGGCTCTTGATGCAAATTGATTTGGATTAGAAACTTTTAATACTCACACATACGGACACACCCTCGCACACACACACACAGCCACACACATGTGCTGTGAATGGCCAACAACTCCCACATGTGTCACATGGCTAAAAGATTCTCAGCTGCAGTTAGCCAATGCGCTTCGTCTTTTTTTTTTTTTTTTAGCTGTTTGCTTGCCTCGGCTCAAAATGTGCATAAAAATTTACTGTCGAACGAGCAAACAGCTACGAGACCTTAGAGTCCAATAGCGCCAGCGGCAGCGCCAGAGCCGGCGATTTTTAGTGGAACAAAATCAATTTTGAGCAACGAAATGTGTTGAATTTCAAGTGATTCAGCCTTGCAGCAGGCACTCAAATGATTTGGATTTTCAATATAGTTGAGCATGGCATCAAGCGCTGTCTCTACTGACAGACTCTCTCTCTCTTTTTCTTTCTCTCTCTGCAGTGGACAGAGAAGTTGAAGCATGCTCATAACTATCTCTTGTCATTGAATCAGTATGGAAAATCATTTCATTGCCAAACATTTTCAATGAGCTCTTACTGAAAAATTGATATATTCTCAATATCCTTGTCGAGTGGAGCCCATTTGTAGCTTTGCTTTTGCGCTCGTTATTTGGATTCTTGCTGCTGCACAACTTGACAAAATTATTAATAAGCTTGCCCCGCCAGGCTGACTAAATAAATGGCTGAGCAGTTGTGCAGATGGGTCCTGGGTGGAGTGTAGGCAAAGGCGCATCCCATTGGGGGGCGTCTTGTGTCCTTCGTGTATGCACAATAATGAAGTAAGCTGTAGGGTTTTGCTGTGTCCACTGTTGTATGGCTGTGAAAAAGAAATGGCATACACGCAGCAGGACGATGATGCACAAGAACCGACCCTAGCAGCTCAACAAACAACAACAACAACAGCAACACAGAGCACAAACAAACAATAAGCAACATGTCACTGAAGGACACTTGAAAACTACTATTTAATAAATGAGCGCATAGAGAAATACACACACATACACACACACACACACACACACACACACACACACACATAGATACAGATACACACCCTTGCCAATATATGTTTGTGTGCTGCTGCTGGACTGCTGCCCCCCAGAGCGAGGGTGTGAGTCTTTATCGTCGTCGTCGTCGTGGTCGTGGTCGTGGTCGTCGTTCCTGTGTAAACAAACAGAGTCATTTTGCAATTCATGCATTTCCTGCGGCAACTAATTAAAAGAGTCATTCATCACAGGCGGGCAGCGTTGCTGATGTGATGGTCTCTCTATCTATCTACCGCTCACGCTCCCTCTCGCCCTCTCCCCCTCTCTCTGCCACTCCATCTCGCTTGCTCTTTCACAGGAGGAGCAATACCCAGAAAAAGGCTGTAGCTCTGGTTCTGGTTTTGTATGCTGCATGCTTATTACTCTTTGCTACGTGTCGTCCTCTTGTCGTGTTTGCCTTTACGTTTTTATCTTTTGATACACTCAAACAAACATATGAGAACTACGTACACACAAACACACACACACACCCACACACGTATACTCACATTCATTATTGCTCACTTTGTGACACACACGCACACACACACACACACACACACACACACACACACACACACACTCATGTGAAACTGAGAAACAAGCCAACATTTTCGGCTATGTTTTCGTGTTTGTTTATCTTTTTTGGTCATTTCAACACATTTAAATGACAGACACATCGTGTCAGTGTGTTTGAGTACGTGTATGTGTGTGTATGTGTGATCAGGTACGCAATTTGAGGTGGACTGTTGCCATTCGTGTGTTATGAACGCGAGCTTGACTTTATAAGCTTAACATTTGGTGCTAATTGTCAGGGTTTATTGTAGTGTGAGCTCTTTAAAAGTGACATTTAAAATAACATTAGAAGTTGGTTTAAAAAAATATATATACCATATGAATTTTGCGAACAATAGGAAAAACAATTTAGAGTGTGCTTAAAGCTTGCATAGTTTAAAATACTGTATTGAAAACTTTGATAGCTTGCAAATAACTGTTGGCCGTTTCTCAAGGTCTCCAAAAAAGTTTCTTTTACTCACACTCTGAGAAAATACATCAATGAGTTCTTCAACGAGTTCGCTAGCGATCGCCCAGAGAGTATTTTCCGCTCTGGGTTTTCGCGATCGTTTGGTTGAGTTAAATAAAGCAGAAGTATTTTGTGTATATATTGGTATGATTGCGAGTGTTGTCTTCGTTTAACATATCGCTCGGCTGTGCTTGAGAATATGAAGACCATTTGCATTGGCTTTTTAGATTATTTGCTCACTCACTCACTCCTTCACTTAGAAGAGTCGCATCGTGCGAACGTCGCTCTTTAAACGAAGTTCGTTAAAAGAGCTTCACACGAATAGCTCAACCAATCAGCCAATCAGGGCTTGGCTTTATCATGACGTGCGACCGATAGCCGCCGATTGGCTGATCGTGTTGCCCCCCACCACTCAAAATCTGTCGTCGTCGTCAGGCGCTCAAGAGAAAACAAAAACGAAAAGAAACGAAGTCTCTTGCTGAGAGCGAGAGCGAATGAATATGATTTTTTTTCGGTTGATCACAAGTCAGTGTATGTAAGCTCATATAGTATTGCAAATGTGTGTAAAATGCTCAGACTTAATACAGAAATCAGAAGATTATACAAAAATAATATACCGCATATGCGCTGACTGTACTATATAAACTATATAAATATATATTTCAATTATTATGGGCAATAAAGACGACGTTAAGTTGTCATCAGTATATTAAAAAAAGTATATATTAAAAATTTGCAATAGCCTCAGAGCATTTTCTCAGATATATTTTCTCTTTCCATGAGCCTGCAATTTAATGCCTTTCGGCAGTTATCAACTTCACTTACTCTAAGGATATGCAATCGGTTTACACAATGCTTCAACGATTCGTCAGGCGCCGTGACAGGCGTATCCTTTTTTTTCTGCTGACCATATAACTTAATATGCAACAAGCAATTAAAATTAAATAAAAATTGTCACAAACTATGCAACAGCAACAGCAACAACAATTGGAGCAGCAGCAACAGCAAAACAACAATAAGAGCAATATAAAAAAAATTGCTGTTAAAATATATAAACGTGTTTTATTTTATGATAGCTCTTTGTCAGCAAAGACACACACACACACACACGCACATACACACACACACACATGAACACTGCGCACTGCGCTTGACAGGCGACTGGGGAACGCATTCAGCGTTGGCGGCGGGCCGGCGCGGACCATGTGCGGGTAAATCCACAGACAGACAAACAGATGGACAAAACGGACGGACAGACAGCCGAACAGACGGACGAAGCGCGGAGGCGGCACAAATAGACCGCACCAAGTGTTGAACAGGCTGACAGGACAGGCGGAGAGCCAGCGAGAGACAGTGTGTGAAGTGGAGTGGAGTGGACTGGAGTGGGAGACTGGGACACACGCACGACATGACTGTAACATGTAATTATTTTTCAATAAAAACCCAAGGCAACACAAGCACAAGCACAAGAAGAACAACCAAACAGCAACAGCAGCAGCAGCAATAGCAGCAGCAGCAGCAGCAGCAACAATGAGGCCAGGCAAACAGCGAAAACAGCGATGACAACATGGCGTATGAGTGACCAAAGCGAACAAAAAAATAAATAAAATGAAATAAAATAAAATAAAAGAAGTGCAATGCAGCTCTAAAGCTATGCGAAGCTCAGCTACGCTGCCAGATGAATTAACATAGATATATAAATATAAAATATTAATATTCAAGCTTAGAATTCGATTAAGTGTAATATACTTTAAAGAGAATATAATTTATGAATAATATTTCTTCAAAAGGAGCACAGATTGACCATTTGAGCAAAGCCCAACTTTTCTTTTTTAAAGCAACCTTTTTTTTGCTTTGTTCTTTATTCTTTTACGAATCTATACAAGACTTGTATATACATCTGCTGCTAATCTATTCAGTGGCGGATTGCCCTGCAGGCCAAAGGCAATAGTCCTTTCAATTGTTTGATCGAAACTGAGATGCGAGTCGGTTTAGATGGTCTCTAAGTCAGTCAGAATATCTAGAGCCACTGCGAGGATCACCAGATCCTTGTGCAGAACAGAGTCCTGAGAACAGAGTTCAGTCGGCTCAAATCCATATTCACGAGCCCACGCTGTACAGACCCAAAGAGGCATTCCATATGTAAACGACTATTGCCTAATAGAGTATCGATACATCGCATATGATAATAAAATGAAATAAATATGTGTCGCATATACATATACATATTCAGCTCTATATATATATATATATATATATATATATATATATATATATATATATATATATATATATATATATATATATATATATATATATACAAATATATATATGCGTCAGCAACAGTTATGCTTTATAACGGCTGCCTGACTGCGCGTGTCCAGCACTGTCCAGGCGAAAACAATAAAAATAAAAATATTAATTTGCGCCAGGCGGCAGGCGGCAGGCGGCAGGCGGGTACAGCTCGCGTGGCGTTATGAGTATATTTTGTTGCAGAGTGGCTGCTGAGTGGGTGAGAGGTGGCTGGGTGGCTGGGTGGATGAGTGGTTGCCCAAGTGACCGCAGCATTTTAACAGCAGCATTTTTATTAAAAAGCTGCTCCGCTCTGGCTGGCTGTCTTGATTTTTGCTGGCCACGCCCAATTGCAACTGGTGCCATTGCTGTCGCCTACGCGCAGTCATTTATAGAAAATAAAAACAAAAGGCGCTGCGTGGCAACAACTGCATGAAAATTCAGACTGAGAGAAAATGGCGTATGACATGCGTCTTTCCATGTCTCCACAGCCACACGCCCACAGCCCCACTCGCCCACACCCGCTCGCAACACTCGTAATGTCCATGCGAAACTTTTCTTTTAGCCGAGTTTTTCTTTTCTGCGGTTGACAGCAACAGAAACGTCGACAGCAGCAACAACAACAACAACAACAACAACAACAACAGCAACAGCAACAACAACAACAACATTTAAATTCTCTCAGTGAGAGGAATTTTTATTGAATAAACAAATTTATCAAGCATAACTCACACGCATGCAGGGACACAAAGCGAGACATAATTAAATTTCATTTTGCAAAATCAAGGCGCTTATTGTTTGCCTTTAACCGAAAAGCCAAAAGGTCCACATGACCGCCAGGCGGGTGGTGCTGCGCAGGCAGCGCCGTTTGCGTTGTAAATGAATGCAAAATGCAAACGGGTTGCCAAGCAACAAGCAACACAATAAGCCCCCCGAAGATAAAAGCTGACAAACAAAATTGAAAGTCAAACCAGACAATGGGGCGAGCATGTGACAAAGAAGGAGACGCAAAGAGTGAAAATTTCACGCTCAGATTTCAAATTAAGCGTGTGTAATATTTCAAGCAATACATATACTGCAATTATAGCAGCTTAAACAAAAATATTTACAAATAAAGCTGTCCTTAATAAAAACAGAAGACATAGAAATTCGTAAGAAAAAGGCAAGGTGGGAGACTTTGAAAGAGAGGTGAGATTTTGCTTAGGTAGAAGAACTTTATAGACTGACTTGCACTGCAAAAAAAGTAGAGTATACTCCATATTTCTAAATCAAATCTTGGCTTTAGCTACAGTCACTTCTTCTACGACACTTTTCTGCCCGTAGCGTAGATTCAACACATTCAAAGCATGCCCAGCATCGATGCTTGTTTTGTGTGAAAAAAAACACACATAATGAAAAGAAAGAAAATGGCGTGAGTGAGAGAGGAAGAGAGAAAAACGCTAATTAATTTCATGCACATACATGGCAAGGAAACTAATTAAGCTACAACTCTGATTAACAGCAAAAACAGTTTGTGTGTCCTTTCAAAATGACGATTTTTTCTGTTGCCTTGCTCGTTGTGCTGCATACTTTTGTGCGCATCAAAGCGAAATAATCAACAAATGTGCCCCACACACACACACACCCATCCACACACATCCACACACACACACACACACACTTGAAGCAAAGCAGAGAGCGCTTACAAGTGTCAATGGCAAAGTACTTTAAAAAAAAGCTGTGGCAAAGGCAAGCCAGATTTTTTTGTTCCATTTTTGATAGCATTTGCTTTAAAGAGACTCAACAGAGAGCACGAGAGCTGAGCTGAGCTGAGCATATCCAATTCATTTGGAGTCCAGCCAAACGCATTTTAATTAGCGTATCACAAATCCTTTGACCCCAACCATCTGCCTTGGCTTTTCATGTGCCCGGCATGCATAATGGACATCTGTCAATTCATAAGCCATCAATAGTTTAATCATAAAGTATAAGCGAACAGCCACGGGCCTCATTCCGCACAGGTAGCCCAGGCATTCATCTATTGCCATATCAGACACCGGTCGGCAGCCGGCCCATTCATTGAGCTCGTTGAGCATTTTTGTATGTAGTATGTCGACGACATGACGTTCAGCGCTCGGTCTATTGAATGCCTAGAGAGCTCAATGGGCCAATATCAAAAAGCGGCTAAATGCCCTTTCTGTGTGCTCACCGCGCCCACTAAGCGCCCATTGAAAAGTCTTTTTGCCTATTGATCAATATGCGTCGATGCCAGATATTGCTGCAATTTGTATACGTGAATCGTGAGTGGTATAATTCATTTACATTTTCCTCCATTCAATAAGCTTGAAGTGCGTTTAGCGCGTATGCTTATGCCCTGCAGTTGCTGTGTTGGCTCATAGAGCGTATAATGATGCTGGAGGGAATGAAGTTTGCATGAATATAATTTTGAATAATATGAAAATGATCTGAAATAACTAGAATGAATCTGAGATGTCGAATAACAGTGGGGAAATGTATAGCTAAATTTTATAAATTTTCTAATTAGTCTCAATTTGATATCAAATCCTTTTAATGGAAATAAATATGTATTTTAATTAATATATATATTATATTTATAGAAAATTCGATTAAATACTGTGTTATATTGGAAAGATAAAGATAAAGAAAAGAATCATTAAAAATCAAATTGAGACAACTTACATTTGAAATTTCAAAAAATATATTAGATATTTATATAGATATTAAATTTAGAAAAATCATGAAAATTTGTAATTATTCTTAATTTTATCTTCTTAGCCTATAACATTATTTGGTCTAATTTTATATAGGAAAGATATAAGCCAAAATAAATGATAATGGGACAAATTAAATTTAAAATTTAAAATAATATATAAGATATTAACAAAGATTTTAACAATATATATCAAATTCCCAGCTCCAATGAATTTTCATAGCTAATTACCGAAATCAAACTAATAATCAAAATCATATTTTAGATGAAATTCTATGCAAGCTTTAGATGTAATTTTATAGCCAATTAATATTTTTTTAATAATTCGGCAATTATGAAAGACAAACGCAGCGGGGACGGCCTCCTGCCGGCTGGGGGTGGGAGGTAAATGTAACAAAAAAAATGCCAAAGCAATTTCCCGTTGAAAGCATTTCACGGGTCTCTTGGCAAAGTCAAAAAACAGGAAACCCATGAAACACGCGTTCCTAATTAAATTCGAATGAATCGCTCGCTCGATGGCAAATGTTGAAATTTAAATTAAGACATCGCTGAAGCTGATGCTGATGCTGATGCTGACGATGGGAGTCGTCGTTGGGTAGCAAACAATGGTGACTACTCTGAGTATGTGTGCGTGTGTGTGTGTGAGTGTGTGCGTGAATGTGTGCGTGTGTTCCTGGCAAAGACATGCCACGTATGTGCCCATCTAGCTGCCTGTCAGTAGCGCCGTTTGAGGTTAAGTTTTTGAGCTGACAAAGCATTGCAATTGCAGCGGCTGCGAGAGCGACAGCGACGCGTTGGCAAAGACCACGACGTCGGATATCCTGGCAACGTGCATCTAGCTCTCTAAGTGATTGTCAACTCGCATCTAGCTGCCTGCCTAGGCGGCTGGGCGTGGCAGCAAAGCACACAATGAGATGGAGCGAGAGAGCCGCCATTAATTCACGACTTGTAATTTCCTCACTTCAACTGCAAGCGACGACGACGACGACGACAACGACGACGATGACATTGGCGTCGCCTCACGTGAGTGCCCAAAAACTGTTTTTGACTATCAATTAAATACAGTCAGGGGCTTGCTGTGCTTCCTGTGAAGCCAGCCAGCAACTTCGGCAAAAGAACACTTTGCATGTGTCACCTAATTAAAATTTTGCGCAAGCGACCATTTCAAGTCTATTAATTACCTAGACTTGCACAACGGGCCCCAAGATAAAGCGCTGCCGTTGTTCTGGCCGCCTTTTGTTGCCAACGTCGTCGTCGTCGTCGTCTGCCTGGATGCCTGGCCAAATGCAATCACTCGCCTTCAATTTTCACGCCCATTGTCAACAAAAATCTGTGCAACTGCGACAGGACCCCCACATCATTTAGCCGTGTGATGAATGTGCCACTAGATACGTGTGTGTGTGTGTGCCTCTGTGTGCGTGTGTGTGTGCGTAAAGCCAACGTCATTGTCCTAGAAGCGTACGAAACATTTCATTCAGACATCGTCCGCCTCGTCATCGTCACGAGCAGAACTTGGCAGTAATTTTGAGTTGTGCAACGCCACCAAAGAATAAGGGGGCGTGTAGACGGGAGCTGGACGGTGGGTGTGGCTAAAGCAAAATGGCTGAAGGCAGTGGCCATAAAAAAGGGTTCGGGGCTCAGACCAACGCGTGTGGCCGCAACATTTACGCAGACGACTAAGCGTTGGGCAGCGCTCACAATTGCAGCTCAGCTGGACAATGCACTTAGATTTTGAAAGTGAATACGAGTGTAAAAAAAATATATAAATAAATATTTATATAAATTATAGAAAATATGCTGCAGAGCTTAGACAAGTTTACAATTCATATAAAATCAACTGAATAGCTGGAAACGTAAAACGAATAATAACTTAATATTTTCATGTATAGTACAATAAATATCATAAATACTACTATATCACATCAGTCCTTCCTTTATACCTTACACTATTACTACTCGCAAATCTAGTTCTGCTTCACTCTAGTCTGCACGTAATTCTCTCAGTGTGCGACTTGCTGCACGGCCTTTGCACAGTTCAAAATGTGTCGGTGATTTACAACAATGTCGCCTACACAAATTTTCCAAATGTGTTTTTGCCACGAAGGCAAACACACACACAACAACACACACACACACACACACACATGCACACACATGGCTTTGCCATACATTGACACGCATGTTGCAGTCTGTATCTAAACTGCATGCGAATGCGTGTCTCGTCCTTGGCCAACACGTTCATGGCACCCACACACACACACACACACATGCACACTCCTGGAGTGCGACTTTATTAGCGGAAGTGCTTTATTTAAGCTAGAAAGAGAGATAGAGAGTGAGCGAGGGAGGAGAGTGCAGAGAACAGAGGCAAGTCCTGGCAGTCAGCCAGGATTCGGCGTGAAGTCGTTTGTAATACGGCCACGTATCTGGTGAGGGCCAAAAGCGCATGGCAGGCATTTTACTTGAAGGAAATTGCATTTTCGACATTTTTCACACTTGGCAGCAGCAGCAGCAATAGCAGCAGCAATAGCAGCAGCAGCTGCAGCAGCAGCAGGCAATAGAGTTGCGGCACAAAAGCGCTGTCAGCCAGCAGCAAAAAGGCACAGCACAAGCTAAACAACAAATGCAGCGGCAGCTGAGGGAAGCGGCAGGCAGAAGGCCACTAGATACTTTGCATGCAGGCAGGACAACGTGCGACGACTCCTGCTGCTCCTGCTGCTCCTGCTGCTCCTGCTGCTCCTGCTGCTGCTGCTGCTGTTGTTGTTGCTCTGCCTTTCGTTTTTGTCACACCTTGGCCAAAAGGTGTCAAAGGTGCATTCACTGTTGTTGTTCTGTTTGTTGGTTTACTTTCTGCTGTTGTTGTTGCTGTTTTTTTGTGTTTGTTGCTGGGGCTGCGTGTGCGGCATTTCCGTTCATTTGTTTTACTTTGCCAAAGGGAAATGCGCAAAAAGCGCAATCAAAGCGGAAATGAAATTTGCAGGATGTAGCAAAAAAAAAAAAAAACAGAAACAAAGTACAAAAAAAGGAGCTGAATTCTAAGTACACACACACTCCCACACCAACACACACACACACATATGAGCACAAAAGACGCGACAAAGGACTAGGCAAGTGCCCCGTAAAGCGTTCGGGATTTAATACAATTTTGAAATGCTTTTGGCCTTCTAGGCCAATTTGTGTTGGCCAACTGGCGCTGGCTCTGGCGCACTGGCTGCATGGCAGCGATAACACAACACCAGCACAAGCCCAGGGCCCATTCCATGCCACAAGGCCCAATGCGAAAGCCAAAGCCAAAGCAAAACCATTTTTAACTGTGTGCTGCATTAGAGCGCAGCGAGGCGACAACTGGGCGACCTAAGGGACGGCGGCCCGATGGATATGGCGCCTGGCGACATTATTGTCAACGCTTTTCAAAGCGGAGGCGTGGCTGTGGCTGTGGCAGCACCAGCTGCCCCTGCTGCTCTCTGCTCTCTGCTGCATGGCCAATGCGATACATTTTTGCAATAATTTGCCTTGGCCACTGGGCATTTTAATTTGCGCAGGGCTGACCAAGAGCAGTGCAAAAGTGTGATTAGATTTGATGGAGTTCGACTCGAGGGAAATGGAAAAATATGCAAGTTTAAAGAAATTCAAAATAAAAGTCATAATTGAGTAGATATTTTAGGTAAACAGCTTTGCTCTTTAGCTCAGCTATTCTCCATATATGTATAACTATAATAATATATCAAAATATTTCATTAATTGCATTTTATTATAGCCAGTGTGCCACTGGCTTTAATAGCTGCCAGAAATTTCAGCCCTTTTGTTATATAATCAAAGCCAAAATTAATTTAAAGAAGTTGCTAATATTTTGCCCCTCCCTCCCATCAACTGCCCCCTTCATACAAAGGCAACTGCAGAATTTTGTTTTCGCCTTAAGCTGTATGTGTTGCATGCAGCTATCTCTGCCCTGCCCTGCCCTGTCCAGCCCTCTCATAAAGTCAGATGCAGCTGCATGACAAACAGACAGACCAGACAACAACAACAACAACAGTGTTGCATGTGTGTGTGTGTGTGTGTCAGCGTGTGTGTAGCCGACGACAGGCGTTGAGTTCGTTGGACATTTTGTGAGCTGCTACGTTTATTTATTTATATGAGTGATGGTACGGCAGTGGGGGGGGGGCAATGCAACATTGTTGTCAGCAGCAACATCAGCATGTTGCATTTATGAAATCCTTTTATCTTTTAAGTTGAATGCTAGCAAACAGAAATGGGCGCTGGGAGCTGGGCGTGGCATGGGCTATTACAAAAAGCTCTTTTTGGCAGCAATATTGTCA
Source organism: Drosophila hamatofila (assembly GCA_035045345.1). Lineage (NCBI taxonomy): Eukaryota > Metazoa > Arthropoda > Insecta > Diptera > Drosophilidae > Drosophila > Drosophila hamatofila. Next base: position 10,712,278 of record JAWNPA010000052.1, on the reverse strand, counting down.
GACATGGTTACATGCCAACTGCGTTTACAGCCACAGCCAGGGCCAGGGCCAGGGGCCAGGGACGCCTGCTCACCTCCGCTCACCTCCTGCCCCAATGCTTTGTTTCCTGCTTTTTTCAGTTTACCAACTGAGCTGTCACCTTGAGTGTCATTAATGCATGTGACATTTTCATTATAGCTACTCTTTCTCTCTGGGATTTCTCGCCTTTTTGGGCTGTCAAAATTTAACAGAAAAGTTGATCAGCAACGAATTTAATGTGGGAGCCCGTTGACAATGGAGGAGACTGCAAATTTTACTGTAAGGTGAGCTGAATAATAATCTAAAGTAATATTGTCTAAAAGGATTTCAATTGCGAGCAAATAATTTCAATATTTGTCTATATCTTTAATGAATACCAACACTTTGCAATAAACAACTTAATATGAGAGACAAGTGTAACTAAGGAAATACTCGTTGACAATGGGTAAAACGAGACATAATAATCTAAAATAATATTAGTAAAAAGATTTCAATTTTGTGTAAATAATTTCAATATACGGTCTATTTCTATAGCTACTACTATTCAATTCCAGCAATTTATTGTGAGAGGCAAGACATACTAAACAAATGGATAACTATTAAATTACTAAAACAAAAGCAAAGCCCAAAATGTTTGCTATTCTATAAAATATTCTAAAAGATTAGCAGATTAGATACGCATTATGTTAGACTAACTCAATCCCATTCCTATGCTTACCTTTGCTTCGTCCTTCAATTTATCCCTTAATCCACTCGCATGCACAGCACTTACAATTCAAGCTTTATTCTTATTAAATATCATTTTCCATCTACCTTAATTTGCTTTTCCATTTACCTTCCAATCAATTCTAATCGCTGTATGACGTAGCTACGCAATAAGCTTGTGGGGTCAACTGAATGCGTCAGCTTGAACCTCTGCAGACCCCACCGTCGACCGTATTCCTAGCATCTCCGAAATCCTTCTGCAAATACCGAACAAATAGCTCGACTGTCTCGCTCATCAGCAGGGCAAAGCAAACAAAAAGAAGGAGAGGAAAAAAACTATTGTCGAGGCGAAAACCAAAATAAACTTCGCCAATGCCAATGAGTGGGTGCGAAGGGGCAGCTGCCACGCCCACATATCTCACACTTGAACGCATTTATTTGCTTAAGTATGAAATTTACATTCCATTAAACAAATTATTTTCTCAAACTGGCTAGATTGTGGGTGGGTGCTTGAGTTGGGTGGTTGCACGAGCCACAAGACAATTCCAACTTTTTGCATGGCAATTATTTGTTTTCTATTTCCGCAACGCCTGCTTCAAGAGCTTACCACGCCCGCAGCACGCCGCCCACCGCCCCCCTCTCTCAGTGCCTCTGCTTCTATTTTTTCTTTTTTAATAACTTAAGCCAAGCACAACATTGCTGTTGTTGTTGTTGTTGTTGTTGTTGTCATCGTTCTTGCTGTTGTCAGTGTGTGTGTTCTGTTATCCTTTCTGCGTCATTGACAATGGCACAAACACTCGCAAGTCCTGGGCGCACCTGCAATGTCAACATGGCCACGCCCACACACACACACACACACACACACACACGCGTGTGGGCAGCGCCCGTAAGGTTGACTACGTTCTAGCACGGCTCAACGGTTCAATTGTCTTAATTTCCTTGTCCTGGCATTTTGTTTGTCCAAGTCCAAGACGAGCGCGCATCGTCATGTCTCGTCTGTCCTTTCGATTGCGTCCTTGCGGTTACCGTTGGCATTGCAGCTGTCAGCCATTTGTTGTTCTTGTTGTTGTCTTTGCTGTGTGGTGTGTGTGTGTCCTTCTATCCACATTGCGCCGTACGTTTTCTGTTTCGGACAATGTGGCTCCAATTTTGACACATTCAAGCGGCGTCGCCGGGACCAGTGTCCCCCAACTCCCACGCTCACGCCCATTCCCACAACCACTCCCATTCCCATTCCCAATCCCATTCCCAACCCACTCCATCTTCAGCAGTTGCCGCCTTCGTCATTATTTTCGCTTGGCTTCGACCTCAGTGCACAGCCAACAGCCATCAGCTAACAGCCAACAGCCAGCAGCGAGCAGCCAATGCGTTATGCTTGCTTCCTTCTGCTGTTGCCCATTCATTATTTGTCAATGTCAGAGTCGGAGTCAGTCCGTCAGCTTTTGCAGCTCCTCCTGGCGCGTCCTGCCGCAAGGTCCTGCCGTTGCGTCTTCGCCACTGTTTGCGTTTTGTCAAAATGGAAATGAAGAAAATTTGCACGGTCGCTGCATTTGTGGCATTTTTCCAATGCGGACGTTTAGGTGTTCGCATGTCCTTTTTAATCATTTTTGTTGGTCTTCTTTGTATTTTTTTCGTTTCGTTTTTCTTTTTGTCGTTTTGCATTGTTTTTGGTGCATTTCTGCACGCTCTTTACTCTTTGCGCCCCGCTTGTCATTTGTCTTGCATTTTTATGCGTATTTCAAAAAAGTCCTGTTCGAGTCCTGCACAAGTCCTGCGCAAGTCCTGCTCTCATTTGTTGCGTGCAACCATTTGAAATGCGACAACTTTTTGCACAACAACTGAACAATGTTCTTCTTGCCTCTGCCTCTGCCGCTGCCTCTGCTGCTGCCTCTGCTGCTGCTGCTGCTGCTACGTGCAGTTCATTTATTATGTTGACACTTTGAAATTAACTAAGGAAATGAAATAAATTGATGTGACTTTATGAAGTGCGCGAACTGTCCGCCCCAACCAAACAGGCCGCTCCTCCCCTCACTTCTCTAACCGCCCCCAGCTGACTGACTGCCTGACTGTCTGACTGGACTGTCATTGACAGCGCATTGTGCTTAAAGTTTAGCAGTTGAACTCTTCAGAGTTCGCTCGGCTAATTAAAGATGCTGATGAGCTTCAAGGCGAAGAAGACATGTCTCTTAATGCCATTAAGTTTGCGGCAGATTATAGATAATATATAATTGTAATAAAATTGAGGTGAGAGACAAGTAGAGAGAGAGAGAGAGAGGGGGAGTATGGACAAACTCTTCCTGCAGCACATGAGCTGGACATCTAACTAACTTTGCCGGTTAACGATATCAATGCTAGCTAAAATAAAGTATAAAATAAAGTAGTATAAAGATAATATAGAAAAAATGCTGATGTAATATAAAATGAAAAGAGGTGGGATTATAAATAATATATACTTCTTTTAACTCTCTATAGAATTTTCTTTTCTAACATCTACTTAAGATTGTATTAACCAATGTCATTCAAGGTTTCAGTTTAAATAATATACGATTGAAAATACATTAAAAATAGGAAGCAGCATTAATATAGAACAATTTGTCGGTCTATTACTCTTGCTATATAATTTCAATTCCTATTTTTCGTTTCCTCTTTTCGTATCCATATATTCGATGGCTGCCTTCAAATTATGACACTATATGAATGTTTTTTGTTAGGCGCATCAACTCGAATGGATTGTCAGTCCTCATTACTAATAAACTACTGTAGACAGCAATACCAATAAAAAAAATAACATATATTAAATATATAAATGCATTTTAAAAGTATTTTAAATATTTCAAATTTACATAAAATTATTAAAAGCTCGCTCTCCCTCTCTCTTTCTGTGTCTCTGAATCTCTGCAACTATATCCGTCTCTCTTCGACTCCCTATCCAACTATATATCCATCCATCCATCTTGCTCTTTATCTCTCTATCAGTCTCTCTCTCTCTTTCTCTCTGCTGGCACCATCTTTCACTCATATCTTTATATCTCTATCTGTCTCGCCTCTCTCTCTCTCCCTCTCTCTCTTTCCCTCTCCTCTTCCTCTATCTCTTTCCCCTCTCTCTCTCTCTCTCTCTCTCTGTCTCATCTCATTATACAACTTTATTTATATTTTATATTTGAGCACTTTTTATTCATATTAAATCCTTGTTTACTCCATTTGCATTTTATTAATGAAATGAAATTATTATTTGTGTTGCATTTAATTAATGTTATTCTGTTGACCGCATACAAATGCGCTTATCAATCTGAATAAAAAGAAAAAAAATGGAGGAAGAGAGAAAAAAATAGAGAAACACTGGCAACATTAGGTGTTTAATGCACTTTTCAAATGCAATTAGTGCCACAAACTGTAAACATATTAAATGACAATTAATTTGCTGGCAATCAATTGTGAAATTGCTAGTCAAACAGCTAAAATGCATTAACATTAATGCAGTGAGCATTGACCGCAGCGACAAAACTTTAAAAACAAAAAAAAAATAACCAACAAGAGTAAATTACCAAACTGAGCTCAGGTTCTAGCATTGGCAAATGACACGAGCTGAAAATGGAACAGGAGAGACTGAGTTTAATATGAAGGAAGAGCGAACTGCTTGACTATGCACAAAGAGAAGAGCTCATAGCAGACAGGAGAAAGCATGGAAGATGTCTGCAAGTATGTGTTGAGGCATTTGAATGAAAAGATCAGTAAGAGAGCGTGAGCAATGGCATATGAATTTGTGTGAGCGGGCATGTTAGCGCACTCTCATCATTATGCTCTCCATTTATGTCGCAATAATGCGAACAGTTTCAATTTGAAGCTCGAGGCGGTCAGTTGTGCTTTTCTTTGTGCTAGGACAGACGAAAGAAGCCTCAAGTCAGTTCTTCATCCTCAAGAACATTGAAAACATTGCTTGAAAAATATATATAAACATATATAAATATATATTCTTAATCAAGTTCAACAGCTGAATGAAATCACATTAGGTATATAGATAGAAACTATAATATATTAAAATATTATACTATTCGATCACTCTTAACATAGAACATGTCTGCTTTACCTTCTACAATTTGCTATCAATAAATTGTGGCAGCAAATGTCATGAGGACTTTACAGCCAGTGCTCAATCATCGCATGGCCCACATGCTGTCAGGCTTCAATTAACCGATGTTGGACTAGGTTTTTGTTTTAATTAGCAGCCGCTTAATCGAAAATTCAACAGCTAATTAGTGCGTCCGTCTACTAAATGCGGCTTTGCGCATAAAAAAAAAAAAAGAGAAGGAAAATACACACGAATTTGGTTGGCTACGGCCTGGCCGGCCTGCTAATCCTCATTAAATAGTTAAATTCAAATTAAATAAATTGCCGCAAATCAATTATAAATAAGCATTGTAATTAGAAGACCTCAGCGGTGCCTAGGCACCAGCAACAGCCCCCGCCCCAAGCCCAGCCCCGTCCATTAGCTTCGGGTCAGTTTCGTGCCCCCATTTCCCCATTCGCCTGTTGCACGACATTATGATGACGCGCTGTTGCGTTGCTGGCGCCATTTCAATTAGTTTAACAGGCGCAATGCAAGAGGCCAAATTAAACGTAAATGTTTGCAAAATAAAAATGGGAACGAGAAGAAAATATAAAAAGGAAAAGAAACAAGAATTAATCCCTCGACACTCGGCGAGGACACGCAACACGAATTTGAATGCACTTGCCCCAAGTATTTCCCAGTAGATTCTGCAAATTGTTGCTGCTACAACTCAGCTTGCGATTTTGCAATCATTCGCCTCCAATACGTCAAGCAGCGGACAATGGCCAGCGACTGGACAACGGGCCATGGGGTTCGAACAGGGGAAACAGTTCGACAACAGTTGACAACAACTTAATCACTTAGCATTATGCAAATTTAATTATTATCACTTCATCATCGACAACATCAACACGAATGAAACGCGTACTGTCTGCACTCCAGCTCTCTCTCTCTCTCACTCTCTCTCTCTCCCTGCCTCTGTTTTGCTCTCTTTGTCTATCCCAGAGGTCCTGAGGTAGCCGGTTCGTGTTTTATTCATAGCATTGATGACTATCAGGCAAATGGCTGCAGCAGACAATAAATGTAGTTGTGGCAGGCAGCTTGACATTGCTTTTGGGTGTTTCTCCCCTATCTCTATCCCTCTCTCTGTCTTCCTATCTCTTTCTACTACTCATTATCATTGTATTTGGCTGGACATTGCTATTGCTGCTGCTGCTTCTATTAATACAATCAGTCAAAGCATTTGTTTAAGCAGTTCTGCTTGAATTGAGCAACACTCAAACCTCTCAACACTAAAAACAATATTGCAAAGTGTTATCTATAAGATTGGAACAATTCAAGATCTTTGATTTTAATTCTATGTTTCATATGCTGAGCTTGACTCCACTTTAAAGCCTATACTCTTCATCTAATAGTCTATCTATATAATTTAACCAACATTTCACTCATATACTATTTTCATTCTTCTTCATTCCCTTCCCACTTCCTTCTCAAATTTCATTTGTTTGTATTTAATATAGTAAAAACTGTGAAACGCATCAAAAATAGCCTAGTTTTAGTGTGGCATTAAAAGCTGGGACCGTGCATATGTATTAGCCATCATTTGAGTTGGCCTAGAAAACGATGGGTTTTTACTAAGCTTAGCAGAACCTGCGTTATGGGCAACCATTTGGGCATTTTATTTGCACATTTGGCGTGGCAATAATCTACTTGGCCCCATTTAAGTGGCTGAAAGTGCCCTCGGCACAATGGCACATCCAGCTTTTTTACAGCCTCGTGTAGTTTATTTAAAATGCCATTAAGTGCAAAACAATTTCAGTATCCGTTTTGCCACTGCCACTGCCAGTGGTGGTGCTGCTGCTGTTCCTGTTTTCATGTTGATTATGAGAGTAATGGTAATACAAGTGTAAAATGCAAGATATGAATAGATATGAGCTATGAAATACCCTTGGCTGATAGGTGAAGAAGCAGCTGGAGGATAGTTATGAAAGGTATTAAAGCAATTAACTATGCAAGCAGAGTATTTTCAGTACAAGCTTCAATTGGATATTTCATATAAGCATTTCATTTTGACTAGCAGAAAATATATGTAGATATGTAAAAATATTATGAAGAGTGTGTAGCTAATAGACTCTACTTCATTACGAGCAGAAAACTACAACTGCAGGGCATTTGCCAGAAGCACAAACATTTTGTTTTAAGATCGCCAAATGAATACTGTGATGGGGCCAGGGAAATCATGATATACAACTAGCAGGCAGCCCAGGCGGGGCCATTAAAAAGCGACTCTACACAAACACACACTCATGAAAGGTGAGAAAATATGCAACCAAAAAGTGGCAGAGCAAAAATAGTGCCGAGTGCCAAATGTATTGTAGTAATAACAATAAAAGCAACTGCTGGCAGGCCAAGCGGCCAGGGTGCTGGCTATGAGTGCGACTACGGCCTGGCTCGACTTGGGCTCGCATCGCATCGGTGGTGGTAACAACAAGTTGCACGTGCTTTCAACTTAATAACGTGGCTTTTATTTTTACGGGCTGTGCAACAACAACAACAACAACAACAACAGCAATAACAACAAGCAAACACAACACGAATAAAAGAGCAACAAGCAAAGGTTGAGGCTGTATATCAAAGCCAAGCAGCAAAGATTCCCATCACATCTTCAGCTTATTCGCGCGAACTCTCTCACTCTTTATCTCTCTCTCTCTCACTCACTCACTCTCTCCCGCTCTCGCTCTATCAAAGTGACTGCATCGACAAACTACCGACAACAAAAACAGCCATAGCAAACAGCTCTGTCCACATTTTTCGCACCTTCTTCTTTTTTGCATTTAGCAGCGAGTTTATATATGTGTATATATAAATATGTATATACATATATATAAGGAGAACAAAAAACACACACACACACACCAACACACACACAGAGCCACACACAAAGAAAGCACACACAAAATGGCGTAACGTTGCGGATTTTACGCACGGCAAACACAACTACGCGCGCGTACACAACAACAAGAAAATGCACTCAGGCTTAGTGTCGGTCGACGGCGACGCCCCGCCCCGCCCCCATCGAAAGCACCTAAGCCCCCGCCAACTGCCAGCTGCCCAGCCCCGTTTGCAATGCTGCTGCTGCTGCTGCTGTTTGCACCTTTTTATAGTCCTGGTGGACGCTTCGTGTGGGTGCAAACTTTTTGAGGTCTGCTTTGGTAAGTGCTGCTGCGGACCGCAGCTTAGTTACGTTGAGGTTGGCTGCATCTCTCCCAACAGCAGCAGCAGCAGCAGCAGCAGCAGCTCGAGACAGCGCGAGAGTGTATGAGCGTGAAACGTTGAGTTACCTGCAGCGCAAGCCAGCTCATAACCCGTGCCAAGCCAAATGTGGTCAGACATGGCAGGCACAAGCTGCTGCATAGCAGCTAACTGACTAAGCTAGCAGCAAAGCGTAATTGTTGTCAATGTAAATTTTATGAGTTTTCAACGGATAAAAGAAAACTAGAATTTGATTGAGAAGAAATTGTGATTTTCATTGGGCAACAAGTATAAATCAAAGCTGTGATTGCTAGAATGAAAGAGAAATTTTAAAAATAAAGTTTTAAAAATAAATTTTAATCTTAATTTTAATTTTAAAAATAAATTTAGATATAAACTATTAAAATAAGAAAAAGTTTTTCAATTTATATCAAAGAATAGTTGAAAATTAAAAAATTTATATAGTGTAATATGCTTGAAATTAAAAAAAAATGTTGTCTATTCTCATACCAAAGTATAGTTGAAAATAAAAATATATATATCTAAGCCCCATTAAAAAATTTTAGAAATTTGCACATGCTGCCAAAACTCAGATAATGTAAAAGGAATGATAACCAACGCCTAGTACAGTGAAGACTATTAAACTATGATCACTTATACTTATAACACTTATAAAAATACTATAATAAAACAGACTCAAACTGAACCTTTGCTATAGAGCATGCAGCATTCACTACCTGTAAACAGTCAAACTCTTTTTTTAAACTGACTCCAAATATATATATATATTTATATATAAAATATATATGTATTGCTGCACAGCCAAACAGATTTATGTTTGAAATAATTTATAGAAAAAATACAGAAATTAAATAAAATGGCATTACGGCTGACGGTGCACTGCAAACTCTGGCCGTGTCGACGTCTATCCTATTAAATGTCCATTTGGCGTTTTGTTATGCGAGTTGTTGGCGCAACTTTCATCCATTTAATTTTGTAATATATTTTTTTTGTATTTTTCACTTTTTTCTGCAGCTAGCGTCCAACATCATTAAAAAACTGTCATTAGCAGTTGAGTACATGAAAACTGAATTTTCATTACGTTCGTTGGTCGAGCAACGCCGAGGCAGGCGGAAAAAAGTTGCTATAAAAGCTATAGTCATGTTAAGGGAAAATTCAGCGTCCTTCCCTCTCTCTGTCTCTCTCTGCTTTTTTTTCTCCCATTCGCTTTGTAATAATTGTTGTTGTCCGTTTATATAATCGAATTTTAAATAAGTGTGTGCGTGTGTGTGTGTGTGTGTGTGTGCTTATTGTGTTTGTATGTTGTACGTACATTCCATTTAAGTGATGTAAGCGCACACCTGTCGTACTTTGTCAAGGAGACAGCCGTGAATGGCTTTTTGTTCTATAATGATGTAAGTAATATAATATTTTTTAATTAGCGCCAACCTCAAGATGTCAGAGAATCAATGCCGTAAATATATTTGTCAAGCAATGCACTCAAATATCTTAAGTGGATTGGATTAGATTTCTATTAGAAGTTGTATAAGATGTATTGATATAGGATGACATTCCAAACAGCCTAAAGTTCAAGTACCTCAGTTAAATTGTAATAAAATGTTATATGTCAACATTAGATATTATTCTGTAAGCTCAAGACTTCTCCTTGCAGTTCTGCATAACTGAGCCTTGGCACTTGTCAGCTCAACTTTACAGTATTGTTTAATGAGATGCTGACAATATGCTTACTGCTCCAGCCACTGCAGTTTCTGCTGCCTCTCAGTTTATCGTCTATACACACTTTAACACTTCCGCTTGGCAGTCGTCAAATGTAATTAATATCCTGTTACACTTTGTTTGACTAGCCCGAAGCGTTTTTTAAAATTAATTACCAGCTGTAGTGTGCAGACAACACGAAATGTTGACAACGTTGTTACTAAGCCCCAGACATTTAACATACAAACACAATCTACAATCCATGCAACTAATGCCGAGCTGTCAGCTCATTATTATCAACAGAGTGTGTCCATTGTCGTTGGCAGAGAAACTGTCTATGCTACAATATATATATATATATATATATATATATATATATATATATATATATATAATATATATATATAATATATATATATATATATATATATATATATATATATGTATAGAACTTCGAGCAGTATATGTATATGTATTCAAATCGAGCCAAAAACCCACTCAACCAAATTAACACTTTGGTAGAGAGTGAAGAAGATAACACAGTTGAATGTGGATGGGCAGCAACAAGGATCTGGGGATCTGGGGACTGGGGACTGAGGAAGTGGAGGCTGGGCGCTGGGTTGCAGGAGGCCAAAGGGCAGCATGGCAGATAATGCTCAAAGGCATTATTGTCAATATCAGAGGAAAATGTTGCAATCTTAATCTGTAATCAACATAAAATTCAGTCAGTGGAAAATGTCATCACGGCGATACGAGTAAGATAGATAGATGAAGAGACAACAAGAGAGATAAAGAAACAAACAGAGAATGAGAGAGGGTGTAGATGTATAGAATGAGAAAGGGGGTGTGAGGATGCCTGGTAGACAAGTTGGGGTTACGACAATTCAATCACAGCTTGGCCAAATCAACAGTCGACCATTTGGCCAGCCAGCCCCATCAGTCAGCCAGAGTCGACCACGCCCCGCCCACCCGCTGGCGCAGCCTAAGGCAAATTTGTTGCGGTTCTTTGTTACTTTGATTTCGTATAGATTTTGAGCTTAAAGCGGCCGGATGAAGAGCTCGACAAGCTGAACAAATACCCTATGGCTGAATTCAGTTGAGGCATAAGTGCTGCAAAGAAGTGTCAAGTGAATGGCTTGAAGACTTTATTGATATAAAGAATTTACAATAGACAAAATACTGTATATTGCAATTATTCGTTATCTCTTTTTGTAAATATTTTGTATAGCTGCAACATTTTCTAGAGTATTTTCTAGTTGCATCCACTCATTTGTTTTTTTTTTCAAATTGCTTTGATTTTGGGCCTGGAAGTGACTTTTGTTGAAGTCAGCAGGCAAAGCAGAAAAGTTGCCTGTAAATGATACGACACAAACATCAGCAGCAAGCGCAGCAGAAGCCACAGCAGCAGCAGCAACAACAACCAGCAGCAACAACAATTAAATCAAGTGCAATTTCAACACAAATATTTTAAAGTTTTAACCACACACACACACACAGACATACACACTCACACTCAGGCATAGCCACTGAGAAGTTGCAAAATATTTGTCATGCCTGGCACGGACACACACAGGACACGAAGGAGCCGTAGCCAACGTCGTCGGCGTCGTCCTCGTCATCGTTGTCACAGACACCCTGTGGCCAACCGCAAAGAGACATGGCCGAATACTGACATGGCCTTACGAGACAGTTGTCAAATGCACACAAACACACCAACACACCAACACACACACACACACTCACTCAGCCACAGATGCTTGAGCTGAATATCTCAAAATATCTTGTATATGCATGTGTGGAAATGCTTAAAATTCATTACATTTCTGTGCAATTTGTTTTTGATTTTTCATTTCATTTCACGGCACAATTTATATGGCGAACCTATCTCATCCTTTCATTCTCACACCTCCTCCTCCTCTCCATCCCTTCTCTCTCTCTCTCTCTCTCTGCACACCGTCCTCAATCTTGCTGCGCTTCCTGCTGTTGATTGTCTGCGCCGAAAAATTTGCTCGTCAGGGAGCTGGAGCTGGAGCTGGTGAAAAGAGACGCCAACAAAAAAAAAGAAAAAAAAAAAAAGGCGCATCAACATGAATTGCTTCGTCCTGTCAGGTAACAGGTCGTAGCATGCCGCAAAATATTCGTCGCGCTTTATGTCCCCGGGGAAATCAAACATTTCATAATTAGTCATTGGCATTGGCGTTGTCCTGGCGCCGCGTCGCGTCGCGTCGCTCTGGTCCCATGGCTGAGTTATGATTCCATCTTTTCAGTGTGGCCTGGTGGTGGAGAACCTGTGGCGACCCTGAGCACATGGCAATTAAAAAACCGTTGCGCGTTTCTGGTATTGGCCTCTGAGGCTCTGAGGCGTATTGAAATTGCTTCTCGAAATGCAATCGAAATTGGCGAACGAGAAACGAAACAGGACACAACAGGATAGGGGACAGGGCACAGGGAACAGGGAAAAGCTATGAAGCGGAGCATGGTACGAAGCCAAAGCCCAAGTCAAAGCACAAAGTAAGCTATTGGCTCGCGGCGACATCAACTGTGTTGCCAACTAAAGGGAAATCTAGTTTAATGTTTGTAATGCGAGCAGCACAGCCAATGGAGAGTGGACATGAAGTCCAGCAAAAAGGGCAGTCGTTAACAGAGCGCAAAGCCAAAGTACACAGGCGTGGCTTGATTCGATAGTTTGAAAGAGGAGCTTATAGATAATTGAAAATAAATATACATATATATATGTATATATATTGATTAATATGCCAGAGGTACGTTTAGTCAGGCATGAATAAAAAAGAATTTGCCTTAGATCAAGGCTCAGCTGCCTTGTCCCTCTAACAACTCGATCGATGTCACTGCCGCAAAACTCCTGTTAAAGAGCTCCCTATTCGTATTTTTTCCCTCACATTTTTAGAGTGCAATTCATCGTTTGATATTGCAACGTGCCCACAGTGCCCACCACAGCAACAGTAACAGTCAGAGGAAAATTGATTTGTTTTGCAACATTCAAAAGGATTGCAACAAACTTCAAACAGCAACAACAACAACAACAACAACAACAGAAGGTAAGCGAGAAAATCGTTTTGCTGTGGCGACACAGCATAACATTCAAAGGGCCCACAACACGTTGCCGATGCCATTCGATTAAGCTGGAGCCCAGCAAACGAGGGGTTCTCGTTTGGTCGTCAGTCAGAAACAGCAAAAGAAACCGAGTCCGTTTGCAAAGGGCCACAAGGATTCCTATGTGTATGTGTGTGTGTGTGTGTGTGTAAAATCACAAGCCAAAAATTTAGTTTTTCAAAAAAATTATTATTATTTTTATTTGAAATAAACAATATTTTGTGCCACTGAATAATTGAAAAGTGTCAAGAGCAGCAGCAGCAGCTTTAACCAGTTTTTCGAACAAAAATATTTACACAAAACATTTGAACCACACACACACACACACACACTCACACTCACACTCACATACCCATCCACGCATGCAATCTTTAAACATATGAAAATTGCAAAGCAATTAAATGAATTGCTTAGATAAAGAGGGAGGAAAAAGAAGTAAAAGGAGAAGAGGTTGGCGCTGCAGTTTTAAATGCTGCTGCGCTGCTGCTGCAGTCAACTGACACAGCGACGCAGTTGTAACCCGGCGCACTCACTAATAGTTCTAATTGCAAAAAGCAATTAAAACTTTCGCCAGCTCAAGAAACACACACGCACACACACATATGTAAGCACACACACACACACATACGCACACCATGAAATTGCTAGAGACATCAAAGTCAAACAGCGGCAGGCGTCGGCAGCGTCGACGTCGGCGTCGGCATCGGCATCGGCCAAGGCACATCAATCACAAAAATTTCAAGTGTGCAAAACTTGTTTGCCAAAATGCTGCGGTGCGTATCTAAATCTCAATCTGTAGCTATATCTGTGGGACTCTCAAGAGAGGGAGAGAGAGAGAGAGAGAGAGTGAGAGAGGGATAGAGGGATAGAGGGAGAGTGGGAAGGGAGACAAGCACACACACTTTATAAATTGAATTGGCATTAAGCATAAGGCGGCGCAGTTAAGTATGCTACAAAAAAGACAAGGCAGCAAAAGTGTTGCCTGCATGTGTGTGTGTGTGTGTGTGTGTGAGTGCATATATAGATATATGTGTATCTTTATGTGTGTGGCTTAAGCTGAGCTTGTTGTTTGGCATTTGAAGTGCGTGCTTGGCATTTGTAACCCAACGAGTTTGAGTTTAAATGCTAGATTTAGTGCACATTGCATGAAAGAACTTGAATTGAAAGCTGCCAACAAAGACATACGAAATTATTGATAAGCCAATGAAGCGTTACAGAAAAGTATAGAAATTCCAGGAATTATTGTAAAATATTACTAAGGCTATCTCTCATATAAAACTATATGAAGGCTATATAAAAAGAAACTAGAAATATAAAAGTAAAATACATATTTAAAATAAATATTTAAATTGCCAAATCAGTTACATTTGACTGAACACAAAACACAACCGAAGAAAGCTTTTAGAAGAGAAATATGTAAAAATAAAGTCAAAGCAAAACCTGACAAAATCTAGCTGATTTCTAAACAGCGATTGGCTATTTGGCCAATTGCACGATTTATTTGCATATATATATACTCAGCTGACTTCAAATTGAAAACAGAAACTGTACAAATTCATAACCAGCTTGAAGCTGAGCGGCGGAGTAGCTATAGAAGTAGCCGCCAGACAAGCAAGTAACATGGCTAACCACCCACAACAACAGCAACTACAACAACAACAACAATAATGGGAGTAGCATCAGATGAAGCAACCATCAATCAGCCAGACGCAGGCAAAACGCAGCTATTGGTGTGAAACTGTTACGATGGATGTGTGTGTGTGTGTGAGTGTGTGTGGCAGTGGCGGGGTTATAATAGGGGTACTAGTGAAATGGCGGGCGGTGCTGGGATAACAACAAATGCAGCTGTAGCTGATGCTGCAGCCTGGCAAAATTGTAATACATTTAACAGAATTTAATGCATTTGCCACAGACATTAATCACTGTGATGCACAGACAGGCCAGAGTCAGAGCCAGAGCCTGAATCAGAGACAGACACAAACCAAAAGACAGAGACAGCGAGAGAAGAGAGAGAGATAGCGAGATACTGGTGTGGACTGTTGATTTTTGCCAAAGCTGCTGCTGCTGCTGTTGCTGATGCTTCTGTTCAGCCTAGGGCCTTCAGCCAGAGTATCAGATATTGAAAAATTGAATATTGCATGTCCAGCAAAATATATGTACACATACACTGAGCAAAAAATATGAGCTACAATTTAAATCAAAATATCTAAGAGTTCTACTGAGTAGAGTGAGGAAAGATATTTAGCTACTTCAGCTGCTTCCATTTTCATTTCTCACTTTAACAATTGAAAAGTAATTTCTCTCAGTGTACTGCTGCCTGATGAGCTACATTGCAGCACGCTTTATTGGCACTATATGCATATGCGAAATGGTTTGGGGCCTCAACAGACTCCGGACACGATTGAATGCACACTTGGCTGTGAATGATTTCTGTGTAAAAATGATGCTTGCTTGCTGACTGTATGTATGTATGTATGTGTGTGTGTGTGTGTGTGTGTGTGTGTGTGAGTGTGTATGTGGGCGATATCATTGCGTTTGGCAACATAATTGCATGTGGCCATCCACATACATAGTTTTCGGCATAAACCTAGCGCCAAGTTATTCAATTTAAAAAAGGTCGCAATCGCTATCGAGTGCGTGTGCGGATGATGATGATGGGAAGGAAGAGGCTGAGAGGCTGAGGGGCTGAGAGGGTGAGGGGCTGACAGGCTGAGAGGCTAAGAGGAAGGTCTGTGATGCAGTTGCAATATGAAAGTTAAAACGCTCAAAGGCGTATCCATAACCAGTCAGTCAGTGAGCAGGCAAACGTAAGTCGAAGGACAAAAAAAGGACATACGATGCGAACGAGAGCTCGTTCGTTGTGCAAATATGAGCACTTTGCCATGATAGACGCCAGCAAGGATGAGATTCACAATGTGGACAGGAGGAGAAGAAACACACGGGGTATTTGGCATAAGAGGAATACCAACTGTCTGTGTGTGTATGGGTGTGTGAGCTGTGTGTGTGTGTATGTATGTGTGTGTGTGTGCACATACTCAAGTGCCGTTGCCATTGACGATTTGAGCTGCGCTGCGTTTATATAGTTGATGCTGAAGTTGAAGATTTTTGACTTTTATGCAACAATTCGCATGCGAACGACAACGACAACGACAACGACGACGCTGACGACGATGACGATGGCGACGTCGACAGGATATGTTACGAGCAGTTCTCTTTGAGCCACTACTTACGCCAAAATATTTTTTACAGCCAAAGTTGGCGTCGGTATCCGCAGGCAGCGTCTGCCACTGACAATTCCAAGTGGGTTGCCGTTTGCCAACTTTTAGCCAAGCTCACAAACACTCACCCACAGATAAACACACACACACACTCACACATGCAAAGCAGTGCTGCCGCTCATATGGTATGCGCCTGCTGCGCTTTTTATGCACTCAGCTCCGGCTTACTTCTTATCCAAGTCGTTTGTTTCGTTCCATGCAATTAGACTTTGGCAGATCAGTTGCGGGCGGCGGCTATTACCAAGCGATGAGAAACCTTGAAAACTTTGCAGCCATTCAAGCGTAAAGCAATTGCACTTGCTTAGTTGCAAAATGCAGCTCAGTGTCAAATTGAGAGAGGGAGTTGGAGTAGGAATAGGAGTTGGTGTGGAAGTGAGCTTAATTAGAAAGAAGTCAAGGTCTAACCAAACATATAGTACTTCTATATAAACTAGAAAGTCGCTGTCATAGAGATCAGGTTGAGGGATGATTTGATATAGCAGAACATAACCTAAACTAGAATATACGTAAATAATAACGAAGATAAATAAGTTGTGTATTAACTATAATCATAAAACTCATATTTCAATGGGCTGTCTCTTCAGAGTTTCCACGAACAGCACTGGACATTCATGTATTTCACAATTAGACAAGCTGAGAGCCAAACAACAAATGAAACCGAATACCACCTTTGGGATAGATAATAATACATCAATGTTAGACACGTGCGTTGCCTGCAGTCTACGACATCAATTATGTGCGCATTACAAAGCCACACACACACGCACACACGCACTCACACTCACACACTCACAGTTGAACAATAGGCAGCAAAACCAAACAAAATAATTAAAAACCCATGACATGCAAACTTCATATATCGAAATTCAAATTCAAATTCAAATTCAAAATTCAAATACGAAATTCAAATCACGAGCTTCAGCCCAAGTTGCAGCTGTGTTGCAGAGCTGCAGCTGCAGTCTCTGAATGTAGTAGCTCTGTTCGCTGCAAGCGACGATTTTGCTATCAAATAACATACACACACACACACACACACACACACCGCACACACACGCACACGCACACGAACAAGGACGGACTGTCCATGAAGCTCGGCAGTTTGTTACGCATACGTCGTGTTGGCCATGTCAGCCAGTCGTCGCTCAGGCCTGGCAGGCAAAAAATGTTTGCCATTATTGCATACACTAATGAAGCTCATGTTACCAAGCCGAACAAGCCAGCACCGAGCACCAAGCACCGAGCACACCCAATGAGAGAGAAAGCGAGATGGCAACAAATAGGATCCCATATCCTGTATGGATATGGCCCATCCAGCTGCCCCGCCCACCCTCTCGCCCACCCGCCTGCCGTGCGCACTGGACACGCATGATTTTTGCTTGTTGGAAATTCTGATTAGACTTAATTACTGTGTAGGGCCGTGTTCAGTGTGTCCATCAAGTTGATAGGTTTTCAGCTGCTGTCTCGGTTTGCTATTTGCTGCTGCATGAAATATGTATCCATGCATGTTTGCGTCCCGATCAAATGTTACATTATATTTTAATTAAAAACTTAGCCAGCTGCATCATTTGCCAAATGAATGGACAACTCGCCAGTTAATGTAAACGGCAAACAGCAAACAACCAACAGCTAGCAGCTAACAGCAGCAATTTTAATTAATCTAAAAGCAAAAATGTGCAACGACTGGAAAAATAATAAAAAATAAAATAAAAATAAAATAAAACATCATCAGCAACAACAAAATAGAAGGGGAAAAAAGTATATAGGAGCCGCAGCCAAGTTTCATGGACAGCGCGTTGACATACTTGTCGTCCCCGTTGGTTGTCCTTGTTGCAGCCAGTTGCGAGTTTTTAGCTCATTGCAACGCGGCGCGGCGTCTTTCATCATTTGTCTTTAGCCTGACATGCAACTCAAGTTGATTATGTTTGCCCACAACACTAGGCAGGAGCTGCACTGCAAATACCCTAGAAAAAAGTAACTGAAGTACCTCAGAGACTAAGAGAACTATAGCAGATACTCCTCCTAAACCAAATGCATTACACATTCTGTTAAGTCTACAACAGAGCATCTGCTAGTCGTGCTTTGCCCTTAGCCCAACTGTTTTTCATTTGCAAATTTGATGGATCACAGACGGTCGAGGTTGACATTAGCCGCAGCAGTTGTCCAAGTTGCATGCTGTTAATAGCTGCTGTTAATGGTTTTGTAATTGACCAAAGGGTTGGGGGGTTGGGGGTTGGAATTGGAGTTGGAGTTGGGGCTGGGCTACGATTGCTTGTTGTTTGCATTGTCTACTTACTGAATTAAATAAGAGTTCATTGGCAAATTGATGGTCACTTACCTGAAAAGAGAAGACAATGAATGTTAGCATATAGAATTAAAATATATGTAAGAATAAGATTTTTTCCATGATATATAAATGATTTTCAAAATATATTTTTGTACAATTTAGAAATAAATTAAATCAGATTTTTATTGCTTTGATAAATTTTAAAAAGAGATAAATTAACCAAATGTGATTGCTCTTAAATCGGAATATTTTTTGACTTTCAAAATAAAATATTTCAATAAGATGTGAGAAATAAGTGAAGAAATCAGATTTCTACTAAAATTACAAATTTTCACTGTGATTTATGGAATTAAAAAAGAGATAAATACTCAGCTCCTTTTATTAAATCTAAATATTAAATGTTTCTCATAAATATAATATAATATGTAAGAAATAAATCAAGAAATTTGATTTTTATGTTTTTATAAAATTTCAAAGATTTGCTGTGATTTATAGATTCTAAAAAGCGATAAATACTCAGCTCTTACTATTAAATCTAAATATTAAGTGATTCTCATAAGTATAAGATTTCAATTAAAATGTAAGAAATAAATGAATAAATAATATTTATTACTATGACAAAGTTTTTCGGTGATTTATATTAAATATTAAATGATTTTCAAAAATATAATATTTCAATTAAGATGTAAGAAATAAATAAATAAATTTGATTTTTATCTCTATGATCAATTAATAATAATAATTTACTAATAAATCAGAATTTTATAAGAATAAAAAGTATGAGATAGATTTAGAAAAAAGGTTTATTACTATGACAAAGTTTTTTAGTGATTTATAGATTTTGAAAAGAGATAAAGTAATCAGATACTCTTACTTTTAAATCTAAATGTTAAATGATTCTCATAAATATCAATTTTAAATTCACTGCCAAAATAAGATATAAAGCTTCAGCAAGTCAGCTAAATATATGTAGTATATATTTGACTACCCAAAAACATTTATAATATACGCTTTCCTGCTGCTACGCTTTCGAATGTGAACCTTTCGCCACAATTATCTGACCACTAACACCAGCTGCCAACCGCTGTCCGCAGTGCATTAATTTACAAATATTTTTAAGCTGTGTGTGGTGTGAGTGTGTGTGTGTGTGTGTGAGTGTGTGTGGTTGTAGCTTCAGCAGTATTCGGTGAGCCTTTGGCGCAGGCTTAACTTCGTTTTTCTTCTTTTTTTTTTTCATCTGTGTTTAGACTACTTAATTCCTTGAATATTCAAGGGCCACAAAGCTCAGACCAAAAAGCAGTTGTCGCTGGCAACCACAGAACTAGACACGAGTCAATGGAGAGCGCCACTGCTGGACTATTGGCAACGGGTATTGGCCCGGATTTCGGATGCGAACTGAACTCCGGACTGCAGTTGCGTTGCGCTGATGTGGAGCGTTTTGTAAAGCTGTGAATGGGCACTTTTTTACACAGCTCTCTGACTGCTTCACTCTCTTTTATTTTGTATTTTTTGGGTACATCGAGAAGGACGAGTATATTGAAGTGTTAAAGAAAAATGCAGTCGAGTGTGGCGAAAGGACATTACTGGCTTTTAGCGACCAGCAGGGAGAACATGAACACATGCAGCGGGCCGAGTACGGAACGGGCCTGAACGGGAAGGCCAACACAAAATAAAATGAATGTTGTATGGCAGAGGCGGCCAGCCCAGGCAGCCCAGGCAGCCCAGCAGCCAGTCAGGCAGTCAGGCAGGCAGCTAGCATATTGAAGTGTTGAAGTCGAATCACAGCCGGGAACAGGGGACTTGGAGCAGCACTGGGAGAGCTGGGAAACCAGGGAACAGGCGGACGAGTCGATGAGCACGCCCCACTGAAGTCGTAAGTGCCGTTCGCCACTGGATGACAATAAATTTCCATTTAATCGGATTTATTTTAAATTCTTATTTCACTCCCTCGATGTGAGTGTGTGTGAGTGTGTGTGTGTGTGTGTGAGAGTGTCTTCTTTCTCGCTCACTCACTCGTCCATACGCTGTCGCTTGTATAATTCTCGATGGCTGCTGCGGTTTTTACAGCAGTCGCGTGGCACTTGCTCTAAATTTTTTTTCTTATATTTTTTTTTATTGTTTTTAACGATTGCTCACTGCTCGCAGGCGTTGGCGAACAAATGACTATGTTGAAAATTCTCATTCACTACGTACGACGTCATATTTTTTTGCGATTTTAATTTCATTTGATTTTGGGCAGAGTCTGGAGAGCAGCGACAGCAACTCTCAGGACTGTGCTGATTTTTTATGCAAATGCCCGGCCGAGCCGAAAGTAGACAAGCAGCAGCAGACGACGACGAGAGGCATTTGCTTTTTGGCATTTTAATTAAAAATTTAAAATGCGTTCAGTCAATGGCCAAATGATCGATATGAACTGCCCAAGTTTAGGCAGAGCAAAGGCACAAACTGAATACTGCGATTAAAATGAGAGTTAATCCATTTAGAATTTACTTATTGTGGCTGCTATCGCAGCTGAATCCATCAGGCATCACAACTGAGTGCATCTCGAGTCACTTAACGGCCAGTGAAAATGCAACCACGTTGAGGCATCGCCATTCACTCAGAATGTAGCTGACGTGTTAAGGACCCGCCGTTCGTTTCCACGTTTCCGCCACGTGCAGTGTCATCAAAAATGCATTGCAGCCGCCGTTAAACTTCCAACTCCTAAGCCATGTGGGTGAGGCACCGCCGCCCCACAGTTGACTCTGTCCTCTTTGCCTTTGCTCTGCTCCATTCGCGTCGTCAACGACCCCAGCTGCTGTTTGGCAGCCTTTGCCAACGTCGCGGCGTGAAAATTGCGCGCTTTGTTTGTTGTTTGTTTGGTTGACACGGGACTGCGGTGGCTGATGCTTTGATGCTCGACTCGGAGCCGGAGCCGGAGCCGGAGCGCGATTGTAAGTAGATGGCCTGCTGCCTTGAGCGCTGGCATTCTACTTAGACCGGGGCCAGAGCCAACCAACACCTTCTGCGTTTACTTCCACATCTAGTACTTTTGGCCAGTCAATACAGCACATTTTTATGCTTTGACATTTTTATGCGCTCCATTTTTACGGCAATGGCAGCTGACTGAGCTGGAGCTGGAGCTGGTGTTGGAGTTGGAGCTGAAAGACTAACTGCGTTTACCAGCGCACACTGCAAGAGGCGAGAGAACTACGCGTCGATGCTTGTTTCAATGGTTCCCGGTTTGCTAATAAAGTTCTTTGGCTGCTTTGGCTGCTTTTCTTGTCTTTGACTTTAATGCGCTTTCAATAAAATTTTATGCGAGTTTTGCTTGGATGCAAATTTTACGACCTTTCTCCCCTTGCTCCGGCAACCTATGGCTACAAAAGATTGTCAACCAAACACAAGCAACAAAATGAAAATGCAATTTTTTATTTAGTTTAGCATTATTTTTTTTTTCAATCTTCACGATGCCCTGTAGGCATTGCAGGTGTGTAGTGGGTGTGATAATTTAATAAGATTAGGTGGCAATATGAGGAGCATAATAGCTTAAGATTAGCCAAGTTTTAATTAGTGCTTGCTTTATCTAGATAAATCTATATATATTTGTTATATATTCAGCTAGCATTTACAGGGTATCTCTTTGGCTAGCCATGCTCCAAAATGTTCTTTTTTTCTTGATTTTGTTGTTGTTGTTTTCATTCCTTATTTTATTTCATTTCTGTCGCGGGCGAATTCATTGCAGTTGTAACGTTTCTGTTGCCCGCCTGGCATGCCATTTTGTCGCATTGTTTTTGTTGTTGTTGTTGCGACTGTAAATTGCGCTTGTTATCGATAAATCATGCAACCATTATTTATGGTGTTCTGATGTGTTGTGTGTGTGTATTCTGTGTGTGTGTGTGTGCGTGCAGCTGCCTGCATATGTGACTGTCGTGTACCCCCTGTTCGCTTAGAGCTCTACCGCTCTACAGCTCTCCCGCTCTCCCCCTCTCTCTCTCTCTCTCTCTCCCTCCCACCAACTCCCTCTCTGTGTTTGAAAATTATTTTTCAGTTTTCGATTTTTCGCTGTGAAATACCCATTGCTCGTTCGTATGTTGGTTGCCGTGTGCCGCTGCATCATTTTCTTTATTTTTCCTATATTTTTTTCGCCTTTTTCTCTTTCTATTTTTTAAGGTTTTTCTCTTTGCTTTGCACTCAGTCAATGCGATTTTTCGTATTGGACGCTTTTTAGCATATGCCATTGGCCGCTCGGCCCTGCCCACTGACGCCCACACGGTTTTACTCGCAGCTTTTCATTGTGTGGAAGGTTTTTCACTTTGGATCTTCGTTGCTTTCTTCTATTTTTTCCTTTTTTTTTTTTTTTTTTGGTTGTTGCTGTTTTTTAGCATTTAATACAGTTGAGTGTCTGGCACAAATGTTTGGTAGAAATCGATAAACTGACAAATTGCTTGTTGGACTGTGTGTGTGTGAAAGTGTGTGTGAAAGTGTGTGTGTGAGTATGCAAGTGTGCGAGTGTGTGTGTGTGTGTGTGTGGTAAATGGTTAAGAGCTTGGTCGCTTGGTTGGTTGGCTGCTTGGCTGGCTGGCTGGCTGGCTGGTTGGTTTGGTTTGCTGCATTGCCAAAAGAGGACAAATTGTACAACTGTAATTGTTGTCATATTTAAAATGCAGAGCATTAGTTACATTCGCCAAGGAAATGTCTGTGACAGCTTTAAGCAGACAAAGAACTGCAACTATGCCCAGTCTAAGATAATGAAATAGTCAGTGATATTATGGCTCTGAGACTATTTCTTACTCAAGGCATCACAGTCAGAGTTGGGCTCTTACAATAGCTTATATAGAGCCTAAATCTTACTCAGAGAATTAGAATTTGCGTCTCTTACTAACTCTGATAATGTCAAAGTCTCACTCTGCGAATCAGAGCCTAAGTAGGTCTTTTAAAGTAACTCACATAAAGCCTGTCTTACTCAGAAAATCAGAGTCGTAGTAGGCCTCTCTAGGCAACTCATATAGAGTCGAAGTCTTATTAAGAGATGCCCAGTCAGAGTTGGGCTCTTAAAGTAACTCACCTCGAGTCTATGTCTCACTCAGAGAATGAGAGTCTGAGTTGGACCTGTAAAGTACCTCACATGAAGGCTAAATTTTACTCAAAGAATCAGAGTCTAGGTTGGCCTCTCTAAGCAACTCCCATAGAGTCGAAGTCTTACCTAAAGAATAAGACTGAATTGGCCTCTCTAAGCAACTCCCATAGAGTCTAGGTCGTACTCAGTGAAACAACATCAGAGTTGGTCTCTCTAGGTAACTTATATAGAGCCTAAGTCTTACGCAGAGTATTAGAGTCTAAGTTGGCCTCTCTACGCAACTCACATACTCACATAGAGACTAACTCTTACTCACACAAACACAGTCAGAGCCGGACTCTCTAAATAGTAGTAGCTCAAATAGAGCAGAGCTGCAGGCTGGGCTATTCCAGTACTTATCACAGCTTAGACATACAATTCAATAATTCATAGAGATTAAATACACAAGTGAACGAGTGTCTGTTGTCATCAATCTATTCAATGAGCCAGCCAATAAACTGTTAACAAAGAGATTTACGGCACAAAAGTAGCTGCCTAATTACAGCGCACAATGTTGACGAAATCCGCGGCTAATGCACTGCAAACTAAACCAAAGTCAAAAATATCAACATAAATAACACTTAAAGCTGACAAAGAGAGACAAAGAGATAGAGGAAAAAGGGGAGAGAGTGAGCCAGAGAGAGGCCAAACAACTCCGTTGTCCGTTCAAATAAATTAAATTCAATGCAGCTGAGCTCAATGTTGGCGGCGGCAGAGCAACAAATGGTTTTTTTTCTCCTGCTGGACTCTGGCCAGACAAGACAAATGCCAACGGCCAAGTAAACGGCCAAATGGCCAAATGTGTTGAAAGGCAGCACAGGACACTGGACACACACAACACACACACACACACACAGAGCAGCAGAAAAAAGCGCAGCGAAATAATATCGAAAACAATTTTCAAGCACTTAAGTGCAGTCTGGAGGTCGTAGGTTGGATCTGGGACCGGTCTTAGGTCTGGGATTTCGATTTGCTCGCCCGCAGGCTGCTTTTTTTACGGTTATAAATTTTCGACGCTTGCACTTATCGATAATAGATTAATCTACTTGGGACATGTTTGGCATATATGTATGTGAGAGAATAGAAATTGCAGTTGAAGGCTTTAAAGTTCAGCGTCGATACTTTAATTGGAAAACTCATTAAATTGCTTGGCAAATATTTGCTGGGCACAAATATGCTGTCTGGCATTTTATCATTTGGCCAAAAGGCATTGCCTTTGTTTGTGCAAGCATGCATGCATTTTATTAAAATTTTGCGCAAAGCAATCAATGCAAATACCAAATAGACAGGCAGCCGAGACGGACGGAGAGACAGATGTGTAGCCAAACAGTAGTTACCTTGACAAGCATATCATATTCGTCTCCAATATGTTGGTGACAATCACCTGGGGCTATCAAAGTGCTGCCAATAATATGACAACTCACACACAGAGTGAGAGAGAGAGAGAGAGACAAAGTGAGAGAGAGTGAGAGAGAGCGAGAGCAATGCAGATACATCCTGTAGATACGAATTGCATTTACAAATATATCTCAACTTTGTGGCTGTTTTTTCAGTTTCAGTTTTTCTTTTTTTTATTTCGTCATGTTTGCTGCATGCTTTATATTGAAATATTAATTTTGATTTTCCATTGCCATCTCCCAGTGGCAGCCTGTTTATTATTTGCTTTTGGCCCTGAGTTTGTTGCATCAGCATCAACAGCAGCAGCAACTGCAAATGCACTTGTTTATCTATTAAAATTCCAAATAAAAGCCAGTCGACAATAAGTTGAAGGATATTAAATATATTTTAATAAATATCCATGAAATAAAATAAAATATGACAATTATCCATTGTTGACTTGAGCTCAAATTAAAATGCATATAAATTCTTGGAATTCATCAGAAAATGCTTGCAGCAGTAGCCTTGAATATGCTGAGCAGAGTTCAGCTGAACTTATATAACTTTAAGCATATCAAATTTTAAGTCAAATTTCTCAAGAAATTACTAAATATGTTTTATTTATTTACTTATATTTTTCCAAATTTTCATTTATTTTATTTTATAGAGTTTGTAAAATAAGAGCATTAGTTTATCTACGCATAAAACGATTTTCGCTTTTTCATAAATACATTTTTCACACTCTATTCAACTGCAAACATTCAATATATTTCGTATGCATTTATGAAAAACAATTTTATTTTTCAAATAATATTCACATTTTCTCTCTCTCTCACTCTTCCTCTATATTTGACGTATGCATTTCGTAATGCCCAGCAAACATGAAATTTTTACAAATCTCACGCTAGTCACGTGCCACAATTGCAAACACACGAATAAAATATGAAACATAAAACCAAAAAAACAGAAAAAATAAAATAAAATAAAATAGAAATGGCATATAGTATAGAAAACAATCAGTGTAGAGTTGGAGACGCTGACAAAGGTCATAGTTTTTTGTCCGCCGGACGCCTGGCGCAGCTCTGGCTGGGGTTGGGTTTTGGGTGGGGCATGATACAAACACAAACGTATAATTTTCATCAATAATACCGCTGTGCAGACAAGTGAATTTGATGATGCCAACCCATTCCTCTAAAGCTGACAAACGCCATAGGAGGTCCTCGAACACACACACACACACACACATAGAGAAATACGCATTCACATTCACAATGGGACATCGTCATGTGCTGACGGCCAACAAATGTTTGGGGTATTTTAGAAAAATACGTTACAAAATAATATAAAAAAAAAGAGACGCACATATATACTAAGTAATAATGGTATTTATTTCTAAATAAAGAGAGAGAGAGAGAGAGAGAGGGGGGAGAGAGAGAGGCAGAGAGAGGTCAAAGCGCTTTAAGTCCCCTTTTGGCAGTCACTGAACACACTTTTCATGGCAATGCTTGGACATTTTTTGCAGTCAAAGACTTTGCTTTTTGCTTTCTCTCTCTCTCACTCCCACTCTTTCCCCCTCTCTCTCTCTCTCTCTCTCTCCTCCTGCTCGGCGTGTTAAATCGTGTTTGACCATGCTGCTATCAAAAATGCAGCTGCCGTAGCAATAGGCATTAGCCGAGCTCAATTGCAATAATAAGATATTTTATGTAGTATACAAACAAATGGTAGGAGAGCTGGTCAAAGAGCTGGTATTAAACACTAAGGTCAGCGAGCATGAAACTTTCGAATTTAGTATTTAGTCGGCTTATCGACTGTGTCCATAAATCCGGCAAAGAGTCAACGGCTCTGCATGGATGCCATCAGCCACACTCACAGCTCTAACTCGCCTCTGCTGTTATTTTATTGGTTTCGCGCTTTTGTTTATTTGTATATTTGTTATTTACAGTTGTGCTTTATAACTTTTTCATTTGGTCCTATGAAAAATTTCAATTTTAACCCACTGAAACCGAGCGTGGGCCATGAAAATAAATTGCTCGGCTTTTGGCCGGCGCTGCAGCGTTGCAGGCAACCCGTTATCAAATGCATTTTAGCATTATGGCTAGCTATAAATTATTGTTGTTTGGCAAATAGTTGAAGAAATCGGCTTATATCATGGGCGTGGTTACACTCCACTAAAGTCCACTCCTCTGGAGTGTGCCCAACATTTAACACCGAGTGTGGGCTGTCAGTGCAGCGCACACAGTCAAATGCAATTCATTTTTCATATTTGCGAGAAGAAGAAAAAAAAAAACCAAACTAAACTGAACTGAACTGAAATAATAATAAAAATAAAGTTGTGTGTGTGTGTGTGTGTGCGGGTTGCAAAGTAATTTAACAAATGGATTTCTAAACAAATACGGAAGTTTAATTTGTAACCAAAAGGACATGCGCATGGCGGAAGCAAAAGCAACATCAACAACAGCAGCAGCAGCAGCAGAGGAAGCTAAGGAAATGTATGCCAATGGC
Source organism: Drosophila hamatofila (assembly GCA_035045345.1). Lineage (NCBI taxonomy): Eukaryota > Metazoa > Arthropoda > Insecta > Diptera > Drosophilidae > Drosophila > Drosophila hamatofila. Next base: position 10,684,886 of record JAWNPA010000052.1, on the reverse strand, counting down.
AGTGGGCGGCAATTGGTGGCAAGGCAATGTCAGCTGGGCTGTTGTTGCAAGTGTTGGGGCAGCTGGGGAGCTGGTAACTGTTAGCTGATAACTTGGTAGCTGTGTCCGCAGACCGCTGCTACTACAAGCAAAAACCACAGGCCAAGCTGCAAACGCAGAAGGCGAAGCTAAAACCAACACTGTGGTGCGCTCACTCTCTCACAGGGCCGACAGGACAACTGGGATGAGTGGGCATATCCTGTACGTGTGTGTGGCAGAGTGTGGGTGTTGGTTACTTCTGTGTGTGTGTGTGTGTGTGTGTGTGTGCTTGTGACATGGCAGCATATTCGCACTTCAAGATGGCTTCGATATTTCTTAGTCAACAAAATGGCGATTGCAAAATTGTCGTCCTTGCTGCGCAGCGCAACGCAGCGTTAAGAAATTACTTTACTTGCCCAGCGACATTTTGTGGCAAAGAGAGAGAGGGGGAGGGGGGGGGGGGAGGGAGAGAGAGAGATGGGAGAGCAACACCCACCGACAACACCCCGAAGTTGACACAGTTTACTTTGTTGCCACATTTATATAGCTTGGCTGGCAACTTTTATGGCACTTTGGCTATTGTCTTGAGCTTGAAGCCGACTCAACTCGTCTCGACTCGAGTCGAGCTTCAGCTTGAGCCAAGTGAACGGAAATGGCGGCCGTCGTAATTCTCAATTTGCCAAGGCGACAATTTAATGGGGTCTTCAGGTGTGTGTGCGAGTGTGTTTTCAAATTGAATTGAAATTGCAGAAAATGACATTAAAAATTAATTAAATTGATTGCAACGCACAGCCCCAGCAACTGTCACTCGCAGCCAAAGCGGAGAGCTAATGAGAGTGTGCGAGGGCAAATAGAGAAATTGATAGAGACAGCCAAAAGGAAGAGAAATGGAAAACAAAAGCTATAAGAAGAGAACTGCATTAATAAAACACATTTTGCCATTGCGAAAGCCTCAATTACTGCAGGGTATCAAATGTGAATTTAAGGTTACTAATTAGCTAATAAACTAGCTGAAACTGTAAAAACTTGGCTGATATTAAAATGTTTAATGAAATTCCGCAATCTCATTTATAGAGTATCTGAGCTTCGGCAACTTTTCTCAATAGTTTTCTGTTTGCACTTGCAATTTAATTTAATTGTCCTTGCCTTGGCTCTGATTGCCTGACTTATAGCTGCCGTTTAATTGGCCCCGCCTGCCACGTCAAAGACAGTCGAAATGAAGAAATATTATATGGCTTGCAAATCAATTTACTTTTTGGCAACTTTTACCTAGGCGCCGCTGCATATTTGTTTGTCCAGAAAACAAAGTTTCGTTTACCTATTGCCAAGCAGAAGTTTCGTCTGCGCTGTCTGCCCGTGTGGCATCTGAGTATGGATTGGGTAGCCACACTCGAGCAACTGAAGCAATTGATGTTGCCAAATGTATGTGAAGCTGAGCGCCTGCTGAAACAGTAGACAAAAAAGTTTGCTGTCAAGCGGTTGCGCTGCAAGTTTTGACAAGGTTTTTATACGAGTTCGAAGGTCATGTTTGAGGCAAAATAGAAGCGAGAGTTTGGAATTGGAGTTGGAGTTGGAGTAGCAGTTGTGTATGTCCAATTTGTAGCAGCTGTTGACACGGTCGAAACTTTTACCGAGACTCCTCAAGTGCCTGGTCGACTGCTTTGACTCAAAGCAATTCAGCGCCTACTTTTCGTGATGGAAATTAATTTCTACAGCAGTCGGCAGCAGATAATGCAGCTCAAGCTGTCAGCGCTCGTTTAAGAAGGCCAATAAGGCCAACAAGGGTAACTTTTAACTTTAGCACAAAGCAACGTAAAGCGCATTAACTGATAAAGAAAACTATTTTATGAACCGAGCCACATTAACTGACGGCAACAGTTGCAGGCTGCAAGTGTTAGACTAGAAAACAAGGTCGAAAAGAAATCAAAGGCTTATTATTACTGAAGAAAACTATTTTTCTTTACAGCCTCAAGCAGACAAGGCGGCTGGGGCTGAGCTGACACCTGGAACACGGCTCAAAGCCCAAAGAATATTATAATTATGCGCCTGTCTACGTTTGAGTAAACAATGTACGTGCTGAGCCAAACAACGCAATTGCGTCGCTGTCAGACCAACAACAACAACAACAACAAAGCAACAACAACCACAACAGAGCGGCCAACAAAGTCTGCGTTGTTGTCTCGTTGATCAAGCAACATTTTAATAGAGTTGACGTTGTACATCGACAACGTTGTTTACGTCTCGTCAACAGCAGCAAAAGTTGTTCTTGTTGTTGTTGTTGCTGCAGCTGTTTTAATTAAATTTTTAAAAAAAATCTTTTATCGCTTGTTTATCGTTGCATGTCTCTTTTTGAGTTATATGACAATATGTACGTAAATTAAAATTGCATTAAAAAAGTTGCAAGCCGCGACGAAAAATACACACGCACACACATCTGTATACATGTATGTGTATGTGTGTGTGCCTCTATAGATTCATGTGAGATTGTTGCTTGGCTGCATAATGGCAGATTTTTAATTGCCGGCACAGAAAACTGTCTCGGCATGGCCGCGAAATTATCATAATGAGCTGTAAAAATCGAAACCGGCGAAAACGGCGAGACTTTTCTCTTTAGCAGCAGCGAGCTGCGAACGAAATCGAATAATATAAAATATTACGCATACGACACTTGAGCCATGACCTGCAACGTCAGCTCAAGCAAAAGTTGCGACCTCGGCTTTGCGGCAGTTGATATTGCCACGAGCTTATTAGGGTGTGTCCAAAAGGCATATGAATTGAATGGATCATGGTAGAGAATATACATAAATATATGTAAAATATATATTAAAATATATAGACTTTCGATTGAGGCAAGTTGAATCTGAATAATTAATATTTTAATCAAATGTGAATCGAATGGATAATGAAACAATATTTATATAAATATGTGTAAACTATATATAGTAAGACTTTCGATTGAGGCAAGTTGTAGACGAATTTCTCATATTTTAATCAAATAGCTTAACATTTAAGCTCCAGCCTAATGACTGAGAAATCACCATCAGCTTTACGAGCCGCTTGGCTCACCTTAAGCTGCAGCTGCAGCTGGAAAGACGACTTTTGGCCATTTCAATTGGCCGCTTGCTTGCGCTTTATTAAAACTGACATTGGGCCTGAAGCGATGTAGGAGAGCAGAGGACGAATGGCAGACCGGAGGACATCAGCGCTGCTGGCCGCAGCAGCATTTTATTTATGTGGCCAGTTTAATATGGCAGTGGACAGTGTGCGGCTGAGTCACATGAGAAGGCAGTTGGCTGTTGGTTGGGTGCACTTCACATAATTATGCGCATTTTTTGTAATTAAATATTCCTTGTAATTTGCATGCGCGCACTCTGGCAACAGTCCAGGCAACAGCAACAGCAACAGCAACAGCAACGAGCGAACGCCTGCATACATTTATTTTATGGTCGCCGCCTCTTTTGTTGTCAATTTTAAAGGTAATTGAAAACTACAATAAAGCGGTTTTTATAATTATAGGCCCCGTCGCACCCATGCCGCATGCCACATGGCAAAGAGAGAGGCAGGGCAGGCGGTCGGGTCTTAAAGTGCTTGAATCTCAGCTGAAAGTTGGCAGAGAAACTTTTAGCCAAAGCTAAGAACAACAATTTTTGTTTTTTTCAATTTCCGGCTTAAGTCAAACAAATGTACTCCGTGCCAGCGAGCGAGCGAGCAGCGGAAGTTGCTGCTGCTTGTTTAAAAATATAAATAAAAATTCAAAAATAAAAAGAACAAAAGTGGAAGGAAAAACCAGTGCAGATCTGTTTTTTTTTTTTTTTTTTTTTTTTTTTGTTCTGCTTGCTTTTTTATTTACACCGGATATTAATTTTATAGCAGACGGCAGCGAGGCGCACGAACTTGACAAACGCGGTGCGGGCTTTTGATCTTAATAACACACGAGGTTTTCTAACAATCATTTCAGCTTCACGCTTCCGCCTGTCCGGCTGCGTGTCTCCGTGTGTATGTATGTGTGTGTGTGCTGGAGAGAGAGCTAATAACATATAGAACTTCCGCTGCCGGAAGCGTGCAAGTGAGCGGCCATTTTGTTAAAAAAAAAAACCATATGCGACTTTTTGATATGCTAAAAGCAAATGTCTTGTAATCCAACACACACTCACACTCAAACACACACACGCACACTCACGCGCACACTCACACTTCCGCTACTTTCGAGCAGGTGGCATTTGATGGCGACCCCAAGGAACTGGGCGAACGCATCGGTAAACACCTCAACCGACTTTTATGTACATTTTCTTTTATGTTTTGTCAGCATAAAAAATGCATGCACAACCTTCCTGGGGTAAACAAACAAACAAGACGCCGTGTCAACCAGCGCATAGCGCTTTGTATGCACGCCCAAACCTTAGTCTCTCTCTCTCTCCCACTCCCACTCTCTCTGTGTGAACTCTGACTCTCCCTGTTTTATACGCTTGACAGCAACGCAAATAAACAACAGGTCGATCTCGAAATTTATTTAGAAAACTGAAAAATATATATGCAGCCAGTTAGTCGCAGCTTTAATACGCTTTAAGAATTGATTCATCAGCCAACTACTCTCAGGCTACCTTTGACTCAGTCGAAGAGCTAATCATTTGCATTTATTTGCCCAGTTCAAACAGCCTTTGCAGAGCTCTCACAGCTGCAGCCCACTCGATAGTCTAGTCGACTGCCGTAAGGGTATTTGGGTGTGCATTGAATGCATGTAATGCATTCAAGCTGCTGTTGTAAACAACGTTATTCTTTCAGCCTTTTTTCTGAGCTTCTGTGCAATGCCTTCTTGTTGTTTTGCTTCTGGCCCTTTGTGTTTGCTGTTGCAGTGCATCAGCATAGAATCGGCCCATGCTGTGTTTAATGTGCTTATGAAAAACAGGAAGCTGCTGCCTGCCTGGCTGCCTGGCTGCCTGGCTGCCTGTCTTTGCCCTCCTTCTGTGTGTTTCTGTCTGTGCCAAGCAGATGAAAAATGCACAAAGCAGGCAGCGCAGCAGCTGCTGGCGCAGGTGGCAGCAGAACAGAGACCTGTGAGCTGAGAGCTGAGAACTGCAAACTATGCTATGAAAAATATGCTAAATTAAATTAATATCACAAAATGGTAAAACCCACGCTCACTTTTTTTTTTTTTGGGCAACCAGCAAACAGCAACTAGCAGATAAATAAATAAATTTCACAGTAAATAAACACAAATATGCAAGCGTTTGTCATACGACTAATTGAAATTTAACAAGGGACAAAGTTTTCAAATTAAATCACAGTCGAATAATGTCATTCTGCAGCATTCGCAGCATATGTACAAACGAAATTGTTTTTCCAAATATTTTTGTAGTTTTACTTGTAATTCCGTTGAATATTATGAAATGTCAAAGCTGAAAAGGGAACAAAATGCGCATTTGATATAAAAGGATTTGTTCCAGATGAATTCTGTGCGGTTTGCTTTAATTGAAATGGAAGATTTTCGTGAATGTAGTGGAGAGTAAAATTCTAGTATATAAAATAGTTATTAAAAGAATATGAGATGGAATGAGGGGTAATAACAGTGTTTGTTAGAGATAAAGAAAATCTCTCTTTATCTCTGACAAACGAGATTTATTTTAGAAGATTTTTTTTTTGTATATTTTGCTTAAGTAGAAGTGGAAGAGTTAGGAAGAGTCGAGTATGCAAATAAGATAACTTGCTCTCTTGCTCTCGCCAATAGACTTCGGTTCTTTTCGTTTTTGTTTTCTGTTGAGCACCTGACGACGACGACAGACTTTGAGGGGTGCGGGGCAGCACGATCAGCCAATCGTAAACTATTGGCCGTAGGCCATGAGAGAACCAAGCGCTGATTGGCTGATTGGTTGAACTATTCGTGTGACGCTCTCTTGATGAACGTCGTTTAAGGAGAGCTAAGATTGACGTTCGCACAATGAGACGAAGTAAGTGACAGTCACAATCACATGCATACACTCAATTCTCATACATACCAATACATACACAATAGACTATTTGCTTCATTTAAGTCAACCAATCAAAACACATGCGAGCCGATCGCAAGCGATCTCGTTGAAGAACCGAAGTAATCAACTGCTCTCTGAGTTTTTGCTCAGAGTGTGATTAAAAGAAGCTGAATTGCAGACATTGAGAAATGACCAACAAGTTATTTGTGAGCTATGAAATATATAGATTCTATAATAGCCTGCATATTTTTAATTTCGAGAACAGAAAATAAAATGAATAGAAAATATTACGAAATTGTGGTAAGAGAAATAAAAAAAAAACAGATTCATAGAGAAAGAGAGAGTAGAAGATGATGTCTCTATAAACAAGCCCGCCAGCCAGAGATTAAGAGACTAATACTTTATCTCTGTTCTGTTCATTTAAAAAATAAATAAATAAAATAACGTAAAACTAATTATCTACCATTTTTTACACAGACGCCGCTTTTCGTTGGACTTTTTTTCAAAATTAATTAAGCTAAATTAAGTTTGACAGCATTTATAAATATGCAAAATACAAAATACAAAAAAAAAAAAAAAGGCAGTAAACGACTCGACCAACTTTACGATATTAAATTAAATTAACTACATGCATGACAAAGGGAGAGGGAGAGATGGATAGTGTGGCCAGAGAAAGAGAGAGAGAGAGGTGAGAAACAGTTGCAGAAAAAAAGTATATTAAATTACTTATTTATCATTTTGCATCAATTTGTAAAATTTACTCATTAATTTAATTAAAACCAATTAAATGAAATTGTCACTGTCATTTGGGCATCGATTTTCAGTGCTAGCCCTGAATGGCTGGCTGTTTGCCTGATGCCTGCTTGCTTCCCTGGCTAGCCTGGCTTTTGCCAAGTGTGGTTTTTCTGGTTTTCACTCTTCATGCTCCCCCGCCGCCTACCGCCTTCCCCTGGCTTTGACTCGATCTGTTACACTGCGTCTCTCCCATTTCTGATTAAACATGGAACCCAATCTGGCCGCCGCCTTGACAATTACATATTTCACATTGTACAAATTGCAAACGACTGTTGTTGCGGTAATTTAATAACTGCGCATTTAATGAAGCGACAGCTGATGCTCCATGTCCGCACATCCGGCTATACTCCTGCCTACTGTTCCTGCTGCTGCTCGGCGTCGTGTCAAGGCCTGCCAAGGTATTTTGTTCATTATTTATGACAATTGCCTTGGGTCTCAGTTCGCATTTGCACAAGTACTAATTGAAACAAGTGCAGTGCAGTCGACACTGACCGACTGAGAGGTGCCCTGGATATGCATATTTTTAGATTTCCAAATGCATTTGTAATGATTATGTTGCTTAAATAAAAGAGAGGCCTTAGCCCTATCAAATATATATTTATTTATTACTTTGTAATATCTGTCCACACACATTTCATATACCCCTTTTATGCTGAGTAACTGCTGTAAATAATCAACAAATTAAATTCCACTTAACACTTGTCACGTTGCGCATACGCAGCGTTGGCCACTCAAACAGTCAGCATTTCTGAATTTTAAAGTATAAACAGCAAAAGCTATATATTTCAGATAAGTTCAGCTCTTTAAAATATACTTCTTTGCAGTCTCAATTGCTTTCAACCAACTTGCATCTTAAAGTCTGCTTACCAGCTTATAGATAAGACAGCGCATACCACTTGACACTTAACAAGGCACAAACCATTAACTTTTCACACTCGCGTCCCACGCCTGAAAAGCGATTGGGCGTGGTCCAACTTGTCAGTTGACATGCATAAATTTATGCAGCATCTCGCAGCTGTCAGTGCGGAGCATTCATATGAAAAATTGCCAAGGAGTCGATGCTAGAGAAGCTGTTGCAAAGGCCATTGCTGCTGATTGGTGTGGCTGGACTGGCTGGATGGCTGGATGGCTAGCTGACTGAATAGCTGACTGACTAGCTGACTGGCTGTCTGACTGGCATTGCCTTGGGTCAGTTCGAGTGGCGCTCGACGAAAAATCAAAACTAATCAAAAGGCTCACACTGATGTCAGATGGGGCTCAGGGCCCGCAGGAAATTGGCGCAACAACGGCAAACAACATTTCCATTTGAGCACATAAATTTTCGCAACAAATTCAATTTCCTCTTTGATTTTAGCAAACGAGCAGCAGCAGCAGCAGCAATGGCAGCAATGGCAGCAGCAGCGGCAATGGCAAATAAAATAAATAACTTTCCGGGAGCGCAACAGTTGCCTAACAAAACGGAAACGGAAATGCAACACATACACACGCACACTTATGCCACTGTGCGCCTGTGTGTGTGTGTGTGTAAGAACAAATAGCAAATAAGTGCAAAGCAACCAATTGATAAAGCAAAAAACACTTCAAACTGCAGTCCCAGCGCATGTAACAAAGGCCGATGAGTGTGTTGAAACCAGCAACAACAACAACAACAATCACAACAACAATAACAAGGAGAAGGGAACCACTTCATAAATAATTCATTTCCCGCCTGCTACGCCAACTTCAACAGCCAGCCTCCTATTTTTTGCTACTTTGTGTTGGTTTTGTTGTTTGTTTTCTATTTTCCCGTTTTTTTTTTTTTTTTGTTTTGGTTTTCATTCTTGTGCACGGCGTACGTGGCGTATGCGCAACATATGCAGCACTCGGAGAAGCGTCGCTGCCGCAGACGCCAAACTAACGTGAAATAGACACGAACAAAGGCTTTTCATGCCTTTGCAAGCATAAAATTGCTTTTTTGCAACAAATATCCTGGCCAGGCGGCAGTTCGAGTCCTTGTTGAAGCTGACTCGTCTCTCTCTCAGTCTCATTCTCTCTCTGTCTCTCTGTCTCCGTCTCTGTCTCGACCTCGGCTCGGTCTCTGTCTGGTTACTCAGTCGGCATGTTTGTCTATGAGCCCCAGTCCCCAGTCAATGTCTCTGACGTCGACTACGGCTGCCTCAGCATTGGCCGTAGCCGTTGCCGTAGCCGTAGCCGTAGCCGTCTCTCTATTTGTTTGCAATTGCATGCGTATTTGATTCAATTTCTGCAATTTATTTGCAATTTGGCGACGGCGCCTTCTTTGCTTTTTATCTCTTTGATGATTGAGAGCACACGTTTCATCAGCACTACCAATATCACTTACCAACAACAACAATAACCAGCAGCAGCCAGCAACTGACGGCAGTCTATTTAATTTTTAAATGTTGCCCAGTGTTGGGCATTCAACATATTCATGCCACATTGTTGTAGTTGTCAGTTGTTGTCAGCCATCCGAAATGCATAAATTTAACACCTAGTAAGCAATTCACAGAACTAACCCACACACACACATAGACACACACACACACACACACACACACACACACATAGACACACTCCAGCTCGCACACAATGTGCAACACCCAAACATCCGTTTCCGCCTGCATCCGCTGTGGCGGTGCGTCGGCCATTTGTTTTGAAAGCGGCAACCGCTGCCGGAGCTGCAACACTCTGCGCATATATTAAATGCCGCTAAAGCAACGCATAGCTGAATTATAATTAAATGCATTGCCTCCGCCCTGGCAGGAAAGTGCCCTGCACCCCCCCTCCCATCATCTCCTTGCCCCCTTGAGAGCAGCACTGAGCCCGCAGGGGCATAGACTATAGCTGAATGCTTTAGACGCCACAGATACCAATACCAACGGCGGTCAAGCAAATGAGCAATGACCCAACAACAACAACAACTTCTTGCTATTTGCAACTTGAGATATGCAGCGGTTAGATAAGCTGGACTGGCCATTGAAATTTATGCAATAAATATTAATTCGAATTAATTTAATATCAACTAAATAATACTATATAATAAATTGAAATAATTTAGCTCATAGCAGTTGCTTGAGAAATAATATAATACTTGACTAGAAGACTTGAATAAGTTATATAGCAAGGCTATGCCTTCGACTTGAGTTGACAAAAAGTCAAAGGAGAGCTGATATCTCAAGGCTTCAGTTCAGTTATGCTTGACTTCATTAACACTCCCAACAAGTAAATGTATGTTAAGTTGAAGCAAATAAAATCTGTAAATTTACAGCCAAAGTTGCATTGAAAACAAACTAGGTCGACTTTTATAGCATTGGGGTCGTGTGGCTCATGGACAGACGTCCAGGAGGCGCCCCAAAAAAAAAAAAAAAAAAAAAGGGTAAACAAGTGCCGAATGCAATGAGCGCAACAACAATAGCAAACACTATGATAATAAAGGCATTCATTATTATTCCAATAGCTGTCTCTGGCTGGGCTGTTGCCTGCGGCAACTGCTGCTGTTGTTGTTGTTGTTGCAAGTGTGGCGCCAAAGAAGCGATTAAATGGAAAAGTGTCACAAACAAAACTCACAAACGTTGGCCAAAACCAGCGCCAAGCGCGTAAAATTTATTCATATATATGTGTGCGTGTGTGTGCGTGTGTGTGTGTGTGCGTGTATGTGTGTGTGTGCGTGTGTGTGTGTGAGTGTGCGGCAGGCGACAAGGATATCAAGTTCTATATTCTATAGTTTTAGTTTTTTCTTTGCTTTCTTTTGGTCATTTAAATGCAAACGTAAAAATAATGCAGAAATGCAGCTGAAATTGCAATCGCAATTGCAATTGCAATCCAGTCTGTCCGCTCGTCACTCAGTCTGAGTGCCACATGTGGCTGGCATTGTAATTCATGTTGCAATGCCACCACCTCTCCTGCTGCTGCTCCTCCTGCTGCCTTTTGCTAACTGGCGCATAAATTGTTGCTACCCAATTACGAGCACTAACAATGGTCGCCTCCCTTTTGTCACTCTCGAAACCTGTTCGCAGCGCCTGAATGCGACTCTGGCGTCATTGACCATTGTCTGAGCTGCTTCTATTGTTGCTCTTGTTGTTGTTGCCAATTTTAGGCCAAAATGTTATCATGTCAGTCGCAGTCGTCGTCGGTGCCTGCAACAGCAGCCAGAGCCAGAGCTAGAGTCAGAGTCAGAGTCAATGTGAGAGCCATGGCAACAACAGCAGCATCTAAAGCCACCCACGATTTGAGTGCGAATTTGCGTAAATATAATTTATTTACGCACTACGCACGGTGCTCGATTTTGGCTTGGAGTCGGGTCCTTTAACAGACAGAGCCCTGATTACATAAGCCCAACACACAGAGACCGACACACGGCTTAGTCCAGAGTCTGGCAGAGGCGTGACATTTAAGGCTTTAAAAATGGCCGACAAAGCCGGAACGTTTAATTAGAATGCGGCCAGTTTGTGGAGCTGTCTCAAATAAGCCGGCCAAAATGACAAATCTACCAGCCTGACCTGCCCCACTTTGCCCACTTTGCCCACTTGCCCACAGAATTTGTATCTGTTTGATTGCTCGAATAGAGCAATAGACCACAGTCAATGCAGCTATGCGAGCAGCAGCATAGCAATAATGAGAAACTGTCGTGTCAAGTTTAATTAAAATTCTCGTGACGAATTCAAATCACAAATTGAATACGCATTTATTATTTGCCAACGAGATATTAAGACAACAATTTGCAAACTATTTTGGGCTTAGCCACAGACATGCATGGCCACATGAAATGCTTTAAGCCTTATTGGAAACGCATAAGATTGGGCATTGGCAATCGTATATTGGCCAACTGTGATATAATTGGGAATTCATAATACGCAAAATGGAAACGCAACTTCAATCGAAATCAAAAATCAAAGCTATGGCAAAACATATCAGCGATTGAAGTTCGCAGCGGAGCGAATACAATTGCTGAAGTCTGAAGTCTGTATACCCAAGGGGGGGAGTGGGTGTGGCAGTAGGAGTGTGGGTGTGGGTGTGGGTTGTGGGTGTGGCAATGTGGAGTCACGGACACGCAAGGATGTGCCAATTGGCAATTGCAATTGCAAAAGCATTTCCTTTTCACGTGTATTAACATAATCAAATTGGATTTGTGCACAGGATAATGATGAGCTTCATTATTGGTTGTGTTGCGTTGCGCCATTGCTGATACCCTGCAAATATGCAAGTCAATAGGGGGAGTATGCGTGGCTAGCTATATATGAATCTGCTTAGAGCTAATATCAGACAAGTTCTCTACAGATTCACTTGCCGTCGAGCAGCATGTGTGAAGGATTTTTAGAGGAACTTCAGCTCATGTCCTTTTGCGTCGCCGACGTTGTCGTGCTTGTCAGCAGCGTTGTTGCTTATTATAAATTATAATGAATTTGCTGCTGCCAGCCACTTGTTGTCAGCGGCAACCGAGTCTGCCCGCCATCAGCCTCGATACGATATATACCGCTCCACGCCCCCCCCGCCGCCCGCCGCCGCCCCTTTTTCGACTGCTGCTCATTCCACTGGAAAATTAACGCACATGAAATCGCTTCACTGACGGGCGGACTGGCTGCTGATGGAGACTGGCGGCAAGGGGCTGCTGGGGAGTGGGAAATGGGAGCCTAGCTGGTTGTGTAGCATAATCGAAGCACTTGGCTGGTCGTTTTGTTGTTACCTGTCAGCTGGCTTATAAACCTGTCTCGGCATGTGTCGCCAGCGCCAGTTGCGATTTAGCTGGCTTTTGTTATTCTTCTTTCCACTTGGCCCGAAGGCAGCAAATTTTGCGCTTATTATGTAAATTTTCTGGTACGCTCCAAAAATGATAGCCGCAAGCTTTAAGCGTCTACAATTCAAATACGAGAGCAGAGCGCTTCGGCTCTAATTTAATTGAGCCAACAATGAAGCCAAGCAAGCACTGCCAACCAGCCAACCAGCCAACCAGCCAGCCAAGCAACTTGGCTAACTGTCAGCCCGCGGCCATAATGGCACTTCCACTTTGGAGTCGCGCTTTATTTTTTTTCAATTGCAGCTGCTCAAAGTTGAAGTGCTGGAGTTTGAGCTGCGGCTCCGCAACAATTAACTAGCAATTTTCAAATAAGCGTTCTCTCTCTCCATTATAATAGGAGGTGGAGTTCTGCGCCGGCTCGAAATCAAGTTGGGTTTGGGGTTGGGGGTTCTATATAATGAAAAGAGCTGCAAAGAATAACCGAAAGCTGAAAAGATTTTTCAATTGGCATCGTCGTCATCATCACAAGCAGCTGCATTATTATTATCATTATGATTATCATTACCTTTGGCCATTATCATTGCCTTCATCAGATGCCACATTATCGTTGCTCTGGCTGCCTGCATTTAAGTTTTTCTACTCTTTTTTTTTTTCACTTGCCAGTTGCCTTTGTTGGAGCAGTAGACAAGCCATTGAAGGGCTCTAAGAGAGAGAGAGAGAGAGAGAGAGGGGGGAGAGAAACTGAGGCAGTGAGAGAGCATGACTGCAATTGTTGCAAAAGCCAAAGTCAACTACCTGGGTAAGGTATGCGCCAACTAGCCAGCTAAGTCGGCTGTAAAACTTCTTGGCAAAGAGTTTTTCCTCTTTGTTATTTTCACTATTACATAAATTGTTATAGAACTTCGATTGCATTTAAATGATTATGTGTGTGTGTGTGTGTGTGTGTGTGTGTGTGTGTGTGTGTGTGTGGACAGCGGCATTAGCGACGTCATTATAATTGGCATTATGTGTCGGCTCAGTTGACAGTCAAGTCTCTGTTTTTATGCTATGTTAGTAAATTGAGCCCTTTTTGAACCCAATAAGCTCTCTTCAAATTGCTGCAGTGCCAATTTGTTTGAGCCTGGCAATAAGCTGAAATTGGCCAGGCCTAAATACAGTTTAAGGCCAACTCAACGGCTCTTTAAATGCAACAATTTCGGACAGCTAAGCAGCTAACAAAAGTGCGCCAGATCACATCAGACCGCAGCACAATGCAGAGTGAGAGTGAGAGAGATAGAGAGAGAGGGAGAGAGGGGACACACACACATATGCGCTGCGTTTACGGTTATGTGTCCCAGGGGCGCCAGCGAAGCCAGCTGCCCAAAAAGCCAAGCCAAAGCAAACCAAACCCAAGCAGGCTGTGTATGGGTAACTGCCAACACTTTAAGGCCGATAAAAGTCGAAAAGGGGCAAAACGGGAAAAAAGTAACACATACATACAGAGAAGCCAGCGCAGCTCTGTGTGGCTGTGTGGCTGTTGAGGCAGACACTTGAGGTAAGATATTAAAAATACATGAGCATGCACAGGACATTGGCAGGGGTATGGGAATGGGAATGGGAATGGGAATTGAAGGATCTTGCTCGACAGACGCCCAGACAGGCAGACAGTCTACTTGAGTTACAAGTGGCTTATTTACCTTACGATAAGTGCAGCCTGGAGTGCCATGACTGCCAACGAGCCACAGCTCGGCACACACAACACTAACCACCGACAGACCACCGTCTCCACTCACTCACACACCCACCCACACATCGTAATCATATTAATAATTATTTCTTATAAAAGGCAAGGCCAAAAGGTTACTCTAACGGCTCTCTCGAGCCTAATCAACTTGAATGAGTGTGTGTGTGTGTGTGTGCATTAAGCTCGGAATTTGAACCTTTCGTGAATGTTATCACTGAGTAGTTGCCTCTCCCGTCTGGCTGTCTCTCTTGACTGATATTTAAATTAAGTACATGCGTAAGTAATTGCTTATGTTGTCATTACACGCAAGGATTTAACCCAGAGCAATTGCCTGCGGCTCCACTGAGTCCATCATTCAATATCATGTCAATATCAAGAAACTTACAGAGTTGTGGTGGGTGGTGCGAGCCGATTCCTGGTCAGGTTTCAAGCCTCATTTTGCCATATGATTAAGTTTCAGTTTCAGTCTGTGGACGGCCCATAAATCAGGTGAAATTTTCAATAAAGTCATGTGAAGCATGTTGACGAGCCCATGTGGAGGGGGTGGTGCTGTGGTGCTGTGGTGCTGGTGGTGCTGCTGTGGCAGCTGCCATTTATGATTTATGTGAACAGCAGAATGATAGCCAACAAATATGTACAACAAAAGTCGTCAGCTCAGGCCTACAAAAATTTGATCAAATATATTACAGGCAGCTGACAACGCTGCGTATGCGTTATATTATTGAACAAGTGCTGAGCGAGCTGCGTGGTGCGGCTAGTTGTGCTTTCAATTTAAGTAGCAGAGTTGCTATAAAGCAATTTTGATGTAGTTCACTGATGTCAGCTGAGTTTTAGATTTAAAATGAGTCGTGTGAAGCATAAAGTTTTCAAGATAAACTAAAGGCAAGCCCTCAATTAATTCATATTTCTAAATATTTACATATACTCAAATTCAGCTTTAATTCGTTAGAAAAGTATATTTAAAAGAAATGTCATCATTATAGACATTTGGCTTATGCAGCCACATCAATAAGTAAACGGCTTTAGCAATCGTCTCGCATGAAACCAATGGCAACCACTGGTTAATTTACGCCAACTCTTTTCACCAGAGCTTTATCTGTGTGTGAGCTGTGCCACATGCTGCCTGCCTCAAAGTCAAAGCGAAAGCAAAGCTCTTTCATTCGTTGAAAATATTTCAAAGAATTAAAGAAAAAAATATACATATATATTTATGTATACAAAAACACAGCAGCAAAAGGGTTTTCTTCTTCTTTTTATTTTCACGCCTCATAAACAGTTGCTATGAAATGTTTGTGTGTGTTGCTGTTGCTATGTTTGTATGCATAAGTAGCTTGTGCCACGCCCCTGGCAGCTGCCTCTCGCATACGCAAATTATTTACTTTACGCATTGCGCATTTTTTCAGACTTGCACAGAGATTTCTCTTATTCCACTTATTCCAGCTGTTTTATTTTTTTTCTTTCTCGTTTTTTTTTTTTAATTTTTTTGTATTTTGTCATTTAACAAATTAATGAGATTTTTATGAAATGTCGAAACATCAAAGAATTCTGTCATATTCTGTGTGCATCAAATTAAGCTGGCTTATTATGATGGGCGCAAAACTACAGCGACCGCCGCGCCATGGGATATCATATGGCACAGTTGCCATATATATGTGTGTGTGTGTGTGTGTGTGTGTACTTATATAATGTTGTATATAGGTATGTATTCTGCTGTATTCATATGCGCTTATCCATAAGCAGAGCAGAGCCATTACGACTATGGCATGAGGTTTGTAACCGCTGCAGCTAATTGACTACATATGCTCACTCTCCATTCTCAATGAATCGTTTTTGAATGAGCGCAGTATTTATGCGAGTTCTTAAAAGTCTGCCTTATACTAAACTGCTCAACAATAGCAACTCCTATATACTCACATGTCTTTTCTCATGCAGCCAGTCTATCATTGTCATAGTAGAAGACTTTTACCCAATCACTCTCAACTCTCAACAGCATACCTATGTAGCTCCCTAGTGTATTGAAATTTCGACTCTATTGTAGCGGTTGTATTTGGTTTCTTGCTCTTGAATTTTCATACTGAATGTCGTTGCTGGCGAGGCATTACGTATTATCCTCAATTAGCGCGCTTATTGTTTGCCTCTGTGGCTGAGAGCTGCTTTTCAGCTAAGACTATGTGTGTGTATGTGTGTGTGTGTGTGTGTGTGTGGCCAATTATGGCTCTCTGCATAGCTCTTCAATTGGCAGGCGGCTTAGGATTAAGCATCTAAAGTTAGGTGCTTACTGCGAGAAATGCAAACTTTACATTTCAACAGTCAGACACTGCCAGCCACTAAATTCAAATCAAAGCTGTTGCTGTCTCTCACTCTCCTACACTCTAGCTCTCACCCTCTCCCACGCTCTGTCTATCTCTCTCTCTCTCTACATTGTCTGTTGTTGTTTTTATTTGTTATGCATTTTGCCCGGAAATTGAAGATAATAAGCATATTGTTGTGCGAAAACAATAGCGCTGCTAATGATGTGCATTTGTATGGGTTCAGCTCTCATGCAAATGTGGTCTCTGTGTGTGTGTGTGTGTGTGTGTGTGGGTGGGCGTGTGCATATGTGTATGAGCACGTAGCTAGCCATGTGGATAAAGCTTATGTTGAGAGTCGGTTCTTAAAGCCAGCTGTAATAAGCTTGCACTATGCATCGATTACGCCAAGCTGCATCTTCAATTAAGTCTACAGCTTAGCACTCAAATCAATTTCATTAAATTATATGCCATAAATTCCAAATAAAAGTCATTAAATCGGCTTTCAATCAAGCCTAATAATGCACACAAAAAATATGTAACTTAACAGTACAATAATTACAAATATAAATATGATATTAAGTCCGCTCAACAACCCCTAAGCAACCCCTAACCAGCCAGGCCAGCCCAACCACGCAATGAACAAGGAAACAGGGGCAAAAGGCAGCAGGGGCCAACCAGTTGCATTGCCTGACATCGTAAAAGTTGCAACGCCTCTTTTGGCTGCCTGCCAGGTCAGCAGCTTTTCAATGCGGTAGGCGGTGCCCGCAAAAGGCACAAAAAACGATGTAGAGTAGAGTAAAACAAAAGCCCAACTCGTAACGGGCACCAAGCATGCGCCCCGAATAAGTAGGCTATGAATTTTATTGGCGCAACGCTTATGTTTTTGCAACAACAGCTCAAGCCCTGCAGTGGATGGGGAACGGCTTAGGCAAAGTGCATTACAACAGCTGAGCGAAGCCAAAAACTGTATGAAAACAATGCAAAAGGAAGCGCACGGACAACTAATTGAATTAAAAGTAAATGCAACTTTTATCCTAAGCAATTACGGCCAACAACAGCAACAACAACAGCAGCAGCAGCAGCAGCAAGGAGCAGGTAAGACAGGCTGCTGCTCTGCTCTGCTCTGCTTGGTCTACTCTGCTATGTTGTGTGGAACAAACATCAAGCCATAGAAATACATTTTCATTTTCATTTCTATTTCATTACAATTTCATTTAGGTGAAGCTTAAAAGCGCACCAAATGGCTGCCAGCCGTAGCAATTATTTTTGTAGATTTTGTTGCTCCGACAAACAATGGCCGGAATAAGCCAAAAGCACCTGTAAGACAATGGGCCAACGTAAGATGGCAAAAGGCAACAACACAACTGAGCAAATGGAAACGAGGCGTGCTTCGAGATTGAAAAACAAGTTAATAGCAATGCTTCTCCAGCTCTCGCTCTCTCTCTCTCTCTCTCCCTGTTATTCACATGCAGCGTCTTTGTCTCTCTCTCTCTCTCTCTCTCTCGCTCTAGCCTTGCCTACAATTGGGCAACAAAAGGAATTTTCCAATTTTCACAAAATGTTTTTTTTTTATTTTACTTTTTTTGCGTAAACAAAATCAAGATGAAAGCGCAGAGCCGGGCAAAAAGAGCATGTGTAGAGCATTTAAGTGAAGTAATTAATTTACCAAAACACACACACACACAGACACACACTTACACGCACACACAATCGCACGCACAGCTGGCCTGAAGAGAGATGCCTTAGACACACGTTCTTCAGCTGCTGCTGGCCATAAATATAAAAGTCAAACGTGTGGCATATTCAATATTTTATTAATTCGTTACAGCTACAGCGCGTGCCAATTGGCCGTCAGTCAGAGTTTGGGCCAGTTAACTGGCAACGCCAGAGGCAATTACTGCCACAGTGCGAGCTAAAAGTAAACGCATCTATTTAAGTCTCATGTGGCATTCAATTTTTAATTGTCTCTCCCACTCTCTGTCTCTCTCTTTCTGTCTCTCTCTTCCTCTTCGACCATCAATTTGTGCGCGACTTTGGGTCATAAAATTTCAATTGCTTTTTAATTTGCATAGACTTAAGTTCTGCTGAGGCTTACCTACCAACGACAACAGCAACAACAACATCAACAACAACAGCTTATATAAGCGAACAGCCTCGTTTCACTAATTACAAATTGTTAATGAATAGCCAGCTGGCACTTACCTGTAACGATGATAGACAACCAAACAGAGAGAGAGAGAGAGAGAGAGGGAAGGTGAGAGGGGGGCGGACTACGCAAAGTTTTTCTGTTTGCATAAAATGTACATAAATTTGTGCGTAAACTTTGATAATAATGCAGCCGCGGCTTGTAATAAATAAAATTGTTGGTAATCGAAGAGGTACATAGAATTAGGCTTTACTTTGGACTAAGTGGAAGTATGGGAAGGCAAGCCCTAAAATCCATAAGGCAAGAGCGAGCAGAGCCTTCAAGTATTAGACTTGAACGCTATTTCTTCTATCAGATATACATTATGAAATATATATAAAGTAATTCATAAGGAAGATGACTTAAAGCGCAAGCGATACTTAACTATAGTATATAGTAGTATAACATAAAATTTAAATATCGATAGTTAACCATAGTGTTATCGATTTCAACTAGATTAACTAGATTGTCATCGCCTTTGCTTTGCCTTTCGAATTGAAATCTTTTCTTTTGATGACATTCCAGTTAATCTAGTGGATATCGATGGCACTATAGTTAACTATCGATATTAAACTATTATTTTATTAATACTCAACTATAGCGCCATCGATAAAAATTAGATTAATTCAATGAATTCAATTCGCAAGGCAAAGCGAAGGAGATAGCAGCAGAGTCGTATAAATAATAAATTAAAATAAAAATTGGAATAAAGCTTCACACAATTTGAAACTTACTTTTTTCTGTCGCTTCACTTATTATATGTATTTTATCTTTTTCTTATGTATGTCTTTTGTATATTTCTTATGTATCTTTTATATTTATGTTTTCAAATTAGATTATTTAATCAATATCTTCAAATATGTATTCATTTAAGACTTTCATAATTTATATTTAGCCAATACTTGAACTTACATTACCTACTTTAACTAACTACCTACCTAGTGTTCCACTCGTTGCCCTCTCAAATTATCAATAATTCACTTTGGCTTAGCTCATTGAATTGGCAACTAATTCGATAGCCGATTAAAAAACTTGTGTAAATTATACGCTGCAATGCACACACGCACACCCACACACACATACACTCGCACACTCATACACGCCGCTAGACGAAATAAAAAGTTGTAGTTAATTTTGGGTTATGCGGTACGTGGCAAGGAAGCGGCAGACACTCATAAACCCAATCATATCACCACTTGCCTGCTTAATGTGCCATGCAGTAAATTTTCCGCACAGAACAAAAACCGCAGTGCGAAAAAATGTTGTTACCCACGTCCCACAGCCGACCTACTCCTGCTCCTCCTGCTCCTCCTGCTCCTCCTCTTACAGCCGACCTCCTCCTGCTGCTGCTGCTGTTCGACAGCCATAACCCTGTGCGTGTTTTGCATGCATGCATCGACAAGCAACAGCAACAGCAAACGGCAACTGGAACTGGAACTGGAGGCGGGTTGACTGGTTGTCGTAGGCGGCTGCACAAAGCGTTGCAATTAACGTTGCTGCAGCTCAGCCGAGCAGCAACCGCAGTGGCAACCATTGGCATTGGCTTAATTTCCATGGACTCTCGACTCTCGACTCTCCTCGACTCAACTCAACTCGACTGCTGCTGCTGCAGCTGCTGGTCGAGCTGTTTATCTTGTGCGTTGAATTTTTGGGACGCACAAATTGAAAATACGCAATGCTGAGCAGCAGCAGAGCAGCAGCGCCGGGCGCATTACGTATACGCAATGTGAGATCGAACAGCCAGTGCAATAATCCATAATAACAATGGCCAATGGTCGGCTCTGGGCTGGACTCTGGTGCTGTTGCTGGTGAAAAACAATAAGCAGCATTGATTGCAGTCTATTGGCAGACTCTGGTCTCTGTTTCTCGTCGTTTTTAATGCTCGGCACGCGCAAGTGTACTTGACTTTTGTTTCATAAACAACAACAGCAACAGCAACAGCAACAACAACAGCAACAACAATGTTGATCAATTATACGCATTGTACAGTTCGGAGCTAATTAATTAAGTGACGTCTGTCAGAGATATAGAGCTGACTCATCCAGTGATGTTGCTGCTGCTACTCCTGCTGCTGCTACTTTAGCTTTAAAACATTTCGTTTTATACAGAAATAATTGCCGTTTTCGGGGCCAGTGCTAAACCGCTTAGCAAAACTATTTGCAGCAATTATTTTAGCATTAGAACTCAACCACACACATACATACACATGTAGACCCACACATAAGCCAAACTATTTGTAAAACTATGCAACGAGCTGAAAGCTGCAAGTTTATATGCTAAAGATCAAGAGGCATTGCAGAAAATTTACAAATTATTGCCTGAAAAATGTTGAACACACGCTCTGAAGCAGCTCGTTGTCGAGTGTTCGTTCGACAACTCAACCAGACACAAGTGGCAAATGCAAAAGATTGGCAAAGAGAGAGAGGAAGTAAGAGAGTGTGTGTGTGTGAGAGAGAGAGAGAGAGAGAGAGAGAAGAAACTGCTGGTTAGATGATTCCATATTCGTATCATGTTAATATGTTGAAAATGATTCAACTTTTGTTAAAAATAATATGCAAAATGAGTTGGCAAAATAGTTAAGCAGCTTTCTGCTTGGCTGCTTTGCGGTGAAATCAAGTGCGTGTGGGCGTATCAGAGTGTGTGTGTGTGTGTGTGTGTGTGAGTGTGTGTGTTGTAAGTGCATATGTATATCAGAGATTTTGTTTGTGGGTTGAACGTGAGTCGAGTGATGGCTGCTCTTGTGCAGCTAATTCGCATAACATTTGCTGTACATACATGTTAGCTAGTTGTTGTAAATACACTGAGAGAAAATGCCAAAGAAAAGTGTAGATATTTATATAAATACAAGCATATATAGGGAAATTCTTGTTACTCTTTTACTCTTTAGTCTCAAGCAGCTTCATTAGGGCATTCACTAGTCGCGTCTGCTATACAAACAATATATATATATATATATTCTGAGCTTATTTCTCATTGCTTACAGTGTATTCGGTTTCGATTAGACATCTACTCTCCTGGCCGTTGGCTCTTGGATTACTTAAGCCCTAACTCAACCAAACTGCCTGGACTGGCTCCCATTGGTTGGGTCATCACTCATGCCTGCTCTGAGCTGAGCTGAACTGAACTGAACTGAGCTGAGCTGAGTGGTGCAGCAGTAGCCGTAGCTCGAATCTCGCATCAATTTGCTGGCATGCCGGGCAGCCACAGTATTTCAATTGTTGAACCGCAGAAAAGTAAGTTTGCCGACTGGCAATGGAAAACTTTGCACAATGCACCTGCACTAGGCAAATATTTGGCCATCAAGTTTAGCAGCTGCAGCGCACGCCCGACGGCCACCTCCAAGTTCTGGCCGGGCACAATTTAAGGCCAAGAACCGCAGGCCTCCATCAGAGGCAGAGTCAGGCGGCAGGCAGGCGGCAGCATTTGGTTGCAAAGTTAATGCTGCGGCAACTGCACCACAAAACATTTTACTTGGCTTTTGTTATTAAAAAATACCTAAAATAACCAAAGATAAATATTAATAACAGGCCAGAGCCGCAATGTTTGTTGTCGATGTTGTTGTTGTTGTATTGTTACCACCTGAGCTATGGTATTTTTTAATTTGCCCGCCTCGCAAGACCTTGACGAGGGCGAACGGTGGCAGCAGCAACTCAAACAATTTGCGGTTTTCATTAACTTATCTTTCAGTTTTTTATTTTTTTATTTATTTTTTTTTCTTCTGTGAAGCCCGTTTTCCAACACACGCTCTGCGAGTTTATTATATGAAATAACTTGCCAGGCGGCATGCCAGAATGGCTGTCATTAAATGCAGCAGGAGCAGCAGCTGCTGCTGCTCCTTTGCTTCTCCCTCTCTACTCCTGAGCTTCTCTGTCGCTTTGGAGCATTTGAATAAAACCTGCGACTTATTTGATGCATCTTGTCAAAAGTTACAATTACAAAAACGAAAAACTACAACAACAACAACAAAAACAACCTAAAGACAGTGGGTAAAGCAAATGTGGTGCTGGCAGGTCGGAAGGTTTTTGGCAGTGCGTTTAATAGTTTCCATTTTGCTGGGCTTCAACGCACTGTGGCTTTAACGCTGGCACTTCCGTTTCCGCTTGAATTATCGCGCAGCAGGCGGGTGGCACCAGAAAATTGCATTAACTGTGCAAATGCGGCCACCCACCAAGTCTTTGGCGGCTGCCACTGCCGTCGCTGCTGCTGCTGCTGCTGCTGCTGCTGTCTGCGTTTAATATGCAACTTTTCAACACACACACACACACACACATACACATACCAGCCAACGCTGTGCCTGCCTGCCTGCCTGCCTGTCTTGCGTCATTTTGAAATATTTGTGGCATCAAATGCAGTCGTCAACTTGATTAAATGTCATGCAAAAAGCAACAGAGGCAGAGAGAGAGAGAGAGAGAGAGAGCGTGGCAGACGCCAACCGAGCTGCAGAGCGATGGCTGTGGCAAGAGCTAGAAATTGCAAGGCGTTTGTATAGAATGAAAAGGCTTAGAGCCAAGCACTGCGGACTGGGGCCTCAACTTGCATTCCACACTGGCCACAGCTCAGGCAAAATGAAAAAGGGGAAAAAAAAGAAATAACAAAATAATATACGCACAGATTTGTAATAGAAAATTTACTTTATGAGTTGCAATATTCCTGTGAATTCCAGCGGAGCTAGTCAAAGCGCTTGACAAAGTCAATTAAATGTAGAAGAAACTTTAAGAAACTTGTACAAAATTATTGTTAAATTTGATTCAAATAACAACAATAATTGAAGCTAAACAGAAATATTTATTTGGAGTAAAAGTATTAGGCTTATGCAAAGCCAAAACAAAGCACAGCAGCTTCAGCAAATCCCTGGGCACATCTCGCAGCATCCAGCTTTTGTCAACGTTGGCTGGCTGAGGCTGCCTTTAAAACGCAAACATTTGCATAAGAAATGCAAATTTGCATAGTTTACCTCAGACAAATATCAGCAGATGGCAGGAAAACCCGGCGACACACGTATGAAAAGCTGTTCGAAAAATTATTTAAATGAATTTGAATTTGTTGTTGAGTTATGCAAAATACTACCTTGGTAAGCAACGGCAAGCAGAGATGAGCAAAGAGTGAGATTCTCCGGCAGATGACTGCAAATTAATTAAATTTATTTAAGCATGCGTTGCACCGTGCACAGACAGAAGGTCCGTCGAGTCCTTTCAATCCAACACTGTGAAATTATCATCACTTTAATTTCTTTTGACGCAAATGGCATACAGGCAAACAATTCTCAAAAATACTTGTAAATTAAATCAATTTATTTACAATTCCTTGGCTAGGACTCTTTTTGTTGTTGTTGTTGTTGTTGTTGTTGTTGGCCTCATTCACTCATTTGGCGCACAGAAAATATGCAGCAATTTATTTTGAGCAAAGCCAAGTGAGGAGAACTTGACTTGTCCCTGCCCAATGCTACATCCTGCGTCCTGCGTCATCCCCGTGTGCATTTGATTGAAAATGCGTATTACTTATGTATATACCAAGTATTTGTACTCTCAGTCAGTTCAGTATATAGGGCGAGTGGCAAATCTAAAATCAAATCAAATCAATTTTCTCAAATGTTACTTGGCAGCCACTGCCAGCCACAGCCGCAGCAGCCAAGGCAGCCAGTCAGCCAGTCAGGCAGTCAGGCAGCGAATCCTCTGACTTTGACGTAGCTTTTTACACACTCTCACTCTGGCTGCTGCTGCTGCTTCAGCTGCCAGCTCTGATTGATCGAATTTAAATTTTTGTGGCACATTTCAGCCGTGCTACTCAATAAATGTAAATCGCTGACGTCCTCTGGCTTTAATTACGCCATTCTTTGGCCTGTCAAAGGCTGATCTAAATACAACAACAAAAATGAACAGAAAAACTGTATTTGATAATAAAATAAATTCTGTTGTTAAATATGCGAGCACAGAATAAAAGTTTTCTAGATTGCCGAGCTGATAGAAAGGCAACTAAATGGGTATTTACACATGCAGCACTTCAGTTGGCTGATGCAAAAATTCTTCTTGTAAATGTTCTTCAACCAACTACGGCACTCGACGATTGAACAAGGCAACTTAAAAACTTTGTAGAACCAGTCAACATGCGTGCCACTCTAAACCACACACACACACACACACACACACACACACACACACACCGCACACAGCTACAGACACAAAGGGCAACAAGCCGCAAAAATGTTTGAAATTTTACAAATTGCTATTTTATTGAGAGGCAAGCGGCCAAATATGAAGCAAAACTTGTGACTCTATTTGAATCTCTCTCTGTTGAGTTGTATGTAGAGTGCATATATATGCGTATATGTGTGTGTGTGTGTGTGTGTGAGTGTGTGTGTGTGTGTGTGTGGGCACACCCAACCAGACATAATTAGCTAAGGAATTTTCTCATCAAATGTGCAAAACGCTGCAACGGGGCCAGTTGGTTGGGCTTCAGAGCACCCAAAATGGAAGCGAGGCAATAAAAATACAAGCCAAGCGCGTAGACAACCTAAAAGCGTAAAAGAAGCTCGCAAACGAAAACGAAAAGTTGCCCAGAATCAGAGCGAAAAAAAGACGAGAATGGAAAAAAAATGAAAGAAATAGAAACGTGGCAAAGAGCGGAGTGAAGAGAGATAGAGAGGCAGACAGAGACAGAGAGAGAAAGAGAGAAAGAGAGATAACAACTTTTTTTTATAATTTCAATAAAGTTGTTAACTTTATTAAAATTTTGTGCTCAGCTAAAAAGTTGGCAAGAGCCAGTCGAGCATAGAATTACTATGAAATACTTTTGCCAAAGCAACCGACGATGCCCATAAATTGACAATTTAAGTTCGCCGAGCGAGTCAACGAGTAACTAAAAAAATAGAAGGAAAGTCAAATGCGGAATGCAAAGAAATGGCATGAGAAATATATAAAACATGTTGGCAACAAAACGCGCATCAATGAAGCATAAATGCATTATGCCAAAGGCAAGTCTAACTAATAAATGTTTGAGCCATAACAACGTAGCAGGCGCAGACGGACAGACGGAGAGAGGGGCCGTTGGAGCGAGGGATAGCCAACAGCTGCCCCAACAGTGTTGGCCAACTTGCTGCAGCTTTCAGCTATGAAAGGAAAGGTAAGTAAAGTACCAAAGAAGTTTAGGGGTGAATTATGATCTTGGCAGAGCTGCCTAAGTCCTATTCTATTTCGTTTTCCTTTCTAGCTTAACTTGCTTCAATATTCAGCAATTCACATGAATAGGCCAAAGTAAACAAGGTGAGCTTGGCACCAAATTCCTGGAACTCTCTTTATTCAGCTCTTAGCTATTTATATCCATTTTAAATAAATATAAAATTAAATACTATAAAAATATATATAGGTAAACTCTATAAAGAAAAATCGAATTTATATTATCATAATTTAAATTTGTGTGAATATTTATATTTTTATAAATAAATACATTTATATTTATAAACTATAAATACAGTTCAAATATGTAAATTATTTTTCAGTTATTTATAAAAAATATTTAATTAATTATTTATAAAAATTAAAATTATGAAATTATACATTTAGAAATTGAGAAATAAATTTCTAATATTTAGTTATAATGGCTTTACAAAAAATCATTTTTCATTTTTTTTATAATTATTTTTAAAAACAAAAAACAAAACTAATGTTGAAACTCATTAGATATTTGTTTATAATATTTTTTTAAAATTAATATTTATTTATAATTTATTAAAAAATATATATTTATGTATAAATAAATATCTAATGTATTTTTTCTTATGAAAAATTAAAAAAAAAATTAATTGTTATTATAAATATTTAAAGAAATAATTTATTGATAATTTTATTTTATATAATTTTCACATTTTTTACAATTGTAATTATAATATTAAATATTTATATAAAAAGCAGAAAAAATAATCAATAAATCATTTTAATAGATTTCATTCAATTTTTGAGAAATCAATTTTTGGGCATCTCCAAAGTTGGCAGCACTAGCTGCAACAATACTCGAGCCAAGAAGCACGTAACTTGGCTCTTATGACTCCAGCCGTTGAGCTCTGGACCATCATCGTTACACGCTAAATTACACGCCAAATTGCGCACGGTTTGCCTTATTGATTTGAAATATCCGAATCCAAAAAAAACGTAGAAATAGAAGAGAGTAGCATTCATGAATCAGAGCAATTCCTAAACGTTGCTGTTGCTGTTGCCGATGTTGCTGCCACTTGTGCAATAAACAAATCAAATATTTCTTTCATATTTTACGCACAACTGCATCAGCTGGCAAAGTAGCATAAAAAAATATAAAGAAAGAATGCTGCATACGTCAAGGGCTACAGCTCAAGCTTGAGATTTACGGGTCGATTCTTCAGCTCGCTCAGGTATTTAACGAAATGCATAGTTAAAGCCAATGCCTGCCAATTTGTATTGGCATTTTGCATTCTCATTCATCCGCCACATCGCCCCCGACGCTCATGTACTTAATTCGAGTCAGAAACTCTCATAAATTCATCAGGCAATCGCCAATCGGCTGACGGCAACCAAATAACCCGAGACAAGTCGAATGTGAGCAAGGGAGAGAGGAAGAAAGAGGGAGAGAGAGGGAGAGAGAGCGAGTATATCATGCGGGGGCGACGCAGCTTTACGGCTCAATGATTCACAGATTTATTGGCCTGTGGATTTGGTTTTTAGGAAAGTCCTTATTGCACATCAAAGACAAACAAGTTCAAGCCACATACAAATCCCAGTCATGTTTCATGCAAGGGACAGATATGGATTTGCTAAGATTAACGGCAGTTGAAAAATTTCAATTCTCTCTTCAAGCATTAAACTAAGGCCTCAATCTAAATACGATCCATTTTTACATGCATTCACATTCCTCTTCCTACCTTAAACTCTTTCAATTAACATAAATTTAGAATGCAGCGCTTATTTTTATTAATTGAAAACACATTTTGATGGCTTTGCTGTTAGAAATTGGTATTTATGATATCAACATAATTGGACGGCGGCAAGCCATCTATGCCACATAATTAAAAACTCAACTTTATCAGTTGATAAAAACAACAACAACAACAACAGGAGCCAGAACAAAAGCAACGAGAGTGCAAAACATGCTCTGAACACTGAGGCAAACAACTAAAAAACAAGGTAAATAAAGGTAAAAAATTATGAAGCACTTCATATTCTCGTTCGCAGAACAAGAGAACAAACTCAAACCAAAGTTCGGGGTGCGGGCAATCAACACAAAACGACCTCGTCAACAACTCAGCTCAAGAGCAAAAATATCAAAAGTACACAAAAAAAAAAGCAATTGAAAGAGAACTTGATAATGACGAATATTCGATACACTTATCAAATCATTTAGATAAAAGATTGATGAGAACTAAATGGAAAGGAAAGTCCATATAAGGGGTTTTTATATTTAACAGGAGAAACATATAATAATTTTCTTATCAGATGGCTTCTTAATATATGTATATTTCATTTTAATTCATTTGCTTCCCATTACGACTTTTAGGCACTAGACAGACTGACTTCCATAAGCAATATAGTAGTCTCATATCTATATCTTAGTTTTTTCTTCTATAGCATCCACCTTGACAAATCCCATAATACTCCTAGGTAGGGCATATAAAAATCATGCGGCAGCCAGCCAGCCAGCTAACCAACCAACCGACGTAGGTAGCAGCCAGCATCATCACCCTTGGCAACTTTGTTGCTGGCAGCATAGTTTGGAAAAAGTTCGACTGGGCAGAGTGAAAGGGGAGGATTGACTGATTCTACTCTGCTCCTGCTCCTGCTCCTACTCCAGCTCCAGCTGCTGTTGTTGCTGCTGCTATTGCTGGCGTGGGCAGATTGGCAAATTTGTTGAGCCGCGGGTTTGGGCTTGGTGCGATTGCTAAGCAACGCAACAGTTTGCCATGGCTATACTACGTTATAATTTGTTATTGAGTTTTGCACAGAGCAGCTGCAAAAATGCATGGAGGCAGCTAAGAAGACCGAGAAAAACATGCAAAAAAAAAGCGAGAGAGATAAAAAAGAAGAGAAACAAACAAAAATATACAAAACAAAATTGATTCAGTTGAGGAGAGAGTGACTATTAGATACTCTAGGTATTGTAAGTATTTAAATTGAGGTGGGTAATTGATGTGAGTAAGACTCGATATTGAAGGGCTAGGATTGCTAAGAAGGAATAAAACTATAGTTGTGCTTCTTGATTTAGGATTCAGATATAATATATGTAAAATATACATATATACGCTTTCAAAGGGTACAAGATGTAAGTGCATAAGAAAACGTAAAGTATTCATTTGATTGACGTATTCCTAATGTTGATATAATTCAGATATAGCTCAATGGAATCATGGTGTGAAAGAAATTAATAAAAGCTATTATCTATAGTATATATCTATATACTATACTCTATATAGTTCTTTGAAACAGAGAGAAAAGAGTTCCATATGAAAACTATATGCACATATATATATATAAATAAATCCTCAGTAAACACATAATTATCTCTATGACAAGTCAGTTTGTCTTTCCATATACCCTTCGATTTAGACATGAAACGGTAATGACAACCGTGGAGCTGAATGTGGGTTTGGGGCTGTCATAAGTGTGCTTGTTGTAGTGCCATTATCCTTGTTGTTGGTTGAGTTCGGTGCTGACAAACACAACAACAACAGCAACAAAAGAGGGAAAATAAAAAGGAAAAAAGGAAGATATCTATATGATTGGCAACAGCAGCTTTTTAGTGTCCTGCGTCCCTTTTTTCTTTACTTTTTTTTTTGTCGTATTTGTGTGGCCCCATCAACTTTTTTGTCGATTTCTTTTTTTATTTTTAATATTTATTTCATGTTTTTCAACTGCCTTTATGCCCCGGCACACAACAAAAAATGTATATATATAAAATCAACTTCATCATATTCTATTTTGCCATTGCTTTTTGAGCTCACTTTTTATTTTGCTCTCTGCTTTTTGTTGTTGTTGTTGTTGTTGTTGTTGTATGCTTTATGAAATTGATGCTCGAAAATCGCACTCAATTAGTAAGGATTTTATATTTATTTATTTATTGTTGCTGCCAAAGCAGAAGAAAAACGACTAAGACGACGGCACAGGGAACGAGTACAGTGGCACGTGTGTCAAGGACTGTGTATGTGTGGGAGTATGTATGTGTGTGTGTGTGTAGCGTAAGTGGGTCTCGAGCTAAGCTAGCAAAAGCATTCCGGCTCAAAGGGTGTCAACTTGTATACGCTTAATTTAATTTATTGCTTATTTGATTTGTAAGCAGAGAGTTTTATGAAATTTTCGACAAAACTACTTGGCAGTTGCGTAGTTCTTGTCGCATTTGCCATTCTTAGATTTTTACAATTGAATGTTGAGCAACAATGTTGAAAACTTTGGCGCTGATTAAGTGGAATATTTATAGCATATAGAAACAAACATTACGACAAATAACAAAAACAAGCGTATTAGAAATTTATGCTTTGTTTTTCATAAAGAAAAGCCTTGAAAACTTCTAGACTGAATACTGCGACAGATTTCAAAGAGACATCTAGTGCTAGTTTATACAACTTCTTAGAAGCTTTATGAGTTTACAAGCTTTAAGCTCTAAAAGCTAAGCAACAAGGACATTCACTCCGAAAAGCTTGGTCATTACATTTGCAAAGAAGAAACAACTTCCATCTGATGTAAACACATATATCAACGAAAAACATTTCTGAGCTGCCCCAAAAGCTTCAATGTTGAGCTTCAATTGCAACCGTCAGCTGTCACAAGCTAATCAAATAGACAAAGCTGTTAACACATATCTCTACTAAAAATATTTTCGGAGTGCTCCAAAAGCTTCCTTGTTGAGCTTCAACTGCAGCCTTCAACTAACACAAACAACCCTAGTAGACACATCTGAAAGCTTTTGCACCTAACAGCGAACAGCTGTTATACCAGCTACACATATTGCAAGCTGAAAAAGCTCTGAGCTGCACAATCCATTACCCAACCCTTATGCTTCAGTATAACAGTTTTGAGCCACTCTAAACAGCATCACTGTTAACTAACAGCCCTGCTGTTAACTTAACAGCGATTAGCGAACTTAACGTGTCTCTCGCCTTCAGCCCCGCCGAACCTCTTGATTGTGCGTAAATGTCACTGGTGCACCCTCGCCCTCAGCCGCTCTGTCAACACTCGTTAGTGTGTCTGGGTGTACGCTTAAACGCAGGACATTTACTTTATGTGTTCTTAAATGACAGCCGAGCAGCCCAGCGCAGCTCGAGTGAAGCAGCCAGCCCAGAGCTACAAGCTGCCTGCAGCAGCGAAAAAAAACGCTTCGTATAACGATTACATTAGAAGCGAGTAAAATTTCATAAAAATGCGCTACGTGCGTTGCCTTTTTGAATATGTAATGATGCTATGAAACGAGTGCAATTTGGGCACGCACACACACTCAGCCAGCCACACACACCGACACACACACACACTTAAATACCCACACAAATCGACCACAAGCGCTAAAATTCTATTTGTGGTTAGAGCGGACAACTTTATTACTCGCCAAAAGTATGCAAAGCATAGAGAGAGAGAGAGAGAGTGAGAGGGATAGAAAAAAGTGTATGCGGGAGATAAAACATTTTACTATCAATTTTCTGGCTGGCATTAATTTGCGCAAATTTTTGGCACTACGAACCAATTGTGGCCGCTTGGACTCACGCGCGCCTATGGTTTTTACTGCCTGGTCAACCTGTCAAAACTCTGTGCTGGCTGTTCAAGCATTTTTCAAATCAACGACTGAGCAGATGAACAGTGGAGCAATTAGAGATAAAAGCAGTTAAATAATGATTAATGAGAATGAAATAATGCCAAAGGAAAATTGTCAAAATATGAGAAAATCAAGGAGTCACTTTAGCCTGTCGATAGACAATGTATATTTTGAGAAAAATATATGTTTACTTCAAGCAACAAATGTAATGCAAAAGTAATAATTGTCAGAGATCATACATCGGTTTAAAAAGCGAATAATCTTAGGGCTTAGCTCTCTTTCGCTCTCTTTGTCTATCTAACTGACACTGTGAGCAAAAACTCACAGAGCAACCAATTGCATTGGTTTCTCAGCGATAATGTTTGCGATCAGCCAGAAACCCGAGTTAAATGAAGCAAAAAGACTTTTGTGTATGTAATGATAGCATTGATATTATAATGTATTATGGTATTGGAATGCATGAGAGCATTGTATTCGCTAAACATACAAATAGCATACGATAATTGACTGTGTGCATATGTATGTAAATTGAGTATGTGACTTATTTAATTACTTACTGAGTTTCATTGAGCGAACATCAATCGTATCGCTCCCTAAGCGATGTTCGTTTAAAAAGAGTTCAACTCAAGGCGCTCAATAGAATACAAAAACGAAAAGCAACAAAGTCTCTTGCTCAGAGCAAGAGCAAGTGAGCAATGGTCATGTTTTATTTGCAAGCTATACTCTCAATATATACTCTCTCCAATTTGTTACTCTCTTCAAAATCAAACTTCATTTGCTCAGCGGGTCCAGGGCTATTAAAAGCAAAAGGAAAGCTATTGCAGTCAAGGCAACTCTCATAATAGATCGACGGCGATATATTGTTCCAGCAACATAGCGTTAGCTGACTTCATAGCCATGCATTGTTAACTCGATTTATATTCTTAGCCACTTTCACAATTTGTTAATTTGATCCATGGTGCAGCGTCTGTTTTTCAATTCAACAACATGGACTTGACCAGGTCTGGCTGTTGTAGGCGACTGCGGTTTTCATTACATTTTCGATTTTGTACATTTTGTAGTCGACTCTTTGCACCATCGCAACAACCAACGCCCCCACCCTTTGCCCCCTTCGCCATTCTTCTGACTCTTTCAGTTGGGTGCGACTTAAGCGGCTTTGCTTTTTGTGCCCCGGACGGCGGCAATTTAGCTAAAACGGTGCACGCCTACCTGGGCCACAGAACGCACTAGGCAAATTACTATTTATGTGAGTGCCGGACCCGGCCCCACCCACACCCACGCACACACCCACTTACCCCTACTTCACACACACACGCATACTCTGCCGCTGCCCAGTCAAACGCTTTTGTGTGTGTGTTGGTGCGGTTGAAATGAGCAAATTGTATGCGATTGTGGCAAGAGGCAGCAACAACAACAGCAACAACAACAACAACAAAACAGCAAGAAAATAGTAGAAGAAGAGGAGTGCAACAACTATCGCAGCTGCCGTCTGTGAATGCACGAATTTGGGTCACATGGTCGACATTTTTTGGTTTGAAATGTTCTCTCTTTTTTTTCAGCTTTTTTCCAACTCAAACTTACTTAAAATAAATTAGTTTTACTAAACCACAAAGGGGCAGGCGGGCAGAAAGGCATGAAAACGAGAGCGAGCGGTACGATAAAAATACAACTAAACCAATGTACAAAATAAATGCGAAGAAATCAGTGCCAATGCCCAAAGGATGCCCACAAAACAAGCAAGCCGAACATGGGGACCAGAAGAACCTTAAATGGACATAGGTCTGTCCTTGGGCTCAGAGCTGAAGCAGTAGACTGGGCCAAGGGCCTCGGTTTGGGCCTGGACTTGGGCCTGGCTGCTGCCAATTTTATGGCCAGACACGCAATTTTCACCCCTCAGCGGTGTCTGTGTGGGCGGCGGCTCTCAATGTGTGTGGGTGAGTGTGTGTGAGTGTGTGTGAGTCTGTGTGTGTGAATGAGGCAAAAGACAAAAGACAAGAGAAAAATTGCCAACTATTTGGCATTGAGTCACATGGGGGTCTGACGGGCCGGGCAATTCGATTAGAGCCGTAAGCGTTAAGCAGTTAAAGCTGCCAGCCAGCCAGCCAGCAGCTGCCGCTTGCCACTTTCCACTTGCCACTTGCCAGTTGGCAGTTGCCAGTTGCCACACAGTTTGAGGGATGACGTCAGTCAATGAATCGCCGGACGACGACACTGCAAAGCGCCAAATGAAGTGCAAAAATGACTGGCAAAAATGCGACCATGCCGCTGTTGAAATTCATGTGGCAGACAAATTGCATGCAGCAAACGCTCTAAAGCGGCCCGAAGCGGCCTGCGATATTTATAGCCAGCCGGCAGGTCGAGATAGAGAGAGAGAGAGAGAGAGAGAGAGAGCGAGCAAGACTTGACAGGCAATTTGGCAAGGCAAAACTCTCAAAGCGTAACTAACATTTATATTTGTCGCCAGGAGTGCCGTCTAAACAAACAAATGTCACACATAACACGACAGCGACAACAACATCGACGACGACGACGACGACTGCTAGACGACTTTGAGGTTACGCCTCTCGCTAGCTCTCTCTCTCTCTCTCTATATATATATATATATATATATATATATACTTATATATACATATGTATGTTTGTGTGAACTGCTCCTTTGGCTCGCATGCAAATCAGCGAGGCGACACGAGGCCTGCGACTGAAATGAATGGCGCTACAAACGCGCTAACCAAATGCTCAATTTGATGTCCAACTGCTGTCTCTGTGTATGTGTATGTGTGTGTGTGTGAGTGGTAATTTTCCCCTATTTGCAAATTGAGTGCAGCAACTAAAGGGACAGCACACACTGAAGGGCCGAGCCAGTTTATTGTCATTAATAATTAAATAGAGCATAAATGCTAAGACACACTTTAACAGCAAGTTGTTAAGTTTACAGAGAGCTGAGAGAGAACTACATCCATTGCCATGGAGTGTGAGCACAAGTTAGCCAATATGCATGCATATGATGTGATTTTGATTGGGTTTCAAGCTGACCCTTGTCCTAATTCTAATTGATTATGAAGAATTTATTGGAGTAAAGAAAACTGCCTCAGCCTGAGCCTCTTATAAAAGCTCTCAATTGCTGAGTTCTATAAATATTTTATATTTATATACAGAGAATAACTTCAACTTGAACACTCAAAGCTGAAGCCGTTGTCATAATTCTAATTGATAATGAAAAATTGATAGAAAATTGAAAAAGAGTAAAGAAAACTGCCCCAGCCTTAGCCTCTAAAAACTCTGTCAATTGCTGAGTTTGATTTATTTAATATATGTTTATTATATAAGAGACTTGAACGTTTAAATCTGAAGCCCTTGCTTTAATTCTAATTGATAATGAAATTAATGAAAATTTATTTGCAATTAAATGAGTAAATAAAACCTTAGCCATTAAAAACTCTGTCACTTGCTGAGTTTGATTTATTTTATATATATTTATTATATTTATATTTATACATAGAGACTAGCTTCAACTTAAACGCCTAAATCTTAAGCCCTTGCCTTAATTATGAAATTTATAATGAAATTAATAAAAATTTATATGAAATTAAAAAAGTAAAGAAAAGTGCCTAAGTCTTAGCCCCTAAAACCTTTCTCAATTGCTACATTTTTTTTGTTAACTTTATATATATTTATATTTATATAAAGAGAGTAACCTCAACTTAAACGCTTAAGCCCTTTCCTCAATTCCAATTGATAATGAAGAATTTTAATGAAATTAAAAAACTGCCCTTAAGAAAACTTCCTTAGCCTCTCAGCGTCTTAAACTCTATCAATTGCCTAGCTCTGTATATTTCATATATATTTTTATTTCCCTATAAAAACATGCCTCAACAGAAACGCTTAAAGTTCACTTCTCCATATATATATTTTATATGATTTAATATCTTTATTGTTTTATTTTTTTTGTAAAACGTACTAACAACAAAGCTTAACCACCTCATCGTTGAAAGTGCTTTTGGTTAGGGCCATTCGATTCCCAGACGCATTTAGTTGTGTGCCCGTTATTGGATTTTTTGTCTGACAAACGGCGCATAACTAAATAAAAGCCCGTCCGTTCACTTCACCAAAAATAGCAGCTACAACTAACCGCTGTAACTCAAATGCAGCTGCAACAAGAATAACAACAAATACAATTGAATTTGATATACGAGCGTGCCGCGCCCGATATGCCCAAAACAAAGCTGGGGCTGCACCCGTTGTGAGAGAGATGATTTTTTTTTTTTATTTGTTGCTATTTTTGTTGTTGAGGCAATCTATTGCCAAAGCAAATTAAAATTCAAATACGTTGGCATGCTGGTCATAAGCAAAACAAATATATAAACCCAAAAGCACAGTCAGTGAGAAATTAAATGAAATAAATTTACAGTTGCGATTTTTAATCAAAAACACAAAAAAGGCAACAAAAACTTGCCAACTCCCCGTTGGCAGCTCAAACAGAAGATTACTCATACGCACTGTGAACGGGCACGCCCACAGCATGCAACGGCTGCAACGAGTGCTGTTACTCCTGCTGCTCCTTCTGCTCCTTCTGCTCCTTCTGCTGCTGCTGCAACTGCTGCAATGCAAAACTGTCCGGCATGTTTGATGTAAAAATCCCTCAACTGAAATAGATTTACGTCACTGGCAGCCGGGCCAACTACGTTTGTTAGCCATTTTTCGGTGCTGGCTTCTAGATCTGCTCTATCGCTCTCTCGCTCCTTCTCCCTCCCTCTCCCGCTTTCTCTATGGCTCTCGGCTTTGGCAATTTATTTGCAAATATTTTTCAGCATCAAAAATATGTGTGTGCTCCCATCCCATCCCATCCCATCCCATTCCTCACCCAGTCGGCCACGCCCACACGCTGTGCTGCAATTGTGCAGCAGTTGTTAGTTTTTATTTCATTTCTAGTTTTATTTTGTTGGCTGAGCTTAAACTCGGATTTTTGCCTGCTGCCAAATTATATTACGCATACGCCATGTTGCTGGAATTTTCATCAAATTTAAAATCAGTCTCACAACAACAACAACAACAACAGGAACAACACGAACAGCATCAACAACAATGCGTACAATTGCAGCTGTGCTGTCTGTGTTCTGGCTTTTGGGCCCGCTGTTGTCCAGCTTTGGTCTGCTCTCTGGGCTCTGCTGTCCTGCCACTCAATTGCGGCACCATTGACTAATCTCGCTTTTGATTTTCCAAAGCCATTAGCACACACACACACACATACACACTCAGATACACACGAACGAACGGCTTTGGACAGTGGAAAATATGACAATAGCAGCGACACCTGCACAGGAAGGACACTCCGTCCAGCTGGACACTAATTCACACAGAGACACGCAGTTGCTGCAAAGCAAATCCAGTTCCAGTTCCCAATGGTGCCCAGCCTGATGAGTTGTCACATGTCGTCGCACTCATCTACCATCGCACATCGTGTCCAGCCGCTGCGCCCGATGCTGTGTGCCTAAGTGCCTGGCTACTAAGCTGCCCATCTCGCTTCCACTGACATCTCTCTCACACACTCTCCCACTCACTCTCCCACTCACTCTGCCTGCCTGCCTAAAAACTATTGAGTCGAAATTATGCAAAGTTTGGCTGCAAATATTTTTTAATTAAAAGCATTTGCACAAGCATCGCTCCGGCTCGAGCCAACTGGCCGCATAGCTTGTTAAATGTCAAAAACACGCCTCACTGATTTCGCCCAAGTAGCAGGAGGCGGACGACAGAGTGGACTCTGCAAAAAGAGTTGGCATCTACAAAATTCATCTGGCAAAAATTCGATTGTGTTATTTTTTTCCCCTCTCCATTCTCGCTGAGCATAGTTTCGAGCAGAAAGCATGAAGAGAGTAGTAAAAACATGTCGCATTCGCATTCACATTCGCATTCATTCATTTTCATTTACTGGCATGTTGAGCATACGCCACGTTGTGTGCCAATGACTAGGCTCTGTAACTGCCAGCCTAGATGCGAAGGAGATGGCCCAGAACAGGCATAGGCATATTTAATTTAGTCCCTGGCCAAAATCCAATGAAAATTTGACAAGCTACAATGGGATTTGCTATAAAACTTCAAATAAAATCAAATTTCTTAATTTTTTATAAATTCTCTGCTAAAAACTCCAAATATATTTTCAATCTACCTTCCTTTACTTTTATTTTTGAATATTTAATTAAATTATCACACATTGTTGGGCATTATTTATGTACACATCCCTTGGCATATTTCTGCTAATTGTCCGCTCTTTATATTATTTCTTCCCATTGTGCAAATCAACAGCTCTGTGAATAATAAATTATGCACTTCCCAACAGCAAAAAAAAAAAAAAAAAAAAAAAAAGAGAAAGCAAAAAGGAAAGGAGCAGCAGAGAAATCATAAAACCATAGGCGTGGCCGGGCAAACAAAACACACTGATGACAAAAGCCAAAAATATTGCCCAGCTAAGCAAATGCTTAAAGAACAGTAACGAGTGGGACACATAAAAACCAACAAAAGTCTGCCCTCAAGCGACAGGAGACAAGAGAGCACAACAGAGCAGGACACACAGTACAGTAAAGGACGACGGACTGTTCACTGTTCACTGTTCAGTGTTCACTGTTGACTGTTGACTGGGCCATGTGCTGCCTCAAGGCACACTCGGTAGAGGCCCAACAACTTGTCCATTTATGGCGCTTCATTTTAAACAACAAACACTCGGCAAACACTTGCCATGGCACTGGCACGCATCACTTGGCTTGATTTTTAATTGTGCTGCTGCGCATTTCAATTGAAATATGAAAAAGGCGGGAGACTGCAGACCCCCAGCGGGACGAGCCAAAGGAAGTGCAGGGCATGAGCAGGAGAGGCAGCAGCAGCAGCAGCAGCAGCAGGAGACGGAGGCAGCCCACAGCACAGCAGAGCAATTCCAACCAAGGCTGTAGCAGTGCTCAACAGCTTGTCTGACTGTATGCCAGACAGTCGTCAGTGGTCCGTCGTCCGTCGTTCATCGTCCGTCGTCCGACTCGGCGTAGGCCTTTTGAAGCATAAAGATAACTTAAGTTGTCCCCACAGGAGCTGCACGAGAGCCAGCGCAAGAGCAGAGTTCAGTTGCAAACCGACAACTCGAACGACGGCGGCTGCAAACAAATGACACTGAAGTTCACCTTTTTATGCCAAGTGGGTGAGAGAGAGGCAGAGAGAGGGATAGAGAGTGAGACGGGTGAGCTGTCCTGGGATCTGGCGCTTACATAATAAAGTAACTCAAGTGCGCTAAGCAGTGAAAGCTTTTGTAACGGGTTGTCACTGGGCCGACTGAGACTACAGAGACTACGAGGCGGTCGGTTGCTGCTCTTTTCTGCCTCTGCCTCTGCCTCTGCCTCTGCCTGTGCCACATTAAAGAAATTATAAATATGTCGACAGAGCCGGTCACGTAAACTGAGCTGTGTGTGAGTCGGTTTGCTTAGCAGACAATTAAAAATTCCATTTGTGGTATTTAAAGCATTGCACATGAGCGAATTACAAAGACCAAAGTCCTTGGGCCTCCGGCCAAAGGGCAATGCAAATGCAAAGCAACACAGGCCTTGCCATGCCACGCCCTCTTATGGGCTAATGAAATGGCCAGCAGGAGGCGAAGCTTGGTTAGAGCTCTGGTAAATGACAGATAATGGGCAATGGAAGAGCTGATAATTTCTGCCATTTGAATTAGTCGAGCAGGCCTCACTTTAATTAACATCATTTTACATATTTCCATAACATCTACATTTTATTGAGTAGTCCGTTCAACTAAAATCTAGGCCTGAGTCAAATTCCCTTACCTCAGCGATAATTCTATAATTTTTTTTTTAATTTGGACTACATTGACTACATTTTATACGGCTGCAAGCATGCTGAAAATTCCTCAAAGAAACAAACTGCCGTCGTTGACGCCGCGACCGATCAAAATCGAACGGCCGACACCCAGAAAAAAGCTGAACTTCATTAAGCCAGATCGGAGGAGATTGCCAATATGACAGCCGAGTTGAATGAGCGTTTGGTTACCCTGCAAACTCGCGTCGCTGAATGGAAGGCCCTGAGAGAAACAAATGATGGATAGAGCTTGTTAAATATAATATGTTGTTTTTAGCCGGAAATGCACAACAAATTAAACACATTCTCAGAACGAAAATTCTATTTCTATTGTTGAAAATAACTATATACAATCCATTCCATTCATGCTCCTATCTGCTCTGCCTTAAAATCAACTGAAAATGCATCAAAGCTCTCAAATCATTTGTTCAGTTGATTAAATTTTGCAGCCAGCCCCAACATTTCTCGCTGGCTCATTGGCTATGCATGCAGCAGCGCACTTAATTGCATGTTTTAGGCCAAAAACGCATAATTGATTTAAATGGCAGACGCGGACACTGAAAGGCCGCTATCAGAACAATTCCCAGTGCTGAAATCCATGCGCCGATCGCCCCCCAAAGATAATGAATGGCATAATGGAAACGAGGCCCACAACTGTTTATTAGCAATGCGCGATTCGGGCGACCACATGGCGTATGTGTGATATGCCAAGCATAAACAAATAGAGAGCCCGGCACAGTCCATAATTATGGACGCCCATGTGGGGCGTGGCGCATTGATTGAACGCCAAATCACTTAACCCAATTCAAAGCCATTGGCAACAACTTGGCAGCAGCAGCAGAAACCTTTTCTTTCTATTTTTTTTTTCTTCTGCTTTTCTTTTACTCATTTCATTTTTTTCCTTTTTTTTTTTGCAATTCTATTGCCGCAATCGAAGCTGACAAATGGTCGATTGGCAGCTTAATGGCAGCCACGCTTTCCGCTTTGGCAACAGAAACGAAGCCAGAAGATTTCCAACTGGCTAAGAAACATGCTAAATAGCAAAATACCTCAGTGAGCCTTGATGCTGCTGCTGCTGCAGCAGCTGCTGCTACCGCGTTTTCTATGCTATATAAATTTTAATTTCCTCTCTGCCTGGCTGCTGGCCAAAGCTGAAGCTGAAGCTGAAGCTGAAGCTGAAGCCAAGCCCCAAGTAAGCAAAGCCAAGCAAACTCCAACTTCAACTTCAATTGCAATGTGGAAACCCCAAAGTGATAGCTGCAGCTTCTCAATTTGGGGCTTGGGCAACAATTGTTGCTGATTTAACACAAAATACAGCCAATCTGCTGTCGTTGGAGACGGGGCCAAAAGGGGCTGACGCTTTGGATATTTGTCAATGTCCATGGCAAACAGTTTTGGCACAGCTTCCACTGCCAAATCTGAATGTCTCTCTCTGTGTGTGTTATTGTGTGTGTGCTTTATAGGTTTATTAGTAAAGTCTGCTTGGCAGTGCCTTTAGCAATGATTCGGTACATTAT
The DNA here is from genome assembly GCA_035045345.1 of Drosophila hamatofila. Lineage (NCBI taxonomy): Eukaryota > Metazoa > Arthropoda > Insecta > Diptera > Drosophilidae > Drosophila > Drosophila hamatofila. The sequence continues at coordinate 10,644,053 of JAWNPA010000052.1, read as the reverse complement.
TTAGAGTAAAACATAATTTTGCGTATACTAAGTACTTGGCTGCTTAAGTGCCTGAACAGCAGTTGCTGTCTATTTATGGCAAATATAATTAAGAGACGGTTGAATTGGTTATTATAATGGAAGAGCTAATATAGAAAATGATATACAATATGAGAAAAGATTGTCAAAGGCACAAAGAGAAGCAAAGGCTGTATTGCTGCTCTAGGCAATTTTCATTCATACATTGAAGACTTACCTCTCACCCCTCACCCCTCACTCTCTTTGGAATATATGTCTAATAATTTGCAATGAATTTGTATTTTACTAATTTACTGACGACGCGTCGCGACGACTTAATATGCTCTATTTTATGGAGAGGGGTAGAAAATGTTTTCTCCAACTTTGTTAGCTCATAAAAGACACTCAAATTAGATATTATAATGGATTAGTTAATATGGAAAATGATATATAATATAAGAATTTCACAAAGAGAGGCAAAGGCAATTGTAATTTATTCATTTAAGACTTTACTATCTCTTTGGAATATATGTTTAATAATTTACAATAAATTTGAATTTTACTTAATTTATTAACGTCTACTTAATATGCTTAACTTTGATTCAGAGGGGGTAGAAAGATTTTCTCTCCAACTTTTAAAGCTCACAAAAGACACAAATTAGATATTTTAATGGTAGAGTTAATATATAATATGTATAATATATATAATAATATAAGAAAATCACAAAGAGAGGGGGGAGTATCGCTGCTTTAGGCAATTTTCACTTATTCATTTAAGACTTTACTATCTCTTTGGAATATATGTTTAATAATTTACAATAAATTTGAATTTAACTTAATTTAATGACGTCTACATAATATGCTTAACTTTGTTGGAGAGGGGATAGAAAGATTTTCTCTCCAACTTTTAAGCTCACAAAAGACACAAATATAGAAAATGTTATATAATATAAGAAAATCACAAAGAGGAACAAAGAAAATATCGCTTCTTTAGGCAATTTTCACTTATTCATTTAAGACTTTACTTTATCTTTTAAATAAATGTCTAATAAATTGGAATAAATTTTTATTTTACTAATTTACTGACGTCTACTTAATATGCTTGACTTTGCTGGAGAGAGGGGTAGAAAGATTTTCTCTCCAACTTTTTTAAGCTCATATGTTTATCGGCTTTATTTTATCTTCCACAGTTGCCTTTAGCTGGCTGCTATGCTGGCTTGCCGTGGCTCGGCTCGACTCGGCTTGGCTTGGCTTGGCTTGTAGCTGACCGCACATAAAACAAACTTTGCGGTTACTTAATGAAGCTGAAAAATTGCCTTGGTTTTCTATTTTATTTGCACTCACTCACGCGCCCGCCTCCCATGCACCTCGACACACACTCGCACACTCGCACACTCTTTATCGCATCACTTGCTATTGCTATTGCATTTTTTCTCTCTTCGCTCTTCGTAATTTTCTTGGCAGTTTTTTCCTTTTTAACAGCCACAGACACATTTTAAACGCTTTGCGGGTGGGTGGCCCTCATCTATGCCAGCCAAAGCGTCAGCTCTGCCATTTGCCTTCTACTATTTATGCTGAGTGACTGTCTGCTGCTGTGCCTGGGCTGCCATTAAATAGGCTGTCAGGCGGCAGGAGGTGGAGGTGGAGGTGGAGGAGGAGCAGAAGTCTTACCTAGTACTCTCCACTCTCATCGAGTCTCCACTGTACACACAACTTGAGCTGGAGCCTGCCTCCACAAGAGGCAACTTTTGAGCCACTTTTACAGCCGCTCGCGCAGTCATAACCACAGACTGTGGCTGGCATTTTCAGGCACTCAACTTTCGAGTTTATCATACCAATTTTTATTTGCATTTTTTGCAACATTTCATTTTTAACTGCTGAACTTTTCAGCGTCTCACAATTCTTGGGGTCCAAGTTTCAAATGCTCTCTTACGGCCTCTTACGGCTTATTAAGTGGCCAAACTTGAGGCCTGATGACACCCGTGCGTGCTCTCTCTCTCTCTCTTAACTTTGGGGTCAGCTCGTATGCAAAGTGAAAATTTAATTAAATACACGCTTGCAGCCTTCGATCGCCTCAGCTGTGACTGCTCCATGGCTCCATAAATAATTGGCGCTGATTTGTAAATGTCAGCGGACAGTCGACGCCTTGAACTGGTCAAAACGGCGGCGACTGTAACTGAAATCCAAACTGTCCGCCATGTTTGCCACTTCATTCATCTATCTTAAGTGCAAACACACACACATATACATATACACATGTACACATGTTTATATATACAAATGTAGCTGGGTCTGGTCGGTCCTGCTGGCGCCATGCAAAGTGCATGTGTGTATATGCTGTATGCTTTGCTAATTGGCCAAGCAGGCAAGCCAAGCCATGGCATGCTCAATTCCTGCTCCTGCCCCGCTCCTGCCCTGCCACCGCTGCTCTTGATTGATTTGTATGGCTTAAGCTGAACGCGCGAGCAAACGCACGATAAACGGTGTAAAATTAATTAGTCACTGCCATGTGCGGCCGCCGTATATAGATGAGTCTAGTATTCGGTTTGCTTGCTTCTCGCATTTGTAAGCGACTCCTGTGTGTGTGTGTGTGTGTGTGTGTGTGTGTCGCCTGTTTGACTGTCTCACTGTCTCGCCTGCTGCCTTCAGTCTCTCTCTCTCTTTCTCTGTGTCATCCGTGCTTTGTTTATAAATAAATAAATGAGCGAGCTTACGTAGCCAGCCCCAAATTGGCCATGGCCAATCAATTGCAGTCAGAGCAAATGGCCGGGCCATTTATAGTTGCCAGTTGCCCAGTCTTTAAGGTCTACTTAAACTCTCTCTTGACTCTCTCTCTCTCTCTCTTGACTCTTTCGCGCCTGTTAACGATTGTCAATTGATTTGGTTTAATGCGAGACTCAAAAGTTTCATTCAGTATCCGCCCAGCCGCTGGCCAAATAAACAGAAAAGTTTGCTGAAAATTATTGACACGCCGGCAATACAACAAGTTGGCTGCGAGCTGCTGCCTCAGTTTCAAGTATGTGTTGCAGCCGCAACGACACGATAAACATTTTATTTCACATATTGCCACTTGCCTGACTTGCGGTCAGCGGTTCGGTTCAGCTGTGACAAGTCGCCAACGCTGGCTGGCTCGTTTCATTTGCTGACTTCACACAAAGCAAAATAAAAATAAATAAATAAAACAAAATAAAAATCAACTATTTCCTGGGCAGCATAAAGTTTATTGTTGTTTATTGTGCAGCAAAGACAAAGTTTTATCTGGCTCGAAGTGCTTTTGGCCAGCAAAATAAACTAAAATTGCATTTAAGAACTTTAAGTATCCCAAATATTTTACTGAATTGCCTCTTTTGCTGCCTCTCAAACACACACACTCACTTCGAAGCTCGCTTCATTTAATAACTCTGAAATGTTTGGAACGCCTACAAAATGCCACGAGCAGCGAGCAGCGAGCCCTGAGCCTCTTTCCGCCAATTTGTGACATTCATTGTGTGGAGTACGACGCCTAGGCGGTCTCGCCGGTCTCCTGCATGCAATAAATCAATCAATATCCTGCCTAAATATATGGCCGACTGTCCCTCGCCCCACGCCCCACGCCCCACGCCCCCCTCGGCTCGTCTGCCACACTGTCTGCGACGTCGACTTTGACTTCGACTTTAAGCCCGAAAATGTCTGATGTCTGCGTGTGTAAAGCCCGCCTGCCTTTCCGTTTCTTAGCTGGCAATTTTTGCTTTTTCTGCTTCTTTATTTTTCTTATTTTTCGTGTCTTCTTTTTTTTTGTGTTTGGGACATTGATAAACATGTGTCCCTATGAACTTTGCAGTTGTCTTTTGTTTACCGCAATGTTTGCGGCCTGAGCTTTTTATTTGTGGACAGTGGTTAGCCTTTGCTCCCAGCCCTGTCGCATGTCCCTCTCGGCTTACCAGCTCACTTGCAACTGCTCAGACAGGATATTATTGTGTGAGTCCGTCTCTGGGTCCCTCCGTCTCTGTGTCTCTGTCAAACTGCTTGCACAGTGCGTTTTAAATCAAATGTCAATTGTAATGAACTCGAGCCTGGACTCGACTCAACTCGACTCGACTCGAGCAGCAGCAAAAAATGCAATCTTCTCAAAACAGAAACTTCACAGATGCTGAGAGATAGAAAAAGTTTTCTACTTGCGCATGCAAACCCAAAGAACCATTAATTACGCTTCACACACAAGAGATATCCAATGCATATTGACTCTGAAGGCGCCTCGGCATAGATAACAAAGAAATGAGAAACTTTCAGCTTGAATTTAAATTTATACATGTGAACATCTCAACTATACGCTATGTGTGTGTGTGTGCTCTGAAACGTGTGAAAGAAATGGAAATTGAAACATTTCAACTTACCCATTTAGATGCAAAAAGGACTTGGCGAAACTTACCTGCAAAGAGAGAAAGGAAATTGTATTAGTATATGAAGTATGAAAATTGGAATAAATGCTAAAAACTTCAACCATAAACTAAAAGAGCAAAGAAACAATTTAGGAACAATAACAATGGTTATAACAGAAACTAACTTTAGCAATTATACAGAGTTTATTGAATTTGCGGCCGCAAGCAGAGCCTTAAAGCCTTCAGCAGCTGCTGCACCTGGTCTCGATTTGTACCTAATTCCCACATCATCAACAATTGACAACATATGAGCCGCATTTTTGGCATACAAACGAGGTAACAAAAGGCGGCGCACAAATGCCAAATATGCATAACGGCCTAAACCAAAACTATGCCTGACTCCTGCTGCCCTCCCCCCACCGTCATCATCTAACTATCTGGCATCGAGCAGGATGAAAACAAAAACCTGCAAAAGCGATAACAAAACAATATAAGAAAATAAAGGAAAAGGAGAAAAAAAAATACAAAGAATTTCTGGCACAAGGCCAAGTCGCTGCCAAGGCAGACCAGAAAGTACGACTGAGTATCGAAGCAGCTGAAGCAGGAGGCAGGCGACAGGAGGCAGGCGGCAGCAGGCATAAAATATTCGGGGCTCGAGCCAAGGCTGGGCAAAAGGGCAAACAATAAAAACAAAAACCCCAAGAATTACTAAGTATTTTGTATTGTTTTCAATTGTTTGTTGGCAGCCAAGCATAAATATGATATTGATGAGAATGTAGATGTAGATGTAGCATCAGGCAGCATCAGACAGCCCATTGAGACGCTAGCCAGGCATAGACATACATTTCTAACTGTATATATGTATTACCCTCTTAACGTATTCATGAATTTAAGGCTGCCTTTAACAAAAAACAAAAAAAAAAATGCTTCAATCAATTTCGCATGCAAGCAGCAAATGCAAAATGCAGCCAAGCAAAACGTGTAGCAACACTTCTAATAGCCCACAAGAAGTTGGGATTGGGCATGGCAGCAAACTGCAGCAAAATGGGGCAGATGCAATGATTCGTCGTCGTCGAGGTTTGATTTATTGCCCAACCTAACACACACAGTCAACACACACACAAACACACACACACACACACACAGTCACATACTCCTATATATGTAGCCCGCGACTCTGTGGCTTTGGGTTAGCTCCACTTGACACTCGCCGCTTTGTGGCGCTCCAATCAGCGTAAGTTGATTGAACTCTGCATAATTTAGAGCAAGCAGCTACCCTTATGTGCAGGACACGCAGACAAGCGAGCTCTGGCAGCCTTCGGCTGTTGACTGCCGTCATTAACAAAATTGTGCAAACTTGCTCAAGCTGCATCTCTCTGTCTCCCTCTCTCTGTCTCTCTCTCCTTCTCTCTCTGTGCGCCAAAAGAGAATCTAAACTAAGATATTATACAAATAAGCATTGAACTCTGCGGTAAGACGACATTGAGTGCTCACACTGGGTTATATGATCGGGCGTGTCTTTTAGAGCATAGTAAGTAACAATTTTTGTTATATATATATATTATAATTTTATTTGGTAACCACGTAGAGCTTCTTTACGCTCTATAATCAACAAAGTTTCTAACATACAAAGCCATGTTTATATTCGCTACTAATCTGGAAGAGATTAGTTATTTAGCAGGTGAGAAGGGTAGCAAATTGATGTATTCTAAGTCTTCTTATAGAACGGAAACTGGGCAGCTTTCTCGCGAGTCATTTGGTGTTGACTTTGAGTTGATCATTGTATCGACTTGAGTGGAAAGAGATCTGGTTGTCCACTGTGGCCAAATTGAATCTCTAGATAAACAAAAATAACGGACGCACCAGGGGCAGCCAGTAAAGAATAAGTAGCATATGATGATTTATATTTATAATTCTTATATGAATATTTATATAAATATAAATATATAATATATATATATTCTAGCATAGTAATGAGAGAATTTTCCAAACTCAATGCCCAGTCTAGACTCAACCCTTAGACTTCCTTAAGTTCCCAAGTTTCTAAAACATCTTCAAATAGTTACTCTCTGTTTGCTCTTCGTTTAGTATGCGCTTGACAAGTTTGCGACTCAAAATTTTGGAGCTCAGTTCGCTTGGCTATTAAAAACTTGCAAATACCAACGACGACGACGACGACAACGCGAACAACTTTAGCTGGCCTCGATGCGACGCAATGCCGTCGCAATCGATCATTGGGGGTTAATAAAACGCAGGCAAAAGGCTTTTAGGGACGACGCGGCAAAAACCAACTTGCGGCACCTAGTCAAAGCCGACTTACCACAGGTGAATGCGTGTGAAAAAAAAAGAATAGAAAACGAACCAAACCAGAGAGAAAACAAAACCTAAAACTTCAAATCGTTTTCAGTTTTTACTGCCATAAAGGAGCCCTGGTATTTATGGCGCTGCAACAAAAATAATGTTGCATACTGCGCGGGGCGCGCGTGATTTATGCGAGTGCGAACAGGGTTCAAAGTTTTAAATGCCAGCCAACGCATATGCACTGTGCACTGTGCACTCTATGCACTCCGCACCTAGCTTGCGTTGGGCTCTACTACAAAGTTGGCCGCAATTGACCACGCCCACGCCGCCCACATGACTCAACCGAACCGGTGGGGAGCTAAGCAAACTTAAATAAAAACTTGATTAAATATGCACGCACGCACGCGCCCTCAGTTTTGTCAAATGCAATTTCTAAATACAAATACAAATACACACATACATATACAAACACACACACAGAAATGCCAGTGAAATGGCGTTACCCAGTTTATAATTAAAATCCATTCACGCGCATGCTACGAATTTTTGCCAGTGTGAATATTTCTACAACAATTGCAGAGAAGAGCAGAATAAATATCGATTTCTAAATTAAATATAAAGAATATTAACAAATTCAAAATTCAAAAGATATAAAGAGAAAAGAAAATTAGATTAATTTTAAATTAGTGAATGCAATATAAGTCTGCCCATATATTAACTTTCAACACTATTATCCCTTAAAAAATAAATAATAAAAAAAATTAAAATAAAATAAAATATAAATTTAATTTTAAATAAAAATGAAACTAGATATTTATTAATTAATAATAAAGCAAAAAAACATAATCTTAACTTTTGATAAATTCATAGTAATAATAAAAATAATTAATGTTAATAACAATAATTAATAATAAAATTAAATTAAATTAAATTATTAACTGATTTTAATTGTAAAATATGAACAGAAAAAAAAAAGACAAAATTAGGTGAAAACTATATTAAAAATTGGTCATCTAACACTATATTGAAGAGACCAGCATATAACGACAGCAATATATATTCTCAGATTCCCTTAATAGCACACATATTCTGCACCTATTTAATCTCTCAAAAATTCAGCTTTTATTTTATTTAATTCAATTTTATTCATAAATTGAATATAAATATTTGTTTTTAGCATAAGCACAAAATATTCATATGCTCGAAAATTTGTCAATGTCTTTAACAGGCTTTAGTTAGAGCCAAACAATGTCCAAGTATGCAAGTGTGTGCGAGCCTGTATGTGTGTGTGTGTGTGTGTTGAGTTTTCCTTTCAATTGTTCACTTGAAATGCAAGTGCAAGTGCAAGTGCTAAGGCAGCTACAGCAGCGCAAATCCTGTTCACGCATCCTTGCAGCTGCTGCTGCTGTTGCTGCTGCTGCTGTGCAAGACTTGTAAATTGCATTTGCAGCCAATTTACACAAAATTAAATTGAATTTACGCTACGCTTGCACAAAATATCAATGAATGTCATGTAACAACGCTGCGAGCGACACACACTGCAAAAGAAGACAGAAAAAAAAGAAGCGAGGCAGACAAGCTAAGCAGAGAAGACAGAGGAAGAGAGAGAGAGAGAGAGTGTGAGAGAGATAGGGGTAGAGCGAGCTGCCCTGACAAGCGAGTCCTGCACGCCCACAAAAAGTCAAACTGCATTTTATCAAAATTCAAATGGTATTTTCTCTTGGCCGTCGTCTGCTTGTTTAGCATGCGTGATAAGCAGCTAGCAAAAAGCAGTTGCTGCAACAGGAGCAGCTGCGTCTGTGGCAGGACAGCACATACATGAAGGACCTCACACACACACACACACATATACACATGCTGTGTAGTTTGTTGCATAGCTAAACAACTGAGCTGAGGGTGGTCGTGGGCGAGGGCAAGGGCGAGGGCCAGTTCTGTGGCATGAAACAGCCACGTGTGTTGTCGTTGTTGTTGTTGTTGTTGTGTGTTGCTGTTGCACGCACAAGGCGTCGCCTTGACTGACGAACTTGCAACTGGCGCTACGGACAAACTTGCGCAGCAAATCACACGACTTTCCTCCCATACATATGCACGTGCAGCAAATGAATCAAAACTTCGAGCAACCAACTTACAACACCCATTCCCCGCCCCCAGCCAGCGCAACCAACTCGACAAGTGTTGAAATGTGGGCGTGGCACTGTAGCTGCTGGCCATGTTGTTAAATAGTTAAAGGCCGGACCTTTAGCCGCCGCATTGTGCAATTTACAAAAATTTACATTTAAAAGCAGAGACATGGACAGTTGCTTAACTAGCTTAATTGTCCTTAAGATGTGGCTGAAGGAAATTGTAGTTAAGTAGCTGTAGATAGTGAGGCAGAAAGGTTTGGGAATCTATTATAGGAAGACATATAGTTATGTTGCTTAGCTCTAAATTGAGTATAATATATGGGAAGAGGAAATTGTACCAAAATGTATGTAATGTTTAGGTTGCCTAGGTCGTTTCTCGATGCCTTTGGACGATACTCTGACAAAAAACTCAGAGAGCAATCGATTGCGTCGCTTGTTCAACGAGCTCGTTAGAGATCGGCCAGAATGCTGACCGATTGGTTGAGCTAAATGAAGCAAAATGTTTTTGTGTATGTGTTGGTATGCGAGAGTTGTGTTCGCTCTTGTGCATGTGAATAGGAAGACCCTTTGTTAATTGCTTGTTCACTCACTCCTTCACTCAGAAGAGTCGCATCGTGCGAGCTTTATTGTTCGTTAAGAGAGCTTACCACGAATAGCTCGACCAATCAGCCAATCAGAGCTTGGCTTTCTCATAGTCTACGGCCGATAGCCGCCGATTGGCTGATCGTGCTGCCCCCACTCTTCAGAATCTGTCGTCGTCATCTGGCGCTCAATAGAAAGCAGAAACGAAAAGAAGCGAAGTGTCTTGGTCAGAGTGAGAGCGAGAGCGAGGGAATGATTTTATCTGTTGATTTCTCGAACACAGCCTAAAGAATCAAACGATCGAATGTAATGATGTTTTTTTTGAGTAACTTAGAAATATAAACTCCATAAATATATGAAATAGTTGCTTAACTCTAAGTTGTGTTTATGATATGGCAAAGGAAGCTATAACTATATGAAGATCTAAATTTTCTTTCAAGCGATGTAGACAGCGCTTGCAGATTTTAAGATGTTACTTAACTCTAAATTTAAAGATATCAAAAGGCAATCAATTCTTCTCTACAATCTACAATCAATTCTTTGCTATTAAAAGGCCGTAGTCAAGGCAAAAGCTGGCTATATCGAGCGTAAATAAATTTACACTTAATTTTTTTATTATTTTCACACATTATTTTTCCACGACACGAGCTCAGTAACCTGTAAATTTGTCTAGATATAAACCTCACTCTTAACTCTCTTCACATATTTATTCAGCTATAAAGACTCAAACCTATTAACACATCTATTCAACTATAAAGACTCATCTATAATAAAAACAAGGCTCATGGTTAATCGCATCATTCAATCATAATTCAATCTTTATAAACACTTTTCCCATACGACGCCGTTCAGCTGTCGAGTATCCTTTTCATGCTATTTATTTTCATATTGGCATTAAATGCTTGGACAGTGCTCGATTGTTATTTTGAATCGGGTATATCGTGCGTTTAATTATTTTTGTCGCAATATGATTTAAAAATTTTTATTGTCATAATTGTTAATTTTTGTCATATAAAGAGCAATTAATTTCAGCCCCAACTACTACAACTCGTTTGCTCAATGCTATTGTTGTTGTTGTTGTTGTTATTTACGTTGTCTGCGGTTTTAATCTGGAATCGCTTAAAATATGCAATTAATTGCAATTGTCGCTGCCAGCCGAAGCCGAGCAGCAGTTGTCGTAGGCGACATTTGTTTACCTTGCTGCACCACCAGCATCATATTTTTTGCATATGAATATAATTAAATTGTTTAATTTTACAACAACAATAATGAGTGCCACAAAGAATGTCAGGCCACACACACACACGCACACACACACACACGAGCAATGCAACGCAATGCAATGCAGACAGGCGTTAAGCAAAATATTTTTGCATTGTCATTAAAAAATAACATACGCACACACACACACACACGTACACACTCAGAGAGACACAGAGAAACACTGGCAGACTGTAAAAAGCTGTTTAAAATAATGTCTGCTTACAGCTTGGCACGAAGTTAACACAACTCTGTGCAATGGAATGCGTTAAGTGTCTGAAAGAAACGCAATTATGACTAGGGAAAGCTGAAATATCTAAGATATGGATTGGAAGGATAGAGAGGAACAGTGCTAGGGATTGAGCTAGAGAGATAGAAAGAGAGTGTGAGATTGAGCGAGAGAGATGAGCAATTGAGCGAGACAGAGAGAAAAAGGGGGAGAGAAAGCGAGATAGAAAGAGTGATAGAGATAACGAAAGATAGAGAGACAGATGGCGAGATTAAGAAATAGAGAGATTGATATAGACAAAGATAAAAAGAAAGTGAAAGAGAGAGAGATAGATCAATTAATGGATTGGAAGAAGGAAAGCTAGAGAGAGAGAGAGAGATAGAAACAATTGTATACTTATATACATACATATGTAGACGGCAGAAACTGAGGCAGAAATCGATTCGGTAAAGTCTAGCTTGAGTTTCAGAATCACTTTTGATGAGAAACCCTCTTTCGTTTAACTTATAGCATAAACTTTCAGAACATGTTTTCATAAATAATTTAGCCAACAGTCAATTAAAGCTTCACTTTAACGAGCACTCGAGCTCAAATTCCACTTTAACATATGGCTGCAGCCTTGCCTTAGAAACAATTGAAACCCTATAAAAGCGATAGTCTCAGAAATCTATCGATTTTACTAAACTCAAATAACTCTATAAGCCGCCTTCTGCATATATCAAATTATTTTACTATATTTGGAGCCCCATTAGCATCAAATAATTTTGTAATTACCGACCACAGGCTGCCACTAAATAAGTAATTTTTGTGTGACCTCTGATCCAACTAACTTAACATAACTGAAAGCAACTGCTACACATTCGGACATTTGGACATTTGGACTTGTTGCCTCGGTGGCCAGTGTCACGTAAACCAATTGAAGCATAATTAAGCTTATTACCGAAAGCAGTTAATGTACGCTTTCCAAAAATCTGGACTTGATTTGCGGCTGGGTAAGGGCCAAAGTTCAGCATTAAGGTCACAGAAAAGTTGGCACGTGCAGACCGGAAAGGAGAGGGAGAGAAAGAGAGAGAGACAGAGAGCGGTAGAGCTGGAGTAGAGTTGTAGAGATGCAATCCCTGGTCAGGCGGCAGTCAGGCCTGCTGGCGACACTCTCGTTTTGGTATGCGCACGGAATTCCCAATTAATTTTAATTTCAAGTCAACACCTTGCCGACGATTGCAGAAGTCCAGCAATGGCAGCGAACGTAATTATCCTTGCATTCCGTTTTGTGGTCTGCTGCATCTCTCTTTCACTCACTCTCTTCCACTCTCTCTCTCTCTCTGTGTGTTTCTCTCTCGCTTACATCTCTTTCACAGTTAAGCGAAAGTATGCACTGTGCTGAGTGAGCGACTGACTGGCTTAAAGCTTTAACTGTGCTGCACTGCACGGCTGGACATGGGGCATTTACCTGTGCACACACACGTGTGCAGCGACTACAAATCACGTGAACGTGGCAGGCCTGGACAGCGTCTTGTTTGGCATTTACGTGATGCACATTTAAACGCGCCCGTCCAACTTGCAACATGAATTATGCTTCCAGTTGAGAACTTTGCCTAAATTGGCAAGGCAAACTGCAAGGCAACGGTTACGTGCATTTCGCATTCCGCGAGCCTAAAAGTATGCAAAGCCAATGGCACACACACACACACACACACACGGCCAAAGCAAAAGCAATAGCAAAAGCCAATGCTGCCTTCACCGAGTGGGTGCCGAAGAGCACGTGCTGAAAAAATTGATTGATGATTGAAGGCAATACAAAAAGCAACGTGTGCCGCACGCCATGCCACAAGCCATCGCCATATAAACCACTCACACTCTCTCTCTATCTGTGTGTCTCTCTCTCTCTCAATCTCGCACTCAATTGATACACTGAACAAACAGTGGAGTCTCTGATCTGAATTTGAACGTTACCAGCGAGTTAACAGAGTGTGAATGTTGCTTAGCTGAGACAACAGTGAAAAACTGTATAAAGAAATTGAATTTGTCTTGAGTCTATTTAGCATCTAAACATCAGTTTGCTTATCTTATCATTTCAATCTTGAAGATTATCAAGAATCAAGCAGCAAGCTCAATTCTTTCATATTAACTTCATAAAACTCAAGTGTTAACGCTCATTCTACTATTATAAATTTTATATATTATATAAATATATTTATTTATATTAATATACATTTATTTACAGCTTACTCCCTAAGCAGATAGAGAATGATACCTGCTCATTTAAGTCTTACAGTCTTATAGCGAAGATTATCACGAATCAAGCAGCTAGCTCACTTCTTTCATATTAACTTCGGACATTTCAACTGCTAATGCTCATTAGTTTATTCTAAAATCAACAACGACTGTCAGTAGCTCCACTTTTGTTCAGTGTATCTTTATTTGCACCCATCTCTTTCTCGTTCTCGCCGAGCCACCTGCCCACGTCAAACGTTGGGCAAACGGAAAATGGCAATTCAAAAACTCGGCAAAAGGCACAATTTCGCATATGTGCCGAACATTATGCCTATGCCACTGCCTCTGCTACCACCTCTGCCTCTGCCTCTGCCGCTGTGTTTGCCCTACTCCTTGCTCCTCCGCCAATTTCCGGGCACAAATATTCATGTGCAAAATGCCGTCCTCATCGAGGCGGCTTCTCTCTCAACTGCGACCGAATTTGCATAAATTTGGCATTTGAAAAGCTATTCAGCCTGATGGAAATGATGACGACGACGACGACGACGGCGACGACGATGATGAAGAGCTAAACTCAACTTAACTGAGCTGAGCTGGGTTGAACTAAGCGGAGCAACTTCTCCCCCACTCATATGCAACCCGTGTGTGTCTGCGCCTCTTGCGCTTGGGGCGTTTGTATAGAGCCATTAAATGTTTTCACCATAAAAATGCCAACTGCCCCACCAAGTGGGCGACCATAAGCGAAATATATGCGTTAAACATAAAAGTGAATTATAATCGACAGTCGAGCCAAGATGAGGCCAAGTCCACAGCTGCAGCTGGGCACCAAAAACAGAGCGTCTAATGAGCGTACAAAGTAGGCTAAAACGCTGAATATGAAATTGATATAATTTTAATAGGCCATTTTTGAGGCATAATTAATAAGCATAATAGACAACATTTATCAGTACTTTAATAAATTGGCTTAATACATTTTATTATGGAATTTAATAGGCGGGAAAAAGTTAGAATAGAAGCGTGAATCAGATTAGATGTATTATAAAAACATAAAACTTTTGCTAAGCAAGAGTTGAACTATGGATCTTAAGAGGCTTTGACATGTTAGATTCTAATCTGAATTCAGAAAATCTTTATCAAGTAAACAACTCAAGCCTATTTCTGAGCCTGATTCTAAGCTCTATACAGGATATCATATATTCCCAGAGGAGCTTTTTATTTGAATTTTAAGACAAGATTATCTAGAAGACTTGACGTAATTAAAGAAAATTCTGTTTTCTGAGTTCAGTTGCTTTGATCTTATCATAATTTAATCCGATTTTCACTGACTTAATTTTATTAATATTTAGCGGCCTAACAAGCTAACATATATATTAGTATATATGTAGTTCAATAAATACTCAATCTAGCTCCTCGGTGGAAACACTATCAAAAGCGAAATTTACTTCTGTGAAGTACATTCTTGTAGACAACCATTAGTCACAATTCGTATACGCATAATAACATATATATAAATTTTAAATTTCAAGCTAATCAGGCATATATTTTTATATGCCCTATAACAATCTATATGTCTTCAAACAATCTACTCCAATTTGTAGCCATTTTATATTTCTGCTTCAACTGCTCTTTTCTTGTTCCATTTTTCACCACAAAGATAGCCAAAAATAAAGCTGTATTATTATTATACAAATTAGATGTTCGGCTCGAACAACACCCACACAGCGCAGCCAAAACACGCCAACTTCACACACACACACACACACACACTTAAAGCTATATATATACATATGTGCACACGATCTTATATAGACCAAATACTATATAATGGCCACCTACCAATTTGTTTTGACTAATTTGCGTAGCGCACGGCAATGGCAATTGTTGCTGTTGCTGTTTTTGTTGCGATTGCTGCGCACTTGTTGTTGTTGTTGTTGTTGATGTTGTTGCTGTCGTTGATGTTGTTATTGTTGTTGTTGATGTTGTTGCTGCTGAGCTGTTAACCGGCACATTATTACTTATTGTTGTGGCGTTTGTTGTTGCTGTTGCTGTTGCTGCTGCTGCTGTTGTTGTTGCTGTTGTTGCTGCTTCGGTCGAGGCAATCAATTGCTGTTAGCAAATTGCATGCGTTTTACAAATTTCGCGCAAATTGCTGCGAGAAGTCGCCGAAGCGCTGATGAGGCCAAGGCCTGACGATAACTGCAGCTCATGTTGCTGTTGCTGGTGTTGCTGTTGCTGCAGCTGCAACTGCTGCTGATGCTGATGCAGATGTTGGTGTTGCTGTTGGTGCTGCAGGCGTGCATAGGGCCCGCAGTAGAGCTGACGCTGATGCTGCTGCTGCTGCTGTTGATGCCGCCAGCGCATGCGCCGCACGCTCAGGGCGCCGCAAGGATACGCGACCTGCAATTAGACGGATAAACACTTTTGGAGAGACAGAAGAGAGAGAGAGAGAAAGAGAAAGAGAGAGACAGGCAGAGAGAGAGGAGCACAACAACAACAGCGAGTGGAACTGCCACAAAGTTTTTGTACAACATCAAATAGTAGGAAAAGAGTAAGGCAATAGTTAAACGAAACACAAAACAAAATCGAACAACAACACATCAAACAACATAAATCAGTATATAGAAGTATATATTTGTATAACATATTCTGTAGAAGTTACAGTTTAGTTTAATTTAGTTTAGTTTAGTTTAGTTTAGTTTAGTAGTAGTAGTAGAACAACATCAACAACAACAACATCAATTATAGAACAACATCAATATATGAAGTCAATAACAACATCGATTTATATCATAGTTAAATTATTTTGTATGTCTGTCTATGTCTATGAGTGTGTGTGTGTGTGTGTGTGTGTTTGTGAGTGTGTTTGTAAATTCAATCAATCAATCTTACTTGATGTAAGACTGATTAAGAAGTCATATATATATTCACACAGCTGGCATTCGTCAAAAGTTAGGCCTCACTTATGCACTAATAGAAATTGTTGAGCTGACTTTCAAGACTTTAAGACATACCAAAAAAAAAAAAACACAACAAAGTGACGTACACAAAAAATATTTAACACTTACCTTATTTCATTTTTTTTGTTTATATAAATAAGATTTATAGTTTGAACAATTATATACATAATATTTAGATCAAAAAGTTGGTGTTAAATGCTTAGCATGCAGTGAACAATTGAGGAAGTCAAGCAGTGAAGCAGGCAAACGAAAAAATTTTAGAAAATTGCAGTAAATTAATATAAATTAATTTTTAATAACTAGCATAGATTACGAATTCAATATAATCTATATAAATGAAAATAAATTTAAAGCCACGGCTCATTTCTTAGCCTCAGGCAGTAAATTACAACGATTGTGGCATAAATATTGTTAGGCTTATTTATGACACACTTATTTTTCATATAAAATACGCTCTCAAGATCTACAAGATAAAAAGCCAGCTGCAATTTATTATATTTCCAAGTAAATTACTCAAATGCCAATGTCGCGTAATTTATGCGCTATAAAGAAACGACACGGAGAGAAAACAGAAAAAAATGTGGAAAAATAAAAAAAAAATAAAGACGGCATCAAACATTTTCAATTACTCAAAATGGGTGGCACAATAATTGCAGGCAGCTGCAGAGAGGTAAATGCGAGATGTGTTCGACATGAATGAAAAATTTTAGGTATTTATTTATCTATTGTCTAATATCTATTGTTTATTCTTCTATTCAAACTAATGCCTATTAGATATTAAACACTTCTGCCAATGATTCTGCCGAATATCCTTGTTGTAATCTTATTCAACTTCTCTTTCGATGCCTTCATTATTCCCTCAATCATTGCTTAGCAGCATGCTTTCATAGCCCTCCTCAGTTTCAGTTTCAGTTTCGAAAAGGAGAAAATATCATGATAAGCCAGGATAAGAATTTGATACAGCTTCTTTGCTTTATTCGCTATACCAACTTTCCTGATACTTTAAGAACACACCTCGTATAAAATATATATTATATATATATACATATATTCACATACATCACTTTGAGTGCATTCGTTTCATATTTCACATATATATATTTAAATTTATACAAATGCGCGCAAAGTGCCACCACAGTCAAAAGTGACAACAAACAGCTGCTCGTTCAAAGGCAAACTCGCATTTCCGCTCGCTGCGTACTAAAAATTGCGTTGAAAAAAATTACAAAAAAAAAAAAGCTGCAAAAAACACATTTTTAAGCGGAAACTGAACGCAAATAATTCAAATTAAAATCGCGTTTGACCAGCACCAAATTGAACTAACGAAAAACACACAATAAATAATAACAATAAATAACATTTAAAATAAATATTTTTCATGCATGTATAAAGGACGAAATCCTGCTTGTGAAAGCCTTTTAATAATGCATTGAATCTTCTTCATTTTGTAGAGCATAATTACAAAGCGCAAAACTTCGATTCTTTGTCGGCGATAATCATGGGTGGGAATTTATTCATACTTGTTCAGAAAAGAAAAGGAGTTCATTTGTTTTCTAGCAGTCCTTTTTTAAAACTTAGTCTTTCCGCTAAGCACTTTGACGATAGATAAAGAAGAGACTTGAAATTTGAAATTTGAAATTTATTCTTTCTCCTTTTACAAGTAAAAAAAACCTTTAAAGTCCCTAAGGCACGTAGAGTCAGAAATCTAGTCTAAATTGTGCATAAACGATATTATTTTTAGCTTCTGCATTTTCATTCATTTTCATTCATTTTCATCAGCTAAGTTCCCACAAATTTTAGTACTGGACATAGCCAAGCTTTTCATGTGAATCTTCGTAAGATCCCTCTTTAGACAGAGTTGCTATACAAATATATGTAATATTTTATTATTATATATTTTTTAATATATCATATTATCTATCCAAAATATGAGAAAATTAGCATAGATTTATGAATAAATATACTATACTTATTTTTCAATCATTAACAAGTATCATGCTGTAAATAACGCCCAACAGCAAAGCTCATATTAATTTTTTGTATGAATTGAATAAATGATTTAATAAATGCAACCATCTTTTTATTATTATATTTTACATTTGCAGTTGCAAGAGATATGACAAGATTGTCGTGCTGTGTTTAACAATTTTTCTATAAATTATTTGGCTGGCATATCTGCTTTATGCACTGTTAAACATTTATAGACCGGGGCTTATCTTTCACATGAGAACTTTTCCATTTAATATTAACTAAAACTTGTGTGCATCAACTCGGCAGTAATAATATTTAAGAATTTGCTCTTTAAGCTGCAGGCAGCAGCAGCGGCAGGAAGAGTAGCAACAGTTGCCACACAGATAAAGTTGTTGCCGCTTTCGCTGGTGACAATTGCGTGATAAATATGCCACAAGCACCTTGGCAACAGGCAGACATTTTTTTGAAGCGCACAGACGTACCAAGGATTTCGACATTTTTATTACAGTGTCGGGACTCAAATTCTCACACTCTCACTCACTCTCTCTCTCTCTCTCTCTCTCTGTCTGTCTGTCTGTCTCGCTGTCTGTTTGTGCTCAATAAAAGAGGAGTAGAAATGTCGCGCGCGTTCTGGCATTTTTCGGTAATGCAAAAGCGAGACTCAGGACATTCATGAAAAGCAATGTGGCAGCCTAATAAAATATATTTTTACACATGCGCTTGCATAAAATATGCTCTTTGTAGTCGAGCTGCGACCACATTTCATGGATTTGCCACACAAACTTGAAAAAAACCAAAAAAAAAAAGAGAGACAGAGATAGACAGAGAGAGTGAGTGTGTGAGAGGGAGTGAGACCCAGCAAAGGCAGACAATTTTTATGGCCCGTTGCGGTTTCAAATGCTGCAGGAAGAGCACGAAATTGAAGCAGGAGGTGGCAACAGCTACTCACATTAATCAAGCAGCGCCGTTTGCCTCATTACCAGAGCTCTGTGTATATATTTTTTTGTGAGCGTGTGTGTGTGTGTGTGTGTGTGTGTGTGTAATCTTTGCGCTTTGGTACAATTTTTTGTGCATTCAGCTCGACTCTTTGACTTTTTATCTGCACGCTTTATGCTTAATTGCTCCTTTGCTACTGTTTTTTCTACTGTTGGCTGGCATTTTCATTTGAGTGCGCACTCAAGAGCAGGCACTTTTGAAATCGAACATAAGGTGGTTACCCAAGCTCTTTGCATACTGCATATATATGTGTGTGTGTGTGTGTGTGTGAAAAAACTCACTTAGTTGTAATGCCCAGAGAGAGGCAGAGAGGGAGAGGGAGAGGGAGAGACACGCAGAGAGACACATTCATTGTATGGGCATAGCTCGAATATTTGGTGTCTTTTTGTTGGTCTGGCCTGGAAAAAAGCCGCAAAGAGCAATTCGTTGGTCATAAATTTGCAAAGCGGATTTAATTGCAAGAGAACAGCAGGCAGCAGGAGTTGGAGTAACTGCTATGTAAAGTGCAATCCCTTGTCCTTGTGCCTGTGCGACATGGCAAGGCTCTAGCGGCAGCATATATAAAACTCATTAGAGCATTATGAGCCTAAGAAGAGTGTGCTGTAAACAAGCTTATAGCGAGCAAATTGACAAGGCAACTCTTGAAACTCTTCAGCTAATTACAAATCTCTCTCTCTCTCTCTCTCTGGTTGGCAACATCTTAAAGATCTATCAACGCTCGTCCAACGAGCTGCCCTTTCTTTCCTTCTGAATGGCATCGCGTGCTGCTGCTGCTGCTGCTGCTCATATGCTACCCACAGAAATCTCGGCCATCTTAATTAATTAACTGATTTGCAAAAATAATAATTAAACTGTCAGTCGCAACCAGCGTCAGCAGCTACACCCCACAGCTGTCACTGCGCAGCTGGTTGGCATTTTATTCTTCTGGTCTGTTCTCCTCTTGTTCTCTTTTCTTTTTTTTTTTTTTGCACACTTCCGTTCTAAATGTTAAATTCCTCACGGTCAGAATGAGAAGACACGCCAAAAAGGGCTTTGGCCAGGCGCCAGGACGCCACCGACGCCTGCCTATGGTCCTGGCTTCGGTTACAGGCCCCCAACACTTAATTAAAATGGCATCCGGCCGCGCCAACAACAACAACAACAACCACAACTACATCAGCAGAAGCGGGCAACAAAGCAGAAAAGACAAAAACAAAAACACAGAAACACAAAAAAAAAAAGCCAAGCGAAGCTGGAAATAAAAAATCCGTGGCATCCACATTCTCCGCTTTTACTATATCTCTTCGTCTGCGGGCCGGCCGTGTGAGTAAGCGAATTCATTTCCCGCTTTTGGCCGCCGTTGATTGATATGCCAATGAAGCGGACCGAGCGCAGACACAGCACAGAAAGCCTCCAAGCCTCCAAGCCAAGCCTCCAAGTGCGAGGAAAAAATCTAGTTCGTTAGCTCTTATGCAAAGCAGACAATAGCAAACATTGTGGCAGACTCTCCGGCGCAAAATCAACAAATGCAGATCGGCCAAATAAATTGCCAAATTGATGCAGCCAAACTCCTACCAATCGACCAATTGACTAACCGGCAGCCCAACGCCTCCTGAGCTACGTCAGTTGAAGCAATACCAAAATGTTGGTAAATCTTTGGGCATTGCAGTGGAGTGGAGTTGGTGCAAAAGGTAAGAGATTATGAAGCATGTCCTATAATAGGGTGTGAAAACTAAAAGGCTATGCAGTATAGACTATAGCACAGTGTGTAAAATGTATAATACAGAGTATAGACTATTGTATAGACAGTGTGAAAACTGATATGCTATGAAGTATACCCTATAGTTGGACGTTAAAAATTTATAGACTGTTGAGTATGCAGTGTGAAAACAGATACAGTGAATATAGTTAGTGTGAAAACTATAGTTGAACGTGAAAACTTATAGACTATTAAGTTAACCCTAAAGTGAGGAAGCTGATTTATGGAATCAAAGCATTGAGCGAGCTGAATGTTGGTAAATGAAGAGATTTTGAAATAGGGAAAGAGAGAGTCGAGAGAGTAAGATATAGAGATATGATTTTGCGGTGAAAGTAGGTAATAAAAATGGATTTTGAGTAAGAAAGGATTGTTGGATAGAATGAGATATTGAGATATGATATTGAGCTTGAAAAAAACATCTCTTCAAGCCAAGCCAACTTAAGATATTCGTCTGCTCTTGAAAATTCGAATTAGCTTTTGTTCAAGGATTTCATTTCTGAAGAGCAAGTCCATAGAATTTCATGGATTACCCATTTGCAATAATTAAAGCTAACTTTAACAGTCAAAACCTTTTTTTTTTTACGTATTTTTCCCAAACTCCAAACACTTCATTGTATACCCTACACAACATATGCCTTACCTTTCATCACAATTCATAGAACTCTTTATCAATTTTCGGTATTATATGAAATATTGTTGATTACAAATACTTTTACCCATACCCTCATATTAAGCTAATTTCCCATTTAAGTTTGATTTACAATATGTCGGTATTAGTCTCAATTAGTAGAGCATTTTTTGGTCGTTAGCCTGCATCAATTACAGGCTCTAACTGCTGCTGCCTTTGCGGCTTGATTAATTGCAGACTGTGGTTAAATTTTTTTCTGCTGATTTCGGCAGTATTTTCTACAGATTTGTCCGCCATTCTCAGTACTCGTCTGCTTCTGCTTCTTCTGCTTTTTTTGTTTGTCACAGTGTGTTTACATGGCCACGTAAGCAAAAATATTTTACAGCTGGCCAGGCCAACCTCTGGCCGCAGCTCCACTCCGCCCCCTCCTCCTCCTCCTTCTCCACCTCCCACCACTGCTACACAAAAGATACATTTGCGGCTCGAGTGCGCGTCGTGTGTCTTTATTGCAGAGAATTAGCAGAGCCCGTGGCCATTAATCAATGGCTGCAGCTGCCTGTGGGGCCGGCTCTTAAAGTATGCGCTTTATTATTTACTGCATATATGCAGTCTCCTGCTTCTTTCTCTCTCTCTCTCTCTCTCTCTCTCTCTCTCTCTCTCTCTCTCTCTCTCTCTCTCTGCTACTAGTTTTTTATTCGATTCGGTGGTTTTGCTGTGCCGCTTGCTGTTTTCCGCTAGCATTTCTTCGCAGACACTTCCTGGGCCGCCGTCGACTGGCTGCCCGACTCTCTGGCTCTGCCTGGCTGCCTCCAGTGCACTGCTGGCATGTGTGCAAAGTTACTGCCCACATCCTGTGCACTCAGCTCGACTCGGAGCGCTGTTGCAGATATTTTTCATTTTCGAAAAAATTTCCGTTATGATTTCCTTGCATTGCATTTAGCCATTGCACAAGTTTTCCGCCCACACACATACACACAGAGCAGAAAGCTGTTTGACTTTTTAAATAGAAATTTGAATACGACAAAGCGGCGTATAAGATTCAGATAAAGCCAGCCTGCTATCCTGCCAGCCCGCCTGCCAGTTGCCAGAGTTGTCAGAGTCCGAGGATTTCCCTATTATTTTGCTGCTTCTCTTCTCTTTATATATATGTATTTTTGGCGTCTTGACTTTTCATTTTTATGCTAAACTGTTTCCTTTTGCGGACAAGCGCATTTCATTTGCACAAACTTTGCCCAAGTATGTTGAAGCGGAAACGGAAGTTATATACTCCACTGATAAGTGCAAGTCTGCACAGTTTGGGATCAAAACGAAACGAACGAATTACATGCACTCAACTCGACTCACTCTGTCTCTCTAGTGTGAGTTAATTAAAAATTGTCTCAATGAATGAGCTATTACATTACACAATTGATTATGCCCAAGTGCTCTTGTGTTTGCCGTCTGCCACGCCCCAGACACTTCAGCTGCCCAAGCTCACTCTACGCTCACAATATTAAAATAACAAAGAGCGCACTTGGGTCAGATGGGGGGAAAAAAAGAAAGTAGAGAATAAAAAGAGCACTGCAAGCAGCACTTTTACTTTGCTTGTTGTCTTTTCTAAGAAAATTTTAATAAGTATCACAATAACAACAGAGACAACAGCAACAACAGCAGTAACAACAACAACAACAACAATGCTAAAGAGTTGGCAGCAAAGTTGTTGCACAACTGCCGCCGCACAAGTGGCACACAAAACAAAGTTTTGAATGAGGTAGGCAAGTCTTGCAGCCTGTGCTGCCCACACGCCACACTTCCTTCGCACGCAGAGAAAATGTAATAAATTTCTATACAAAACGACCACAAAATCGTTGTGTGAGTATATGTTGTAGACAAAGAAAATATGAAAACAAGAGCAAAAGTAATTCAAGCCAAAAATGCTAGGCTGCGGCTATCTATCCATTTATCTTTGTTTGGCAGCAGGAGGCTGAACTGAGCTGAAGTGAGCAGGAGTGAGTAGGGCTGGAGAGTTTGCTGCTGGTGTGAGCTGAGAAGAGTTTCAATTTTTCTTCTTTTTTACTTGCAATGGGAAATTTTTGCATATTCAATAAACTTGTTTCTTGTTGTCGTCTGTCGCTGCAGTTGTTGCAAATGTTTTATGTTTGCTTTTTAATATTTTATGCAAAATTTCATTTCGTTTTATGAATTTTCGACAATTTATGCAGGTAGATTTATGTGTAAAAAGCAAAAGAGAACAAAGCTTTAATATATATATGCTATATGTACATCAGTTCTACTCGATATATAGTTTTCTTTATCTGTTAAGTTAACTGCATGATTTAATCAAATTTTTGGCTTTACTGCAAAAGTTGTGTGACTTTTTTAGCTTTATTATAAAGTCGATTTGATGTTAACATATTTAATTGAGTCTATTTATAAAATTTTTGTTTGCATATATATTTTGAAGCTGAATTCTTGGCCAGGCACATGTTGGCAGCCTGTGGCTGAAACGTGTTTTGTTTATTTTGTTTTGGCCAACGAGCCATTACACACAATTTCCATTAAAGAAATGTTTTCGGCTAATACATTTTAAATTCATATATATATTTTTTATTTTTTTATTTTTATGTTGTCCTGAATTCTGTGTCCTGTGGCCTTTGGCCACAATCAAATGGAAAACCGAAAACATACGTTAGTTTAACGTGTTTACACATTCTCTGGCTGTGCGTAGCATTCTCCGCAGGTGTTTTATTTATTGACTGTGAAAATTGTTATAAATATTCAAATATTTAATTTACCATTGCCAACTGCCACGCCCACACACGCACCGATGCACACGCCCTCTGCTAATTGCCAAAATCAACACAATTAGTGAGCGATAAATGGAGCGAGCGAACAAACATATTTTTGCTAAAAATAATTAATCACAATTGCAACTAAATGCAACAATAACAACAAGAGCAACAACAATAGCAACAAGAGCAACAACAACAATCAGAACAATCAATAAAATGCAATTGTTTTCAAGTAAAAACTTATGCAGAAATTCACAATGGCAAATAAAATAATTAGACACAAAATGCGCAGGCAATAATTGAAATAGATGAACACAAGTATATGGAAATTTTAGATAGACGAATATTTGATGCTCTGTTAACAATGTAAATGGAATTTAAAGTATTTTTGATTTAAGGAATTGCTGAAGTGAGAGCTGATTTGGAGAGGAAGAGATGGTTTTTAAATGAAATCAAAGTACACTATGCGTCATCAGAAGAAAGACGGCATTTAAAGTAAGGCATTGATATCAGAGTACAATAATCATAATAATCATAATAGTGCAGCTTTCAATTTCTCTGAAAATTTTATATTTTCTATATCAATCGAGCTATAGTCCTACAACTTTTGTGCTTTTGGACTTTGTTTTGTTCTATTTAAAATTATCTAAAATTATGTTCTGCATCATTTTTACAAATATTCGGGAAAAAGTCTCACTAAGCCAAGTATTTATTATCAGAAAAAAGTACCGAAACTCATTTGTGAATTATCTCTCTACCCCCGCTGGTGTACTAGGAGAAGACTTAGACGCCACCATCCTCAAGACCAGCTAGATCGTGTCTTGACCTAAACAACAGCAATGCTATAATGATTCCATAATCTATATCCGTAATTACTACACGCTAAAATGTCGCTCTTCCCCTAAGATATGCTTCCTATGTTAAAATGTTCAATAACTTTTAAAGGAAACATAAATTTAATTAACTTCTGTTTAGATTAAGCTGCCTAGCAGCTAGCAGAAAATTAACCTGTAAAAAAAGTATTTCATTTTAAAAGAATAAGAAGAATGAATTGATAGCATACAAAATACTAATTATATATTTGGTATATACCAAAATGTTACAGACTGCATTTGAAAGTTATAAAACTTCAATGAAAAACTAAACCAACAATTATGCCATTAAATAAACAGAATTAGCATGCTCAGAGAAAGAGAGAGAGAGAGAGAGAGAGAGAGAGACCATATCCCACCTCCAACTCCCGCCCAATTGTGCGTAGAAAAATAATATAAATAATAAAACTTTTGCGCATAGCTAATTTGTGGAGCTTAGTTTATTTGTTGGTTGTTTTAGCTTTTGATTTATGGCAATTACACGTATGCAAATTAAGTTAACAAATAAAAATAGTTGCAATTTAGATCAACTATAACAGTGCAAACATTATATATATATATAAATTAATAATTATATAGCATACTTTTGTGGGTCAATGGGAAAGAGAGAGGGGGAGGGTTAGCGAGTTAATGTCTACAGTGTCTACTAATTAGATGTACAGCTTTTGACTTACCCCTGCTATGGACTGTTTGTCATTGTAAAGCGCCGCCTGTGCTCCAGATGTTGGCGAATTGGCAGCCGTGTTTGTGCTGTCCGGACTGAAGTAGGTCAGGAAGGCGCAACCTGAAAAAATTGAATTGAAAAGGAATTTATATTAAATTAATTAGGCATGGTTATGGAGAACTAAACTTAAAAAATAAAAAAATACTATAGTAGACTTTATTAAATAATATTCATCTAGACATAATTCCCTTTCAATTCATTCATTTAAAGCTCTCGAAACTCACTTTGCTTGCCTAGCCACTTAAATAAAATATATAAACCTTTATCTATTTGCGCCTAACTATTTTCGTGTTTAGCTTGGAAAACATTTCGTTTTGTCGCTCAATTAAGGCATTTTTGTGGTGCGAGCCGTCCTGCCCCACGCTGCCAGCGCTGCTAGCACCACAATTGCGCATAATTTTGTGGTGCTTTGCGTGTTGAGCGCGTCAACGTGTTTAGCGCCGTTTTGTGGCCATTTCATAAATCCGTGTAATTTCTTTGACATTATTCAGATTTTTTTAATATTTATTTTATAAATGTATATAATATAAACAGCAGCGAGGCCACAGGTGTTGCATGAAAGGAGTTTTTGTTGGCTATAAAAGTGGAGCTGATGGTGAAAGTTACAAGAATAATTATTCTGCTATTATCTTCAAATAAGAAGTTGGTTTTGAAACAATAATTTTGAGATGAATTGAATTATGCATATGATTAATCTTTTGCATATTCCCAAAATATAATATATTTGATGAAGTATTTGTAAATATTAAAAAATAATAATAATAATAATAATATATATGGTGAACTAATTTTATGTATATATAATCTTTGTTCTTTTGTTATCCCCATATATTTAAAACTAGAATTGCCACTAATGGTAACAGAAAACTTGTTAAATAAATATATAGTAAAGAAAACAAGAAAAAAAAAATAATATCAATCTTTTCTAAAGTCATCTTTTTGATAAATTCAAATGGAAAAATAAAGTTTCACTATAAAGTAATTGAATTTTTAGTAAATTTATTACATCTTTGATGGCTTATTAAGACAGAAGCACACATGAATGTCCAAGAACTGTCCATATTTTTTTTCTTTTTTCTCTTGATCAAATACATCATATTCATACATCACGTTCATTTCTCTCTTCCTCTCCCTCTCCCATCTAAACTCTCTTTAACATACCCCATTCATAATTATTTACCTGCTAAGCGCCGCCTCTGTCAAATGTAGATAGAGCGCCAGTTAAGCAGCACTTGTCAGGCAACAACATTAACAGCTACAACAACAACAACAGCTTTCATAGCAACTATGATATGTGGTTCTAAACGTCACACAGCATGGATACTCAGACCCCAAAAACCAATGCCTCCCCACACTCACTGCACTCTCTGTGCCGTGTCTGGTGTCTGCTTGTCTCTGCTGCCGTCGCTTCTCTGTGTGTGCCTGTGGTGTGGCCTGTCCTCAGTAGTGTTAACCAGCTAACCACAGCAACAACAGCAGCAACAACAACAACAACAACAACAATTATATTTAATTTTTAGGCAAACTCTCGCACGTTTCTGGCTCGCCTCTAGTTGAGCAAAACGGTTGGCTGGCATTGCCTTTTGTCTGGCCGCGCCTCATGCAACACGTCAAAAGTTGAACGACAGGCGGCAACAAAAGCTGCCAACCAACCGGCGACGCGACGTCAAATGCTGCTGCTGCTGCTGTTGCTGCTGCTGCCAACAAGCAAAAACGTCTAAAAACATAAAAATTGTCGGCACATTGTTGAAATGCCAGGAAATTATATGCCAGCAAGGGGTCAGCCATACAGGCTCGTTCTATAACCAAACACACGGCAGCTGCCAGTAATTAAAATGACTAAAACATAGCAACAGCAACAGCAGCAGCAGCGACATATCAAGAACAACAACAGCAACAACCAGGCCCGGCCTAATGAGTTTATTAATTAAAAATCACTCATATATACATGTATGTGTGTGGGCGAGTGTATATGTGTGTGTGTGTGTGTGTATGTGTGTGGTCGTTGTCAGAACACGCTCTGCTCAAAGCTCACTAATTGCAGTCAGGTCCGGGACAAGAAATTTGCTACAAAATATATTCTAAACACGACACCTTCAAAAACGAAATATATTCGTTTAAAAAAAAAAGAAAAAATATGAAAAACAAGCTAAATACAGAAGTAACTAAATAGCATTAAAAATAAAATATATATAATATATTTAAAAAAATATAATTCATGATAATACTGAAAATATAAAAAATAAATATGAATAAAAATAGAATATAAAATATATTAATATTATAATTATTATTATTATTATTATTAATATAAAATATAAAATAATATGCAGAATATAATAACTACATAGGATTAAAAATAGAATATATTATATATTTAAATAAAAAAATAAATAAATAAAATACAAAACTAAATATCTTATATATTTAAATAATAGACAAATAAAAAAAAAAATATGACAAGATTACAAATACAATATAAAATTACGAAAAGAATTTAAAGAGAAAATATTTACGGCTCATACTATGAAATTTTTAGAGCTTTATTTTGAGTCTAATGCTATATTAATTAGCAACAGAATTTTATTTGAAAGCTGAACTTACTGATAAATTATTTTACTACTTAACTCTTAACTCAACTTCTGTAACTCAACTCAACTAGCTGCTCCTCCACACAAGCATATTTGTACAGGGTATCATAATTGCCTGGCAAGCTTGCTTCCACATATGTGTCTACCATTTACAACAACACGAATATATATTTGAAAAATAAAAGGAGCAAATATTAGTCGAAGCGCTTGTCAACTCCTTCGTCGCACAATGCTCAATGACAGGCAGCAAAGCTGCTAATGACTTTTAAAATACAATTTTTATAACGTGCCAGTCTCGTCTCGGTACGCTCGCCTTTGGACTCCATTGTTGAACGTTGCTTTGTTTTCAACACACACACATATACACCCTCTCTTACACACATATACACTCACACACACTCACTCGCACTCCGCACATTTGGCGACAATTTGCAACATGTGCGTCGTTGCGAGAACTAGCTAGCGCCAAAGCCCTGGCAGCCAAGTGCTTCTGGTCTTTAGTTTAAGTCCTCCACTTTCGGTTCTGTGCCGTTGAGTGGCCTTCAAATTGGCATCGTTTAAATGGGGCTACCCGTTACGCCGGTTAGTTGGCCATGGGAGCGGCAACTGCTGTTAGCTGCCTGGTCAAAGCAATTAGTTACGCATACGCCGCGTTTAACCCGCTTCACAATGCCAACTGAAACGAAAGGACACATACACACAATTTTGTCCAAAAAGGGGCCAACAAAACAAATTAACAAAATGACTGAAACTTTTAACTAAACTCAACGTCACAAATGCGACTAATTGCACGTTCCAAATTGTCAATTGTCATCCGGCTCAAAAAATAAAACCCATTTGACAGAGGTGCATTTGAAATAAAAGTAATAAAAATACAAATGCAGACACTTATTTTATGCTGAAGAGACCAGTTTGAATTTTCAATTAATTTGACAGCAAACTAAACTAAAAGGATTTTTTACTATATTGTACTATGTGGAAGAGCTAAAACTACTTTTAACATAAAATTGTTTAGCACTCACAGTCTCATTTATCAAACTCATTTTTGAATGCTACTGCGTGTTTTCAAATGTTGGTTGGTAAACTAAACTTCGATTTTCTCTTTTTGATATGACAAATACTTTATTAACTTGCGTTTGCCAGCTAAAGAACCAATGAGTTCAGCGTAGATCACTATAGCTTAAGCATATACCTTAGTCCAAATTCTATTGAATTTGATGATCAGGAACACAATTGCATCCTCTGTTAACTACTCAGGTTGAACAATACCAATGATTTCCATTTCTTGCTTAAATAATTCTTATAATTCACTCGTCCTAATTTTCTAAGTCTTCCTAATTTTCTAAGTCTTTCAAGTTTCCTAATTCTGTCAAGTTTAATAAGACTTTTCTGAATTTTCTAAGTCTTCCTAGTTTTCTAAGTCTTCCTAGTTTTCTAAGTCTCTCAAGTTTCCTAATTCTGTCAAGTTTACTAAGTCTTGCTAATTTTTCTAAGTTATTAAAGTCTTCAACATTTTCTAAGTCTTTTCTCTAAGCCTAAGTCTTTACTGCTTAGCTCAACGATCATTAACATTATCTTATGTCTACAGTTTTTCTTATATCTAATATTTAAACAATTCTTAGCAATTATTTTTAACTATTACAATTCTGCTTAAAGTACTTAGCATTATTAACAAATAAAATATTTACCTGACCACACTTCACTTTCACTTTCACTTTCACTTTACTGCACTGTACAATTGACCCCCACCGGGCCTGGACGACTGAAGAAATACTGCAGCTGCTGCTCTTTATATAGGGCCCCTATCACTCAAACTCTAAGGCGAGCTCAAATGTTGAGCCTGCGTCGAGTTGCGGTCGCTGCAGTCGATCGTGAAGTTACCAATGAGAGCACTCTCTGCTGCTTCAAGCATTCTAAATGAGTTTAACTTAAATGTAAATGTAAGCAACTATTGCTGAATACATCAAGACAACAGAAATGATCATCTGCTGCTCATCTTCGCTCCTTGCTTTAGTAAGGCAGGCTGACAGACAGACGGAGAGACAGACTCAGAGACAGACATACAGACACACATATATATATTTGGTTAGTATATAGATCGGCAAATAGACATAGTTAATTCTCATTATAAATTTTATATACATACATATTTCCCATATCTATATGTTCCTAATTCTATTTCAAACATCAATTCACAAATTTGCGTATACTTTTCATTTCTTTTTTCTGCCAAATTCAATTAAAAAGCATACTCAATTTATTCGAAAACATAAGGAAGAATTAAATACAATTTTCGCATGCTTCACCTCAATATGCCATAAATTCCCACCACTTGCTCCACATTTCTAAGCATTTGATATTTCATTTTGATATTGCGGCCTTCAATTTGGCTTTCATGATTCTTAAGCACATGAAATTTTTGACATTTGCTGTGGCAACTATCAAAGCCAACCTCAATTGTTGGCTGGCTTGCATTCGTCATTCCCTTGCCCCCACTTCGCACAGCTGTCGACGTCGACAAGGCCAGACCACCAATTTTAATTGCAACTCATCAAAGTACTTGGTACTCGGTGCTCGCTGCTGCTCGCTGCTCGGTGAAGAGGGCTTGAAAGAACTTTTTGGCTACCACAAAAGTGAGACCTTTAATTCGCTGCTCTGTGGCTCGTTGTTTAGCTGGGTGGTTGGATGGCTGGTGGAGGTGGGGCGGCGATGGTGGCTTTTCTAAGTTAATTTTTTATGCATGCACTGAATTTGAATGACTTTGACAGCAAAGTACACAAGTGCCCCGTCTCGCTGTTTCAATTGGAGAAGCAGCAAGCAGTTGTTGCTGCTGCCGCTGCTGCTGCTCTGTTTTTTGTTTTTTTTTTTTTTTTTTTTTTTTTTTTTGCGTCTTTCACTTTTGCCTACTTACATTTGCCATTGCGCTTGGCGAAATGTTTTGCAACTTTTAATAAAATAAACTTATTTGCACAATATAAATACATACATAAAACATGCGGCGCCGTCGTCCTGCCAAGCTCTTTGATATTTCAATTTTTCAATTTTTGTTTTACGTTTCGCACAAAAACTTATGCTAATTAAATTCTTCAAGTCGCTTGGCATTTTTTGCAACCAGAGAGAGACAAAGAGAGAGAATGACAGAGAAAGAGAGCGAGAGTCAATTCCCTTTTATTTATTTTTTTGCTAACCACAGCAAACCATCAAGTTTTGAGTGGTTGGCTCTGTGCAGTGCGTGTTTGTCCCCGTTTGAGGGTCGCGTTTTATAGCTGCGGTCAGTGTGGCCAAAGTGATTCATTAACGGGTTCGCTCATGTTAATATGCTTGCTAAATGTCAGTTTTTGGTCAGCCGCAAAGAGATACGAATGGGGCTGCTTTTGTTTGCTTTATGTGAAAGTGAAAAGTTTGCCAAAAAGGCACAGCGAGACCACACAGCTCGTATACTTTATTTATGGCACAAGCACACACACTCAAGTGGAATGTGAAAAAGTGAAAGTGAAAAACATCAACTTAATATGATTTATTCAAATGCTCTAATGTGATTGACATTGGCAGACACGACGCTTGGCTTGAGCTTAACTCAGTTAGGCTCACGAGCTGAGACCTGGAAATTGAAATTGTCAGCTCTCCCCTGCAGGCGAGCAGGAAGCTAAAGAAAAAGTAGCTCGTCTCGGCTCACTCAAACATTCAATCAGCATGTAAGGCATTATTCATAAGATTCGGTGTCAACATTATTATTCTATATACTTTTAGACTCTGCAAACTACTTTAGGTTCTCTTTGAGCTGTTTTCCAATTAAGTTTGCCCTTTTTAGATGTACACATGCCCCGCTCTGCCCAAATTTCATACCTAAGTCGCTTCCCTAATCCCCACATTAACTCACTGTAAAAGATGCCCTCAAAAAACAGGTAATAAAACTTTGGCAAACTCAATTTCCCTCAACGGCTTTAGATATTGATCTAAAGCAGTAACTACTTCAACTCTAAGCCGCCTTAAGATACTGCAAAAAAGTCCACCCCCAACAGCAAATTAACTTTTACACATGTAAAATCTACGGGCAAACTAGGATAAGAGCGCCAACAGATACTCTACTCTAAGCTATTCTTAATACAAAATAGCAAAGCTTAACTCTATTTTATGCCGCACTTAATACAAGCTAGTAAAACTTAAGAGGCCATCAGAAAACACCTTTTGCTTAGATTACAATGAAGCAATTAATCCCTGTGCCTTTAATTGTTAACAAAAGCAATTGATGTTTCAGCACTATATATATATATATATATATACATGAAACAGAACCTAAATAAATTATAAAGTAGTTAAGATTAAATGCTCCAGCTGCAGAGCACAATAAAAAGCAACTAAAACGAAAACTGAAAAGCCATTAAGCATAACAATTTCCGGAGGGGTGAAAATATATATAAAAAATAAAGCAAGGAATAGCCCTTCAAACGGCTGTAACTGACTGCAGAATACACCCTCGACTTGGTGAGAGAAAATATGTACTATTTCCTATTTTGGATATATATTTAATAGATCAATATGTGTAGAAGGTCATCAGCAATTCATTTGCAGCGATTCTGATGGTTTGTTATCTAAAGAGGGTTCACAAAGAAATTTAAAACATTAATAAGACGACGGAATACACAAATATCGAGTTTCAAGAGCGAAGATAAGCCTTAGATTCACAGAGGCAGACAGAAATCCAGACAGCCTCTCATCTCTCAAGAGAACAAGAACATTCCACAATTCCAATATACCCATTTTCACTACCTGAGCGAGCATAAAAACTGCCAGCTGGGAAATGGGAGCTGGTAGCTCTTAGCTGGTTGCTCTTAGCTGGTAGTTGTTGCCTGATAGCTGCTGGTTGCTGGCTTTTCTTGCTTCTTGGTAACTGGAGAGGTGTGCAACAAGCGAAGCTGCACTTAAGACGTTTAACAAAAGGTAAAGTCAGATCAAAGGAGAGAAATGCCCAGCCAGGCCAGCTGAACGAGTGACTGTGTGTTAGTGTGTGTGTGTGTGTGTGTGTGTGTGTGTGTGTGTTGGCTGCCAATAAACAATAAAAGTTAAGCACCTCTTGTGAACCGTTGCTCGTTGCTGGCATTGTATGAGCTTTAAACACATAATAACTTAATGAATAACTTATGTAACCCATAATACCTGGCAAATTACGTGAGACCTCGGCCTGAACGACTGCGGCTGCGGCAGCGACTGCGGCCTGCGGCCTGCGGGCTGCGGGCTGTCAATTATTTAACTAGACGCCTGCGGCATATTAGATAATACGAGCCCTGTGCATAATTCATAGTTGACTAATAAGGCGGTATTTAGATGCCGCCGCGCTGCATGCGGCATGCGGCATGTGGCATGTGGCGCCCCATAGAGCAGCGAATACGCGCGCCCTTCGCCGGCATATTCCCAAAAATTTATTTTCCAGTTTGGTTTGCTTTTTTTTCGTTTTTTACACGACTTGTGCTTTGTTTGAGTGCCACTTTAAAAGTTGAGTGGCACGCCCCGCAATTGCCTGCAACTTGCTGCCTTTTTTTATTTTGGTTTTTGGCTCCTTTGCTACTTGCCAGCGTGTCTGTGGTTTGGCTACGACTTTTCGGCTATGCCAGGCCTTCTTTTTACTACACTTTCAGTGGGTAATTGAGCTATGATAAGTGGTTTGTTATTAAAGGCAATAATTTGGCAACTCGGGAAAGTAGTTATATATATATAGAAAATACAATACTATATCCCTGGCAACAATTGGACAACTCGAAAAAGAAATCTATTTCAAATATTTTCAAGCAAAGACTTGATATATATGGTCTGCAAATTTTATTCCATTCGAGAAAGTAGATAAATATATTGGTATATAAAGCTACTAAATAATATTATATCTTACTCTAGATTACTAAATCTGATATTAAATCATCCCATCCAGAAATGTATTTTGCAGCTTCTCAATGAATACTTTAAATAATTTTGCTAAAGCAAACGGCAATATTTGATTCCAATCTAAAATATATTTAAATATATTTATATACTCATTTATTTTTAATTCCATTACCTATTTATTTATTTATTTTTTATATATTAATTTTATGTTTGAATTTTAAAATTTTTATTATTTTTTTATTTTTATTTATTTATTTATTTCATTTTGTTTTTTTTTTTGTATTTTTTATTTAGTTTTTAATTTTTTTTAGTATTAGTTTATTTTGATTTTTTATTTTTTTTTATATACATATATTTTACTTATTTATTTCTGATGTATGAAAATCTTTGATTTGCCTGACAGAGTATTAAAATCTTCGCCTATCAATAAACGGCTGTTCTTTCTCTCTTCTACTTTTTTTTTTTTTTTGCATGTAATAAAGCAAAGTTCAGCGGCCATTATCAGCGAGCACAATCGAGCCAGACAAACCGGACGTATAGACAGCACTAGACACACACACACACACACATAGGCACACATACAATACACCAATACACTGACAATTGCATTGGCAGAAGCGCCAAAAAGTATGCTTTTACTTTTGCAGACTGTGAATGGCCATCGTTGTTGTTGTTGCTGTTGTTGTTTCTCTGATTGTTGTTATTGTTACAGTTGTTGCTGTTGTTGTTGTCGACTATTTTGGCAGCCGTTTTTCGTGTTTGTGCGCCGTTTTCTGTTTCGCTTATATTATTGTTGTACTTTGTTGTTTGGCAGCTTATGAAATATTCAATTGAATTTAATGTACACGACCGACTGACTGACTAAGCCGGGTTCACGGCTAAGTGCAAAGAGTTCAAGCCAACGTAAGACTGCCTCTGTCTGGCTTGTCACTCTTGCCGCTCATTTGAGCTGGTTCCATGGCGGCATAACCAATTGGTTCATATAGGAGTTGAAGTGGAAGTTAACTTGATTGAACTTCAATATGTTTCGTATAAGACATAAGACTTATATATTTTATGGTTAGCATGGAACTAGTTAAAGAGTAGATTGATTCCGGTTTGCAAATGTACGAAGCTTTGGTAAAGAGTTGGTCTACTTATATAGAAAAATTAAAATATATTTTTGTATATATAGAATAATTAAAATAAATTTTCGTTTTATATAGAAAAACTAAAATATATTTTATATAGCATAATCGTTTTCTCTGCTTCGCCTATTATTCAAAGAATAAATTATATATTATCTAGGAACCAGTTGTGCAGCCCTTTAGCTCTTACCTCCACAACTCATCCTTTATTACTTGCCTGCATTAATAATCACATATTTGCCCTTTGATCAATTTGCAAATACCTTTTAGGTACAGCAGCCAATGCATATGTGCTATGTCTTTGTAGACAGAGTCTTACAAGACACAGAGAAGGCAGTCTGGATTATTTTACTTCTTTCTTATTATTTTTTTTTAATCATAACATAATGGCGCAGCATTAGAGTTAATGGATTGCAAGTGTTGCCAGGCTGTGTTCGCTTTTTTAGCTTGCAAAATGGCAAAACTCGTCGGCTTCCGTCCGTTTCGAGACCTCCACTAACTCTTGCCAGCTCCCTGCCTTCCATACTCTCCATACTCTCTGATTCCGCCTCTGGCTCTGGCTCGTCCCATATGAGCAGCTGGTTCCCGAAGCACATTGCTTAATGGCGCTAGTTGCCTTTTAAGTGTAATTGCCGTGTCCCAAGTGTTTGTAATGTGTACAAATTTCTACAATTTTTCCTGCCAGCCAGAACCAAAGAACACAGCCAGCCAGCCATACGTATATACCTCTTGCTAGCCCCCTTTCGAATCGTGGCCGGCTGTGCTTTTAAAATTATTACTATATTTGTAAATATGGCTTTAAGCTTAAAGATTGCCCCCGAAAATACAGAAATAAAGAAAAACCAAAAGAAATAAATACTTTAGTTATACTCACTGGCAATGTGCTCGTTGTGGAAGGCCAACATGTTTGGTTCGAAGGGCTTTTTAACAGCTTTTCCCAATGCGAATCGTATTTGTATATTTGTTTATTTGTTTTAATGTCGTTTTTATGGGGCTTACGTCGCTCTAGACCAGCTGCTACATCCGCTGCCCACTCGCCACACACACACACACACACACACACCGAGTCTGTTTGCTTTTATTATTGCAACTACTGCGCTGACAGTCCGAATCGTGCGTTTTGCGGCTGTGGCGAATTTTACACTTTGATTCTCGATATAATCACACTCGTGCTTAAAGCCGCAACAATTTGTTCCCGCAAACGCCTGCAAAAAGATTAAACAGAGAGAGACAGAGTGAGTATGAGAGAGTGAGAGAGAGTATTATTATTTATGGTTAATGCAGCGTAAAGCAAAGTCTGTGCAATCGCTTTCGGGTATTAAGAGACAGACAATGGCCTGTCTTATATTGTTTGTATAATCTGTTGAACGATATAAACTGAAAAATAGTATGCAAAATGTTATCAAAAGTAGAATTTACTCAAATGGAAGGGAAATAACTAAAGATTTATATTAATACTAATATAAAATACATTAGGCTTAAGCTAAAAACCGATCCCAACCTGATACCGGTATAGTTGAAAAACTCAACTAAAATTCTTTGATTAATTATAAAAATTAATATTGACACATCATTGTTTTTTTTTTTTTTTTTTTTTTTTTTTTTTTTTTATTTGTTTAGGAAGTTTTTTTTTAATATGCATCAGATTTTTGCATATTAAATGTAGAACTTTCCCTTTAAAAATACTCTCACAAGCCAAAACTTCTTTAACTTGTATTCAAGCTGCAAATTTTAAACTATTAATTCAATAAAATAACAATTTTTTATATTAATATTAATAAAAATGTGTACTGAATAATTTGCCAAATTTTTTACGCTTTTAATAAGACAATTCTCATTCACCTTCAACCTTCAACATTTCCATTTAAGGCTGCAAATTTAAGTCTTCACTTTAATACAATAAAAACAAATTCGGTATATATAAATTATATCATTGTTTACGAAAGCCACTTAGGCCACAGATTTATTACATATAGATTGTAGCTCTGCTATCCGCCTATAGACATTTTTTGTTGGCCTCCAATATAAATTGCAGTGCCTTCAATGGAATATGATTTACAGTGCCAAGGAGATGCTATGCTTGCAAAAAGTTAAGACCATTATTTAGGCACAAAAACACTGGTAAAATAGTAAACAAAATCTACAACAAATTGCATTGTCCATGGCACACAGTATGGGTCGACTTTAGCAGGAGGCGGGAGGCACCAGAAGGCGGGAGGCAGGCAGCAAGCGGCTCAGCGAAGCGCACACACACCAAACGGAAGCACATGCTGCGGAAGTCAAATTTCTTCGCTTCCGTTTTAGCGCCATTGCAACGGCAAAAGGCAGGGCCCTTGCTCAGCGCAGGCGTGCAACAATCAAAACTAAATGTCAAAAATATATATATATTGCATACCAGTCGTGAAAATCCTAAAAATAAGAGTACTTGACAGCAGTCGAAGCAATCAAACTGGCAGTCAGGCAGGCAGTCAAGTCAGTCAAATCAGTTAGTTACTTAGTTAGCCAACTAGTCAAAGCCGTCAGCTAAACTAACGATTTGAAGCAATAGCAAAATTTCTAAAAATAACTCAATTGATTTTCTATTTTCGTTGGCTGTTTCTTTTTATGTTTTGTGACTTGACCAATTTTGTAATTGATTAAGGAAAAATATTATTTATAATACAAAAACTTAAATAGCACAGGAATAATACAGTTTGGAGTAATCTAATTAGAAGATACTAGAAGCCGAAAGAAGAGTTATACAGAAATTATAAATATAAAATAAATATATAATATATATAATTTTTTTTTTAACCCAAAATGATGTTAGTTATGTTATATATAAATATAAATTCTATATTTATAAAAAATTTGTAATATTATGGTCTTTTTAATATAGTTTATCAACTTTGAAGTCACAGCTCAAAGACACTGCAATTTTTGTGAACATAGCCGTATCTATCGACAGATCAGGTCAATCACGATACATACAATATTTGGTAACTCTTGCTCTTTCAACATGTTAGAGATCCTTAACTGAGTTCCAAAATTGTAACTGAAGCTTGATAACATTTAAAGAAAATTTTAAAGGAAAATGAAATAAGCGTAGCATATGAAGTTACATCGACTCAGCTTTTGCATCTGAGAAAGAATAAATATACTTTCTGGAATCAGCCACGTCTATATCTACTTTTTATATACATCTAACAAAGACAATATAAACTCAATTTTAAATAATTCATTTTATATCATAATCCACTAACACGACTCTAATCAAATCAAATCATATCTCAGCAATATTAACATAGTTCATATGGTATATAAAATTGATAAATTTGAGAGAACTTCACTACAAAGTTGTTAGAGCCCAGTGCAAGAGGTAAAGCCAGACCAGTCTATAAACAACATAAAAATGCCATAAAAATACTTTGGCATTACACAAATAAGCAACTTGCGCGACTGAGTTGAATTGAAAGTTCGGGGGTCTTGTTATCGTTGTCGTTGCAATCGAACAAGTCAACGGCAACAACTGCGAGTGCGAGTATGTGTATGTGTGTGTGTGTGTGGGGCTCACTGAGTATGTCTGACTGCGCGACTGTGTAGCACTTCCGCTTCCGCAACGGAAGCTAATGAACGTAGCCGAGCAGCAGCGACGCGAACAAAATGGCAGCGACTCGAGACTCTAAGAAAATGCCAGGCAAATGTTAAATTAATAATAGAGGAGCGCAGCCGTCGCACAGCGAGCGGAAAAACTTCAACGACCCCACCGAAAAATGTTGCAAGTACTCGCTCCACTAAGCTGCCTCTTTTTTTTTTTTTACACACTCTATGCCTCTCTCACTCTGTCTTGTTGGCGACAACGACATTGGCATTTATGTGACTTTAATTTAAATAACTTTGGTTGGCTTCAGAGCGTGCACTAATACAATTTTCGAGACTGAAGAACAGACTCAGCGCAAACATGTTGCAAGGTTGCTTGCCACACGCTCTTCATAACTGAAATATGCCAACAATTTGCGCTGCCACGATCCCATGCTATGTATATATATATATATATATATATATGTATATCCAAAAGTCAGCCAAAAACCGCAAGAGTGCAAAGGCCCCTCATCAGCCAAACCCAACTCAACCCAACCCAACCACCCATCGAACCACTGCCAGCCAGCTCTTGAGTAGGCGCAACCGCTACTTAAAGTCGCAACCTGCTCGAATTGTGCGCTGACTGGCACAAATTCAAGTTGTGAAATGAAATTTGTAACGCTTTCGCTTTTCAATTATAATTTAGCTTGACGAGCTTTTTTGATTGCTTTCGTGTATGCCTGAGCGAAATTTGTAGTTATCTGTCCGGCCACGTCTTCGACTGACCTCAATTGAAATTCTTTCGAGCCGCCGACAGGCGGACATCTTTCCTTACTTTGTGGCTCTCGGCTTAATTAGCAAATTGACAGCATGACGTTGAGTGAAAACCATT
Organism: Drosophila hamatofila; assembly: GCA_035045345.1. Classification (NCBI taxonomy): domain Eukaryota; kingdom Metazoa; phylum Arthropoda; class Insecta; order Diptera; family Drosophilidae; genus Drosophila; species Drosophila hamatofila. The sequence goes on along the minus strand of JAWNPA010000052.1, from coordinate 10,604,284 downwards.
TACAACACACACTCACACACACACACACACACAGGCAGCAACTGCGACTGCCATGGGCCTAAGCTCGGCTATCGCAAAAAATATCAAGGTGTTGCCGTCTTAGCTAATAAATTCGAGACTTTGTAAGGCGTTTCAAATCGAAACAGAAACGTCAATTAGAGGCAATCAATAAAAGAGCTTCGATTTAACTGCTGCAAATGACAATAAAAAGTTTGCCAAACAATGGTAATTGAAAGAGGGTCAAAATGAGCTCATGAAGGCTATTATTATTAATATTATTATTTTATTTTTTAGAAAACGAGGCATGAATAGCTTAAAAACCTTTAGAAGCTGCTTACCAACCAATTTTGTATTTGTATATAAATTATTTAAAAGCAAAGGCTTAAAAGGTCACAAGCATAGCTCACATTTAAGTTCGACTTCATAAGGTTTATATATATTATTTAATATTTAAATTTATATGTACTACAAAATAATAAATCATAATAATATTAACAAAAATAATAAGAATAAAAATAATAAAAATATATAACTAATAAATTAAATTTATATAAACTATATTAAAGTGAGCATAAACTAAATTTAAATATACATTTCATACATGTATATATAATGTTTCATAGACTATATATGTATATTTTATATATTATCCCCAAAACTTTCCTTATAAATCCAAATTTTCTAAAACAAAGCACAGAAAATCCATAACTACCAAAAATTATAAATATTTTCTTTAAAAAGCAATAGCTAACCTCTATAAAAAAAATTTTAAACAAATTTTATCAAAACGTTAATATGACTGTTTAAATATGTTCAAGCAAAATAAAGCATAGGATAAAATTTTAAAAATATATTTTATATTATACATTTCAGATGTTGATAAAATTTTACATAAGCTATATCAAATTGAGCATAAACCAAATTCAATTCCAGGCCTCAGGCTCTTCTTCTAAATTATCAGCACAAACTAATGCATTTTACTCTAACTAATCATGGATAGCTGCAAAATCTCAATATTAACACTTTGTTACAGCCATTGAGGCGCACAAGTTTCAACAGCTTTAATGAAACGCATTTAGTAAGGGGCAATGAAACTTTAATGAGCGCCCCAAAGCACATTGAACGTAATATCGATTTGCTTTTTGCTAATTTTCAGCTAGTTAGCTGTTGTTGTTGCTGCTGTTTTGGCTTAGACTTTGCTACATTTGCTACATTTGCCACATTTTGCTGTTGTTATTGATACACACACACACAAACACACACACACTCACATACTAAACACCCACACACAAAAGCCAGGTAGACTGCATAGACACGTGTGCTGTGGGGCGCCCAGACGAACGTAAAATTTTTGTGCTTGCGCCCTACCTTTAACTGCTGCCACACACCCAGCCACAGTTCCCCTCCTCCTCTCCACTCTGCTGGCCATGTGGGCTTTTTCCAGCTACAACTTTCTGACCATTCAAGGCAAACAGTCGGCACATTGTAACAAAAACAAAGAGGCCGCCGCCGTACGTCCTAGCTGACTGACTTGCTGAGTTTTCTTATTTCTGCCCATCATCAGCCTTTTTTGTAGCTCCTTTTTTTTTGTTTTGTTATTTTATGTAGATACAGACGTCAGTTGTAGTCAGTTTTAGTTTTGCATTTGCAAGTCTGCCTGCGCCCTCTGCCACTCCCCCAGGCACGAACCCGATACCAATTCCGATTCTGAACTCCAGGCAGATTTTATAGACCAGCACACATTGTTCAAGTGTGTGTGTGTGTGTGTGTGTGTTGTGTGTGTTGGTTAGAGAGTTAAAAGATTTTAAACCCTTAATGTTGATGCTGGTGATGATGATGATGCTGTTAAAGGTATCGTGTGTTGGCTTCAAACAAAGCGCTTTGTTCTTCCTGTTTTTGTTGCCGGCTGGTTCTTATTGGCTAACTGCTGTTGACTTATATTACATGAAGTTTTCATTGCTGTAGCCATTGTAGCCGAGGCAAAAGCCAGAGATAATGCATTGTTTGGGCTTGTTGTCTAGCCACGATGAGCTGCTGCTGCTGCTGCTGCACCTCCGACCGGGTTTTACAGCCTCCTTTTGCTCTGCAAACATAATGGAATTTTCATGTAAACAATTTGCATGTTTTCAACTCTCTCTCACACACACACACACACTGGCATATTGATGTGGGAGCTGTAAACGAGCGTGAACCGCTTGCAGGGGATGGGTGAACGTCTGGAGGTTCTACTTCATCAATTAACACATCAATTTTAGGTCCTTTGTTTGTTTGTCCCCTGGAATTGGTATCTAATAAAGATGAGTTTCTATCGCTCTATTATGCCAAGCTGCACAAGTGTGAAGAACAAAACCCGTTTAAATTAACTCAACGCTTGATGGAAAATTGTGGTTATCAATTTTTTAAGCTCGACAAATATGAGAAATTGATTTAAGACTAAAGCAAGACTATGTAGTAAACACTTGAGTTGACTTGGCTGCTTTCGCCACAAAGGCTAAGCATTTTGGTTGGACACTTAACTCACATTACGTATACGCCGCATGCAACAGCAGCAACTAATTGCCGCTGCCACAACTCCTGCTACTGCTACTGCTTTTGTGGGGCATAATGCTTTATTGCTTAATGTTTGCCAGCTTCTCATTAAAATTATATGAACTAGGTGGCGTGGTAGTAAGTAGCAGGTACTACGACTATTTACCGCCAAATAGAAAAAACGAATTTAATTAAAATTTATGTATGCAAACACACACAGACACACACACACATACCTCTGAATGTGTGTGTGTGCAGGAATACAACAAACATAAGGAAGGCAATTCGGCGGCTTTCATTAGGAATACGAGTGAAAAGCGTTGGGCAACTGGGCGACAGTACGAAATTTTTAATTACTCGTCGCTCAACTTTCAAAAACTGAAGCAGTGCGAGCTCATTTTGAAAATTTTCATAATTACTCGACGCTCAACGACGACTCTGTTGGCAAGTCAGTCAGTCTATGGACTGGAAGCTGTAGCTGGACTCGGCTTATGGCCCTGTGCATGGAGCAGGACCCGGACCTGAACGCACTCAACGGTTGGCTCAAGTGCACTCACATGCGCAGCGACCAAAACTAAATGAACTTATACACACACACACACACACACACACACACTGGCACACTCTCCCACACACACATCTACCTGACTGCTAGTGTGTGGCTTCGCTTGAGCACCTGTGCACGCTCTGCCCCAACTGCCTGCCTGCCTGCTCATCCCGCCTCCTGCTGCCGGCCCCTGCGTCCAAAAATCTGAGCATGGAGACGCTAGATGAGAGCTGCGCGCACTTGAAACTAAAGGCTAAGTAGTTGCATTCATATAAACATTGCGCGGGCACGGTAGAGCAGCTCTATCTCTGTGCAGACGTCGACGGCTATTTGTGTTCATATTTTGCATGCATGCATGTGTGTGTGTATGTGTGTGTTGGCCCGGGCACAAGTTGAGTTTTGTTTTGAGGGGGCGTGGCAGCGATGAGTGGATTGCCTGACGTGTAATTAAATTTATTTCATTATATTATTATGATGATATATGGGAAATGGTCTGGCTTTTTTCTTTTTTTGCATACTATGCCCGAAACAGTTTACCCGGCAAGGGCTTTCATGAAGCCTTTATAAGTGAAGGCAGTAACTCCACTATTTATCATCACTTTATATGGAAAAACCTTGGCTTTAATACGTTGGTTACTCAAGGCAGGTTTGAAATTTACTATTTCGCAATGTTAAATTATTTTGGGCATTGAAATCGTTTCACTTGACCTGTGCCACCCCAAAAAGCTGTTTGCAACATCTTGGTCCTCGCCTTGGTTTCCTGCTCCCGCTCCTGTCTCTGCTCCTGCTCCTACTCCTGCCCCTATGCACACTCAACACACGTTCAACACACACTTCGATTGCTGTGCAAATATTCTTCGCGCATGCCACAAAACAACAACTGCGGCCGAGTCTTCGACTCGAGTGTGTTTTTGTGTGTGTGCTGGTAAGTCGAGCATGAATGTCTCGTCCTTAAGCACACATCAATTTCAAAACAATAATTGAAAATTGCAACAATTGGAAATGTTCGTTCGGTTTTCTGCGCCACGTACCATGCGAAATGAAAGTGCGGCAAACAGAGCCAAGCCAAAATGGACAAAATGCTCACAAAAAAAAAAAAAAAAAACAAAAAATACTCACAAGAAAATGCCAAGCAACTATTTGCAGCAATTGTTGCACTCATTCTTGTTGTTGTTGCTACTGTTGCTGTTGCTGTTATTGCTTGACTCGCTGTTGCCATTGCGGCACGACGATATAAACTTGTGCATTTTATTATTGTTCACGCGGTTGCGAATTGAACTCCCGCAGCTTCTTCGACTCTTCACTTGCAGCTTTAATGTTAAAGAGTTAGTAAAAAAAAAATACTATAATGCTTCCGCTCGCTTGAATACCCCTTTCAATAATCCTCATCCACTCACTCAGTTGTCTGATATATTTTTAAATATTTGAACATTTTTGTGACACGCAAAGTTGACTGGCATAGCGCATAAATAAACAATGTTGGCCAACATGGCAAACATGGCCGGCACATAGAAAATGAAACAACAAATAAACTACTTTATAGATTTATTATTTATAATTCGATTACAATAAAGCCAAATAATAAAAATACTATTTTTTTGTATATTAATATCAATATGCATATGCTGGGGCAGTGAAGAAAAAAAGGCGAATTGATTGTGTTATGAAAATGGAAATTACAAAGTTGTTACATTTGCAATAATGAAAATCGCATAGAAGGGTGTTTATTGGGGGAAGTGAACTGAAGGAGAGAGAAAAGAGGAGTTGGGGAAGGGTAAAACTACTCTAAATTGGGTTGGGTGTTTTGAAAAATAAACAGCTCTTAACTGAAGAATGTTTTAAAATTGTATACCTTATCTTTATAGGGCAATTCATAGATTTTAAATTAAAGCTTATGTATGTATATCTGTTTTATTGGGAAAATAAATCCAAATTTTATAGGACATGATGGCATATTCAATTAAATTTTAAAAATTGAATTGGTAAACTACACTTTAATAGGATATACTTGCATATTCTTTTGTATTTCCATCTCTTTCATAGGGAAACGTTGACTTGAAAATTTGCCAGCTGTAACTTTTGTATATAGTCTTGGCCATGATTACATACAAGACTAACTAGTTTTTAATACCCAACTGTATATACAAAGCATATCTGGTCTTCAAACCCGATGTTTATATACAGCGGGTAATTTATACTTGTCGTTACGTTCAATATCTCTATACAAAGACATCTAGTCCTCTGCATATTTTCTTTATATAAAAAGGGTATTTACTCTTCGAGCTGTCAACCTCTGCTTGTGTTTTCGTATTTAGTTTGAAATGAGCAAATAATAATGCTCATCATTTAATAATGTGATATGTCGGCTGACAAGCGCAATGACAGGTGAGTGACTCTTTTATGCGTTACATTTTGTTTTGTTTTTATGCACACAAATATATCTATATAAATATACATACATCTACATATATACATATATATATATATATCTGTCTCTCTCTCTTTTTTTCAGCTGTCTGTTACCGTCGCCGCCGTCGCGTTAATAAAATATTCAAAATTTAATTTTCATCGCGTTGCATTTGACACATTTCAATAAAAACAATTACTACAACAATTAAGTTGAAAAGCCGCCACAGCGGTTGCCATTTTATTTACTGTTACTGGACAGCCAAACAATGGCTGCAAAAAAGCACTGTCCCGCCCAACCGCTCAACCGCACTCATCCCATATCCTCGCTGTCTATGGGCAAACATTTATGCAGTTTTAATTATAAATGCATTGTTGCATTTTAATGAGAGTTGCCAAATGTCAACAGTATTGACCAATAGAATAACAAGCGCAACAACAGAAACCTGTTTCAATTATCAGGTAATGAAGTGTAAAGTAGTGAAATGCAAAGCGGACTAGATATAACTGATGCATAACTAGTTGTATATTAAGTATTCTCTTTATATGTATGTAATATGAATATAATTAAAGTCTTGTCTAATAAAGTACTTTGATTTCACATCCCATACTATCTAAAGCAATTGCAGTTAAGTTCAATTGAACGCCACATTACTCATACGTCGCATTCTCCACTAGTTGACCCCACAAATAACGAGCCCAGACAATGGGCCCAAAGCCAAGCCTGGCCCAGCCCAGCCCAGCCCAGCCCAGCCCAGCCTCGCCTGGAGGGCCATCCATTGTGCTGGCATTCAAAGTCGATGGCGGAAATGAAAATTGAATTTTATGCAAACACAAAAGCCAATTGAAGTCAATTATTGTTTATGTAACTAATTTTATTTAAATATAAGTCAATTCGCATGCAAACGAAAGGCGAGTGGAAGTAAAATCGAATGAGAATCACAATGAGAAACAGGAAGAAAATACAATTATCGAAAGCCAAGCGAATGTTGAATGCCCTCACTCAACTATTGAGAGTGAAGTAGATGTAGGCAGGACTCTGAAGGATATATAGTGAAACTGAATGACAATCACAATGAGAAACAGGAAGAAAATACAATTATCGAAAGCCAAGCGACTGCTGATTGCCCTCACTGAACTATTGAGTATGAAGTAGATGTAGGCAGGACTCTTAAGCATATAAAGTGTATCAGTCAGAAAAACAAACTAAGCAGGATGACAATGAGAATAGCCCTAGGCTCATGTAGCCTATGAATGAATATGCATAAATATTTACCAAATGTCTCCCGAATGTCGCTAACTAACTACTCGGCGTAATTGTCGTCGATTGCCCCGGCGCTAACTGTGACCCATTTTGGAAGCTGGCAAAGGGCCAGCACAAAATAACCAAAAAGGAAAAAAAAGAGGAGCCAAAGAGCAAGCAAAATGTCCTTGGACCTAGTGAAAATTGCTGGGGCCCATCCATCAGCTGTTTGTTTTGTTGAGCGCAGCGTTTTCAGCTTTTTGTCGTTCCGCTTGTGGAATCTTTGACTCTCCTCTCTCCTCTCTCTTTTTTTGCTGTTTTGTCAGAGACAGCGACAAAGTGCAGCCCCTAGCAGAGCAGAGCGGTGCGTGAGTGTGTGTGTGTGTGTGTGTGCGTTAGTTATTTTGATTGATTGCATTGTTTCGTGTAACAAATTTATTTGTGCCACGCCCACTCGAGCACTTAAAAGCCAGAGGCCCAACAGCAGCAGCAGCAAAAATTGGATAGCTACATCATTGTCACCAGCAGCAGCAGCAGGAAATTGTCAAAGGCCGCTGGCGACATGTAGGTAAAGTTTAAAGCCAGGCGCAATAACATCAACATCATCATCATCATCATTATTATCGGCATCATCATTGGCATCTTCATTGCTCTCATGGTTAACCATCATCTTTGGCACAATCTCAATGACGTTTTGTTCTGCTTCCTCTTCACTTAGCCAGCATCATTAGTGAAAATGATTTCTTATTCAAGGCTCGCCTTGGCTCAGCTTCTGCTGCTGCTGCTTTTGCTTCTGGTTTTTATACCCTGAACCCATTGAAAGTGGGAAGATGGGTATAATGGTTTTGTTAAAATATATGTAACAGGCAGAAGGAGGCGTGGCAGACCCCATAAAGTTTATATATTCTTGATCAGAGCGACGAGCTGAGTCGATTTAGCTCTGTCTGACTGTCTGTCTGTCTGTCAGTCTGTCTGTGTGTCTGCCTAACTAAAGCAAACAACGAAAATGAGCTACAGAAGATCATTTCTGTTGTATTTATGTATTCAGCAATATTTGCTTGCATTTACATTTAAGTTAAACTCATTTAGAATGCTTGAAGCAGGAGAGAGTGTTCTCATTGGTCACTTCACGATCGACTGCAGCGACCGCAACTCGACGCAGGCTCAACATTTGAGCTCGCCTTAGAGTTTGAGTGATAGTGGCCCTATATAAAGAGCAGCAGCTGCAGCATTTCTTCAGTCGTCCAGGCCCAGTGGGGGTCAACTGTGCAGTGCAGTAAAGTGAAAGTGAAAGTGAAAGTGAAGTGAAGTGAAGTGAAGTGTGGTCAGGTAAGGTAAATATTTTATTTGTTAATAATGTTAAGTATTTTAAGCAGAATTGTAATAGTTAAAAATAATTGTTAAGAATTGTTTAAGTATTGAATATAAGAAAAACTGTAGACATAAGATAATGAAATGTGTAGAGGAAAGACTTAGAAAATTAGCAAGACTTAGAAAACTAGAAAGACATAGAAAATTTTACAGAATTAGAAAACTTGAAAGATTTAGAAAATTAGCAAGACTTAGACAACTTGAAAGACTTAGAAAATTTGATAGAATTAGTAAGTTTGAAAGACTTAGAAAATTAGCAAGACTTAGAAAACTAGAAAGACTTAGAAAATTTGACAGAATTAGTAAACTTGAAAGACTTAAAAAATTAGCAATACTTAGACGAATTGTAAGACTTTGACAACTTGAATGACTTAGAAAATTAGAAAGACTTAGAAAACTTTGAAGACTTAGAAGACTTTAACTGCCTGAAAAATTATATTTTCTAAATAATTATCGCAAGTACTTTCACAACAAATTTTCACTAACTTATTATTATCTAAGGGTTCAGGGGAACTCGTAGTCGAGCAGTCTCGATTAGAGCTTTCTTACTTGTTTTTTTCTATAGCTTTGACTGAGTTTTTCTTTTTACTGATTTCTTCGCACTGTTGTCATGCTTCATCGATTTTTTATGCTTTGCTGGCTCAGTTGATGGAAATTCAGGCTGTCTTTTCTCTCCCTCTCTGACTCTCTTTATCTCTCTTTCTATTTTAGTCGCCTGCACTTGAAGAACCAACAGCCAACGCATTGGCAGTCAGTCTTTGGCTTTGGTTTTGGCTCGTAATAATGTTGTATTTGTTTTGTTGCCCCCGAAAGTTTAACGTTTGCTTTGTTATCTTTAATATTGATTGTGTGCAATATCTCAAGCTATTTTCCATTTTTGTTTGCCATATCGAAATGTCATGGAAGACGAAAAAAAAACCCTTTTGGTTTTATTGTGAAACAAAGCAAAGCAGCAGACTAAGGACAAGTCCATTTTTACTGACTGACAGCGAATGCTAGGCAAATTCTGCAATATTTCAAGCATTTTTTTCTGCTGCAGAGCAGACCGAGAATGCAAAAAGAAAATGCTGGCTAATGAGCGAGAGATAAATTTATACGTAAAATGTACTTCTTTTAATCACACTAAAATTTAAGAAAAAAACCAAATGAGATTGACTGAGCTCTAGTTCAAAAATCACTTTGTTTTTATAGATTTTTATTTGCAGTGCTAGTTTTTAAATAAAAATCTTTAGCAAGAGCTGAACTATGATGCCCCAGTGCACAGGGAGAGCAGTTGTTGCCTTGCTCCATTTGAAGCGCCGGAACCAAAAGGTTTCATTTGCATTCTCTTCGTTTTCCCTCATGAAGAAAAAGAGGAAATATGGCGGCATCATGTCCATCTGATGCGTATAGCTAATTACGAAACCGCAGCGTCGCACATCGGAGCTATTTAAATCGAACTCCGGTTCCTTGTTCACAAAATCGACAGTTAGATCCGTGAACTTGTGTAAGTTGTTGGGACCGCTGCGTATTCGAATTTGGCCGGTATCGTATTGATGCCGAATGAGGTAGCGCATCAGCGAGGTCACCTGAGGCATATAGATCCAGAAGAAGGTTTCGCCGTCCTTTAGATACTGTCTATCCCTTATTAAGCTGCTCTTGTGGGCGTTGATCAAGTTGAACGGCTGTCGCAAATGGTTCATGCGTAAGCGTCCCGAATTGGCCATAAAGTGTCTGTCCTTCAGCTTCTGCTTCTTGTCGCGCAGCGAGGAGTCGATGCCAATGTGCTGAAACTGAGTTTGGGGAGCATGTATAGCATACCTCTGATAGTCCTTAACACACTCCGCCTTCTGCAAGCTATCCCAGCGACAGCATTTTAGCTTCACATAAGACTCCAGCAGCCAATCGATGGGCTGATCATTGTAAAAGTTTTGCACGTGAGATAAAAATGGTTTTATCTCCGTCGTGCGAAACATTTTGCCAATGAAGCCCAGTTCACAGAAACTCATAAAGATCCATTGACGAGCTCTGGTTTCCACGAAACGAAAGTTATTTTGCATTGACGTCAACTTGGTGATATAGTCTAAATAACCTATAGCCGGCATTACATCATCCTCGAGCTGCAGATAGTAGCTGCCCCGACTACCCGCATATGTCATCAAGTACATGTAGTCCAGATTCTGTTTGGTGCGCCAGCGCACACGCTCCGGATCGTCGTGCAGCGTTATCAAGATCGACTTAAAGTCGGGATAGTAGTTAGCTGGCGGTGAGATGACATCAATCAGACCGTCGTCTAAATACTCGCCAAACTTCTCATTTATCTCCTGCCAAATCGACTGTACGAGCGAAGCGTCTGTCTCGCCAATATAGACGACAAACAGGCAATGGCTACGCTGAAATTGGGTCAAGCGCTCAATCAGCTTCTCCAGCGTCTGTTCCAGATATTTCTCCTTCTTCCGATTCACAGTGGGCACACCCAGCACATACTGCACATTCTTGCGGCCAATGCTGTAGCTGAAGCCAAGCGTAAGACTCGGCTTCTCCAATATGCGTTTCCAGCTCGGCTTTCTCTCCGGTTCCCGCTTACGCTTCACATTACGTGATGGCTTCAACTCAAGTTCTGTGACATTCATGTAGTGCGTGGCACTTTTTGCAGGTGTCACAGGTAATTTCTGGTCAAGGCCAGAAGGCCGCGAAACTTGTTGCTCAAAGAACTGATTAAACCACACGAATGTCACCAGTGTGCATAATACAAATACTAACAACAAACAGAGCTCGCTGCGAAAGTTAATGATCCTCATTATCTTGATACTCTTGAGTTTATGAATTCATTTAGGCGAAAGTGTTTAAAGCAATTTGTGAGCAGTTCAAGCAGTGCTTACTGAGGCAGGCATTCGCCTCTTTAATTGAAATATCCCATGCCTTAAGCACACCTCTGTCCACTCCAGCTGAAGCGAATTCTATATGCAAGCCCACATATCAGCTGGAAAAGAGAACTTTTGATATGAAGACTTTTCAGATCTTTAGCTGAAATATCACAAGTTAACCAGCTGCCTTCGAGCGCACCTCTCGCCACTCCAGCACATTTCTCATAGCAATCCTATATGCCAGCCAGCCCACATATCCAGCTAAAGCAAAAAACTCTTTTTGATGTCGCTACGCGCTGGCATAAATACATACAGTAGCATGCCAAAGCAGCTATTTCTTTGGGGATTCTTTTTCTGCCTAAACGATAGAAAACTCAAGCGAAAGACAAACAAACTGAACGCAATGGGCGGGCGAGCGCGCAAATTCCCTTAAGCAATGAATATTTAGAATTCCGCTGTCATTTTTGAACACGCCCCAGAGACCGCATGGGAGAACACACAGCAAGGCAATGCATAAATAAAACGCGTTCAAATCACAATTTAATGTCGTTCAGTGAATGAGATGCTCATAGACCAACAAAAAAAGTCCCTATCAGAGCAGAGCCATTAAAAAGCAACAAGAGCAAAAACTTCAATTGAATTCGATTTAAACTTTTCACGCTGTATATGTATACTTATTGATGTGAGGATGTGGGAGTGTAGGAGTGTGTGTGTGTGCCTGAGGTTAATGTCAATTACCTGCATTATTTATAAAAATTCGCACGTGATGATAAAAATTTATGCACACACTGCTGCTCCAGACACCATGCTGACTTGTTCTTTCAGCTTTTGTGGCACGCGAGGCTGGCAGTCCCCGGTCGAGGGTTCGCACATTAAATAAATAACCGAAAAACTTTTCAACTTTCATGAATATTAATAACAGCAGATTTTTAAATATATACACACACACACACACATATCTACATACATGCATATATAGAGAAGGCATCAACGATGGCATCCAAGTGACAGAGTCAACGTTTGCGCCGCGTTGCTCATACGCCGCGTTGTCCGCGCAAAATGTAAAATGTGCATTTAAATTGAATTCCTTAATGAATTCGCAGCAACGCCTGACCACGAACCGCCACCAAACCCAGAGCACAAACTGAACCAGCCAGCCAGCCCGCAAAGGTGTTGCCCAATGCGACGCATTGCGCTTTTTATCAGATTAAAAATTATGCATTTGGGAGAAGAAATCAAATGAAAAGGGAAGCATAACTTACAGTCAAACTCTGTTTTATTAAAGTAAATTTGATTAAAGTAAATTTTTATTTTTAATTATTTTCTATATGTTTTTTCCTATATTTTTCCAAATCCATTCAAGTTCAACTCTCAAGCTAGAGCATTCAAATTTCGTTCTATACTATGCACAATTGTATTTTACATTTTATTACCCCAAACTCAGTGAGCTCTCTCTCTCTTTCTCTCTCTTTTTTGGGCAGGGGGCGTGCATACGTAACTTTTTTGGAGCGCGCAGCGAGAAATTATGCAAAAATTCAAAAGCATAAAGTTTGGTGCAGCAACTCGACTTGACTCTTAATTAAAATGCATTAAGTTGGGCCAACGGGGCAAGCGTCGGCCACAACATGTGACCTCAAGTGTTAACATAAAAGTTGAGCGCATAAAAAACCTACAAAATGAAAACTAATCTGCAAAATCTAAAATTTACTAACGAACTGCCATTGTGTCGGAAAGTGCAGCCAAAAAAAGAAATATATTTATATAACAAAATTAGACTTAAATTTATATATATTTTTTTATTATACTATATACAGGTTTGTTTTTTTTCTGCCTTTTTTTGGAGCTGTTGGCTGGGCAACTACATTGATTAATGGCCGTGTGTACGAGAAATTAAATGTAACGCCACATGAACTGAAATTCTAGCCGCAGCCATAACTAACTGATGTGCCTATGGCTTTTGATGCTACGGCTCCAACTCCAACTCCGGCTCCGACTACGGCATATGATAATGGTCAAATTTTTGCACATATTTCCCACAGTTTTTATACCCCATTTTTGTTTTTGTTGTTTTCGTTGGCCAACCGACAAACACAACACGTAACATGTGTTTTAGTTTATAACAACGGGCCCAAACAGACGTAAAAAGCATATGAAATATATAAAAAACAAAAAAAAAAGGCCGGCCATAAAAACATTTTTAGGCAAAAATATGCGATATTAAATTTTCATTTGAGTTGAGTGGAAAATATTTGCTGTGCTGCATAACAAAAATAATTTATATGCTGCTCTTAACTTGAATATTTCATTTATGAAAATGAGAAATACATTTATAAGAATATATAGATTTATATAATATAAAAGAGTTAAAGCTCAAATTCAGAGATTTTATATCAATTAAGGCTAAATGATATATTATTATGATATAATATTAACACATATATATATATTAATATATATACACCTTCTTCTTTTTTCAAATTCTATCAACTCTTAAGCACTCTCAAAACTAATCTACCCCATTCTGGCAGCCCTTTTGCTGCAGCGTATCTCTGCTCAAAATAAATCCCGCATTGACACATACATGTAATCTAAACCAACATACACACACAATCACACACACACACATACACATATCTCTCTCTATATACTCACATAAAAACTAAGAAAATAAAAAACTAAATTGACAAAAATCTACGGGGCGTGAAAAAATCTGGTTATAAAACCTTTCAAACCTTATGGCAATTTGTGGCATTTGCTGGTGCTATCTTAAAATACATAACATGGACTAACTGCAGCCGCAAAATATTGTTAGATTTTCACACGGCACTTTGAAAAAACAAAAACAAAAAATACCCTCCAAATCTGTGATAAGCCATTGCTCATTTTTATGCTGCGGAGAAAAAAGCGTAATAAGTGCGCTCATAAATTTCCTGGTAAGTTGCACAGAAATTAAAGTGCAAACGCTTGCGAGCCAGCCAAGCAGGTCCAACAAGTGACAAAAGAGGCGAAATTTGCAAAATAAAATAATAGAGTTAGGACAGGAGGCAGGGGGAGTGGCAGGGAGGCAACTGAAGCGACGCTCTACGAGCATACGGAAGTGCTGAATCACCGGAAAACCATTAAAGGAAGTCACAACTATTGATTATGTCGGCGGCGGCGTCAGCGGCACAAACTAAAAATGGCTTTGTGTGTGCAAGCAGCGGAAAAATTATGATAGCACCCATACCCAGGCAGAGGCAGAAGGCAGAGGCACAAGCAGAAGGCAGGAGGCAGAGGCAGCGGCAGAGGCAGAGGCAGCGGCAGAGGCACAGAGCCAGACCCAGACCAAGCAGCAGCAGCTCGCCCTATGCAATCCCTCGGCCTCGACACATATAAATTTGCATCGTTGGGCGTTTGGCAACGCGCTTCAAATTGAATTTGATGGCTTTTATTTGCAACTTTAATTGCAGGCGACACTTGTTAGAAGCGGCATATGCACTATATAATCAGCTGGCCAAATAGGAATCTTGAAAGTCTTACAATTCTATGTAAATTTAGATTGAGTCTTGTTATATTTTTAGTATATATATGTATTGTATAGAATAGCTAAAGTACTTTTAGTAGCTTGAATTTTCAGGAGAGTTTATCAACAAATAATACTAAAAATACTAAAAGTATAACACAAATCTTTCAAAACTATAGCTGACTATATAGTGCATATGCTGCTTCTAGCAAGTGTGAATACTTAAACTTGTAAGAGAATCTCTAAAACTTTAATTTTTGGTTAAATTCTTAGACAAAGGCTGAATATGTATATTCATTATGTATCTACTCGATAAGTATTGTGGATTCTATTTCTATTGTATATATTATATTTCTATTATATTTCGACTTTATGTTGGTTCTCTTGTTGTTCTCTTGTAGCAAGATCATTTTGAGTTTTAACTCGATTTTGATTTGATGGGAAAAAGTAATTTTATGCAAAGTTGCATTAAATATTTGGCCAACAGCAATAAACTAAAGATACCTCCTGTTTGTTTTTCTTGGTCGCCTGACAATGAAGATGGCCATAAAAATACGGATATACACTACGATTGAGTAAAAAATAAATAAATTAAAAAATTAATAAAGGTGGCATCGAAAGAAAAACGAAAGATGATCACAAATTATGAAACACAATATTTCATATTATATAATTATTATAAGTTATATATATGTACATTCAAAACAGTCTGACAATATATGGATTTAACATAGCTACTCCACATAATATATCAATTTTTAATGAATTTCAAATATAATTCACTCAACTATTTCTCGCTCTAACATTTACATTCATCAGAAATATATATATTTTTATGTACAAACATTATCAATTAGATATTTTCGTCTAGCGCATGCAAACTTCGTTTTATCAATTTAAATAGACTTTACACAATGTTTGCTGCTGTTGTTGTTGCTGTTGCTGTTGCTGTTTTTGTGTTGAGTGGGCGGTGTGAGCGCGTTGCTAGGCAAAAGTGCATATAGAAAAAGCGGAAACGTCGCTCGTCGACCAAATAGTCGAAAATCATGGCGAGATAAATTGCCAAAGATAGCAAAATGGTTTGGAGTCGCCGTTCGCTAGCCCGGGCAAACGCTACTCTATTGTTCAAAATCAATTTAGTGTTGAATTGGTGCCAAGAATCTCATTTTCAAAAGCGACGGCCGTCGATGTCGACGTTGACGTCGACGCCAGCAACAGCAGCAGCGTCAACTGGAACACATAGGAAATGAAAATACCGGAAACGCCGACATTTTCTCAATGAAAGTCAGCTAACCAAGCCAAAAAGAGAAAAAGCGAAAAGAGCTCGCCGAAACGCCAACGCAGAAAAATACCAAAAAAAAAAAAAAAAAACAGCAGAATTGGAAAAAATGTGCTAATAACTTTCAAATAAATGTTAAGCCCCACAAAAAAAAAAATAAAATAAAAAAAGAAGAAGAAAAGCGGCAGCCAGCTAGCTAGTCAGTGCCATAGACTAGCTTAAACCGGCTCAGAGACAGACAGGCAGACAGTTCTATTTCTGCTATAAACTCTCATATGTGTAGGCGTGTGTGTGAGTGTGTGTGTGTGCGAGTGTGTGTGTGAGTGCACGCCTCTATTTCCACACATAACTCAAGAGCCTAATCCCGGCCAGCCAAGGCCGTAAATTCAGTCGGAGTTCGCGTTTCACTGGCTTAGCTCAAAATGGCGGCGTCTGAAGCCAATTTTAAAGTTGTCAACAGTAAATTTTCCCCTTCGCATGCAACTGATAGGCGTTAAATGCTCAGCATTTAATTGCCGAGCTTTGTTTTGCCAAAAACTTTTATAATTGCCAGGTGAAAGGTTGAATTAATGTAAACCGATTTGGTTTTGATATAGATCTTAATATGTATAATGTAAGTCTTCTTTATGTTCTTCAAAAATTACGAATTCTTCTATATTTGGCAATAAGTGGTAGGACAGACAGATGATCTACATACATACTACTTGTCTTCAGATACTCAGGAAAGAGCTGGTGCTAAATAATATAACTTGACTTTCAATTCAAACAAAAATATATAATATTGTCTCATTTTCTTCAGCAATAGCCCCAGCAAATTGTTTAGAATTTCATTGCTCAGAGCATTGAAACAGCCCTGGAAACTGCTAATCTAACTCCATCTCTCTCACTTCAAACTCTCCTCTTTCTCACTTCAATATTCCCACTAACTCAAATTCTAATTGAATTTGGCTTTAGCTTTGACGGCTTAGAGCCCACAAATTCTTTTAATGGCTCAATCAAAGACACACTCAACACACACACACACACACACACACACGCACACACAGACAGTTTAAATCATTGCGCATAACTGATTGAACAATGCAAAGCATATTACAATTATCTATGTATTTATAATTATATCTGTGCGTGCACTCAATAAAATTTTGCAATTTAATTTCAAACTGTGTGTAAAATTGAGCATGAAAATGCAATTAACATTATTGGCCAGTGGATTACAATTACAGAAAACTATGATTGCAAATATGACTGGAAGAGAGACAGAAATAGAAAGAGAGACACTGAGAGAGAGAGACAGAGTATTGCACAAAATTTGCAATTAATTTTAATGCGTTTCCAATGTGTGTGTGTGTGTGTGTGTGTCTGCTAGCTAACTACATACAGTGGCTGCCAGAAGTTTGCCATGCACAAATATTGACCAACAAAACGCCATTGTCTTCCACTTCAAACGTCTCGAGTAAATGATTGTGCATATTAACAACTTGGTTAGCCGCAACGCAAACAAAATGGCTTTTAATCTAACCATTATAATGAGCAAAATGTCTGAGCTTTGCCTTACAAAGCACTCGACGGGCTGCCTGGACAACAGCCATGGACGTCGACTGTTTACCTGCACACAGGGCGTATGAGCAACATGCAATTAAGTTACAAGAATTTCAAATGAGTAAGCGGTGAATGAGCGAAGGGATTGAAATGCGCTTTTATGAAATTGTTATCATATATTTTATTAAATTAATATTAACATAATGTATATTTCAAAAATCTGTACAAAAATCCAATATACAACTTTAAATATTTAAAAAGTTCCTTTAACTTTTGAAATATATTTCAGATATAAAAAAATCGTTGCCCATCTTTTAAATTTAAGAATCTTCTTATAATTATTAAAAATATATATATATAAATTGATTTAAAAATAAATATTATAAGCATATAAGCAAGATTAAATATAAAAAAATTAATCAATATAAAAAATAAAAATTTTTAAAATAAAATAAATAAATTACTAAATATATATAAATTTTTAAATTTCTTTCAGAATAAATATATTTTTAAATATACTATTATTTATAAATAATAAAATAAAAAGTATAAAATAAAATAATAATAAAATTAAAAAATAAATAAATTTTATAGTTTGTGTCTATCAAATTTTTAAAAATATATTTATTTATATAAACAAATCTAGCAATTTATAACTAAATTTATTTTTGTTTATTTTCATTTTTAATAATTTTTACATATTAATAAAAGGTACATTTTTTTATTGATATATATTTCTGAAAAATATATAAAAGAACTATTTTTAATACCTATGCTTCACATACTTAGCATTTAGTTTATAATACCCAATAAGAGCACCTGTGTAGGTATACTCGCCACAGAAAGCAAAAACTGGAGGCAAAATGCAAAATGCACTGAAATTTTAAGTAAAATTCCATGGTCAGTCCGCAAATCATTAATTCATAAAGCTGTAATTTGCTTTTGACCGAACCGAGCCAAGCCAAGCCAAGCCAGACACAACCTTTCGGTCATTTGCGCTGCAAATTATAAGCAGACAAATAGTACACATACACACACACACACAAGTACACATACAGTGGCATACCATACCTAGCCACACCTACAACAAAGTCGTTGGACAAAGAGCCAGAAACTTATTTGCGGTTGCCCAGTTTTGGCCAAGAAGGTTTGCAAATGCAAAATTTTGTTGACATGCCTTGAGCCATGATATGCAACCAGACACAGGACGCAGACACAGAGCGAACAATGTATTTGCCAGAGCCATAGCCAGTGCCATTGCCATTGCTAGTGTCTGTACATAGTATAAATGATTTTGACATATTGTAATGACAAAACAAAGGCAACTCCCTGCGACTGGGTCTGGCTCTTGGCCTCAGTTGGACTGGCTTGGCTGACCAGTGCAGGTCTGGCAGCGTCAATTGTTGTCAAGCGTTTGCTTTTGACGGAAATTAGAAATCAAAACGTTAACTCCCCTGACATAGTCAATTCAATTGTGTGAATACGAAGAAGTCAACAGCAGCGAGAAATGAGAAAACAAAGCTGAAGGAAAACATAAATAAGCTTAAGTCAATGGAGAGATGGAGACATAAGATGCAACAGCAAGTTTAGTCCAAGCACTATCAACAATTTACCTAACTAGAATTAATTATCACTGAAAAGCTGCCCTTAATTTAATTTTACTCAGCATTTATATATAATTAACTTTCCCTTTTTTATAAGCTAACTGATTTTATGCTCCCTTTACTTTTTGTTCAACTAGTTTTGCCATGCAAATTAGATTTTCATTTCAGTTTAGAAAACGCACTTTGGTTAATCAAATTTTTTGGTGAGTCACTGCACAACCCTCGCTTCTGTGATGTGAGTCAGCGCAAATGTTGGTCATTCTAGGTACTGCCAAAGGCTTCTCTGGTACAGTCAACATCAGTAGCAAGTAAATATAGGACACTAGAGCGGTATACGAAGAGCAGATACCCTAAGTTTATAGAAGCAAATTAATTGTGAATAAATGAATGAATTTTTTCTGATCAAACTGTACTCTGTTCATGTTTACATTTTATCATGCGCACTTCAACATATTATAGGATATCATTATCTCAGTCACCCACTCTACATTGTCTTTATTGCAATTCGCAGCCGCAGCTCGTAATTATAATTAACATGGCAAACATTTGACTTTCGATCACAATACCATAGAGAAGCCAGCGCAACTGCCTCGGGCAAGGCACAACACGGCGTATACACAACGCTAACGACTATTGAAATCTCACTCGACTACAAAATACATTTCATATTTCGCATTTGTAAAAGCTCAGCCAGCAGACAGAAACACAAAGCTACGAACGCTAAAACAAAACAGCCAAGGGTAGTGGCAACAGCCCTAACCATTGCCACCCCACACGGCAAAGTATCAAGCTCGACTATGCGGAATGTTAACAATAACAATGAAACAGAACAACAACAACAAACAGAACAACAACAACGAATTGTAATGATGAAATAAAAGTCAAGTTAATACAATAGCTAAAAACCGAACATGAAAACTGGGAACCGGATATACGACTACCCCTATTATCAGGGCAGGGTTACGCCAAATGCTGTTGTTGTTGTTTTTGTTGTTGCTGTTGCTGCTGCTGCTGTTACTCGTTAGCGTTACATGAAAGTGCAACTTTTGTACAAGAGCAGCAGCAGCAGCAGCAACAACAATTGTAATACACATAGTTATAATAAAAATCAGCTTGTTTCACTTTCCGACGTTCTGAACCACTTTTCTACCTACCCACACCCCCTCCCGCCCCCTCCTTGCCCAGTTTCCCCACCATTTACCCTGGCGCCCTCATGTGAAATGTTTATTTGTTTGTTTGTTTGTTTGTTTCTCTGTGTAACTCACACTCGGCTCAGGTTTTTGGGCTCGCCTTGCATGCAGGTTCAAAGTTGTTGGCCCTGGACTGTGCCCTCTCTCCCTCTTCCTCCCTCTCTCTGTCTCTCTCTTTAGCCTATGTCCCCTTACAGCCACTAACTGCTCAACTGAACTGCTCTTCATGTTCGTGTTGCTGGCGAGAGTGAGAGAGGCAGCGTGCGAGCGAGAGCGAGTGCGAGAGCAAGAGCGCCGCAGGTGCAAAGTGTAAATGAAGACTGATTGCAGTGCACATGATTTTGTCGACACACAAGCACACACACAAAGACACAAACACACACACAGACACACACACATACACACATAGGCACTGGGGTGTTGAGGACTTGAGGTTGAAGCATAAAAAACGTTGCAAGGGCTGCTGCTGCTGCTGCTTCTGCTGTTTCTCTTGCAACTCCTGCTGCTCGTGCTGCTGCTGGTCGGTGCAAACTCGTTCTTGTTTGCAAAGGGGGTAATTGTGGTTAAGTGCTGGTTTATTGGTTTGGCAAAAGAGCTTAAAAGATATATGTATGCATTTTAACAGCAGACTGGCTAAACTGGCTAAGGTTAAGGGCAAGTTTTTTTCGGCACCGGTGCAAGTCCAGCCCTTCGTCCATTATATTTGACACTTGTACTTGGGCATTTTATTCGAGCTGTTTTGGGCTGTGGCCCGAACATGTTAAACATGCACATTTTTGTAATGATAGGGCTTGCTGAACAAGAGCCTAACAGGTGAGAGAACGAGAGTACCTGAATGATTGTGGTACCTGATATTTTGATATTTTGCTTTTTCTTATTTCTTTTTATTTTTTTTTTAATTAAGCATCAAGTCATTAAGTATTCTCGAGAGTTAAAAATAGCTGTCAGGCTATGCACAAAATTAATTTCTTACATTTCTAAAAATGTTGCACAAGTTGTTTGCCCCTTTTCGGGGCCAGCGATTCCCGCACACACGTTAAAAAATCGTTTTTAATTGAAATGCATTCCCCTTGGCAATCAGTGCACACGCAAATGCCAAACTAACTCGCGATGCAGCCCCAGGGCGGGCAGCACGTGCGGGATCAACCGCAGCTCACCTACACACACACACACACACAGCCAGAGGGGGTGTGGCTGGGACAGGGCCAGGGCCTGGAAGTGGGGCTGGGGCATGCTGTCGCTCACTTAAGTTAATACGCAAACCAAATGTCACTCAACATTATCAACGGCAAACGTAATCAGTTAAAACTTTTTTTCTTGTTGCTGTAGGCAGGCCAAAACCAACCAACAGACAGGCAGACAGAGAGAGAAACAGAGAGAAAGAGAGACAGGGAGACAGAGAGACAGACTGACAGCGTGGCATAGCATTTGCTTGCTGTTGTTGTTTAAGCGAAAAGTTGCCAACATGTTTGTATTCTATTTCAATTTTTTATGCGCTCTGCGAACGAGCATCACACTGAAGTGCAAAAACAACAAAAATTGAAATCAATTGCCTAACTGGTCGATCTGCAAATGCACTACACACAAGTAGTTCAGAAATGTACAAAATTATATATATAAATTATAAGAATATATATTTTATATAGAATAAATATAATAAATATGAAATATAAAGATAACTTCCCTCTAGTATATTTTAGTAATATATAATTTATATAGAAAAATTTATATAAAAATATATACAAAAACATTTTAATAACAATTTGTATAACATTAAAAAATAAAAATAAAAATAAAAATAAAAATAAATAAAAAATAAGACAATACATTAATAAATTCTTACTAAAATTGTGGATAAATTTCATTAGAACGCTTTATATATTTACAATAATTTTTATAATTTTGTTATTTATGGAATACATAAAGAAAACTTATCTCTCATAAATTTTTAATAACTTACCATTTATAAAGGAAAATTTTAATTTGTATAATATTTAAAGAAAGCTTCTTTTTAATAAACAAAATATATTCATCAATTTTAAATGAATTCATTAACAAATTGCATTAAGTTCTTGATAATTTGCTTCTCTTTAACTTAATGAACATGTATTTGCTTAACACATTATTAAATTGCATATACAATATTAAAGGAAAACTTCTCTATAATAAATTAGAGTTATATATCAAATACAAAGTATAATTAAAATGCATATAATATATAAAGGAATCTTCTCTTTAATATAAAAAGACATCCATAAATTCATACTTATATTATTGATATACGTCATTAGAGTGCTTAGCATACCCTACAAAGTAGCGCATTAAAATGACGCTGAATGTGTTTTACGCCGCATATGCTAAAGGCTCGCGGCCTGCGTCTCGGCAGAGCTCTAAAAGGCATGCAATGCGAGGCCTACAACTACAAAATAGTAGTAAAAAAAACCTTTTTGCGATGGCATTTCTGAAAACTGAAAATGTCTAAATTTCGTGCAGGTCACCAGCCTACGAGTGTGTGTGTGTGTGTGTGTGTGTGTGGGGGCGGTCTAAAAGTGCTGGCACTTTTTGTATGCATATTTCAACAGCTCGCTCGCTTTGCTAGCGCCGCGAACGCATCAAAAGTAGGCAACAAACGTAACGTGGCCTGGGCCACTTGACAGCCGTTTAAATGCATTAAAAAATTACCTACCAACACTCCACAAAACAAAAAAAGAAAAGAAAGAGCTGAAATAACAACGTGAACACGACGACTTGTCAGTCAGCGCCAAATTTCACATGCGAAATTGTGCATGGGGCGCCACGCCCACAAACAAGGCAGCACCAAATCAAATCAAGAGTATGGCGTGCCGCAATGGAAGGCCATGACAATGGCACAACCGGATGGCAAGCGCCGGCCGTCGCCAGCGACAGCAAAAGGGTTTGCCCGCAAGCCAAAGCTTGAGGAGGCGGAGCAGGAGGAGGCGGCGCTATGCGAGGCTGTGTGCGAACCAGGCCGACTAGTTAACGCAAATTGAAATTGTTGTTGCCGGGGACAGCAGAAGACGTTTTGGCAGCTTGTTCGTGCATAAATCAAAGTGTAAGGCACAGAGCTGCTGTTGGGGAGCAGAGCTCCCAGAGCCAGCCCAAAAGGGCAGGCAAGCTGGCCAGCTGAGAGCTGTAAAGTAACTTTGGCATTTACAATGCCAATTAAAAAGGCTTAGGCCGAGGTCTTAGCATTTAAGTACAAGAGTACTGCATGTTGAAGGATCTGCTAAAGGCCGCGTTGCCTGTTCTAAGGACTGAGCTAAGGAATAGTTGATTGAGCTCTTTAAGATCTCAATGAGCTGTAGTCAAATTTAAGAGCTGTAGGACGTCTAAGATGCTTAATATGTTTATATAGATAGATTGAGTACAAAAGATGATTCTTAACTATGATTCTTCTCAAATAAGCTTAGAGCTTTACCATAAGCGTTTTAATGTAGATGAATTTATTCTTTATGATTTTTATCTTTCTCTATCTCTCTCATATGCATATTTATAAATCCTATTTACACTAATGTGAATCGCATTGAAAGGCGCCATATAAAACATCTTTATCTAAGGTTTTCAACTTAATCATATCTCTCTATCCCTTGCATATTATCATATATTTAAATCCTATTGACACCAATCTGAATCGCATTGAACGGCAGAATCACGAAATCTCTCCCATCTAAAACACTTTATTTAAGACTTTCAAATACTTCAATTAAATCTTAAGTAAGAAAGGTAACCTTTACAAATTACTCTACTATACATTACCTGAAACTAAAACTGTTCGCTACTCCATTTCTAGGTCTTTCGCGTGCTCGATCCCTCAATCATTTTCACCCACAACTACTCTTAGCCATATTTCAATTCATGAGAATCACATGGAAAGGCCACATTTAGAAATTACT
The DNA here is from genome assembly GCA_035045345.1 of Drosophila hamatofila. NCBI lineage: Eukaryota > Metazoa > Arthropoda > Insecta > Diptera > Drosophilidae > Drosophila > Drosophila hamatofila. The sequence continues at coordinate 10,580,311 of JAWNPA010000052.1, read as the reverse complement.
CTCTCGTATACAACACCTTAAACTACAACTTTTCGCTAAGATTTTTCGCACATTATAATTTCTTAGCACGTCTCGCGCTCTATATCTACTTCACATTAGATTTTTCATGTATTTCATTTCATTATCACACACACACACACACACACACACACACACATATATATAAAGGGGGAAAACTTTCATATCTGGTTGGCATTTAAGGAACTGCGTGGTAGCCAACTCTTTCCACAAACTTCCACAAATGTCGCCCGCTCCTAAGGCAACTGCTGTCACACACGTCGTATGAGTTATATGCATTCACCCACACCCACACCCACCACGCCAACATATGCAGCTGCTGGCTGCTGGCTGTTAGCTGCTGTAGTGGGTAGCTAACTTTGGGCCTTATCTGGCACAGACTGCACTCCAGGCATGAAGCTATGATTTAAGCGCAAACTTGTGCCACATGACTTTGTCTTCAGTTGCTGCTGATGCTGTTGCTGTCGCTGTCGCTGCTTGCCGCTTGCTGCTGGTATTGCGGCTGCAGCAACTTCTACTTACCGCCAGGAACTTGCACAATTAACTATATTTTAATTGGCCCTGTGCGCCTTGTGTGCGTGTGTGTGAGTGTGTGTGAGTGTGTGTGCGCGTATGTGTGTGTGGTAATTTATTTACAATTTTTACGCTCATTTTACTGACTGACAGCGCAAAGCGAAATGAGTACAAAGCCGCACATATAGTACAGTGAAAACAACTACTATGTGACGGACAGCATCCGACATGCCAACGCATTACCCATGCACTTTGCTCAACACTTTGCTTCATTTCAGTTTTTCCGTGTGTGTGTGTGAAGGTTTGAGTGTGTGCGTATGTTTAAATATTCATTCAATTCCAATTGCATTTGCGCTTAAATTGGCAATGCCAACAACAACAACAGCAATAGCAGCAGGAGGCAGAAGGCAGAAAGGCAGCTGCTGCTTGTTTTTATTTTTTTGTAGCCCAGCCTCTGCTGGTCAGACTCAATTTGGTCAGAAATGCTTGGCCGTTTGTGGTGTCGAACGTTTGGCAATTGAATATACACAGTTTGTTTAAACGCTTTTCATTTGCCAACAAATGTGCCACTAAATGAGATCGGAAAACTAAGAACAATTTAAATAGGATATCCTGCTGAAAGCTTAATAATTAAAAGATAGTTAAAGATGTATTAAAAAATATATTTTTTTTTTAATTTAATTGAATTCCCTGTTAAAGATTTAATAATGAAAAGTACCTAAAATTTTTAAATGTATTTAAAAATATTATTTAGAATTAAATTGGAATTCCTGCTAAAGATTCAATAATGAAAAATACCTAAATTTCTTAAAATGTTTTTGAAAATATTTTTAAGAAATATAAAATTATCAAGATCAAGTTTTTAGTTTCACATGTGACATAATACAAACTTTTCTTCAATTGTAAATTTAAATAAAAGTTGCCTCTAAAAACACCTTTCTCATTCATAACTTAAGGCAAAACTAATTTATATACAAAATTTAAAAAACGTTTTGATATTCATATTAAACAAGTCCCGAATTAAATGCGTAAATAATTTTAGTTAGTTATTTAGGCAATCACTTAAACTAAATTTAAATGCAACCGCATCAATCGCTGCCGCAAATTCCCAAAAGCAATAAATTATATATATACATTATATCTGCCTGCTGGGCGCAATCTCAGCATAAAAAAAAATTGTATTCATTTTATAAATAGAATAATTTGGCATAAATAAATGTTTAGCTAAAATGAACAGCGACTAATTTTAAATGGCGCACAACGAGCTAGACCTCAAATGTAAAATGCATAAATTAAATTTGCCAAAGCAAAAGCAAATGAGTATAAAATATATACATATAAATATATATATATATAAATAGATATATAAATTTTCAATAAATGCGCTGATAAATTAGTTTAAGCCAAAGCTTTGACGACAACCGAGCAAACCAATTAATGTACCCAACACACACACACACACACACACACACTAACACACCCATGGACATGGCGCAAAGCAAAGCTGAACTGTGCATGTGCTAAGCCAAACACCAAAATGACATCAATTTGCGCTCATATTTCATATTCGGAGCCGCAAATGCAAATGCTATTAAGAGCATTACGATGAACCCAGAGACAACCTACAGATCGTAAATTATAGCGAAGGCAATCGAAAGCGGCTTCTGACTCGGCATTGTCTCGCTCTCTTTCTCTCTCTTGCTCTCTCTTGCACACTCTCTCTCTCTCTCTCTCTCTTTCTTTGGGTGCCTTTGTCTGCAATGGCAACAAGATTTATGCCTTTCATTGCACTCAGTGCAGTGCAAGCAGCTTCAATAAATGTAGTACCACGCTGCGTATGCGCAATATTTTAATTATGCAAGCAATTGAAAAATTGACACAGAACACACACATGCACTCAGATCGGAGGAAATGAGAGGAAGAGAGAGAGCGAGAGAGATGAGAGGGGCAAGCAGACAATGTCCTTAATAAGCAGCTGCACTGCAGTTCAAAGCGCCAACGACTTTTGCACTGTGTTGCATATTCATTTCTTCGTTGGCAACTTATCAGCTCGACTCTCGGTGTTAACTTATTGACTTTTCGCTATGTGAGTGTGCTTAATGAGTTTCTCTGTATGTGTGTGTGCTTGTGTCTGATGCAGCATGCATTTTTAATCCATTAAGGCTTTTGTTATTTGATGCGCTGCAGCTGACTGAGCATTAGGGTGGATCCAAAAAATTAATATTTATTATTTTTATAATATATAAATTATTATTATGTGATCATAGTTATTATTATTATGATATATTTAAAAAATATTTTATTATTATTTTTAAAATGATATCGATATTTTGTTATTATTATAATTAAAATTATTCAATATTATACATATATATATTATATCGATAATTTATTATTATTATAATTTAAATTATTTTAATATTATATTATTATAAAATATTTTATTATTATATCCAAACTTTTTTTTATTTTTGTTTTTATTGTTAATATTATTGTTACTATTATTTTTATGAATGCCAAATCGAACTAAAGTTTTCAGTGAACAACGAAATTGGATTTATGTGGATACAGTCATATAGTCTTATGTCTTATAGTCTATAGGCGTTCGTTTTTCTTTAAAAATGGAAATGCGAATTCCCAAAAATTTTCAGACTATATAAAGAATGAACATATAATAACTAAATAATCAATTTATTATATTTGATATTTATTTAATTTTTATTTATTTAATTGATGTAAAGAAGATTAGCTAGAGCAAAACTTATATTTCTATATATTTCAAAGTATGTATATACCCACCAATACCAAGCTAAGATACTTGACCAAGTTTCCTGCCTCAACACAAGCTTATTTCAAATAAACCTTCCATATTTCAACACTTAAATTATTACAAAATTGTGAACACTCCAATATTAAAGAGAAGGGCAAGCGTTTGGCCAATGGTTGACATCCGGTTAAGTGTAGTCAGTTGGACGGCAGCTGTCTTGATGACAGCTCAGGCTTTGACTACGGTAGCTGCATGCATTGATTCGAGTTGAGTTGGTTTGAGTTTGATGTTGCTGCCAACTCCAGCAGCAGCAGCAGCCGGCAGTAAAGTGAATGTCCGTCTGGCACACACACACACACAGACACACACATTGTGTGTATAAGTATTGATTAAATGAAGATGACAACAATGATTGACATCGTTGACTTAAGTCATTACATATTGTATGCAAGCTGTTGTTGCAGCAGAAGCAGCAGGAGTAGTAGCAGGAGCAGCAGCAGCAGCTGCACATAATGCAACCATTTCCTCATGTGTGTGCATGTGTGTCTTACTCTATATATATCTCTCTCTTTCTACCACTCTCTCTGTCTCTATCTTTACTTTACTAGAGTACACAACGTTGGTGCGCTTAATTTGTTTGAGTGCTGCTGCAGCAAACAGCAAATCCTGCAGCTTCGTTTTGCTGGCAAATTAATTATTTTTAAATTAAATAAAAAACACATTGCCCAGCAGTTACACACAAACACACATACACATACACACACACACGCACGCATTCGCACACATTTATACATGAATTTATCACACAATAAATTACAACAAATAATTGCCAATTCAGCAGCAAATAATTTATGTGACACACACAATTTGTTGTTGCCTATTGCTGTTGTTGTTGTTATTACTGTTGCTATTGGCATTATTGTTGCTGATGTTGTTGCTGTTGTTGCTGTTGGTGTTGCTGTTGGTGTTGCTGTTGCTTTTACCCTCAGCTTATTTGATTTCATTGCTTGTTTGTCGCTCGAGTTGTTCTTGCCCGTTCGCTGGTTCGTTTTGGGCCGGTTCGGGCAATAGCCATAAAGATTATGATCTTGATATGCTCGCCGAGCTGTGGCTACAAATATTGGCACAGCGCACACACAAATTGCTGCTGTTGCCACACACACGCACACAAATTTACTTGTATGTGTATATGAAAAAAGAAGAAGAAGAAAATAAGGAAATCGCATAAATTCAGGCACAGCTCGCATAAAATTCGCCGTCAGGCATTAACATTTTTCTATAAATAAATATTTTCGTTTTTAAGAATGATGAAAGAGCGCTCTAAGCGCCAAATGCATCATGTGAGTGTGAGTCTCTATGTGTGTGTGTGTGTATATGTGCTCCAAGTGTGCTAAGTGAAAAATATATAAGCCGACCACAAATTGCCTCTATGCAATGGCAAGAGCCATGAGAGCTCCCTCTTAATTTATGTCTTTAAGAAAAAAATATTATTTTTAAAGAAGCTGTTGAAATACTTAAGAACAGCAAAATGAAATTATTGAAATGAAGTTTTGTAGGAGAGTGAAATGACTAAAATCAATTTTTTTTAAGTTAATTCTTATTTGAAATTAAGGTAAGTTCAGATAGAGTCTTGTTTAAAATGAGATATTCTTTATAGATTTCCAATTTTTAGGAGAATATAATTATAAAAATTAAGTTTTTTAAGTTAATGAAATGAGATAGACTCTTGTTTAAAATTGATATTCTTTAGAGATTTTAAAATATGCAAATAAAGGCTCTGTATACATACATATATTTATATTTAGAAGTATCAATGTTTATGTCCACTCAGACCACAGGCAGCTTAAACGAACTTCCTGATAGACTGCATATCAACTTAAACACTTAAGTACTCCTCATCAGACCAAATCAAATGATTTGATTTGATGATCAAATCTGAAAATTCCATGGGCAAACTATCCAACTCTCCATTTCTAAAGAGGCACATTTATCTGTCTTTATCTTTATCTTAATCTTTATTTTTATCTCTGCTACACTGCCTATTCCAAATCTAATTTCCCAATCTCTCTCTATTAACCACATTTATATTAAAGCATTTCATAAAGCCTCATATCTTCATCTGCAATAAAACTAACTCAAGTAAAAAATGAACTAACAAAAAAATTAATAATTATATTTTTATATATTTAAAAAAAAAAAGAAATCTTTGAACTATTATCATTTTATAGCTTTATGCTCAGTCGGAGCCATAAATTGCAATGCTTTAATAGCTTTCAATTTGCTGCGGAGCTAAGCAAAGCGCTGACCACACTTCAGAAGTGCCCACCAAATGTCAAATAACAATGGAAGGTCAACGCCTGCCACTCACACACACACACACACACACACACACAGGCACACACTCAAACACACACACTCGTCCAAAAGTACAAAAACTAACTGAGAATGGAGCCACTAAAAAAAATATCTGAAAAAGCAATGAAAAAGCTAAGCAGGAGCAAGGAGCAAGCGCGCTCCATACATATTATAATAAAACAAAAAATAACAAAAATTGAAGCAGAAGCAGAGGCAAAAAGACAACAACTATAAAGACAAGAATGACAGGCTACTAATAGAGGCCAAGCCAAGGTCCACTGGACTTGTAGTCGGTCAGTTGCCGCCCCTGGGCCATGTTGTCTGGGTTAGTGACCAACGATGACAATAGATACGAAGAAAAGGCCAAACAAAAATTTGCTTGAGTCAATGAAAGCTTGTCATAAAAAAGTAGAGTAAAGAACATATAGACCCACAACTATATATACACATCCAACTATATAGATTTGAGTGCCTTTGGCAGATTTAAGGCATTAGCTTAATATTATCAGAGGCAAGGACTAAAGCGATACTCAAATTAGATGCGACTACCTATAAAAGGTATAAACTGTAAAGCTGATTAAACGGCAGGCGAGTAGATTATATTAAAATGCAGAGCACGTGTCGCCTGGCAGCAACGAGATACAAGTGACACTTGCCCCACACTCGACACCCGAACCACCAACCAACCACCCAGCCACCCAGCCACCCAGCCACCCACCGTATAGTCTTTTGTCTTCCTCCGCTTTGTCTACAACAATAAAAACGTCGCTCATAGACGTGTTATCTAAGCACAGTTTCAGCTTATTAAACACATTCTATTGATTTTCGTTCGCCTCGGCCACGTACACGTAACGCTTTTGTATCTGTTGTAAGATGCTTGGGCAATTTAAGCGATAAACACGAATGTGATGTTAGTTGCTGCGCTAGTGTCAGAGATATAAACCAACACCTCGACCTCTACCTGCACTCCCCGCATGGCATACATGGCGTATGCGCAACGTGTCTGCCTTTTTTGTTTATCAAGCATACGACATGGTGGCAAAACTTGTTACGCCATGACGTGAGCCAATATATTTTACTTTATGCCCCCACGCCAATCAAAATCGCTCAAAAATCTTGCAATAATTCTTTAAAAAATGAAAAGAAAATCTGTACAATATAAATAAATGCATTTTGTATTCAATAAACGACACGCGATCAACATATGCAGCTTGAAGACAGAAGACAGAAAAAAATTGGTTTGTGAGATTATGTATGTGTGTGGCAGAAGTCTGCTTGCAACCTAAATGGCAGCACGCGTTTCGTGCACTGCATGGGTACGCTCATAAATTGGCTTGCGGCCACAGCTGCACAGCTGAAGCCTCAGCTTCAGCCTCAGCCCGCTGCCTGTTGTGGCAGTTTACCGTAAACTGCTTATTGTGGCAAAATGCGTATATACTCTTAGGCGATTCGAGTGCACTCAATGCCCAGCTAACAACAATATGATTATAATAGAGTCAATAAGCGTTGCCTGTTAATGTGACTAGCCAAAGGTGGCTAGCTGCCTAGTGCTTTGTTATGTTATATTGTAGGTAAATATCAATAGACAGTGGGTTGAAGTTGATTGGCCAATATCTGAGCTCATTGATGTAGCTATACTGCTTTTATATATGCCTATAGATAAGGATTTATAGTACCCATAGTAGCATACTTTAACAATTATCTTTTATATGTCTTAAACACATTATTATTATCTCACAAATTCAATTTGTTTTATAGAATCAACAGCCATCATCCATCATAAGCAAGTCTCAAAATTATAAATGCAAAGCTTTTAAGTAAACAACGCTCGTTACCTCAGCATTTAAGTCTAAAGATCTGTTTGGCGTTGAGCTCGCTATAAAAAATAAGATTCAACGCTAAAGCCTTCATTTTTGCTTTATGAAATATGTACACAGATACATATATATATATATATATATACATATCTTTCTACGAGTCATTAACATTTTCAGCTAGCATCTATGTACATACAAACATATAAAGGTTATATGAATTTAACGATATGCACATTAACTGCTGCCCATCATGTTTTTACAGCTGCTCATATAAACCAAGCCAAGGCAGCCTCACAACCTCACAGGCAGTCAACCAGCATCATAGAGCAATATATATATATATATTGTATATGTATATGTATGTATACAAATGTTGCAAAGATACAGAAACCCTTTTAGTAATTTTATACACGCGCAAAATATTGAATAACTAACTGCTGAAACCCACTTCCCAGTATAGTTGCTGTAGAGTGGGTTCGAGTGTGGTTAGCTCATCAAAGCAGCGCGTCCTTGAAACAGCTAAACAGAGATGCGAATGCGAAAGCGAATGCGATTGCGAGTGAGGAATGCTTAAAAGGCAAATGGCGAGAGCAAAAATGCTGGCAGCAAGCATTCGCATACAATTGGGCAAAGAAAACAGAGACAGGGCCAATGAAATGGAGTTCAAGTTTGGGGTTTTGTTGTAAGTGCGGGCGTAGAGAGTTTTCTGGCAAATTCCCTAGCGTATAAACATAAACATGTTGGTTATTGTCTGCACGTTAAAGCATCAACAGCAGCAGCAACAGCAGCAGCATCAGCTTTAGCTGCTCTCTTTTGTTGGAGCCAGCCGCATACTCCCGTTACGCCAACTTTTCAATCAACAGCCGGAGTCGACAGTCGGCAGGCAGCCCCGATGAGTCCCACAGCCAACAAACAATCAGTTATACCCAAAAGCTTAATCGATTTTCAGCAGGTAGCTTCATCCGCAGGGCTGATGGTTTAATATGGAAAAATGTTTTCCCAGACCGAAACAAGCAAAATCTTTTGTCGAACACCCACACACATACAAACACACACCGCACACACTACGTGTATACAGGCCTGGCATTAAAAAAGTGATTTGTTATTGTTTTCTTTTTTTTGTTTAAGCCGCCCGAGGATATCATTGTAACGAATTTTCAATATGCGCGCAACGTCAGTGGCAAGTATTTAAGAGTGATTGTTGTATGGGCTCCAACTTATTTTTCATTTTTTTCTCTTCCCTTTTTTTTTTTTTTGTATATTTGGTTTTCATCTGAGCACATTTTGCTTTTTGATTAAAGGTAAGTTAATTGTTCCGCAAGGCTTGTAGCATACAGCTTGGATACAATTTTTTAGGTAACTTTATATATATAAAATTATAAATGTTTTATTTTAAATACATGTTTTTTAAATTATTTGATTATATTAATCAAAAGTTTTGTTTTTTCAATGCTTAGTATAGTTAAAAAAGTTAAAGATAAAATTCTTTAGTTTCTGTCATATTTTTTTATTAAAATATATTGTGAAATTTACTTGTTAATTATTTATTTTTTTTACAAGTTTATTTTATTGAGCTAGTTTTCAAAAAAGTTCTGATTTGTTTTTATCATATTTTTTAATAAATAAATATATTTTTTAACTTATTTATATTAAATCTATATTTTCGAATAAACTGAAATAAATTATTAATTTATTTTACTTTAATATAATATATTTTATTTAAGTGAATTTTCAATAAAATGTTCATATGTTATTATTATTTTTTTTCTTAAATTTTCGAATAAACAAATTGTTTTTAATATTTAAAAAACGTCAGATAAAATGTTTATTAAAAATAAATATAAAATCAAAGAAAATTTCCTTTCATATCTAATTCTCTCTATTATGATAATAAAATACTACAAAAGTTCAACTTAGTAAATTTTCAGCTCAACAAAATATTTTCTGATATTCCAAAGAGCATTCGAAATTCAATAAATTTCCCTTTTCAGATTTTTCATCTCTTTGGTTTGTGGCAGCAGATTTCGGTTTCATTTACCAGACAAATGAAGAAAAATTGAAAATATATGTTCATTTGTGCAAGCACAAACCAAAAAAAAAAAAAAAAAACAAAACAAAAACATTTAACTAAAAAAGAATTTAATTTCCTTTATATATTTACTTTTCATTACATTACAATTCGTTTGCACATGTATTCGAATTTACAGGAATTAAACAAACGCCAGACATTAGCCGAATTGAGCCGAATCGAGTCCATATCCCTGCTCCTTCTACTCGTTGCCATTTGACCCTAATGAACACCAAATATGCAATTAGCAAAAGTTGAGTTATTTGGCATAAATATTTGTGGACAACTATAATACAAAACAACAGCAATAGCAACAACAGCAAATCCATTGGTAGGCCATATTAATGACCAGCCACTGTTGTTTGCATTGGGTTTGGGTTTGAGTTTGAGTTGTGTGGGCATTGGCCCTGGGTCTGGTTGTTTCTTGTGCACATTGTGTGCTCATTGTTTGGGTTCGGTTTGCATTTTCCAATTTGTTTTGTGGATTATGCAATTTATTTAGTTTAGCTTTGCATGGCCAAATGAGTGTGTGTGTGTGTGCTGTGTGCTGTGCTTGTGCCCCGATGATAAATTCTATCGCCGCACGTAATATGGAAATTAAAACGCGCCACCAAGCACCTACCTCTTGCACTACAGCCATTGCACATTGATTTAATTACTTTGGCTCCAGGAAAGTACAGCAACAACAACGAAAACAGCAACAGTAACAGCAACTGGAGCAAACAGCACTACAAATATTGAAACAGTCACCAAAGTCACAGGTCAAGCCGATTGCCCAAAAGCCCCGCAGCTTTATCAAACTGCAGTCTAAGTCATTGAGGCAGCTGCAATTAGTAAAGGGTGTCGACCTCTTTTAGCTAAATAGTAGAGAGTAGAGTTTTATATGGGCATCTAGTAGGTTGGGTCGAGCTGTTTAGCTGGAGTTGCATAATTGATGAATTATTGCAATTGCCTTACTTGAAGCTAGCATAGCTTCATCAAAGCTGAATCGGTTTTTTGTGATGATTTATTGTGGGCATGTAGGTTAGATCGAGGTGTTTGCATAGGGAGAAAATGTTAGACCTAAATAAGTATCATGAATGATTGTAATTGCTTTACTTAAACCTTGCACAGCTTTATCAAAAGTGAAATGAATTTTGTGTTTGATATAATCACATCTTAGAAGTTATACTGTTACATCGCTTTTTATTCAAATATAAGTTTTGCCAAAATATCAGGTATTACTCCCAAAACTTTATACAACTTTTTAATTTTAATACTGTATAACATTATACTATTTTATAAAAAGATACTTCTTTAGCTTCGTGCTGACTTATAAATAAATTTGTTTATTTCTTATCTATATAAAAAATGTTCTTCAATCTAAATTCAATTAAATATATCTCAAATGAGCTGCAATTTTGCACCTACAAATATTTGAACCGCCAAAAATTTCAGTTTGTCCAATTTTAAATTTGCAAAGCTTTGCAAAATCTCAGCCGATTTCTATGATCTATTATATTTCATAACAAGTTCATTCTCTGCTAAAGTATTCAAAAAATTTAATCAAATGTAATATATTAAAATATAATATAATCTATAATTTAATGAAATATATTTAAAAAATTATATTTTAATTTATAAATAAATCGATTTTATATAAATTGATTTCCAAACTTTTATAATCAGTTAACCATTTCTACACCACATCCCCGACTAGACTTCCCTTTCTTTGCGTATTTACTTAGAACACCCTGTGTTTGCAGGAACGTGCGCAGCAATAAAAATAATAGCATGAGCCGCTAACGGTTAATAGCCAAAAACATTCCCATGCTGCTCATGCTGCCTATGCTGCCCATGCCATTGCTGCTGCTCCAGTCACATAAAATACACTGTCCAAGCCAGAAGGCAACACTACTAATTACAGCACAATCATAAAAAAAAGAAGAAGCAGAAGCAAACGCAAAAGAAGTAGAAAACTAGCATGTGAAATAATTTGCCAAGAAATTTGCGCTTATCAGCGCTGTGCTGGGGGAATCGAGAGTGACACGCATTAAGCTTAAGTCATAAAGTCTGCCTGGCGCATAAAACTAAACGGCATAAGCGACCATGTTTACAAGACAGAGGAGGAGATGATGTAGTAGTAGATGACTCTCTGAGGTAGGTAGGTCGGTTGGTATGTAGTTGTATTTGGCTCCTGCAGCATCATTATAGCAGCTACTCGGTGGCACAGCGGCTTCCGTTTCAAGTTGAAAATGAGCGTGTAATTAGAAATGTAAAAAGAAGCAACGAGTCAGAGCAGTCAGAGCAGTCAGAGCAGTCAAGCCAGCCAGGCAGCCCAGCCAGCTAGGCAGCCCAACCAGTCTGTCAGTCCACTCAGTCAGTCAGTCAGTCGGCTCAGCTCAGCTCAGTCAGTGCAAAAGTCACGACTATGTCGCACAGGAAATGTGCACACGCAAAAGAAAATTGCAAATGAAAATGAAATAAAATGGCGCAAATGTAAACACACACACACACATACACATACACACAAATACACTTGTACACAGACTCATTGCCTATGGGGCGTATTTTATTCTTTTCCGCCTCAAAGTCTCAACAATGAGCAACATAAAAAGTTATGTATAAAAATCTTTGCCGCTGCTCCTGCTGCTGCTGCTGCTGCTACTTTTTCGCTTGCATTTCCGTTACAAGGGAAAACTGAATTTGCATGTGACATTTGCGGCAACGTTTTGTTTGTGGGCGAAGCGGAAACGAGCGGAAATGGCGGAGCTGCAGGTGCTGCACAAGGGAATGAGGCTAAAATTTGTTGCCGCCAGCTATATGAGTTAAAGAAGCACCCACACAAAAGTTTCTTTCTCTACTCGAAATACATATACATATATGTGCATGTATGTAATCCATGGCAAATGGCAAATAAGCTGCGTTGATGAGCAGCAACTTAACTCCAGAGATGGGCAACATTTATAAGTGAGTAATTAGGAAATGGATTGGCTAAAGAATTAAATGAAAAGCGCTTGGTATGATGAAGTTAATAAGTCATACATGACTTGAACTTTGGGTTTGCTGCAGAATAACATGTAAGAGAGCTCTTGTTGGAATAGTAGTAGTAAACTAGTAGTAGTAGATTAATAGTAGTAGACTAGAGTAGAAGCTAATAGTAGTAGACTAGTAGATACGTTAACGCATATAACGCAGACATATAGACTGATAGGCAGGCAAAACCATATAGACTGATAGATACAAAATCGGGCAGTCAAAGAGGCCAACGACAGTGTTCAACCATAAAGATGTGATGTAAGGAACAGTACAGATGTACTCTTTAACAGCAAAGTCAGAATGAAAGACAAGAACCTTTGTTTGCTACCTTTGCAGTATGCTCATGCTTGAACACTTGAAGCAAATAATGATAATACATAAGGGCCGATAAGAATAATGCTATCTTACAAACATAAATTTAAGTAAAACAAATTTAAAATAAAAAGTCTAAGGCTCGAAAACAGCTGTAAACGTAAAACAGAGTCACAAAAGTAAGCAGATTTGGATATGCATAAAAAATATAACACCAGCAATAATTGGAAGTAGTTTTAGGATGGAAGTAGCTTATATGACTAAGCTAATAATTAATAGATTAGTTATAACCTAGAATTCTATAGCTGTGGATGGAGTTTTTGTAAATTTCCTACAGGCAGACATACAGATAGACAACCGGCTGAACTAACAAATCTTAGCTTGGCACTTGCTGCTGTGCAAAATTTGATAGACCATTTCTCCACTTCCATCTATTTGTTATACACTGAATTCTGTATTAACTCTGGGTTTTGGCTGTAGAAGTTACCTATATTATTTAAGTATAGTGAAGATTATTTAACGTATACATTTAAATTGATACATTAATCCAATCCATCCCTTTAACCCCAGCTTAACTTTATAATATATATGTAAATTTAAATGCATTACTTACCTAAATATATATATATATTGTTTTTTTGTAGGAATTTTATTGTTTACTATAACTGTTGTTTACAATTTCGATTTCGGGCAAATGTTTTCCTCACTCGCGCTTCAATTTGCAGTCAAAATGGATTTTAAATATTTGCTGTTTAAATAAAGCTATTTGATTTGACTTTGTTAGCTCTACTTATTTGCGTTATTAATTTATCAATAAATATATACTTTTATATATATCTATATGTGTGTGTGTATATATACCGTTATATTTTGTAATTTTATTCAAGATATTTCTTTATCGATTTATATGTTAATATTACACATTAGGCATTAGGCACTACATTAATTCCTGATTTTTTTGTTAATATATATATATATATATATTTATATTTTTTTGTTTTATAAAATTTTCAAAAGTTTACGCGACGTTTGAGCGTTTTTTGCAAATGTTCTTGTTGTTGTTGTTAATAAATTATTGATGATGCAATGGTGTTTGTTGTTGACTGTATTAATTTGATAAAGTCGTTAAAGCGCTGTAAGCAGAGAATTTTGTTGTTCAATTTGAGTTACGAATGGTTTTGGAGCAGTAAAAAAGTATAAAATATATTTAACAATAATAAACATGCATAAAAACAATAAATTTTCATAGTACTAAAAAGCAGCAGCAGCAACAGCAGCAAATGTGCAATTATCAGCAGCAAAGGCATAAATTTTCACTAATAACAGAGCCCAACACGTATACGCCATGTGCAACGCGTGATAATTATGAGCTTTAAACACGCAGTAAGAATATTTTTAAATTTGTATGTGTTGTTTGCCCTCTAGCCACTTTATGCTGAAAGCGAAAAGCAGCCAAGGGAACGAAGGAGCTGCCAGCTGTGAGCTGTGAGAGGAGCAGCCTGTCAATAGCTGGCATAGCTGACGAAAGCAAAAACACAACACTCAAGCGCAAAAAGCCAAAGAGCGCAGACTTTTGGCTGATGTATATGTAATATACATACACATATATATACATTCATTTATATATATATATATATAGACACTCGTATATACAAGTGTCTGGCAAGTGTGTGCAGAAGCGACAAAACAAAAAGTCAGCTGTGTGAATTGTGGGCGAAAATACGAAACAAATTCAACAACAACAAAAAAGAATACGAAAAGAAGATGGAAAAGAAAGACGAAAAGGCCAACCAAAGAGACAGCGAGAGAAAGACAGACAGCAGCACAAGTTTTCAGATCCTGCTGATGATGATGATGATGAGACCTGACTGGAGCAAAGGCGCAACATAAATGCGCTTACCCAGAAAGAGCAGAGGCAAAAACAAAACAAAAATAAACACAAAAACAAAACGAGCAACTGTCGATGTATTAAGATAGCTATGCTTTAATTCAGCTTTAGCTAAACATATTATATACATTATTTTGGCAAAGCTTCAAGGGGATTTGTGTCACGAAAAGGGTTATCAAATTTGAAAAAAGGCATATGCAGCATGCGGAATAACTAAACAGCTATTTACAGTTCAATAGATTTGAAAAGAAAAAAATAATAATAATTTATTTTACACACATATTTACATATATACATTTATTAATTAAATGTAAAGTTCTTTTTTATTATTATTATTTTATATATTTTTTTGTTGTTTATTTTCCTTCATTCAATTTCATTTGTAATGTATGCAAATGCAATAACCATAATATAAACACACTTAATTTAATGTACATTCATTTAGCCGCACACTCTTGCTGTATGGCCTCATATCACTCATACGCCGCGTGGTTCAGGGGCAAAACGCGAACACTTTATGTATACATAGCTCAAGCTAGCGCTTTGTCTCTCTTTGATTCTGTAGAGAGTGATGGAAGATTCGAGAAGAGTCTAGCCTAGAAATACCCTACTTTATTGTTTGTAAAATAATATATTACTCATACGCAGCGCTGTGATATTCAATATTTTTTATATATATTTTATTTATTTCTTTATATTTTATTATTTCTATTCTAGTAAGTATATGTGGTAGGGGTATTTTAGTTATTTTCCCTTTATTATTTTCCCTTTTTTCATTACCTCATTTCTAGTAAGTATATGGAGCAGGAGTATTTTAGTTTTTTTCCCGTTCTATTTCTTAGGCTTTTGATGTATTGTGACCATTCGACAATTGCAGACTCAATGACCTATAGATACTGTACACAGCTTGGACTTTCTATTTCTATATGCTGGTCTAGAGAAGATATTCAGATAGATATCTTCTGGTTTCTTTGATTCTTTAGTTATTGAATGCAGCTGCCTAAATATGTCTCTTCTATTCACATTTTAAATTCTTTACTGCCTCTCTAGTAAGTAGCTAAGCTAGAAGATCTTTGAGCTGTGCACTCTCAGCTAATACGTCTACTTTTCACATTTCACATACTTCCCACTTTGTTTCTCTGCTTCCCTATTAAGTAACTAAGCCAGAGTATTTTTTCGTCGTGCACTCTCTGCAAATA
This sequence comes from Drosophila hamatofila, assembly GCA_035045345.1. Lineage (NCBI taxonomy): Eukaryota > Metazoa > Arthropoda > Insecta > Diptera > Drosophilidae > Drosophila > Drosophila hamatofila. The sequence continues at coordinate 10,564,356 of JAWNPA010000052.1, read as the reverse complement.
CATTGTTTCTTATATTTATTTGCTGGTGCTGCAGCGTCAACATGTCGTCTTTTATTATACCCTGAACCCATTGAAAATGGGATTTCAGGGTATAATGTTTTTGTGAAAATGTATGTAACAGGCAGAAGGAGGCGTGGCAGACCCCATAAAGTATATATATTCTTGATCAGGATGACGAGCTGAGTTGATCTAGCCATGTCCGTCTGTCCGTCCGTCCGTCCGTCCGTCCGTACTAACGCAGAGATCTCCTAAACTACAAGTGCTAGACACTTGAAATTTTACATGTATACTCGTGTATACCATACGCAGTACGAGTTTATCATATTTTTTCGATAACTCATCCCATTTCTTTTTTATCGATAACAATCGAAAATCTGACTTTGTTTTTAAAGCCTAGTTTGAATACTGTTAGAACTAGAGACTTCAGATTTACTGTGTAGTTTAATGTGATGAATACAAAGATTTTGTCATTTACAGATTTTGGATGCCACGCCCCCTTCGCCCCAAATTTGAAAAAACGTATATCAAGTACTAGAGACTTGTGCTTTGGCATATACACACATTTGAATGTTATTATTACGTTCTGAAAATTTGATGAAGATAGTCCCACTACAAAAAGATTTATTCAACAAACAAATTTTCGTAATATAGCCCACACGGCAGCCCAAGCGCAGTAAGTGCGCAGTTAGCAGAGCAATTGTTTATGCGTTCGTATGGATGCATGCGTACGGGTGTGTGTATGTGTTTTTGTATATGTGCATGAAAGATGTGTAGAATGATTGGAACCAGTACTTTGCAGGGTTCAGGGTATCTCCTAGTCGAGCAGTCTCGACTAGAGCCCTCTTACTTGTTTTCTTTTTTTCTCGCTTTATTAAGTCGCACAAGGTGCCGAGCAAACGCCTAGAGATAGAGCACACACACTCACACACATAGACTCAAGAAGGCCGCTTAATGCCGCCCTCATTGCTAACTACCAATACAAAGTAGACAAATACACACACACACACAGACAAACAACACATATACTTATTTTGTTGTCTACTACTACTACTGCTATATAGTCCTGTATATAGGAACAAACTGATGCCCTCTTAGGCATTGCCTCATCACTACTCTTACAGCATCCTTCTGTGTGTGTGTGTTGTCTGTTGTTGCTTCGTATGTATAAATAAAATAAATGTAGGTGAAAATATACATAAATAATGGCCACATGCGCTGCCTTTTTATGAAGTGTGCGGCGTCTGTGAAAATTATAAAACAGACGTTTGCCCATTCCAATTGCCTATTTTGATATTGTGTGTGCATGAGTGTGTGTATTGTGTGTGTATGTGTGTGTGTGTGTGAGATCTCAGTCAGGTATATTGAGCTTGAGGGTGGATTTAGTTCAAAAGTTGCTTCATCTGTAGGCGTGCAAATAGCAAAGCGCAGTGAGCCGTGCAATGGGCCACCAAGTGGGTGTAGTTGCCTCTGTATATATGTATATATAGTATATATATATATATAGAATTTATCGGGCAGGCAGGCAGGCACTACAGCTGCTGGGCATGACAAATACTTTTGCTGGTTAGACTCTGCGTTTGACATTATTTACGCAGAGTTCTTGATTGGGTTGGCTGAAATCAATATTCTGCTAATTCAGAGCGCTGAAAATCAACTGAAATGCAATCAATCTACGCTCTACGCTCTACGCTCTACACTCTACACTCGACTCTTTGTTTAGCTTGATCTCAGATTTAATCTGTCTAATGGCTGGCAACAAATTGTCAAGGGAAACGCTTTTTTTTCCAATCATAAAATGCAACAAAATTGTATTTATTTTCAAATTTCCTTTTTAATGACAGCGACAACAATGCTTCATGCTGGCAACTGGCAAAAGTGCGAGAGACAGCAACGATAATAAGCAAATTACAAAGATGCGGCACTCCATAACCCATAACCCATAGCCCATACCTTATACCCCATCCTCATCTCGCTTTGCCCAGAACCTGCCCCAGTGGCAATTTTTACTTTTTGTTGCGAAGAACGCATTTGCATATATGCCGGCGCATAAATATATAGAGCGCAATTTATGTGTGCATCTATTTAAAGTCTTTCCCTTTTCTTTCTTTCTTTTTGGTTGAGGGACGCCTGCACTTGTCACACGTTGTCCTGTTTCTTGTATGTAAGCAGTATATGTGAGAGATTATTTACATATGTATATGTGAGCGGGCATGCGGGGCGTATGTGGATTGCCCTCGTTGCGACTGCAACAACAACAACAAAAATGAACGAAAAGCGCAAGAGAGATAAACAACAAAAGCACTTTAATAGGGAATACTGAACTAGACAATTCCCTGCATGCTGCTAAAAATCACTCTCTGTTTTGTATAAGAAAAATGATTTGCTTTGCGAATTTCATAAGTTTGAGAATTACAGAATATGAGATGGAGAAGGAGTTTAAGGCAAGTATTGTTTTGAAAGTAAGAAAATATGGACTACAAGTGAAACTGAAAGTAATTGAGAGCAGAATCAACAGAGAGAGAGAGAGAGAGATAGGGAGAGAGAGAGAGAAAGAGAGAAAGAGAGAGAGAGAGAGAGAGAGAGAGAGAGAGAGGGAGAAGGAGAGAGAGAGAGAGAGAGAGAGAGAGAGAGAGAGATAGAGATAGAGATAGAGAGAGTATGCTAGGAAAACGCAATTGTTATATGGTGATGGAAAAAAGCGAATATCTTGACGAAGAATATAATATATATATATATATATATATATATATATATATATATATATATATATATATATATATATATATATATATATATATATTTATATATATATATTGAGGAACTTTTTGTCATTTCTAATCATATTTTGTAGTTATAATTTATATATTGATTTATTTATTTATTTAATTGTTACAGAGACTTCATTCTAAATAACAATTTAGCTAAAAACTAGAGCAACAAAGGCCTTCAGGCAAAATTATAATTTCTAGCAGCATAATAGGAGCTGATATTTAGTTTTTTCTATTATCGAGATCGTTTATTGGATTATGAAATAAGTTGATTAAGTATGCCAAAAGCAGGGCAAACAAGCGGAAAAGCAATGGCTAATACGTTTAATTTAGAAAAATAAGAAAATATAATTTATCAACTTTATATATATATATATATATATATATATATATACATATAAATATATATGACTTTAGTTTAAGTTTCCATACCTACAGGGTATTAATAAACACAAACTACAAAAGCAAAAATCAAACAGAGCAAAACAAAAACGCGAACAGGCAATGCCAGCAGCAGCAGCAGCTCGAATTCTACTCACTGAGTTTGTTGTCATGTATGTCTCTCTCTCCCTCTCCCTCCCTCTCTCTCCCACTACCTACCACATTATGCCTGCCACAAATTACAAATCAAAACTAGTTTTTGAGCCCTAAATGAAGCTCAAATTACAATTAAAAACTTTGGTAAAAATGTTCACCTATCAAGCATAAACCACATAGCCGCAACTTTCGCTAGATATCTTATGACTAATTAGCAAAAGGAAAAAAAAAAACTTCAATGAAAACTCTTTATATTATGGTAAATATTTATCAGCAACCCAAGGCACGTTCACCTCTTCATCAAACTTGCCAATTAATTGCAAAGTTTGTAACTTACATTTTTGTGTATGCAACAAAATACAAAAACTGCCAAACTATGAGTGCAATTTAGCAAAGTTTCGTTCTCAAACTCTCTTTGGCAAAAATGTTCAATAGAAGAAATTAAAAACAAAGAGGAGAAATTAACGCAAGCCAAGTCCAAACTTAAAGCAGAGCCCTGAAATTGTAGCAAAAAAGTTGAAGAAAATCAATAAAGCGAGTCAAAACAAAAAACTTCCACAATGAAGTGGTCGAGTTTTGGCTCTTCAGAGTCGAGCTCAACTTTTGCTGCTTGACATTTTCTATTACTATTATTATTATTATTATTATTATTATTTATATTATGAAGAACTATTGAACGAGCCGAGGAGCAAGTTCAAAAAAGTTTAGAAAGTTAGCGACTCTTTAAATTTTTAGTGGGCTTTCGCTTGCTCAGTGTCGCATTAAATTATTATATATATATAAATATATATATATATATATATGCTGCTACTACAGACATAACCACAAGGGTTAATGAACTCAAGAGATGCCCAGAGGCGACTAACAGTGGAAAACAGCCGCCAGCCGCCAGCAGCAGCAGCAAGGCAAATGGAGCGCGCCGGCTGCTGCGGCTCTCAGCAGTGGGTGTCAACAATTGCACAGCTGGCCTCACACACACACACACACACACATACACAGTGGAAGTAGAAGAAATAAGAGTCATAGCCAGCTAAAAGAAACAGCATCACACACACACACATTCGCACTTTTGCCAACTGTAGCTGAGCAACTTTAAAGAAAAAATGTCAACACTTTTCTACACAAAGCTTCAAATGTAATAAAGTTTCTTTTTTTGCACTTTTCTTTATGAAATTTATATGCTTAATACTTTTGGCTTTTGGCTCTAGAAGCAGCAGCAGCAACAGGAATCGATAAACATGACTTGTTGAAAATAATGTGCGCACAGTGCGTATGTGTAATGTGTATCTAACAAGTGGCTGCATTTGCAAATGGCTCGCAGCTTGGCAGATTGCAGGAGCATAAAAGCCAGAGAAAAGGAGAAAACAACAGCTGTTGCTTAAAGGTATTTGATATATATATGTTATATATATAAAACTTTCATATACACTAAACTTATATAAAAATCTCAAATTTAATAAAGATTTCTAAAGCTTTGCATTAAATATTTTGAGAGCAGTTCAAATATCTTCTTAATACACTTTCACATTTTCACTCTAGGCCAACAAAAACCACCTATTTCTAAGCTCTCTTAAATGCCTTAATAGCCGAATGTCATAAAGATCAAAACACAAGCCATACACCTATCAAATGCCAATAAACGTTTCATCTATATGTCCGTTTGTATTGTCCACACATCAAATTGAGAAGCTTCAAGCCGAACGAGCACTGGGCCCAGGCACTGGGCCTGGCTAACCGCATTGACCACAAATGGGACAGAAGTTTTGGTAACCACAAATTTCTTTGACCGATCCCATTAAAATTGCAGATATTGAAATGTTATAGCAGTTGCAGTTGTTGAAGACAATTTAAGTAAAGATAAACAACTTTGTAGAGAGCTTTAAATTGATTGAAAGAAAAGCAAAACAAATTTAATAAAGGCAAAAAACAAATATGTATTATATATAAATAAAAAAACAATAATAATAAATATAAATATAAATATATTTTTCTACATATTTTTTAAATTTTAATGCTTTACATTTTTGGTTTAGCTGCTGTATTTAAATACTTTCGATACACTTAAATCATAGACACGCACCGAAAAAATCAAAAATGTAATTTCAAGATAGATTCGTTATAAATATAGATTTATTATATGCTGATTGGATAGACGATCCAGAAACGGGGCAAAACACAAACAACAGCCGCAAAAGTATGCAACGCTATTTTCTACTTTATTTATTTGTATTATATTTTTTTGGTTTAACGTAACGTAACGCGAACGGTAAAAGACGACGAAAGACGGCGACGAACGACGTAGAGGCAACGACGACAACGGGCGACGGGAGAAACGACACGTGGTGCAAACAACGGGAAAATGTTTACAAAGCGGCTACTGCCACACAACTGAGGCGACAGGATGCAGTCGCTGGCTGTGGCAAGCGGCTGCGGAACGAAATGGAAACGAAACAGACAACACGAACACGAACGCGCGCGTTTGCCGAACGAACTGTTCCACAGCAAAACATCTGTTCGCTAGCGAACGTGTGCGAGTGAGATAGAGCAGGCCCGAACAGCAAAGGCTGGCAGAAAGAGAAGGAGCGCGACAGAGCGAGAGAGGGAGTGAGCGAGAACGGGCATGGGAGCGTATGCGAGAGCGAGAGTGAAATAAAAACACACTGTGGACTAACTAACCTACCGCAAAGGACTTTGCCAACGTGCCCAAAGAAATTAAATAGATTATGTGCTTATATAAATAAATAAATGAAGCCAAGTTAATCAAAGCGGCCAAATGCAACGCCGGAGTTAGTCTTAGGCAAGCAGCCAGTTGGACATGGCACATTAGACAGACTTAGATCTGCTGCTGCTGCTACTGCTGGCTAGGCTAGACAAAATGGCGCCTGCGCCGGAATGTGAGCCAAAGAATGCCTAAGCCAAAATAGGCCTAGGCGAATCAACATTAAGCAAAAGTGCAACGAAAATTGCCAACTGATTTTTTTTTTGCGCTCCTCTTCTTCTTCTAGTTGAACCATTGCCAAAAACACGAGGCGACGAGCCACGCTGACGCAGCAGGCAGACAGCGGGCGGACTGGCGGACAAATGGACACGAATTTAGCGCACAAAACGGAATATGCAAAACAAAAACAAAATTCGGGAAAAAGCACGTGGCATCGCTCTTGCCGGCTAACTTGGGTGGGCGGAACTTGTTGGGTGGGTGTGGAAGAAGTCTTGATTGTGTGAGGGTGGTAAGCGCCCACTTTACGCTGATGTTTACATTGTATACGCTTTTTTTGTAGAAGCTAAATTTGTATTCATATACCTAAAATATCAATTCATAAACGTTTTATTTAAAGTGTTTTGCATAAAAAAGAGAAGTAAAGCCATAAAACATTGGCTAACCTACAGTTCTTGGCAGCTTTAGACCAGAGCACAAGCTTAGCAATTGGCAAGGCAATTTTTTAATTTTTCATTGCTTGATTTGTGCCTCAATTAGTTAAGTTTCGTTTTTGTTCAAAGTGTCGTTAGGTCATGAATTTAATTCAATTAAATTTAGCTGTCAATGAGCAAGGTAAAGCCAATAGGTATTTAATTTGCAGTTGGGCATAAGCAACTACGTAATACACAATAAAACATATAAAATTAAATAAAATAAAATAAATAAAATTAAAAAAATAAAATATAAACATTAATATTTATTATTATTATTATTACTATTATTTTTATTATTATTACTATTATTTTTATTATTATTACTATTATTATTACCATTAATATTTATTAATATATATAATATATACATTCCAATAAATAAAACAGTCAAACACTGCCACAAACCAATATACTCTACTAACTTTATAAACAAGTATCAAAAACAAAAAGACAAAAGTGCCTGATTAATTGTTTTGCCCTTGTTTGGACAAAAAATGTCAAGCTACTGAAGCAGCAGTAACAGCAACAACAAGAGCAATAAACGTTAATAAACAAATGGAGAGGCGTGAAGTGCACGCCAACCCAAAAGCCAGCAGCAGCAACCACAACAAATTAACATTATAGTTGAAATGTAAGAAATAAACAAGCGAAATATTTACCAAATACGATAAGTTTCAGGCAACACGCAAACAAAACCCAAAGAAAAAAAACCCTTTTCAAGTAACTCAATTGCGGCACGCGACAAAAATTTAAGACAGTTGCTAAAAATATACAAAAATATACATACATATATATATATTAATATACATTTTGTATATATTTCCATGAAAAATGACGACGACGACAATTGAGTGCCCTTTTGGCTAGCCGGAAAATTAGTTTATGCATTACGCACAATAATGAAGCGGCTAATAAACAAATTAAATGAAAAAGCTATCAAGATTAAGTGAACACGTAACGGGCGACACTCGATTAGATTGATGGTCATTCATCAACTGAAATGACTAATGCTCCCCCTATATATTGACAGCCCTAGCAATTGAGCAAATGACTCCACAGGTTGTTGCCATTAAGTGGGAATTGGTGCATTAAGGCGGGCTTGGTATACTTTTTATAGTAATTGCTTATTAGCTTATAATTATTAGAGTGTTTATAGTTATTAGAGTGTTGTTTAGTGTATATTGGAAAATTTTGGAAATTTAAAAAAAGTGTAAGTTTTAAATACATTAAAATTTATAATATATTGCTAAGTGCATCGCCCTCCCCAGTTCTAATTGGATTTGAAGTAAAAAAAACCTTTAAGACTACACATGAAATTCGTGCTAGAAGAATTTTGTATAGTTTAATACATATAAATCAACACTTTCATTCAATTTCCTCTTTATATAATACAATTCTCTAATAAAAAACTGTATTTAAGTTTACGTTTCTAGTTAACATTCCTATTGTAACATAATGAGAATCCATCATATTACTTTATCTTTCCATAATTTAACATTTACATGCCATTTCGTCTTTATACAATAAAATTCTTTAATCTAAAGATGACTAGAATGTATTTCAGTTTCCCTCTCTAGCTAACATTCCGATTGGAAGACAATGAGAATCCATCATATCTCTTTATCTTCCAATAAGAAGCATTCAAAAACGTTTAAGGCATCATTATATCAATCTTAAACAACTCACACTCAACACTAGCAGTTAGTGCATTAATAATTCGTTTGAAATAATTTACTTAACCTCATGTTGTCGACATTTCCATTATCAATCAAAACATTTGATGCAAATTTCGCTTTGATTTCGCTGATAAGAATTTTGCTATGTGACGTGTGTGTTGCTCGGCATAACTTCAAGTAGCTAAAAAGCTGATTTTTTCTTCATTTCTGGTTTTTTTGTTTTATGTCAGGCAGGCCACGAAGACCGTCAACACGGCGTATGAGTAACATATATGACACATGTCACGTGACGCCATAACACATCATTTTACCTTTTTTTTGCGGCACACCAAGAGAAAGAGAGAGGGAGATTGGGAGTGGGAAAACAACAAGCATATAACACGGGTAATGACAAACAAGCCGAGCCGAGCCCAGTCAAGCCAAGCAAAATCAAGAGCGAGCCAGCCAGCAGACAGACAGTCAGGCAGGCAGGCGGCAGGCAGGCAGGCAAAATAAGACATTTTGTGATAAGCGCACAGGATAACAAGTTGAACGTGACGAGCATGTGAAAAACACATGCAGAGCGCAAAAAAAATAAACTCGTCTGTTTTGATATGTTATAAACAATGCCAGGCACAGTCGACAAACTACAACACACTCTCACACACACACACGCACACACATGCAAAATGACAGCAAGTGTCAGAAAGCAAAAACATTAAAAAAAAAAAAGAGCAAAATAAATAAACAAAGTTAGAGGTACAGTAAGAGCGCGCGCTCTAAATGTCGCTGATAACGCGAATGTCAGTGCTGCAAAAAAAATAAATTGAAAAGAAAGAAGAGGAAGCACCTACAGCCACCCAGCTGCTGCTGCTACTGCTGCTGCTTCTGCTCGCAGCTCTTTTACAACCTTTCTACAGCTCGACTTTCACTTTTCATGACTTAATTTTCGCCGGCGTCTCGTCGCTTGACAGGCGCACAACCTAAAATAGAAACAGACGGAAAAAAAGAAGAAAAAAAAACACACACACACAAAACAAAAGCAAGGCAAAGTCGGCACACATAAAAATGAAAAGTTGCTGCAAAAGGATTTTAAAAGACAAAACGCGCATAAAGTGTTTGGCACATCCGCTTTCTATACAACGCTGCACTTTTGGCTCTCTTAGCTCAGACTCCTTTCCTTTGCATCTCACTCACTCTCTCTTCATCTCGTTCGCTCTCTCTCCCAGCTATGCAAATGCTAGTAGCACAAAACAAAATGTAAATAATATTTCATTACGTATACGCGCCGTACGCTGTGTCGAGAAGCACAAAATCATAACGAAAGCGAAATTTTATAGTGGCGCCATTTTTTGAAGGCAACTTTTGTTAGCTAGATATGCTTATATATGTATATAGCTATACATATATCTACTTTAGCTACCTTTGATATTAAAACTACATGAGAATTCATAAGTATAGCCAAAAGCTGAGCTATCTGCTTGGCTTGTCATGCCTGAATTCCTACTCGAAATTTTCATTTATTTGCTTTAAACTCTCCACCATATGCCACCCTGCTCGTTTATTTTCAATCAATTTCATGCTAATTCAATCAGTTTCTAATTTAAATCATTTTTTCTTCGTTTCTCAATTTTTGCCCATCACATGCAGTGCTGCTGCTCGTTGGCAGCATATCATTCAATTCGCATTTCAATTCTGTTCAGTTAAACGCACAATCTAAACATATTCACGTCCGTTCAATTTCATTCGATGCCATGCAATCTCGCCTGCAATCCTAAGCTTAATTTCAAGCCCAACCAACGTATGCATATAAAATATTACTCATACGCACGTTTGCACTTTAATAAACTCGACAGCAAAAAGAAGAGAGAGAGAGAGAGAGAGAGAGAAAAAGAAGAAGCTTCCATGTCACTTGGCTGGCAATATGAAACGCATGCAAAGCGCGCTTACAATTTATGCTGTATAAGGGTGGGCTTGGAGGTGGTGGTTGCAGCTGTAGGGGCACCATCAACTAAACTACCTGGCAGACATGCTCAGCTCTGCTCAGCTCTTGTGCTCTTGGCAACAAGTCTGATAAAAAGTACAATCGGTTTACACACTTTCTTTTTTCATTTTTCTTTTTACTGGCAGCACAAAATTGTCATTTCCTGCACAATATTTGTACAGTTTTTAATATGAGAGAAAAAAGTATAGCCAATTGTGCAAAAAAATGCATATATATAAATAAAAAGTTGGCCACACACACACACACATGTTGCACAGACACACATAATGCACAACAAAAGTAGCCAGCGACAATGTTGGTTGTCGGTTGATTGGCCAACATCTGATAGCCGATATCGGTGGCTGGTAATGTGTGGGTGTGTCGAGAGTGTCAGTGTGTGGGTGGCCACTTGTACCTGATAAAAATCAACAATGAACCACAACAGCAACAATAACATCAACTGCACAACAATGCAAATACATAAATGATTATCACAGAACATTTTTACTCTGCTCTGGACAGGCACAGATATCGCTGTGTTATACTCCAGCATAAACCACACGAGGTGTTCATATCAATTACGTGCTGGTCAGATAATAATAAGATATAATAAGCTTTCAGACAGGAAGTGCAGCGTGAAGTGAGTGGATGAAGGTGCCTTGAATAAGCCTGCCAGCTTTGAAGTATATCAAAACACATATTCATAACCATAATGAACTCTCAGAAAAGTGTTTAAACTTAAATTAAAGTAATATCTTAGTCAATAAACCTTTTGCTTACATTTTTACAAAACCATTATATTCAGAATACCAAATTTCAATGGTTATAAAAACGTGGCTATAAACCATATATTTTCATAAAATATGTTCAATATGCTCTTTATAAGGCCAATGAATTGCGCTTCAACTTAAATAATTAAAAATTCATGAAAAATATAGCAAATTATTAAGACTTCAATAGCTTGGTTCTAATCTTTTATAATATCCATAAAACTTGTCATATCAGATACCAAATCTACCAAGAAAACCTATCTACAAGTAATAAACTATCTACACCCAAAATCTCAATCAAAGCGCTTTTTATAAGAATTATTTTAAAATTCAAATCCATTATGTCCTAACTGCCAAAATATACGATAATTAATATATGCACATATACAGGCAAACCTTGCCTAGGAAACTCATCTCAATATAATATATATTCCACTTTTCTTCAGCTCCTCCACTGTCAAATCCCATTAAAAATATTTGGGGCTGCGCATTTCAAAATCTTCGCGATGCCCAGCTCAGCGCTGTGAGCCTAATAAATAAACATTAAGCAACATTTAACCAATATTTACATTGTAATTTAGTCATTATGTCCAACGTTCACGTTTCAGCTGACGGCCATTGGCCAAAAAGTCGACAAGCAAAGCCAACGCTGAAGCGTTTTCACCTGCTCGACAAATAAAGCAATTTTTGGGCGCGTGTTAAGCTGTTTTACATAAACAGAGGCAGGCTCGCCAGGCTGGGCAGACAGATGGGCCATAGCCGTAACCGTAGACGTAGCCATAGCCATGGGCGTAGTGGGCGGGGCTGGCTGGGTCTACTTGTGGGATTGACTCATATGCTGGGTCAACTGCAGCTTTGGCCATTGCCATATTTTGCCTTGGCAATTTGGTTGTCTGCCTGGGCAGGCACAGCAGAGCAAGCCTTTGCCTCTGCCTTGGCTTGGCAATATTTAGGCAGTTTTAATGCAAAAGCGTCCACAAACCATAAATAATTGAAAACTGCAAAGACGTGCAAAAAATGCCGTGGCAAAGGCGAGCTTCTAAAAAAAAAGTAAAATAAAAAGAAATGAAACGAAACGTAGCGAAATATGTGGCAAGAGCCATAGTCGGCAGTCGGCAGTCAGCAGCCGGCGAGTTGTTGTAGTGAAGCATGCAAAAGTCCCATTAAGGCTAATAGGCCCAAAAGGACCAACAGGAGACGGACCTCTCTACACAGAGAGACAGTTAGTCAGTCCATGAGAGTTGGTTGAGTTAGTTGCAGTCACCATCCGCTCAGCCAGGGCTGGCCAACACTTAAGAGAAACACCTACTATTAAAGAATCATAAGATATGACAGTTAAGGAGGCGGTATTGAGAGGAAAGTGAAGAAAATAATGGCAAGTATAGAAATCGAATATTGAGCAGAATTTATATGAATTTTAGTCGAAGTTAAAAATCTTCTATATCACATGGTTTATTATTTATTTAAAAATGGGTTTTAAGCGGTTTTTAATGTGGGTGAAGTGTTCCATTTCTAAAGAACATAAAACTCAAATGTGGTATGTTGGAGTTCATTAATTAATATAATAATGAATTAAATCATGATTATTGAGCTAGTGGATTTTTTTAATATTTTTTTTTAATATTTTCTTAAAACATAAGTATATTGTATTTTACCCAAATATTTTCAAAGCTGTTGGGAGAGAAAAACAGCAAATAAGCAGATTTAGAATCTACAAAATAACATCTGTTTGTCGAATAGGAATTAGAGGGAATAGTATTATAGTTAACTATCGCTAAATAACTACAGTGCCATTGATACTCAACTAGAATATCATCAAGAGATGAAGAAGAGAATTCAATTCGAAAGGCGAAGCAAAGGCATAGTCGTGTATAAAATTAAAATAAATAATTAAAATAAAATTCTAATAAAGCCTTTCACATGTTGACTCTAAAAGCTTTATTAGATTTGCATGAAAAGAGCTTAAATTCTTCGAGTGTTATTTATTTATATTTTAAATGCATTTTTTAGTAAAAATTATATTATTAAAATATGTTTCCCATAAAAAAAAATATAAAAAAGAACAAACTTTCAAATGTCTTAATTCCTCTAATCCGTAGTCAATGTAACAAACAAACAAAAAAATCTATTTTATATATACAACCTTTCCAAGCAATTTGCTAAGATACCTATATAATTAATGATATGGAATAATTCGTTAAGGCTGCGCTGCAGCCCTGTTTCGAAAATTGTTGGCGTTTGCACGTTTAGCGTTGTAGCTAACTGTTAATTTTGTCTCTTTTTCTGTTTCGGGGCGGGGGCTATGCAAGTTGGACACCAGCTCCGCCGCCGCTGCCCCAGCCCCAAAACACCTAGCTCAAAAAGTAGGCTGCACAATTTTCGGGGCTGCCCTGCAGCGCTTCAGTTTACAGTTTTCAGCTTGAATATGTTTTTTTTTATTTCTTGGTTTTGCTGCTGTTTGTGTTATTTTTTTCTCTTTTTTTTTTCTAAACGCCGCCAGCACTTTGAAGCACTTTAGCGTCGCTTATCCTAATTGTGGTTAGTTTGTGTGTGTGTGCGAGTGTGTGTGTGTGTGTGTGGGTGTGTGGGTGTGTGTGTGTATGTGAGTGTCCTTCGTGAGCCGCTCACGCGAAACGTGCATAGAGCATGTCCTGCCACGTTTGTCTGCCCTGTTTATGTTCAACTGTATGTGTCTGTGTGTGTTTGTATGTGTGCATAATTTTTTGGCATTTAGCCAGATAATTTTCTTGCCTGCTCAGCTCAGTTCGGCTCAACTGAAGTCGAGTTGGCCTGCCCGCTTGTCCTGTCCATTTCTGTTGCAAAGTTAATGTGTCCTGGCAGGCCTACACAATATTTAATACACAACTTTTTTCTGTCGCTCTCTCTCACTTTGTGTCTTTCTGCTCTTTGCCTTTTGGCATTTTCTTTATTTCTCTTTTTGTTATCTGGTGTCTGTATGGGGCTGTGAGTGAGTGGGCGTTTTAGCGTTTTTATTTATGATTAGCTGTAAATTAACCTGACATATTTTTAATGGCTTTTGAGCTGGCGACTTTTACTTCAACAGATAACTTTTATAAGAAAATCAGGTTTTAATTAGCAATGATTTTATTATGGTAATAAAATTAATATATAATTATTGGTATTAATAATTAAATAGAATGTATGTAATTATTGGTATTAATAATTAAATAGAATGTAAAGGCTTAATAATATAAAAAAATAAATTTTAAAGCAAAATTTGTTTTAATATCTTAAATCCATCAAGCTTTTAAGCTCTGCAAATGCAATTCAAAATGCATTCATAAATCTTTGATCTGCTTTTAGAGCATGATACGATCGAATATATATATTCAACTTAGCACAAGAAACATTTTTTAACCTCTTTATATAAACAAAAAAAATAAATTTACCTTTATTTGTAATATTTTGTTTTTTCAAAAATCTAAACAATAAAAATAATATATATATAATAATTTATAAATAAATTCAAACAATATGTGCCTAATTCAGGAATATTTGAAGCACCGTCATCTTCACATCATTACACAACACTGTTTATATAATCACCGCTCTCATGTCTAACTCCCTCTTTCGACCAGTGTCATTTTAGCATTTGATGTAAGCGTCAATCTTACACTTTACACTATTTTGCACAACACCTCGATGCGGCCCAAAAACTGCTGCCTTCATCTATGGCCCAGATCACGTACACCCTTGCCAGCGCCATTTTGTCAACTTCTAATAAATTTGCTCTGCAGAGAAAAAGAGGAAAGTTCGCAGCAAACAGTGGAACGCACTTCAAACTGCCCCTGCACCCACACACCCAGAGGTAGGCAGAGAATGGCGCCTAAACAATGGCAATGGCGACGATGCCGTCATTTTGTAAATCAAACAAGTTTTAAGTGCAGAGCCGAACAGAGCCGAGCAGAGCAGAGCAGAGCTAGGTGCCATGGCAGAGCAGCGAGGCAGCAACCGCCAGGCAGCAACAGCACACAAAATATTCATGAACACAACAGGCTCATAAATAAATTGCAGCCCAAACGGAACGCCGTTGTCGTCTGCTGATGCAGCTGCTCGCTGCTGGAGGTACTAGGTGGTGGGGCAGGCTACAAAGTGGCTGCGAGTGGCGTGAAAAAACTTGAAAATATGCTAACATAATGCAAGCGAGCAGACACCAGCAACAGAGGCTCTGCCACTGCCTGTACAGATGGCGGGCAAATGCAGCATCAAGGTTTTATGATGCTTCGATTTCGTGGAATTAGCAATGAGTCGAACGTGTGGCAACAGCCATCAGCAGCAGCAAAGCCAAAAACAGTCAAAGCTCTTCAGTTCGTCAGCTCTTCGATATTTATTTTCAGTCAACGAACGCGTTTTTAATATCACCCAGAGAAATGGAGTCTGAGAAATGCATCAACATCAGAGCAGCATCCAAGTGCAGTTCGTAAATTATTTGTGGCTCTGTCAGCTGTCAGCTTTAAATTGAGTCACCTTTGCCAAGTGATGAAAAGTGCCAATTTGTGTGTGTGTGTGTGTGTCTTCTAATTAATTTAAGGCCATTAACATTTTAAGGTCTTTTATGTGCAATTTGCAGAAGTTACACGTCTTGCCGGCATAAGGATAAGCCTCGACGGCGTCTCCACTGGCGACAAAAAGCCATGAAATAAATTATTTCAAGAATCAATTACAACTAATAGCATAGACCACTTGAAAATCAATTCAATTCACATGAAAGCCCGTCTGACAGAAACAGAGACTGAAACTGAGCCTGAGCAGGAGTCGGAGATGCAGCTGAACAGGAGCAGGAGCAGTCAAGGCAGCCTGGCAGGACAACTTCAGTAACTGAAATGAATCGTTGACTTTGTGTGCCGCACACAGATTGGCAAGAGCGACAGAGAGAGAGGGAGAGGGAGAGAGGTGGAGCGAGAGAGCTCCATTTACTCCACACACATATGTGACGATTTAAGCTAATGCATAATTGATTGTAATGCCACGGCAAGCCGATTTCGGCTTTGCCTTCACTCAGTCGCCAATGGACCGACGAGAGCTGCCAAATTAAGCAGGTAAAATTGAATGCAAGAAATTAATATTGATGCATATTGTGAGATTATTCACAATTAGGCAAATGCAAATCAAGCAAGAGCTGCAATTATTATAATGGCAAATTACAATGAGAGCGAGGAACAGAAAGGGATAAAGTAATAGGCACAGAGTAAGATCAAGGAAGAGGGCAAGAAAGATAGAGAACGGGGAGGGAAAAGTGAGGGAAGGAAGTAAAGAGAATTACTAAGAAAATAAAAGAGACAGGAGAATGTTAGACAGAAAGAGAGAGAGAGAGAGAGCGAGAGTGAGCGAGCGCGATAGAAACCAAAGAACAAGAGTCAGCAACAGATCAAGATCACTCTCGCGTTGAAGAGAGAACAAGAGTAGGAGAGAGAGAGTAAAACGAAAATATGGTAGAGAGAACAAAATATAAAGACAGTGTAAACGAGAGGCAGAATGAGAGAGAGGGAGAGAAAAAGCAATTCAGAAAGGGAATGAAATAGACAGTAATATAGGAAAATAAAAACAAGATCACATCTGAGATTACCAGAGAAAGAAAAAATTATATTAGGTGCTAAGCAATTGAAAATTAAGCAACGCAGCATTCAAGAGCTTAACTTTAATCAAATTTAGAACCTTAAGCGTTCCAATTGTAATTTAACTATATATTCAGACCTTCAACTGTTTACATTAATAGCGCGCTGTAAATGTGTAATAGAACAGCTACTGGTTAAATAAAATATATAAAAATAAATAACCACAAATAAGATGTGTTATATAGTAATACAAAATAAAATGTCTAAAAATAAATAACGACCAATATAATAAACAACTGCTTAACTTTATCAATTTACCAACTTCTACAAACAGACATTTTTTTGAGGTTTAATATTTTATACATTATATCAAAATCAAAAAAATCTTAAGGATATTCTCATGCCCAACAGAAAGTTTGATATATAAATGAAAAGCTTGTCAATGTTTAATGCAAGCTATTCCATTTTAAGAAAAAACTTCTGCCTAAAGTCTATGACTAAAATAGCAACACAACCAATTTCTCAAAAGGGGCAGCCCAAATTTAACAAAAACCAAAAAAAAAGAACGTACAAAGCACATCAAATATCTTCGTCGGTTAATCTTTCAAATTTATGTTGTCGACTCGAGCGATCAGCGTAAACAAAATTCATCGTCACAAAGTTCAATTTTAAGTGCTCGCAATTCAACTTTTGTGAAATGCCACTCATTATAAAAGACTCGCACAGCTGGCTGTGGCAGAGACAGTGGCAGTGGCAGTGGCTGTGGCAATGGTATGTTATCAATCCCAAAGGCTCGTCAGTGGATTTTTGGGCACTTTTATATTTATGAAATGCATAAACAACGACAATAACCAGGGAGCAGAGTCCCCGGTATCCGTTATGCCAGTGACAAATGCGAACTTTTCATTTTCTATGCCGCAACAGTCGTCGTTGAGTTATTTAAGCTAAACATGGATGGGCATCAGGAACCAGACAGACAGACAGACAGACGGGCGGACGGACGGACGGAAGGACAAATGTCATGACAGACAAGTCCGGACGCTGGACAGGATGACAGACAGACAAACCAGCGACGCAGACAAAATGTATTTTCATTTTTTTCTTCTTCTTCTGCCTATATATATATATATTTTTTTTTCGTTTTGTTTGTGTTTGTTTGGCATGCAAACAATGGGGCAGCGAGGTGCAGGCTTAAGGGTAGTCGAGGATTGCACATCTGAGTGGCAGACAGTGTGCAAATGTCAACTCGTTGGAATTCAGACAAGTATATGCAGCAATTGCACACACACACAAAGCAGGGAGTACACGACTAGTAGATACCCTGAGCGACGGCATAACGGAATTCTTGAATGTTTGATTAATTTAGAAAATTTCATATTTATTATTTTACGTAGGTAATGTCATAAGTAGAGAGCTCTATGAACTCACAAGTATACATTAGAACAAAGATCTACAAAGATCAATTTGCATTTGAGTGGCTTCGCCTTTTAAAAATAGATTTTAAGCACTTTGATTACATAAACAAAGCTTGAATTCGAATCTCTTTTATATAATAAATATTAAAAAAATATTAAATATTAAATAAAAATACCCGATTTATCCCATATTACATACATAATCCATAAGCCAGCATACCCCACTCAAACATTTTAAATGTGTTGAGTGTATAGAAGATGTCAAGTGTAGAAAATGCACACGCCAAATGTCTTTGGCCAACTTTTGGCTAGCTGGCTGCAGTTTTAATTCCAGCTAGCCAATTGGCAGCCTGTTTGGGCCATTTAATTTGTTTATTAACTCGACGAGCGAGCTGTCAGCGCAATTAACGTCTAATGAGCGCAAGTCCGAGTCGCCAAAAAGTTTCTTTTTGGCCAAGCCATGCCATGCCATGCCATCCACTTGACTATCAACTGTATCAACATCATTATCAACTTGCTCATCAGCTTGATACAAATCATCATCATCAGCAACAGCAGCAGCAGCAACAAGAACATTATCATTATCATTATCATCATCAGCATGTGCCGCAACGTGCACCAAAAAGTTTCTGAACTACAAGCTGCTGATGCTCCCCAGAAAAACCACAACAACAATGTGGCAAGCGCTTTAGATGCAACTGACGATAGCAAAGATTGTACAACAGACCAGCATGAGATAGCATGGGCAAGGGCCATGAGCGTGCTCACATCTCTGGGTATATCAAAAATGTCATCAATTATGTCATAGCAGAGTTGAGCAAAATCAAATCTAATGGAATGGAAGCTTGTTCGATAGATGAGTTAATGGACTACGTAAGTTGATCTAAAGAATAGGGGCAAAAGTGTGTGTGATATGTGTGCTTGTATGTGTGCGTGAATGTAAACGTGAAGGATTGTAGTGTGTATATATGTATGTATGTATGAATGCTCACTTACAGTAGACGAAAATACAATACATGAAAACGAAACTCCTATTTAAATAGTGTCTCTCCATGCGATTCTCATGAAATAAAATCCTGCTAATCAGTGACTCTCCATGCGATTCTCAGAAAATTAACTCCTGCTAATCTGCTGCTGAGCATTCGTATGTCAAGTAAAATTAATTCCATAATACAACAATCTCTTAATTTTATAAAGGGCATTCACTTGATTCTCTATACTCCTCACATGCGCTGTCTCTGTCTGGCATGTTGATTGCACCATTTGGGTGACGGAAATGCAAACGCATAACTTTTGTCAACTGCAGAGTCAAGTGGAGCTGCCGCTGCCGCTGCCGCCAACTAACCCAGGCTAGTCCCAACGCTACAATCTCTCCACTGTCCAGAAGATGTCGCAGCCAAATCTCATGCTCCCTAAACCCATTTACCAACCGCAAAATATGCTCAACGCAGCGCAAATTTTTGGTTTAGTTTACTGCAAGCCGCTATCTACGACGACGGCATCGTTGTCGTTGTCGTCGTTGGGTACCAACTTAATGTGTTGTCGACGCCAGCTGCGAAATTAGAAATTAGTATTCATGCCCCACAGTGTCATTTCCGCGAATGCGCGAGCAGTTGGCAAAAACTTTTTCCTCTCGAAGCCTTTGTGTGCAGCGCTGAAGAGAGATTGATATGCGTGCTACAAGAAACTGCCAGCAATATGGCTGATTATGAAGTACTTCACGGAGTACCAACCACACTCTCTCTCTCTCTCTCTCGAGCTCTTTTTCTCTATAAGTATGTGTGTGTGTGTGTGTGTGTGGGTGGGAGACAAGTTCAAAATTGTCAGAGTTCAAGTTGCAAGTGCTTAGAGTGTGTTATGGCGCAACTTTTTCATATAAATCCTTAATTATGACATTACTTTGCATATTATAATGTTTCCTTACAAGTTGCGCGAAAAGGCGTTCCATAAATCGATTACGCCAACAAATCGCTTTAGCTTGTTAAAGAATTGAATGTTGCTAAAACTAGTAGAAATTCAACAGAGATGTATATATCAAGAAGATCTGCTAGGCGAATTTATATATACTTCCTAATATTTCTGCTGAAATTCAGTTAAAATTGCAATTGAGAATGCTTGGAATTCCAAGCCTCGCTCAAGTGTCATTGACTGTGTGTTTGAGGGGGCAAAGCTTTAAAGCAAAAATATATAGCATAACTTAAGGCGCAAAACAATTGCAATTGAGTTGATACCAATGAACAACGCCGACGCCGACGCCACAACGAATTGCACTTACGACAAATTTTTGCGCCGAGTGTCAACCATACAGAAATAAGCCTCAAATTGTGCCCAAGCCTAGCAAACTGAGCAGCATCAAAAGCTGGGCACGAACAACAACAACAACGGCAGTGGAGGCAGCGGCAACAACAGCGGCAGGCAGTTGGAATATTTTGTACTTTATGCCAGCAAATTCCGTTGGCCAAGTGCCAAGTTTAACGCCGATGCAGCCGCACAGCAGCAGCCGTTGTATACTATTCCTGGTCGCATCACGTTGTGCACGTTTGGATGGAGTGCAGCTGTGGAGCTATGGAGCTGTGGAGCGAGTGAAATGATGGCCATGTGGGCGTCGGCCACACCCCGGGGCCAGTAGGTTGCATGTCGATTTTAGGCTTAACAGGGAACGAGTTCAACTTGTTCTCGTCCAAGCAGCAGTTCGAACCCTGTCCTAAGCGGCCTGGCATTAAAACAAATGCAAATATGCCGCACAGCACAATAACAACAACAACAGCAGAAACAGAATCAGCAGCAGGAGGAGCAGCAGGAGCAAGAGCAGCAGACGATCGTCTGCGCTTTTGTTTGGTTTTACGTTTACTATTTTTGTACTTTGTTTTTTTTTTCTGTTGTTTTGGTTATAGCCTGGTCGACCGTGGGCGTTGCTGCCAAAAATGTTTGTGGCCCATCAGCCCCACATCCGCCGAAAAAAAGGCACATGTGTCGCTTACAGGATATAAATGGAGGCAGCAAAAACAACAACAACAACAACGAATAAACACAAAAAATCGCCAACTTCACGCGCGTTTTCAATTACTGAGTGCAAAATCTTAATGCGCTTTTCTTATCGATATTTTCATTTACATCGAGTGCAATTCATGCAGCAAATTGAAAAGAATTCATCGACAGTAAATTAATATTTTAAGCTGCACGTAAATGAAAGTTGCATTTAAATGGAAATTTTGATTAATTATTTGAGTTCTCTGAGCTTTACTTATGGAAAGGTTTATATAAGAATTACTTGGAAATTTTTTTAAAATGAAATTTAAAAATGATAATAAATATTTTAAGTATTTAAATATATTATTTTTATATTTCAAATATTTATTTATATTGGTAAATAAATGTAATATATAATATAAATAAAATATAATATAAAAATTTAAATAACAATTTTAAATATATAATAAAAAATATTTTATATTATATATTTGAAATATAAATGAAGTAAAATTTTAAATAAATATTTTAAATATATGATACAAATTCTTTTAGATTTAAAAATTTAAATAAATATTTTATGTCAAAATTATATATAAATATTTTATATAATATTTATTTCAATTTTAAAATTTCATTTATAATGTTTTTCTAGTGCTTGTTATAAAAACTTTTACATAAGTACATAAGTAAAGCTCAAAGGACTCACATAATTAAATAATGCTAAAAAAATGTAATCAAATAAAATATAAATATGTGAGCAAGAATTAATGCCTAGCAGCACATATGATATATATATAATACATATATAAGCTATGCATATCACATATATACAACTTTTTTTGGGCACACATGTATATATGTGTGCGTGTGTGGGTGTGTGCCCGCATGGGGCAGCTGCCAGTTGTCCTGCAGCATGTTGTCACGGGTGTGCCCGTGTGTATGCTAGACATATTTGCTTAGCCGCTTAGGCTTAAAAGTTTAACCAAAGTTTTGACCTTGAATGCCACACACACGTGCACACACACCGACGCACAGACACACACACCGACAGAGCTGCGTCCATTGCACTATAGTGTTGCCTACTTTTGAGCGCCCGCTGCTTAGTTTGTATTTTGCAGCTCAGACTTTTTGACTTAAAGCAAAAGTTGTGCCCCACACACACACACACACATAGATAGAGCGTGGGTGAGCAGCAGGCAAAGCAAACAATAGTCGAAATTTGAAATTGTAAATGTTTGCACAATTCCAGGAGCCCGAATCACAGAGCCGCCAGTCAGCCAACCGCGCCAAGCTTGACACACACACATACACATATATATATAAAGAGAGAGAGAGGGTGTATTCCCCCTGGTATACCCTGCACCCGTTCTAAAGTAGCCGAGGGCGTTGCCGCTATGTTTAACTAAAGTTTCGTGCGCTTGTGCAAATAGCAAAAGGATTTCAACATCGTCGCCGTCAGCTTCGCCTTGCTGGTGGTCCGTGCACAAGCGGATTACAATCATAAGCGAAAATTAATGAATTATTTACCAGCAGCTTAGTTAAGCGCAAATGCCGCCGCCCCAAACCCAAACCCAAACCCAAATCACCCCCAACACCAAAAACAGCAGCCGCAATGGCCCCAAAGGTGGCAGCAGTTCAACTACCAGCTCCCAGCCTCTCCCTGGCTCTCAATGTCAAAAGTTGCGCTTAAGTTAAATGCCGAGGCCTAGTCTAGAGACCCCAGAGACGTTGAGCGCAGAGAGCTGATGCTCAGCTGCTACCTGGTAATTAATTAGCCCAAGACATTTGTCAATATTATCTACAACTCAGCTCAAATAACCCCACAAAAATATACACCGAATATTTCAAGTGGGTTTTTGGGCCCACTGATAAGCTAATTTGATTTATTTCTGCAAAATGAGCGAACAATTTGAGACTTGTCAAGCTGTCAAAGTAAATTATATATTTGACTAAGCCTGATAAATATAAATAATTAGTTCATTAAAATCTAAAATGAAATATATATTCATTCAAATTTTATTTCATTTAAAGAGCAAAATATTCATAAATGTTATGAAATCAAATAGGTTTTTGTAATTAGATTTAGTTGGCGATAATTCAAGCACTCAATCAATATGAACTTGCCAGCTCTTTGGGGAATTTTGTGAAGCGAATGCATTATTGAAAATCAGTTTCTTCATTGGCTTAGTGTTGGCTGTGTGGCTGTATGGCTGTTAATCAATTACAAATGTCCAAAAAGCAATTAACGTAATTAAATGGCAAATGAAATGTGGAAGTTGAAGAAATACAATTTAAAGCATTTTGCATAAGCAAGTTTTACTGCAAATTAAGCCAAATTGAAGGAAATACTTAAGACAACGCCTATTGAGGAGAGAGACAGACAGAGAGAGTGAGAGAGAGAGAGAGAATACAGACAAATGCATATTAAGTTTGTGGCAAGTTGCAATAGATCTGGGAGTGAAGGCAAATGGCAAGCAAAAGTTTATTTTTTATTATGCAAAGCACGCTGGCTTATGAAGCGACAGCCAGGACTATATATATATATATATATATATATATATACACTTGCCCGCTGAATATCCTTTTGCTGGAGTGCGAATAAAGGCAAACACAGATAAATCCAT
This sequence comes from Drosophila hamatofila, assembly GCA_035045345.1. NCBI lineage: Eukaryota > Metazoa > Arthropoda > Insecta > Diptera > Drosophilidae > Drosophila > Drosophila hamatofila. The sequence goes on along the minus strand of JAWNPA010000052.1, from coordinate 10,540,643 downwards.
TATAAACGCACGTTTGCACACACAAAGAGAGACTGCCAAAAAGAGAAAGACAGAGAGAAAGCGACAGAGAGAGAGAGAGAGAGAGAGCGAGAGCATTGCTCAGCCATGTTGCAGGCACTTTAAGCAACCAATTCGCTGTACAGTCTTTAAGGACACTGCCATTGCTTGCATTCGTGGGTAATTAAACTGATTACGGCTCATTAAATGATAAAGAAACGTAACGCACGCATTATGTCCTGGCGCGCCATGGCGGAGGCAGCGGAGCCAGCGAAGGGGCATTTGCGAAGCGGCTGCTTCATTAAAATGATAAACACGCACGCGATGCCAATGTGCTGGCCGCATGTCCTTGCCGCAAGCGGCTTGCAATTGCGGCCAATCCAACAGCAACAACAAAAACAAAAAGAAACAGAAGCAGCAGCAGAGCAACCGGAACAATGGCAACAAGAGCAAGAAACACGCCTGGCGCACTTCCAACAATAAGCAACAATTTTAGCAGCCGCCAAAGCTATTATCCAGCGCCAGGACCTCATCGCCGCTGCTTTTTGCTATGCCTGCCAGCCAGGCAGCCAGCCAAACAGCCAGACAAACAGACAACCAAACAGCCAGCCAGCCCGCCAGGCTGTGCCAAGCAGGCACAAATTGTTTTTTACACATGTGCGCGCAACATATTAAATTGTAAACATGCATAAATGTTGTTTATTGGGCAGCGTCAGAGCCAAACAAAACAATAGCGAAACAGCAAAAGAAAGCAATGCACGAATGTTAAACAGCCCAACAGGTACCCTGTAAGAAGCAAAGGCAGAATGCAGGAGGCTAACTAAAGCAGAAGGTACAGATGATATGGAGTGGATGATAATATCTATTATCTATCACCCATTCTCTTTCATCTTTTTTCGTTCAGATATCAGATTTAATTTATAATATCATCTATCCTCTATCATCTCTCACATATCCTCTATTATATACTATTTATCAGCTATCATCTATCGCCTTTCAACTATCATGTATTATCTATCATCTATCATGTATCAGATATAATCTGTAATCTATCATCTATCAAACATCATCTATCAAGTAAGAATCATCTACTATCAATCATCCGTCAGTTATCATCATACCAAGCATGGTAGTCCGATCTTCAGCAATTTCAACATCAGCTATCTATCATCATATAAAATTGATTAACCATGTCTCATCTATCATGAAATTAGATAAGGATCAGACCCAAATCTAGTTCAAACTGTAAAAGAAAAGAAAGCCAAGCTTCAGCAAAGCAACCATTTATAATTACACTAACAATATACCCTAATTTTTCACTTTCAAATACCTAGAGCATACAAATGGGCAAATAATATGTGAATGCATGAGCTTCACTCCAAGGCTCGACTCGATTTCGACTACTTGGCAAGGCGGTTGCGAGAGAAGAAACAAAAAATGAACGAAGCGACTGTGGAGCGAGTGCCAAAAACAATTTTATGTTGTTTGATGACGTTTGCTAGCGTGCTGTGCGCTCCTTGAGGCTTAGCGAAAGTGTATCCTGTCAAAGGATATTATGCAACGAAATTATTGTAGTTGGCACCAAACAAAAAGTTTGCCAAAACATAAACACAGAGCCTCTCTCTCTCTCTGCAACTGCGACGGCCAGTAAGCTGCCAAAAAGTCCTGCTGAGCCCCGGCCCAAGTGCCATATGTGAAGCGAGGCAGAAGGCCCTGTGGTTGGATGCAGGGTGTGTGTGTGGTGCTGGACTGAATGGGGTTGAGTTGAGTTGATGTTGCTGCTACTCGTGTTGGTGGTGATGGGGTAAGCGGTGTTATAAATGCGACAAATGAGCGCCGCATTAGCGTCACCAAAAGTGCGACCGCCATTTAAATGCACAACAACATCCAAACAAAACAAACTAAGTAAGCACGAGATGGGTGTGCTGAACTAGGAGATACTCTAAGTGGGATAACAACATTATTCTAGAGATCTGCTATATGCAGAATAATATTTTAGCTAGCAGTAGTCAATTCACATTAGTTTAACTTTCTAAAAGCTACGATATCAACCTACACATTTACTTCTTTTTATCTACAAAAATCTGTAATTTTATAATTTTATATTTTTTTTAAGCAAAAAAAAAACTCAATATTTTTTAGTTTTAATACTTTTATAATTGTGAAATTCTTAGTTCCAGCTTGCATAGCTTGCAAAAACCTTGAGGCATCTTTATGATCGACCCCTTTTTCAGCTTGACTAATTTTCTAATTAATTTTATTACCTCCTAATATTTTTTAGAGATTTTCTACTTAAATACATAGGGTATATAAACAGCGCATTCTTCTGTCAAGGCATAGCCCCAATGCCTGAACCAGGACATTAGCAAACAAATGCATGCCTACGAACGCAAATGAGATGGAGGCTGGGAATGTTCGACATTATGACGACATAATTCGCGGCTAAACATGAACGTTAGCTAAACATGAAAATCCGTTTAAAATGTGCAATAGCTACAAGACGCTATAAAGAGAATTTAAGCTTAAGCTTAAATAAAGCCCAAAGAGAACGAATTTCTTTCACACAAATAGAAAAAGTTATTGATGCTATGTAAATTTGGCTTAAATCAATTTATATCTTAGTTATTTAACAAGTCATAACTCGATTTTGTCAAAGTACTTTAAATATTTAACACAATAACTGCTTAAAGCAAATTTGCCAGGCAAAGTTTTTCGTTATTACGCATTTGAGGCTGCAAGAGCAACAGCAACTACAACAAACCAGTCTTAAATAGCAACAACGACAGCAACAACAACAACATCATAATAACTCTCACAACAGCAGCAGTAATAACAACAACAATGCGAACAAGAAAGCGTGGTTAAGTTTAGTAGGTCGGCAGTTGAATACCCTAGGAATATTTATATACATATGTATATATATAAATATATTTAAGTATAAAAATGCATAAATATTAGCTATATCAATCTTTATAACTTAACAAAAAAAGTTTACAAAAATTAATCAACCTATTTTTTAATTCAAGCCAACAAATAATGATCTATGTCCCTCTCACTGTCCCTCTCTCTCTCTCTCTCCCTTAAAGATAGGGTATGAACTGCAGCCAGTAAAACTTAACGTGCAACTTTTTTCACATGTCTGTTGGCGTGTGTGTGTGAGAATGTGAGTGTCAAATTGTGCTTGACTATGCGTGTGTCTGTGTGTGTGTGTGTAACACAAAAGCCGCATGCTGGCATGCATGCATCTGTGTGGGTGTGCGTGAGTATATGCGTGTGTGTTAATGCAATTGTAATTGTGGTTATAAATGTGCATTTGCATTTGTTACAAACTCTGCTCGCATTGTTGTTGCTGTTTGGTGTTGTTGCTGCGGCAAATTTAAACAATTTGCACATTGTTAACATTTATTTATCACTGTCGTAACAATTTGTGGCCATTGTGTATGTGTGTGAGTGCGTGTGTGTGCATGTGTGCGTAAGTGTCTGTGCGTGCGCGTGAGAGTTTGTTATTTAAATTATCTTTCGCAGACAGTTGCAATAAATTTTGCATCCTTTTCTCTCTAATCAGCCGCATCGCTACACAAAAGCAACTTTAAATGTTAAAGTGCAAATGCAACCGAGCAAAGGTGAGAGGCAACTAGATAGCAAGCACACGCTCTCTCTCTCTCACACCCACACCCACACGCACTCTCTCACACTCGCTCTCACACTCACACACACAAATGTGCGTCTGCCAGATAGACTCTCCCACATATATCACTGACAACAGCTTGTGCCGAAAAATCATTGCGTTGGGTAATAGCAATATGTATGTGAGTGTGAGCGTGTGTGAGTGCAAGCGTATGTGACTATGTATGTGCTATATATATATATATGTATATATATGTACATTTATATACATATATGGAAGACGCGTTTGTATGTATATTTGCTATTTATTTATCAAACAATATGCAGCTGTTGCATTTCCCATACGCATTTTCCACGTATTTTGAATTTAATGCCAAACTTAATGTGCACCACACACACACACAATCAACACCTCTATCTGTGTGTGTGTGTTTGTGTATCTGTGAGTTTCTTAAGTTCAAAAATAGCAAAACCAACAGCAGCAGCAGTCAGCAGTCAGTAGTCAGTAGTCAGCATATCAGCTTGCATTGTTCAGATATTTGCAATTTTGGCCATGGTAGAAAAAGGTGTGCAACGAGTTTTTGTTTATCAAGCTAACTGTTTTGCCATTTAGTAGCCAAAGTTCTAGCCCGAGTTTACGGAATGTAAAATCACAATTTATAGACTTGCCACAAGGGTGAAAATGGGGACAATGCCGGCTCTTGGCCCCAGTCGACTCTCGAAAGTATGCAAAGACTTTTGTTAACCCCAAAAATTGCACATAACTTTGATTGGAAATATGATAAATGAGTTACAATTGCCAATTGCATTAGAAAAACTAATCTCAAATTTAAGTTCTATGTTTGATTTAATGCTGTGCAAGGTAGGCCAATCGAACAGGTTACACAAAATTATGCTCAGTCAGCAGGGGAAACTAAGAAACATATTTATTTGAGCATACAAAATTAGATAACCATCATAGAAGGAAAATTATTACAAATTGCTAACCAGGCAAATGCAATGCAATGACTTTATGGAGCGCAGCTGTGGCAGCAACAGCATCAAAGGAACCAGAAGCATCAGCAGCTGTTGCTGCGACGAAGACTTAAAACGTCGCTTGGCATAAATCCCACCCAGCTGCCACGCCCTTCACTGCCTCAGTCGCCTATACCTAAGCGCATTTGTATTAAATCGAACGTGTTTCTTTTGGTGTAGGGCATATGTGCATGGTAGTTGTTGGCTGCCAAGGACTGCTACTGGAACTGTTTTATTTATTGACTGCACGTAGCGTATATCCTTATAATTTTTGTATGTTTTACATCTGTGTGTATGAGTGTGTGTGTGTGTGTGAGCTCTACATATGTCTCTATGCACAGCCCGCACACACAGTCGCGCTGGCTCTGGTCGGACCGTCTGTCGTCGATGTCTCTGTTGCTTTTTTGCGCTCGACTGCACGTCCAAATATCTACAACAGTTTCTTCGTCAATGGCATTGAAGGTAGCAAGCTAGTTGCTACTCTCTCACTCTGTCACACTACCCGTCTCCCTCTCAGTCTCTCACTCTCTGCTGCTTCTTTCTCTATATGCAATCAACTGAAATTGAAACCTGCAACAAATGGCCATGTTTGACTTTTTGCAGCGGCCGAACGAATCAGCCCAAGCACACACACACACTCTTACACACACACACACACGGACACACATTGAGACATTTGGCCATCGCCTTGCAGTTTGTACATTTTAACGGCTCTTGAGCAAATAAACGATTTTTGCATTTTAGATTTTTAAGCGGCCGTACGGATGTAAAGCACATATACTATATATACTATATATATATATATATATATACATTTTACCAATAAGTACAATATTTAGGAAAATTGCATATCGATTTGGCAATAGCTGAACAAAAATAAATTTTGATGTGTCTATGCAAGTATGTGTATGTGTGTAAAAAGTGTTTACCGTTTACCGCCTGTGTTGGTGTGTGTGTGTGTGTGTTTCGTATCGCTAGCCATTTCACTGTTCATTTCCTGCTTGAGATTACTTCTGGGCAATTATATAGACTACACTCTCTTACACAATATGCACAAAATATTATGATTTTTTTACTGTGTGCAGCATATGCTCCATTAAATTTCAATATATATTCCAATAGAGCGCCTGAGAGAAATATAAATACTCCTATGTGAATGTATGTGTGTATGTCAGCTGTCTAATTGGTTATTTCCTCAATTTCTGTGACCCAACGCCCATCTAATATATATTCACACACACATACACACACACACACATACATAGACTAGATGTAGTTGTATATGTGTTCAAGCACTTCCTGCTGCTGACTTTCGACTCTAATTGATGCCAATGACAAATTAGAAAACTCGCCTCTCTCTTTAAGATTTGCGCCGCCATATTGAATACCTTATAAGCCCAGCCGCGGGCCATATTAAACATGCACAAATACAGCGAAAGGGGGACGGAACTATAACTTAACCAGGTACTTTGGCACTGCATTAAAAAAAAAAAAAAGAAAAAAAGCCTTAAGCCTGTCATAATAGGCGTGTGTACGTGTTTTTATTGTCAACTTCCTTGGGGGCAAGTTTCGCTGGGTTCGCCACACAAAAGGATAATTTCATATTCGCGTCGCTAACTTACGTAAATTGTTGAATCATACAATAAATAAAATGCAATGAATGTGCAAAAGTGCAGAGCGCGCATTGCTTGCAGTTCTTTGTAGAGAGGGATGGCTATGTGTGTGTGTATGTGCACGAGTGAGTGAGAGAGTGGGAGCGCGTGGAGGCAGTGCCATTTGCCAAGCGCAGCAGTAAATAAATTAACGTCCGCCACAGAAAAGTCAACGTCTTTGTTATTACGTACGTATGTCTGTGTGCACGTGCTTACGTATCTACTTACGTAGTTGCTGGCACGCATTTTTATAGCCTTGCGCTGTCTGCTCGAAGGGAAATGCATACACATACATACATACATATATATGTACATGTGTAGTTGCTGCACATGTGAAAAACAAACACGGAGTGCGCACAGCCAACAATAACAATTAATTATTGAAATGCAAATGTAGTGAAGTTAAGTCCGAGTCTGAAAGCCGCAAAGTTTTCATAAACAGCTCAACGGCAATGTCGACTGCATTATCAAAAGGTGCCACAACATTCTTCTTTTTTTTTTAATGGCTGCCAGACTTACCAGTAGCAAAAATAATGACTGCCCGTCGTTCGTCTGTTGCGTGCCATGGACAAATATTGGAGTTGCTCTAGGCGCCGCAATAAATTGAGTTAAGCTGAACTCGTTGAAAGTAGCATGGCAATTGCACATTATGAAATTTACACTTTACACTTATTGTTAATAGAGATGAACTGAGCGATCACCATGCATATATCGGACCACAATGACCAGATATCGGTCATGAACAAACATATCGATAGTATGAACTGACGCGCGTTCACTAGATCATAGCTTAAATGCCTTTCCAATTGGAAGCCAGAAAGCACATTGGAATTTTGGAATATTCTTTTATTCAATTATAATACATGCATTTATTATGACAAACTAGGATAGCACAGCAGCTAAATCATCTCAATGGCCAATAAACTGCAGCAATGACAGTGGCTTTTGCTTCGAGTCAGCCATTCGCATATCTATCACGCTCTCTGAGAACTCAGCACACGGCGAGCAACCACAATTCGAAGGCACCTCATGCTGGAAAAATTAATAGTATTTTTTAGTATTATACAAAATATAACAATAAGGAAACTTACTCGCTGATTGAATTTGAAACCATCTTCGCAGACCATTTTGATTGAGATCGATTCGTAAGATTTGATGGTGCAACAGGTGCAGAACTTCTCATGCATATCCGTTAGTTTATTATATTTGGAACCCGAGCTGCAGGCGCCCTCGCAATCCGTGAAGCCCTTGATGGGCTCAGCATTCACACAGACACCATGACCAGGCTTGGTATACTTTATCAACTCCTTAGTCAGCGGTTCGGCCAGAGAAACAGGCAGACAGTTGGCTACAATGGAATATAATGGAAATGAGGTTATTATTATTAATAAATGGACTATGCTGCTCCACTTACATAGGTTCTCGATAATTGGCTCCGATTTGCAGAGCTTACAGCAGCCCTCCACAAACTGTAAATGCTCTGGGCAGCGACTGACATCTGGACAGACCTCAATCGAGGAACTGACCATCAACAGATTATCCTTCTTCAGGCATATATAGTGTGTACAATTGTCGGACGAACTCCATACAGCATTAACATCGTACAGTTTGTTCTCGAACACACACGAAGTCTGCACGCACTCGCCGCAGCATTTGCTCTTGTCCAGCTTCTGGTAGCTATAGCCAGCCGGACAATCTGTTGCACATTGTTGCAGGGTGCTGATAACCTGAGCAATGCCATCGGGTCCATAGGCGCACTGCTCCTGCTTGCAAACATCCTTGGCATGCTGCCACTTGTCACCGATTTGCTTGGTAAAGCTACTCGATTCCTCCACCTCATATTGCACAATGCACAAATGCTTGGGCGGCACTGCGGGCATAGAATCGAAGTAAGTAATTAGCTCTTATTAGATCCAATTAGATTTGTTATGCGTACCGCATTTATGTGTGGCACAGCAGGCGCCCTCTGCTTTGTGTGTGCTGACCTCGTAGAAGCGTTGCTGGCAGTTGACTGGGGCCGGCGGGCACTGATCCGGTTTGCAGACAATCTTCTGTGTGGGACAACAGCCCTCTTCGATCTTGACGAGCTGTTCGCCTGGCAGCAGCTGGCGCGGTGGCACAAGTGGATCACAATCCTCCTTGGGCTTGCATTCTATACAAATTAAATAGTTACTTAATATAAATATATAAGTAGTTATTAAAATTTAAATTCAAATACCGCAAATGTATTGTGGACAGCCGTTGACATCATTTTTCTGCTTCTTAAATTGACCTGGTCCACACTGAGGCATTAGCGGAGCCAGGCACAGCTTTTGGGATTCCTTGGGCTCTGGCACGCAGCGATAGCGTGGACAGCACTCCTCAACGCTGACTATGGTCTGTGGCTTGTAGCCCTCGGCGCATATGTTCTCCTCCACTTGACACTTCTTCTCCACGCACGAGCTCTTGCCCTTGGCATCGCACTGGCAATCGGTGCACTTGTCCTGCTGCCATTTATCGCCCGGCAGGTGCTCACCATCGTCGCATTTGGTGCACTCCTCTTCTGGTATGCATTTGCCGCCATCCATAACCTGGCCGGCCGGACAGAAGCAGCCCTCAAAGCGCTCCGAGCTGAGACACATCTCGTCGCTGTTCACCGTGTGGAACACCGCCTGGGTCTTTATATTAACCGCATCGTAGTCGGTCATGGCCTTGACTGTTTCGCAATTCTTGGCACAGCCGCAGGGTTCGTAGACCATGTAGCTGGGACACTCGAACGGACAAAGCTCTGGACGGCGCCAGTCCGTGCAGATGCCCTTGTTGTTGCACTCCTTGGCATAGGCGGCCAGGGATAAACAGACGCCTTGCTGTGTGTTGCCCGGCTTGCAGATGTCTTGCTGACAGGCCGACACATAGGCAATGGGGTCCACAACAAGCGGGCACTTGCCAAATAGCTTCTCATTGTAGAACTGCAGGCAGGGATCCTTCTCGGGTGACAGTGGTATGCAGTTCTCCTTGGGCACATCCTCACTCAGGCACTCTTGGGAATCGGTTAGGCCTAATTTGGGTTCATCGGCCTGCCAGGTCTGTATGGCATCCATGCCCGGCTTCTTCTTGGCCGGATTTGGTTTCAAGTCATTGCTGGCGTCTTCATTGCAATCACCGCAAAGTCCTTCCATCTTGCTGCCATACTTGATGCTGGGCACACCGAGGGTAAAGATCAGATCATCGAATGAGGCAGTCAGCTCCACGTGCGATTCGGGCAGAGATAGCACCAGTTCCTTGCCCACCACTTGGCGCAACGTTATCCAGCTATCCTTGTATGGCATCTTCTTCACCTCGAAGCCATCCACCAGCACTTGCAATGCCTTTGGCTGATTCGGCACACGCTGCACATGAATCACATGGTCGCCATTGAGCACATGCAGCGACTTGGGACAGCTGGCACCATCCATGGCGCGGACTTGGCCAAGCTTCTTGCAATCATCCATGCTGACGTACACCTGGAACGTGTGCACACCTGGCAGCACCACATCCCGGGACAGTAGGTAGGTGCAGTTGCCATTGAAACTGAAGCTCTTGCGATCATAGGTCAGGTACTTGGAGTTGCCCAGCGCCTTGCACACACAATCCTTGCAGTCGGCAATGGGCACACACTTGGGGCCATTGCGCACGCTGCCCTCGGGGCAGTAACAGCCCGGGAAACAGACATCCGGCAGCACAGGACAATCATCGCCATGCAAATTGTCGCAGGAAGGTTCACAGCGTCGCTTATAGCAATCGGTGTGCACCAGGGGCGCTGGACAGCTAATCTCACACTGATGCACTGCTCGCCAGGTGGTTAGCTGCACCAGGGGATTGACACTGAGGCACTTCTTCACAAAGCTCTCGAGTATGTTGCACTTGCATGCAGAGGCATCTCCATTATTTGCCAGCAGGCAATCGCAGGCAGCCTCCAGACAGTAATTGTTGGAGAACTGTTTATAATTGACAGCCTTGTGGCATTTGGTGAAGGTGGGATGGCTGCACGTAGATAATCAAGATTAGCTAAAGGAAATTAATGATATCAAAGCGAATACCCACTTAATTATATTACACAGCTGCAGCGCCTTGGCCTGCAGTTGCCTGGTGCACTTCTGATCGCCACATTTATCCAGGGGTATACGCTTGTCGTACCAACTGTTGCCGAACTTCTCCGTATTGGCCAACACTTGGCCATCGGGTGTGCGCTTGTCGTCACGCGGAATGGCATTGTAATAGCCACACAGACCGTCCACAGTGCGTAGAAATTTGGAGGAGATGCCCACCTTGAGTATGCCAATGTCATCCAATTGCACCCAGAAGCCATATTTGGTGGACACCGCGAGCAGTGTCTTGCCCGGCTGCGAGACCACGAACGAGGCCTTGCAAATGGGCGAATTGATGAGCTGCTCCACGGTGAACTCGAAGCCATTGAATTTGACCTTAAGATGAGGCAGCAGCACCAGCTCGTTGCCAGCCTGCAGATCCTGAATGGTGACCACTTTGTGGCACACTTTGCGCGTCTCATCGCCGCACTGCTGATGAACTGCAAAAATATAAACTATATAAATAACTTCCAAATATATAATTCTTAACAAGTCTCAACCCGATATGGTCCAGCTGCCGTTGTGTATGTCTCTGGCTAGTATATGACTGCAGGGACTATATTTGAACATGGTGCCATCGAAGGTGGTGAAGCTCTTGCCGCTTATCTCGCACACATCATCCTTATTGGGTCGCAGCACGCACGTATATCTGAGGCAGTCGCCCGCCTTGGCGGTGCTCATGTCTAGCTCCACATCGTATTTATCCGGGCACTTGGGCTCCACGCAGGTGATTGTCTCGTTTTTGTTCACCTCCTTGGTGGGTATGGGCACGCAGGTGAATTCACTGCACTCCTCCTCCTCCTGGTAGTTCAGCTCGTTGCTGGGCATGGCCAAAATTTTCTCGTTCGAGGAAACAAACTTGGTTTTCGTTATGCTAACGCCATCGTCCACAATCGACACTTGTTTGTGGAATGTGAAGATCTTGGACATCTTGCGTGCCTTCTTCTCAATAATCTTGATCTTCATTTGGGGTGGACAAACAGGCGCAGGACAGGTGATAACAGTGGCTAAAATACAATAAATTTAAGAATTATTTTAAATCTCTTACATCCGATGTTTACTCACTCTCATTCTTCTCGCGCTTTATATCCGGTTCGACTGTAAACGAGTCCCGACAGCTGGCATCTTCATCGTCCGTGCAATCCTGCACGCCATTGCACCACAGAATCTCAGGTATGCAATCGCCGCTGGAGGGGCACAGGCGCTGGTGCTTGGGACAGGGCTCGCACTTGCAGAAGCAGCCGCTGGTGATGACCGGTCGCAGATGACGCTCCTCGCATGGTGCACACTTCTTGGGCTTGCAATTATGGCGTCCACCCAAAACACAAACGCACTCCTCACAGGCGGCATTCTCGAACTTACTGCCGATCGGATAGCTGACATAGTTCTCCACGCAGGGGCAGAGATTACGCTGCACACACTTGTTGCCGTCCCAATAGAGCTGATCGCTGCATTGGCACTTCTTGGCATCGGGAATTGGGTTGGCGATGCCTTCGCATACATAGCAGTTTGTGGGCTCCACTTTTTCCTCATGTATCTCCTCCTTCACCACAGCTATAAATGAGAAAATACAGTGGAAATCAATTGAATTTTCCTGTTTAAGCTTGTCAGTTACTCACGATAAGGCTTAAAGCAGCCCAATGGTTCGATGCGCATGTTTATGTTGCCCTCCCACTTGGCGGGCACAATCTTCAGATACTGTGTCAGGATTGGCTTCTTAAAGTGATGGGTACGCGGCGTCTGCTCGTCCACATTTGCCTCGAATATACGTGGCTGTCCGTTGGGTGCCAGCACCGTGTTCCAAGTGGGTTTCCTCTTCGAGAAGAGAACCTTATAGCCAGTCACCCAGCCATCGGGGCCGCCCTTGGTAATAAAACCGGATACGTTGCGTGGCTCCAGGAAATCAAATTCGATAAACTCATTGGGCGTATTGGCAAGCGGACGCCATGACTGGGGTGTGGACAGCTTGAGCAGGTCAAGTAAACGTGGTTTCCTCGTCGATTGCTGCAGCTGCCACAAGCTGCTCGCCTGTATCTGTTGCTCATGCATCTCGCCCTTATCCACGCCCATTTCATCAACACACTCCAGCTCGTAAAGCATGGACGGACGCTCTGTGCTTGTGGGCAATGTGGGTGGTGGCAAAGTGACAACTGGCAGCTCACCGCAAATCAACAGCTCGACACGCATTGCAATCGATCCATGCCACTTGAGTGGATAAATTCTCAGTGAACTCGCCTCAATGGGTATCTTGAATAGTGTCTGCACGGGCTCTCGCGAATCCAATGGTCCATTAAACATCTGCGGCTTGTCCGTCTCATCCACCAGATAGTTGTAGGAGATGCCATCGTGACTGTGCAGGATCTAATAAAAATATATAATTATTTTATAATTGTTTATTAATTTTTTCAATTTTTTTGTCACCTTAAAGAGCGTCACATAGTTATTGAATTCCGGACTGCCCGCCATGATGACACCATAAATGGGCTCTGGATGCTTAAAGTTTAGCTCCAGGTACTGCATCTGATCGTTGATCTGTGGCGACCAGCTGCCGCTGTGAGTTGTTGGTTTCTTGCTCAGACGCGCTTTGGGCGGCGCATGCTCTGGAGCCAGCTGAGAGCTGGCATTGAAGATGCTATCGGGCAATGAGTCCTGGCCATTTTCAATCATAGGCATGAGACTAAGAGAAACAAATATTAAATAAATAAAGCTATCATAGATCTCATTACAGATCTTACCGTTCAGGTGCACAATGCAGAGGTGGCGTCAGAGTAATCGGAACTATGGGAACTATGGGCTCAAAAGGTTCTGTGGAAAATAAACATTTATAAGAATCACATCTCAATCGATTGTCAGACCACTTACTTATCGTTGGCTCTGGCACTGGCTCCGGCTTATTGGGCACACAGGTGAAGGCATTGTCGATGCACTGGCAAATCTCCAGCTCACCCACAACGGGCTTATGGGGCTGCACATAACCCTCTTCCTTGTCCATGCACGGGCACTCGTCCGCATGCACGCAGGTGTCTTCGTCACGCCAGTATTTGCCCAGCTTGGGACAGTCCGGACGCAGTTTATCCACACAGCCAGGTTTGCAGTGCTCGCCGAGCTGGCACAGGCCGCGTTTACGCAGAACGCTGCCGTAGTAGTGACAGGTGCTTTCACACTGGTTGGCGCACTCTGACCAGATCTTGTCCTCATCACACTGCATAATGAGCTCCTGCTCAGGCTCTGGCGGGCGAAGATCACAGCTGGGCTTCAGCTGTTGGACAATGCCAATGTGATCGCAATTGAACATGGTGGGATTGAACATCATGTACTCGCCGCACGTCTTCTCCACATATACCCAGCCGCCATCAACGCCTTTGGGCTGGCAGTGCAGGAACTTGTGGCAATCGCCGGGATACTCTTTGTACTCGACCACGCCCACATCACAGCTGCCGCCAATTTCGAGCTTTTCGATTGGCTTTGGCGTCGTCACCTCCGCCTCGCTATCGCACTGGCAAAACGCGCGCAACTCGTAGTCATGGCACTTGCCAATGCAACGCAAGCCGCTAGCCAGGTTGCAGACAACATTCTCATCCATTTGCTCAGGCGGCTCATGGGTGCCCTTCACACGGCACTCCACCTTGGTCATGTACTGCTTGAGGCAGGTGCCATAGATGCTCTCCAGACGATCGTAGCGTGGCAACTTCTCCTCATCGTTGAGCCGCACAATCTTCTCTGTGGCATCGGCATCGTTGTCAAACCACCGCGTCCAGCCTCGCACGCATTTCGTTTGGTTCTGCGTGGCTAGCGGTGCCTCGGTGGTGCCCTTAATATATGGTGCGGGCGTTGCCGGTGCTCTGGGCTCATCACACTTAACGCCGCTGCAGATTTCCTTGCGCTTCGAGCAACGACACGTGGCACAGGCATCCTGGAACGTTACATCACCCTCATAGTAGGTCTTGCCCTCCTTCATCATGCACACAGGCTTGCACTCCGCCTTGGGCACGCACTGCCTATAGGTGTCGTTCAAGTAGATGAAGCCATCCTCACAGGGCTTAATTTGGCAACCCTCGACGCAGTTTTCCCGGGTGCACATGCGCTCCGCAATGCCCTGATCCAAGAAGTTGTCACAGGTCTCTACGGCACAGGCGGGCGTACAGGACTTGTACTCCGAGCAGTGTGGATCGCATTGCATGGCTGAAGAGAAACAAATATTAAAATACAATCAAATATATTTTTAATGCAAAGACCTACGGCAGAAATGTTGGGATCGCCAGCGTATATTGATGCCCTTCTGGGCACAGGCATCCGCATAGGCGGCCACAGCCGTGCAGAGGCACTCGCAATCACCGCCCTGATCACAGGCGCACGTATCGAAGATGCAACGCTTCAGATAACGCTCCAGTGGCACCTCCGCATGGCAGGGCTCGAAAAGCTCAGACTTCAGTGCGCCACATTTCAGTTGCGCCCACGTTTCGCGCTCTGGATGCTGGCGGCAGGCATCGATGGGCGCCACGGGTGCTGCGCAATGTGGCTGCAACTTCCAGGAATGACCAAAGAGCATGGCACTTGTTTCCAGGCCCAATGAAGGCGTTTGCATATCATCCTGGCTATTGCCATTGTAATTGCCACACAAACCGCTGACCTTGTTGCGCCATTCGTTGCCCAATTTGACATAAACACGTGTGCCTTCGTCCCACTTAACTTGTAGTTTAAGAGGAATAACCTCGACCACAACAAAGACGCCTGATTTGTAAATGTGGAACGCATTATGGCCATTGGAATGGACGCTGTCACGAAGTTCTAGTTGGAAAATTCAAATGGAATAAGTATATTAATGTATCGATATCAAGTGTACCACCACTAACCATACAACACATAGACTGGACAGCTAGTAAAAATTTTTTGACAAAGAAAAAGAATGCATTAGGGCCTAGTAAAAATATAACACGACAAATTCAGTGCGCTCTAATGAAATGTGTTATTCTTTCCTTACCCACTCTCTCTCTCTCTATGCTTTTTCACATATACATACATATATATACGTGTATATATATAAGTGTACATTTTTTGTGAAAGTACTTGCGATAATTATTTAGAAAATATAATTTTTCAGGCAGTTAAAGTCTTCTAAGTTTTCTAAGTCTTCTAGTTTGCTAAGTCTTTCAAGCTTTCTAATTCTGTCAAGTTAACTAAGTCTTGCAAATTATCTAAGTCTTGCTAATTTTCTAAGTCTTTCAATTTTTCTAAGTCTTTCAAGCTTTCTCATTCTGTTAAGTTTTCTAAGTCTTTAAAGTTTTCTAATTCTGTCAAGTTTTCTAAGACTTGCTAATTTTCTAAGTCTCGCTAATTTTCTAAGTCTTGCTAATTTTCTAAGTCTTTCAAAATTTCTAAGTCTTACAAGTTTTCTAAGTCTTTAAATTTTTCTAAGTCTTCATCATTTTCTACGTCTTCATCATTTTCTAAGTCTTCCAAGTTTTCTGAGTCCTTAAATTTTTCTAAGTCTTTCAAGTTTTCTAAGTCTTGCTAATTTTCTAAGTCTTGCTAATTTACTAAGTCTTTAAATTTTTCTAAGTCTTCAACATTTTCTAAGTCTTTCCTCTAGGCCTATCTTATGTCTACAGTTTTTCTTATATCTAATATTTAAACAATTCTTAACAATTATTTTTAACTATTACAATTCTGCTTAAAATACTTAACATTATTAACGAATAAAATATTTACCTTACCTGACCTGACCACACTTCACTTCACTTCACTTTCACTTTACTGCACTGCACAATTGACCCCCACCGGGCCTGGACGACTGAAGAAATGCTGCAGCTGCTGCTCTTTATATAGGGCCACTATCACTCAAACTCCAAGGCGAGCTCAAATGTTGAGCCTGCGTTGAGTTGCGGTCGCTGCAGTCGATCCTGAAGTGACCAATGAGAACATTCTCTGCTGCTTCAAGCATTCTAAATGAGTTTAACTTAAATGTAAATGTAAGCACATATTGCTGAATACATAAAGACAACAGAAATGATCTTCTGCAGCTAATCAAAGCAAGCCACGAAAATGAGCAGCAGAAGATCAATTATGTTGTCTATATGTATTCAGCAATATGTGCTTACATTTACATTTAAGTTAAACTCATTTAGAATGCTTGAAGCAGCAGAGAATGTTCTCATTGGTCACTTCACGATCGACTGCAGCGACCGCAACTCGACGCAGGCTCAACATTTGAGCTCGCCTTAAAGTTTGAGTGATAGTGGCCCTATATAAAGAGCAGCAGCTGCAGCATTTCTTCAGTCGTCCAGGCCCGGTGGGGGTCAATTGTGCAGTGCAGTAAAGTGAAAGTGAAAGTGAAAATGAAGTGTGGTCAGGTAAATATTTTATTTGTTAATAATGTTAAGTACTTTAAGCAGAATTGTAATAGTTAAAAATAATTGTTAAGAATTGTTTAAATATTAGATATAAGAAAAACTGTAGACATAAGATAGGCTTAGAGGAATGACTTAGAAAATGTTGAAGACTTAGAAAAATTTAAAGACTTAGTAAATTATCAAGACTTAGAAAATTATCAAGACTTAGAAAACTTATAAGACTTAGAAAAATTTAAGGACTTAGAAAAATTTAAGGACTTAGAAAACTTGAAAGACTTAGAAAATTAGCAAGACTTGGAACATTAGCAAGACTTAGAGAATTAGCAAGACTTAAAACATTAGCAAGACTTAAAAAACTTGAAAAACTTAGAAAACTTTGAAGACTTAGAAAAATTGAAAGACTTAGAAAATTAGCAAGACTTAGAAAACTAGAAAAACTTAGAAAATTAGCAAGACTTAGAATATTAGCAAGACTTAGAAAATTAGCAAGACTTAGAAAACTTGAAAGACTTAGAAAACTAGGAAGAATTAGAAAATGATAAAGACTTAGAAAAATTTAAAGACTTAGCAAGCTTGAAAGACTTAGAAAATTAGCAAGACTTAGAAAACTGGAAACACTTAGAAAATTAGCAAGACTTAGAAAATTAGCAAGACTTAGAAAACTAGGAAGACTTAGAAAAATTTAAAGACTTAGAAAGCTTGAAAGACTTCGAAAATTAGCAACACTTAGAAAATTAGCAAGACTTAGAAAACTTGAAAGACTTAAAAAACTTGGAAGACTTAGAAAATTTTGAAGACTTAGAAAAATTTAAAGACTTAGAAAGCTTGAAAGACTTAGAAAATTAGCAAGACTTAGAAAATTAGCAACACTTAGAAAATTAGCAAGACTTAGAAAACTTGAAAGACTTAGAAAACTTGAAAGACTTAGAAAACTGGAGGACTTTGAAAACTTGAAAGACTTAGAAAATTTGGAAGACTTAGAAAATAAGCAGGACTTAGAAAACTTGAAAGACTTAGAAAATTAGCAAGACTTAGAAAACTTGAAAGACTTAGAAAACTTTTCTAAGCCCTGCTAATTTTCTAACTCTTGCTAATTTTCTAAGTCTTTCAAGTTTTTTATGTCTAGAAAGACTTAGACTTTAACTGCGTGAAAAATTATATTTTCTACTTTCACAAAAAATGTACACTCACTTAAGGACATTTCCATCGAATGAAGGGTATTTCTTAATTGAGCAATATTCAAATTCAATAGAGTTAAAACAAAATCGATGCAATTTTAAATGTTTGTAATCAGTTTAGGATTATACATAAAATCAATTCATTAAAGGACCTCGCCGGTGCTTTTGAAAATAAAATACATACATTCAGCACTTAAAGTTCAAGAGAATTGTCTTTGTTATTTTAAACATATATATAAATATTAAAAATTGTAAGAGTTTAAAGACTTAGAAAGCTTGAAAGACTTCGAAAATTAGCAACACTTAGAAAATTAGCAAGACTTAGAAAACTTGAAAGACTTAGAAAACTTGAAAGACTTAGAAAACTTGAAAGACTTAGAAAACTTGAAAGACTTAAAAAACTTGGAAGACACTTAAAGTTCAAGAGAATTGTCTTTGTTATTTTAAACATATATATAAATATTAAAAATTGTAAGAGTTTCCCTTGAACAGCAATAGGGGTATATATAAAATCAATTTCCTATGAGCTTTTCACTTTGTAAACTATTATTAAATGTCTTCACTTCTTTGTAAAATACAAAAAAAACTTATTATTTGTGGGAAGGGTATGAAAGCGTTGATGCGCATGAAGAATATATATATACGACGGGCATGCACACACATACTTAAAGGCCCTTGCTACATGTATGACTATTTGTGTGCCTGTGTGCATTCTTACTATTCTTACTGTCTCTGGAATATCGAACTTTTGAAAGGGTTTGCCATGCTCATGCAAAGCAACGCTTTCATAAGTTTACTGGGCCCTAATGCATTTTTTTTTTCGTCTAAAAATGTTGTACAAGACAGCTACAGTCTATGTGTTGTATGGTTAGTGGTACTACTCATTACTTGCTATCAGTTATATCGATAATGATAAGACAACTAGGTACTTACTTTTAATGGCCGACTTATTGGGATCTACGCTGTAAGCCGAATCCTTACTGAGCACCAATGATTCCTTTGCACGTCCAGTCAACGCAATTTCCAGTGACTTGGAGCAAGTGACGCCCATGGTGCCGCACAGCACATTCTGTATGGTAATGCTGAAGCCATCGCCATTCTCAAAAGCACCCTTGGAGAGCACATAATCGCAAGCGCCCTGGAAGTCGAAGTCTTGGCCATCGTAGGTGGTGAAATGTGAGTCGCCCCATACGCTGCAGGTGGATTCGCAGCCATTGTCGGAGCACTTCCAATTGCCTGCCTGGCATACGCATGAATTGCAATCCTCCTTGATCTTATCGCCATCGTCATAGCTCTTGCCAGCATGATGACAAGAACAGTTAGTGGGCAGCACACAAGCCTGCCGAGATGTGTCGTAGACATAGCCCTCCATGCAGACGCAGCCAGGCAAACAGTCTGCCGAATCCGCCACATACTTATCCATATTCTTGCAGGTTTTCGGCTCTTTGGGGGCACATTTGGTGAACTCCGCAAATGGTTGTTTGACACACTTGCTGCGCAGCTCCGACGAGGGTGGATACTTGACATCATCGCCCGGATCAGCATCCTGACAGTCCCAAATGCCATCCACACAGGTGCAAAGGTCAAGGAATTTGCCACCTGGACGTACTTCCTTATAGCCCGGTCGGAAGATCATGCCATCAAAGCTGCAATGGCACTTGTGCTTGGGCACACAGACGCCCTGGTCATTGATGTACTCGCCATGGGGACAGCGACAGCCCTCAACACATTCCCGGGTGCAGCTGTTCTTGCCAGGCAAATCATCACAAGTCAGGGCGCAGCCATCGCCACATTCATCAAATACCTGACCCATGGGACACTTGGCAGCTAATAGGAATTAAATATATACAAGTAGATCAATTTTAAATATACCCCCTGATCTATTGATGCTCACCGCATTCCTTAACAGTCATACGCCAACCAGTTTTAACGCCCTGTCGCATGCATTCGGTGCCGTAAGCGGAGAGAATGGGGCAGAAACATTTCTCCGGTTCGCCCTTGCAAGCGCAAGTATCGTAAAGGCAATCCTCGTAGAAGTTTTCGGGCTCCACCATGAAATGACACTCCTGGAATATGTCCTGCAATATCCAGTCGCAGTGCTTCTCAGCAATTGCCTTCTTCTCTGGACTCAGGGTGCAAGGATGCGGTCCCTGGTGGGTCTCCGCCTGGAACTGGCAGGTGTCCTTGGTGCGCCACTTGTCCGCAAATGCCTCAATGCCCGTCTCAACATCGCCTTCTGGAGTGAGGAAGTCGTCCTGTGTATTGGAATTGAATGTGCCGCACAGACCTTGCGTCTGGCCACGCCAACTCGGCGGTGCATCAATATAGACGCGCGACACACCATCCCACCAGATGCGTATGCCCCCGGCGAAGTCCACGGTCAGGAACGTGGAGCTGGCGCGTCGTATCAAGACCTCACCGGCGCCCAACATCTTGGGCAGCTTGGCAATGGGCTTGTCATTGACGATTGTCGTCAGGCCCTGATCCAGTTTGATTGTGGTTGGAGTGCCATCGCGTAGTAGGAATCGTACGGTTACCGACTTGGTGCAGGAGGGATCATCGGGCGCCGCATAGCTCAGTGCTTCCGATACGGCACCGGAGCAGGCAATGTTCTCCGCCTCAACAGACATCTTCGGTGTCTTCAGCAAATAATAGGAGCACTTGCCCATGAAATCGTAACGCTTGCCATCGAAAGTGTGGTAATGAGGATCACCAATGGCACCACAGCGTGCACCACACTTATCGTCTGTGCAATTCCATTGGCCGTTCTTGCAGGTGCAAGTATTACAGTTCTTCTTGATCGTTGCCTCGGGCTTGAATTCCCGGCCACGCAATGTGCAAGGACAGAGCTCTCGAGTGATGCATGCATCCTTATACTGAACCGTGCCTTCAGGACAGAAGCAGCCCTCGTTGCACTTGTCTTTTGTGGGTGCAGCGGCGGTCAGACTTGATTCACAGGTTGGCTCCACATCCGGCCCACAGGCACGATAGACGCGACCAAAGCCGCAGCTAATGGCTATTGAAAGATTCCATATTGATAAGTAAATGTGATATGATGTATAATAAATTTTCACTCACGGCATATTTCCAGATTGCGCCAGCCGTGCTCCAATTGAATGCCCTTGAACATGCACTCCTTGGCCAGCATGGCAATGGCATCGCAATTGCAGCTTTCGGGCTTCTCTCGATTCGGACAGTTGCAGTAGTCCCCGATGCAGGTGCGGATGAGTGCATCATAGTTGAAAGGCTTGATGCAGTCGCTCAGCTTCTCGTTGGCCAGTAGACGCTCACATACAGTAACTGCCTTCTGGAGTTTGCTCTGCTCACAGGACTCAATGCCAAATTCCATTTCGGCGCTGTTCTCTACTCGGCACATTTCACTGTGATCATCCACACGCCATGTATCGGTGAATGCCTTGACTGTCTCCAGTTTTTTGCCAGTTCGCGACATCAAATCGTTGCGATAATCACCATCCAGAGAGCCACATAGACCACCCACTTTGCCCCACATGGCAGGACCTGCATGCACGGCCACATACTGCTGATGATCCCAATCCAACTTGAGACCAACGGATTCCAGATCAATTTGCACATGTTGCGCCACTGGCATCACCTTCATGCCCATTACCTGAACGGGTATGGGCAACTGTTTGTTGGGCGTGGATAAGCGTATGGTGCCATCTGTAAAGTAAATGAAAATCATTTAAATTCAGTGTTTCTGTCGAATGCTACTCACTCAAGTTCTCCAGGGTATAAAGCACCGATTGCCATTGAATCTTCAGTGTGTGCGCACAACCATAGCCAGAGCCATAAGGACACGCCTTCAATGTTACATCAAATGTGCCAGAAACCTTGTCCAAGGTCAACGTGTGAGAACAGGACAAAGGTGCTCTAAACGTAAAAAGAAATTCGAGCTTGAATTACTTATTGGGCGCCAATAAAAACAAACAGCCGATTATTAAATTGCTACCTCAGCTATCGCTCATTCGTTTAGACTATCGATATTGATGAACATTATGTAAATATTCCAAGTATTTATCGTTAAAATCTATCATAAAGTACTCATTCACTTATGCTATCGATAAGTACGTACTTGAAAACCAAACCATCGAAAGTTTTCATATTGATGCCACCCCAGGTGGTGCACATTGCTGGCCTTGGCGACTGATCGATGACCACATCCACCTCGTTGCTCATATACAGAGAGTAACTGCTGAGAGTTGATACAGTTTCCTCCGATGACCACCATTCCTGCAGAGTAGACACAACATCATGTGCTGCACGATAATTTCCAAGCTCGACTTACACTACGGTGCTCCAGATCCTTGTATTTGGCCAGTAGTGCCAACAGCATCTCACGTTGGCTTCTCAACTCTGAGGTAATCTCTCCGCTAAAGGCGCCATGATAAGTGCGACCCGGCTGTTGCATATGCGTCATTTGCACGCTGCCCGACTTAATTATATATCCAGGCGCTGGGCATTTTTTTATTAATGTATTAAACTCTTTTTAATTATAGTTGAAGGTAGACTTACGGAAAATACACTTTGGCAATGGGGCAGGCAAATAGACGCCATCCTGATAGCTGCACTTATATTCCATGTCCAGGCGCCCTTCCACCTGGAGACCCTTCACCTGTGGACAGCTAAAAGTGCAGCGTGCCTCCTCCGTGTCGTAGGCGCACTTATAGTTGCCATTGAAATGTGTGTTGGTTACATTGCAGCTGGAAATGCCTGATATACAAATCATAAATATTCAAGGAAATCATTGAAAAGGATGTCCAAATATATGCTCACTGTATTGGCAGAATGCGCCGCGATGCATCTTGGAGCACTGACAGATGTTGAAGCTGATGCACTGGCCGCCGTTCTCGCAGGCCGGCGAACAGGTTGCTGAAGATTTAAAAGTTCAGCTTATATAATATAACCGGAATATGCTGTTCACTTACGGCCACAGTCTGGCATCTTGGCAAGTCCAGTTTTGGAATGCACCCACTGACCATTGCGGCACTCAATGTTGGCGATGCCGCTGCCGTCCGGGAACTGAAAGCCTCGCATGCATTGAGCATTACAAAAACTAACAGGAAATGTTATATCAATATATATATTTATATATAATAGTAGATATAGCCCACTTAACTTACTTATTCTTGCAGGATACCTTGGAATTCTTGGGCACTGGCGGCTTGGCGGCACACACGGACTTCTTGTGCTCGCACAGTGGGCCTGAATAGTTCTCGGGGCACTGACATATGCCCGCTTGTAGACATATGCCGTTGTTCTCGCATGGCGGCAAGCACACAGCCTGACAAGGTGGCACTCGAGTAAACTCTGAGTTGCGTATTATCCAGCCATCGTTGCTGCAAAACAGATCCAGGGATTTGGTGTCCTGGGAGAACGTATAACCATCCGGGCAATACGCTTGACACCGACCATCGCCACTGCACTGGGACAGCACATTTTGTGGCAGTGTTAGCTCTGAGCATTTGCCATACGCGCTCAACACTTGAGCGGCATTGCCATAAAAGTTGCCCTTCACACTGGGGAATTACGTGATATATGAGATAGAAACTATATAAATAATCTTACAAATTTTACCCTTTGCCTATGCCGAGCAAGCCAAGCGCATTGTTGAGGAAGTTTGAGCTGCATTCAGAGAGTTTTTACATTTCTATATGTGTTCTAGTATATAAGTCTTTCACTCTACTACTCACCTCGCGGTCTTAATGCCGCCCATAGGGCCCCGATTTCCACTATAGGCACCGCTTTCAGCCTGAACATCATTGTAGTTGTAAGAATAGCGCGCACTGAAGAATAATTATTATATTGCTATATATATATTTCTATTATAACTGTAGTTATGTCTCGCACCTCACAGCAGGCGCCTCACGAAATCCGAAATTGAAATGACGTTCCTGACGTTCCTTATTATCAACATCCGGTGCCGACTGAGCCAGGGGACTATCAAGTAGCGAATATAGTGCCCGGAGGCATTCAATTAGATAACATATAAATTCAAATGCGAAATAATTTTAAACAACGTAACACAATTTTATCTTGGAAAAAAATTTGTGTAGCAAAAACGGAAGTCGCTTGGAATTTGAAAAACAAATTCTGATGATTGTTATAAAATATATAATATAATGTATATAGTATACAAGTAGATATATAATATATAGTATACATATATAGTAAAGTTGTATATACATATTATATATAAAAATTGGGAAATACCATTTCACTTTTATATGTTATGTATTTTAAATTAAGCATTTAATTAAGCATTTTAGTTTAGGTTATATATTTCATGTAATTTCATACATTCCATTGTAATCTACACACATATCATATTCCTTCACTCACTTTATATCTTGATCATCATCATCAGACATAATTATATCGCCATCTTCGGCACACACTTGGTTGAGAATTAGCAGCCATGCTAAGAAGTACATATATTTGCTTGCCATTTTTTGGCTGGCACAAATATCCTTTTGTTTTTCTTATATCACTGGTAATCCGTTTTATCCTTGATATTGAAGTATTCAATGTGGGCACTCCGTTGTCCTGCGAATCCTTGTCGATTCACTGCACAATTAAACACTTCACAATTTTTTTCACTTTAGCACATATTCACAATTAGAATCCGTTAGTCGAGGCGACCGCGCGAACGCAACTAATTAGGCTGCCGATCTCCAGCGCCTTTTATAGGCCCCAAACTAAAGCCGGACGCCATTTTGCTTTAAGTTCTAATCTCCGTTTTTCTGCTTCCTAAAGTCAACGTCAAATTTGCTGATTTCTGTGTAGTTCGCATTTCAAATTCACTTTTTTCTTGCTTTATCGTCGCTAAATGTGCCAAGTTGAAGCTGGGAGTGCAATTCAGCAACTTGGAAGCGATAAAACATATTCTCGCACACTAAGATATTATGAAACTGACCTAAAGACTATGCCAAGGCTAAGTTTATAAATAAATTACATAAGCAATACGCAAATCGGAATTTACGTCGCCATTCAGCGTAATCTGTATTTAAAACATGAATGAAATGAATACTGTGTGCGTTAATCGCATGGAATTAAACTTTCAAGTTAAATGCATAATCAAATTGGAGAACATTGACCGCGCAATTTTTTGGTAACGGCTAATAGTGTCAATTGACTATCAATGACAGCACTGCCTATCGATTTCAATCGATAGTTTTGCTGCAGAGTGCTGCCCATAAAATAAGTGATAAAGCGGAAAAACGCTTTAATTTGAATATATTAATTAAAATTCAAATTTATATATTTAAATCTATTCTCATTTATTTGCTTAACAACTAATATATATAATTTGTAACGCAATTGGTTACTGAAATAAAATTTATCACAGGAAATTGCAATCACCAAAATGCTATTCGCTACTCTTTCACAATTTGCTCAGTTGTAGAAGCAAAAATTTTGGCGACGGGATGTTGATAAAACAAAATTTCCAAAATTAAGATAAATATAACTATATTATATATACATATATTATAAACATCTGTTCGCTATTGCTGATTCGTATAGGGTTCAATATCTCGCTGCTGACGCATCGCCTCGGTTTCAGCGCCCACAGCGCAAGCTAGCAGAGAGTTAACCGTTTGCTCCTCGCCCGCTTTATATACATAGCCATTCGCTTTGTCAATGTGGTTGCGCAGCCGGAGCATGCTGTCCGTGCTGAAAGCATCTAGCAGTTTAAAGGAAACCAACGCATAATCCTCCACCATGGAGCAAATGGCTTCGTTTAGCTTCTGATATTTGCGCATTGTGGGATCATCATCAAGTTTTTCTAGCAAATATTTCAGATCGAGCACATCCGTGTAGTAGTCAACATTGAAGTGAAGCTTCGATTCGTGCTTACGCAGCAGATCCGCCTTGGATAACACATTCACATGCGGCAGACTCATTCGCATCATCGTATTCAGCGCCATCAGCAGCGTGGCTATGAACTTGGCTGGCTCTGAACAGTAATGCGAATCGATGAGATTGACTGTCACCAAGTTGTAGCGCTCCCGCTCCAAGCGCTCAAAGACTCGCGCCATGGCATTGTGGTGGGTGTAGAGCTCCACCTGGCCAGGACAGTCGAAGAGAAAGTAATTGTGCGTTGCACTCAGTTTTCTCAGTGCCGGCAGCAGCCAATCTTCGAAATGCTGTTCCAGGTACTCGGCACAGTGCATGAGCGCTCCGTTGGGTCCCAACTGCATATGCTCCATGCAATCTTCGACAGTAATCAGCTCCATTACGTTGACTACCGGCTGATAGGACATGTTGTCATTGCCGGGATCCAGATTGACGACGCCCACTTGCCGGCCTAGCTCTTTGTAGAATTTATATGCCTCATTGCAGTACGTTGTCTTCCCAGAGCCAGGTGGACCAATAATTAGCTGGCCATATCGTGGATTTTCGACTCTCGGCTGAACGCGTTGCAACATTTTTTTATGTTTATTTATTATTGTTGTGACGAGTGTGACCAAGCAGAAGTACACAAAAATAAACCAAAATGTGTTACGTTATGGTCACCCTAGAAATTCGCTGCCGTTGCAATTGCACAGCTACTCATTATGGTTCTGTTATTCAGTTACATTCCCGATAATACCAGCTGATAACAAAAATATATCGATGACTTCAATTAATTAACATGGCGGTGCTCAATTGAAAATTCATAAATAAATAAATATAATTTTTTATTAAAAATAAGCATAACAGACTAAAATTTAGATAGATTAATAAAT
Source organism: Drosophila hamatofila (assembly GCA_035045345.1). Taxonomy (NCBI): domain Eukaryota; kingdom Metazoa; phylum Arthropoda; class Insecta; order Diptera; family Drosophilidae; genus Drosophila; species Drosophila hamatofila. Next base: position 10,513,972 of record JAWNPA010000052.1, on the reverse strand, counting down.
TTATTAATACTGATGCATAATTTAAGTAATTTTTAAATCTATATGAATTGTTTAAGTTAAAATTTGAATAAATAAATGCTCCAATGGGTAGTACATACATATGAATTATTAAAATGTAGCGTGCAATATTTTATTATATTGAGAGTGCAATAAAAACGAGAGTCTTGGTAAATCACTTGGCTGCTTCATTCGCTGCTGCTGTTTGTGCTGTTTACTTGGCTTCGCCTTCAATTGACTCCTTGTGTCCATTGTTCTTCTGGACAAATAGATCGGATGGCCCGACATGTTTAATTGGTATGATGCGCTCGGCTCCCTCAACCTTGGGTTTTAAGGGGGGCACTGTTATAGTCAGAACTCCTTCGTCAGTTAAAGTTGACTCGATAGCCTCTGCATTGTACTCCTTGGACAGGGGGTAACGACGCACAAAATGGCGATAGACGTGTCCGTGCTCGTCCTCGCGCTCTTCGTGCTTCCCCTCAACGATGACGCAATTGTCCACCAGCTTAACGCTTAGCTCACCTGGCTCGAACAGCCCCACATCGAGATGCACCTGATAGTTGCCGTGCTTATCCTGGCCAGTGGCTCGGGTGGTGCCTATTTCGCCACTGTGCTTCTGGGCCGCCAGGTGACGAGCATGTGCACCCATCTGGGCAATCATACCCAATGTATGCAAATCCAGGGGATCGTGATGCCGTGAGTGCAGCCGGCGGAACATGCGATTGGGGAACATGTCGTGGCCATAGAGAATCGATTCAGGGCCATCCAAGTTCAGCACAAATGGAATGTCTGGCATTTTTCTTCTTTTTTCGCTTGAAATTAATTCACAAATTGAGAATCTGTATCTGGTGGGGGTTCACTGAACTCAGCTGCTACAATGTCTTGCTTTCAGTGTGTAGGTGAGGGTTGATTTTTCAGCGGAGGTTTTGCCGTGTTAATGCTCCAATCACAATCCAACTTGAATGTCGCGACTCAAATGTGAAGTTGTTGAGAGCAGAGCTGACTTTTATACTCGAGCCAGAAAAAGCTCTGCTGTTGGGAATTTTCTGGACTGAATGCAGTCGCTTGAGCTTTTGGAGCAAACACAACTGAGCTCGATTACTGCGACGTAATTGCGAAGTTCTAAGGCGCAGAACCGGCACACGAAAAAGCTCCTTCTACTGGAAGCAACAATTGGGAATTTATTAAAGTTAATGCAGCGATTTGAAGTTAGAGCTTTGAGAGCGAGCAAACAAGTTAAGTTCCTCATGGAAAAGCTCTGCTTTACTACAGCAACAATCCTGATTATGTGTATTCAATGCAATTTTTTCGACGTCGAGGTCGAGCTTTGAGAGCGCGCCAAAAAAATAGAAACACAAACCGCAGACACCCTTTGCTTGAATTTAAATTCGATACATTTTGCAAATAATAAACAGCCAGCGACTGCTGCTGGCGTCTGTCTGGAAGACAAAACAGTTAACGCTGTTCGCATTAAAGCAGCGTCTGAGGTGAAATTCGAGTATTGGCCGGTGGCGGTTGTCGCCAGCGCCAAAACCACAAAGCGACAACAACAATGGAAACCGGCTACAGGTTAGATTTCGATTAACAATCCGAATCTGAGTCCAGCTGCGGTTGCTTTATTGTAGCTGAAGCATGCGGCTGATAAACATTAACATTGGCGCTGCCGTCGCAGCCGTCGCCGTCTCTGCCGACGCTGTCGTCATCGTGTTGACAGTAGCTTCGCTCTTGCCTATTATAAGTGCCAACGATTCGTCAAACAGAGAACTTAGTGATCCGTCGACAATCAAACCAGGTGAAAGCACAATTTCGAGTGCTGCTAATTTGGATATTAATCAAAGGAAAATAATGGACGCCACATACGAACAAGTCAAAGATGTGCCCAACCATCCAGAGATCTACTTGATCGATGTACGCAATCCGGACGAGCTGACGGCAACGGGTAGCATTCCCTCCAGCCTCAATGTGCCCTGTATGTAGACAATTAGAATAAATAGAAATTATTTGTTTATTATATTTATATTTCTGTTTGATTTCAGTGCCCGAACTGGAAGCCGCATTGAAGTCTGAGTCGGAGGAGTTTGAAAAGAAATATGGGCGTGCCAAGCCGGCGATTGATGCAAACATCATCTTCACCTGTCGCTCGGGCAGACGTGCCCAGGAGGCCGCAGAGATCGCCAAGAGTGTGGGCTTTACCAAGCAAGTTTCCTTTTACCTCAAATCTGGAATGTATCTACATATATATTTATAATACTGTTTTACTCGCAGCTTGAGCGTCTATCGTGGCTCCTGGCTGGAGTGGGCCGAGAAGGAGGGTCTTCCACAGTGAGATCCAAAAAGCAATACATTCCACTTTGCGCTTACGTTTTGGCTTATAATATATGTAATTTAATTCAAATTCACTTATATATACTATACATTTATTTAAACAATATATACGGTTGCGGAATAAATTTGAATTTTAATGCAATAATAACTTATACATGTACATACATATATATGCTATATGTATATAAACAAGTTTCACGCTAACGATTTAATTCATTTCGACGAAAAGACATGAAAGCTGTAGATGATTGGAGAAGGGGTGGAAACTACACCTATAATATAAGTATTATTTTGACAAGATAATTTCTAATCTTTTTCACGAGCAGCTTATATCATAATTATACTAAAAAGCTGAGCCCTTTACTACGCCCATGTTCCATTTCTCCCACAAACACATGCAAGCAAACTCATTCTGTAGAGCACACACACAAACATATACGCTCTTTCAATATACCACTCTCACTACCTCTCTCTCTCTCTCTCTCTTTTGTTTGTTGAACTGACCTACCCCACACTGTTGTTTGTAAATAACAAAGACCCGCTTCGCTTAGGTAAAGTTCTTGAAACTTCGATTGTTGTTGAACAACAATTAAAAGAAATCAAAAGTATTTTTACTTTACATGCAAAAATAGCCACATTTCCCTTAAAAAAAAATACTATTTAAATGCCAGCAGCACAAGAATATTGAAAATTGCATCAGCTGCCAAGTCGAGAGAGCGCGAGAAAATTCTCGAACGCATTGGCATTTCCTATAAAAGGCAGCCGGCATCTTACACTCTCCACATTCGAAAAAAATACGTCAAAGCAAACGGAACTGCCGTCAAGCAGTAGCAAACAAAAGAGAGAGAATTTCACAAGTGATTAAAGTTATTACAAAACAAATTCAACCAAAGATGCGTTCGTTGCCCATGTTTCTACGTATGGCTGAGGAGCTGACCAGGTTGCCGCGTGTGTCACCATTCCAGTCCCTGTTCCACGAGCCGCACATGTGGACGGGCTTGACTGTGCCTCGCAATTGGCAGCAGATAGCGCGCAGCCAGGAGCAGCAGTTTATGCCGGCAGCCACCATTGGCAAGCAGGGCTACCAGGTGTCTCTGGACGTCAGCGAATTCAAGCCCAACGAGCTGACAGTGAAGACGGTCAACAACAGCGTCGTCATCGAGGGCAAGTCTGAGCAGGAGGAGGATGCACAGGGTGGCTACTATTCTCGTCACTTCTTGCGCCGCTTCACTCTGCCCGAGGGCTACGAGGCAGAGAAGACCACATCCAGCCTAAGCAGCGATGGCGTTCTCACCATCAGTGTACCCAATCCGCCATCTGTTGAGGCGGCGCTCCAGGAACGCATTGTGCCCATACAGCAAACTGGACCAGCAGAGCTGAATGTAAAGCCAAATCCTCCGTTGGAGCAACCCGCTGAGAAGGAGAAGGAGAAGAAGGAACAGTGACTGCTCTACAATAAGACTTAGTTCCTCAATAGCTGTAGTATTTAGTATTTATATATAAATAGTACAATAAACATAAACAAAACCAAATACACTTTCGTTTTACTATGCTTGGCAGCCGCCACATGCACTCGGGCCGCTTCCTCGCCCGCCCCGCCTCGCCCTTGGGCCAACGGCCTGTTCCTTGATGACGTCCACTTGACTCGCGTCCAACATCTTTGCATTTTGCAGTTGCCGCCGTTAGACACGCTTGTGTCTTGTTTGTTGGCCTTCGCGCATCGGGCAAATGATTCATCAGCCATCCGCATCCGGCGCAGCCATCACACGAGGCCACTTGGTCGTCGTTGTAGTCGTCGGAGTCTTCGTAGCCTCTCTGGGACGCTATAAAAGCGCCGACAGCACCATCAACAAATTTTATAAGCATTCGAGACGAGAAAGCTAATAGAAATGACTTTGGTGCCGACCACATATCGCGATCTGTCCCGGGAATTGGATCGACCGCGTCCACTCTACCAGCCATACGACTTCCAGCTGTATCCCTATCTATGGGATGATCCACGCATCTGGTGGCCCACCAACAGCAGCAGCAGCGACTACTTGCGCCCTTTGGATGAGCTGGTGAGCAGGCGAGTGCGCAATCAGCTCATACAGTCGACGCCCTACGACTGGTCATATCCCATGCGCTGGGACAACTACTACTCCGGCGAGCGGGTGCATGCGGATGAGAAGGGCTTCCGCATTGACATCGATGTGCGCCAGTTCCGACCGCATGAGATTGTGGTGAAGACCAACGATGACTACATCATTGTCCAGGGCAATCACAACAAGCGCAGCGAGGGCGCCAACGGCTACGTGGAGCGACACTTTGTGCGCAAGTATCTGCTCCCACGTGGCTATAATGCCAACGAAGTCATCTCCGACATCTCCACGGATGGCATCCTCACCATCAAGGCGCCGCCGCCGCCACCATCCAAATACTATTCACCCAGCGAACGGCTCGTCCGCGTTCATGAAACAGGAAAACTAGCGCTGCCCTGGAAATAGCTGCTCCCCACATTTGGATCTTTATAGCCCCTTTCGCATCATTGGGAAATATTCACATTCAAGGTGAACTATTTATGGCCTTCGCGCTGCATCGAGCACTTTAATTTTATTTTAAATACACAAATACAGAAAAACGCTTGACGCAATCTTAAATGCGCAATAAATTAAATTTACTGAAATCTGCATTGGAATAGACCAGGTATAAAATATCTAGGGTTACCAGCGCTGTCATTTTTGGGGATTTTCTCGTTTTGGTTCTTTTTGCAGATTTAGTTCCCTTTTTGCCCGAGGCAAACAAATTCTCTTATTTTGCCCAAAAAATAAACTGAAGTTGCCCAACCCGAATTTAAAAATACATTTTTCGAAGTACTTTTTAACATAAAACTTTATTGAAGTTTCAGCTAAAATAACACCAACTAAAAATAAATAAGAACTAAAAGTTGTATTTCATTTTTAAAATGTTTTATTTCTTTCTGTCTTCCGGAACTAGTCCAAAAAACTATTCTTTTTTTGTTGGAGTTTTTGATTTGTTTTTTTTTTTTCTATATTAGATTAGTCTTCTGTTCATTAACATTACATGAGTTCTAATAAATACATTAGGTTTGGTGAGGAATGAGGAATGACACAGGTTGAGAGAAGCTGTTCGTTAGCTTCTAGTTTCCAGCGTCTAGATTCTATTTGGCTGCATTGCCATTGGTGGCACCCTTCTCCTTCTTGTCCTTCTCTTTCTCCTTCTCCTTCGACTCGTCCTCGTTGCGTTTGACGTTCAGATGAGCCGGGCCCACTTGCTGAATTTGAATCACGCGCTCCTTGGACTTGTCCTCGACGGGTTGCGGCTTTGGTACACTCACAGTGAGTACGCCATCTGAAGATAGCGAGGAGACGACCTTATCTCCGTCGTAGCCCTTGGGCAGGGCATAGCGGCGCACGAAATGGCGCGAGATGTAGCCATGATCGTCCTCGCGTTCCTCGTGCTTGCCCTCGACGATGACGCAATTGTCCACTACTTTGACGCTCAGCTCGCTGGGAGTGAACTGAGTGACATCCATGCACACCTGGAAGCCGTCTTTGCCCACCTGCGATAGGGGCCAGTGCCATCCATCTCCAGCTCCACTGTTTGACTTAGCCAAGTCACGCCTGCGACGTCCGGCCAAAATCTCTCCAACCGGCGAAGTGGGACATTCTGGATGTACGCAGCTCCACGGACTCAATAGCAGCTGACGAGTGGTCTTGGGTTGCAGCTGAATCGGATGAATGCCCAATCCGTAGTCGTAGAGGGGAGCACGAGGCTCCTGCAGCTCGTTCACCAAAGAAAGTAGTTGAGATAGCGACATTTTTCTTTTTTAATAACAATTATTTTCACGGTTTGCAAGTTTTTTAAGCAATTGAATTAGTTTTGTTTGATTTTTTTTATTCGCGCAGCGAAGCACTTCACTTGATGAATATGATTTTTCAACTGAAGCAAACAACTCAGCCAGCGGCCTTTTATAGCCGGCTGAGTTGATTTTCTAGAAATATCGAGCTTTTACGAGTGTGTTTGCGAAGCAGAGAAACAGAGCGAGAAACATCGCGTGCTTGCTAGAGTGTTCGACGAACACTGTTCGTGTGTGTCACAAATAAGGTAAAAAGAAAGAGAATCGATAGAGCAATATGTGTAAATATTGTGCGTGTGTGAGAGCAAGAGAGAAAATGTCAGACAGTGCAAAAAGTCAAACAAAATGACTAAAACAATTAAAACAGGCAACTTCGGAAGCATTCTTCGAACTCTTTTTTTTTACCAAAAAAACATTTACATACATACATACATATGAACACATTTGATTATGTGTGTAGAAATTTATATATGTTTGTATGTACATACAAATGCAAAGTACATGCATATGTATGTACATGCATATGTATGTATATTTTCAAATTGCATTTGTTGAGAAACCTAAAAGTTGCATCTAAAATACATTTTTAGGATTGTATATAAATACAAATGTATGTATGTATGTACATATACATATGTACGTATACGTTTGGATGTTCTTTCGAGAAACTAAATCATCAGACATACCCAATTACATATAAACATACCCTACATACAGTGCCTACATACAGTGCACTAATAATGTCTTCGTACAGCAGGGTATTTTTTCTTTGGGAACGAGTATGTACATATGTATGTATGTACATATGTATATATAGCAAGAATCTAACCAACATTCATATAGTCTTATTATTTGATTAAATATCATTATTTTACAGCATAATTTTGACAATTTGCTTAGCTTGTATGTGGGTACATATGTATGTATGTATGTACATATATACATACATACATATGTATGTATACTTGTATTTTATTTGTTCCCAAAGAAAAAAGCCGCTGCTGTATGAAATTATTGGTACACTGTATGTGCATACATACATGTTAGTATACATATGTACGTGTAAGCCGTTTTAGATGTACATATGTATGTACATACAAACCTACTATGCACGTAGCACGCAAAAACACAGAAGTACATACATACATACATATGTATGTACGTCGATACCTTAATTCGCTGAAAAAAAAGTATCCCCATTTAAAATACAAGTTTTAAGTCATATTTAATTTTAAATTAATTTTATTGGTTTTTTTTTCACAGTGCATATAAATGCGAATACATAAGGTTCGAGTGTTGCCGCTGCTCTTTTACATGTTATGAAATTAGATTTACATGAATGGATGAAAATACAAATTACATTACATGTAGTTAACAAAATGGAATTCTTACATCTCAAATGGATACATTTATGATCTCTTACAGCTAAATGTGATGAATTTTGTGATGTTTGTGTGTGTGAGTGTGTGTGTGTATGTCTTTTTTCAAGTCTTGCACTCTCCGAACAGTGTGGCAACACTCAGTCTTCGACTAAACTCCTTCCTTTCATCTGTACTCTATTTGCCGGTTTCCATTTTCTCGCCACCATTTTCGCTCTTGCCTTTGCCGTCGGCAGCGCCCTCTGGTGCCTTGACACTGAGGTGAGCAGGACCCGTTTGTTGAATTTGAACAATGCGTTCTTTGCTGGCCTGCTCCTTGCTAGGCGGTGGAGGAGCCTTCAGGGTCAGAACGCCATCTGATGAAACCGTGGAGACCACATCGTTGCCATCATAGTCCTTGGGCAAGGTGTACTTGCGCACAAAGTGGCGCTGGATCATGCCGTGTCCATCCTCACGCTCTTCGTGCTTGCCCTCCACGATAATTGTCTTGTCCTGCACCTTAACAGACAGCTCGCTTGGCTTGAATTGCGCCACATCCATGCACACCTGGAAGCCATCTTTGCCAATAGTGGGCAGCAGTGCATTCTGCCCAGCGGAGGCACGACGACGTGTGGGCACCAACTGATGATGGCTTCTATCGTAGGGCGAATAGTGGGAGCGGCGACGATGCAAGTGATGGGGTATCACCAGACGTGGACGGTGGAATAGCTCGTTCACATGCAGCCCAAAGCCGAAGTCATCGTCCAAGAAGTGGTCCCAGTCGGTGTAGGCGCTATCGAGATCGCGGGCCAGACTCAAGAGTGGAACAATTGACATTTTTACTCTTTTACTTTTTTTGCTTGTTAATTAATTGAAAGTTTTTTTTTTTTTTTGATTGCTTCTGCGCAGCAGACGTGTTTTAAACGACGGTTTGAATAGAATTGAAGAGGCGCAAGGAACGCAGCGGGTTTTTATACCGACGCCAAACTGACTCACGCACACAGAGACAAAATGTTGCTGATGTTTCTGGCTCGCTCTTGAACTTACTCGCTCTTTCTCTCGGCAAGTATGTTTGTTATGTATGTAAGTATGTATGTGTGTGTGTGCCAGCCGGCATATGATTTTGTTTGCTCTCTTTCCCATACATAAAGTTCTACCAGTTTCTTGAAATTTCTGTGGCATATACATACATACATATGTATGCAAGTGTGTAAATACATACTACTTATATATGAACATATGTATATCATCTATATGCATATGTATGTATGTATGTACGTTATTTTAAGTACATCTTTTTTTAAAGAGCCTGCATTTTAAAATTCGTATAGCATTTTGTTAAAATGTTAAAGTATATTTAGGGGTCCACTGGCAGAAATTCGCATTCACTCAGACGTCAACGTTGCCATTTTGCAAGTGCGTTGAACTTGCAGTCTCTGTTTGCCGAGACCGGTTTGTTTGTCATTCTTTATCATTGTTTTCTTTTTACTGTATTTGCAAACATGTACATATATACACACATACATATGTATATGTGCTCATGCATGTAAATGTGTCCGTGTATAAATGTAAAAAGGTGTGCGTGAATTTTCGCATTCTCTTTGGAGTAAGTTGCACATGAATTTAAGGGAAATTTGCAAGCTTTTAAGTCAAGCAAAATGCAAGTATTATGCCTACTGTTAAGCTTTTCATATATGTAAGTATATATGTGCATATTACATATACAGTAAGATGTAATATGGAGTTGAGTACCGAATTCGTAAAATTCCTTAAACATTTGACATTTCTCCCAAATAAAATTCCCCGAGCATTTTGCACGTACACACCAATGCATACATATGTAGGTATGTATGTATATACATATATACTGTATACTGAGTATACATACTGTGTACGTCTGCTTCTGACTTTCATACGTACATGCATATCATATGTATGTCTGTATAAAAGTAATTTTGTATTGATGAGGCATACATGCATACATCTATATGTATACTGTTCTGTACATCTGTTACCCATAGTAAAAAGTCTTCTCATTACAGAAAAATTAAATTTTTTATTTTGAATATATAATAGCTACATAAAAGGCTTAGGTAAAGGAAATTTTTAACATGTACACACATAGAAATTTATGTATGTATAAATGGCATATGTGCTAATAAGTTAAATATAAGCATATCAAACAAATATTGACTTTCATAATTGATTATAATAATAATGTGATCTACACACTAAATATGAGATGACTTATTTGAGATGCGCAGTTTATTTCTCTCCTTTGGCTTCTTGCTCTGGCTGCTCCTTGGCGTTCTCCTTCACGTTGAGATGGGCAGGACCCACCTGCTGGATCTGGACAACACGAGGATTGCCCTTATCCTCGATGGCCGCTGGCTTCGGTACGCTGACAGTGAGCACACCATCCGAGGATAAGGTCGAAGCTACTTTGTCGGCCTCATATCCATCGGGCAGAGCGTAGCGGCGCACAAAGTGGCGAGTGATGAAGCCGTGATCGTCCTCCCTCTCCTCATGCTTGCCTTCGACGACAATGGAGTTGTCCACAACTTTGACGTTCAGCTCGCTGGGCTTGAACTGGGCGACGTCCATGCACACCTGGAAGCCATCCTTGCCGATCTTGGACACTGGACCAATGCTGCCCACCTGTTTCTCCAACTGACGCAGCTGCTGCTCAATAGGAACTGCAGCTAATGCCAGGAGAGGATTACGGCTCTGGCGCTGCCAATAGTAGGGAGTGTCGTAGAATGGCACCACCGACAGGCGGTTGAGATCGTCAGCCAAGCTCAGAAGAAGTGGTAGATTTGCCATATTTTCTGTTTTTTCAATAATACTTTGATTCCTTCTCTTGAAAAGATAATTTGTGCTTTTGTTCCTTGTTCCTTGTAGGAAGGCTCTTGGTTAATTTTTTTGTTGCTTGTTGGTTCGCTTTTTCAACGTAAACTGATGACACGAACGAAATGCGTCGCCTATTTATAGCTGCCTCGGTGGTGGCTTTCGATTACGCGCGCGTTCGTGCGTGTGAGAGAGATAGCTGGCTTGGGCACGCCAAGGAAATTTCTGGCTCTGGCTAAAGTTGAATATTGTTGCAAATGTTCTGGAAAGCGCTCGAATGGGTGTATGTACATATGTATGTACGGGATGCTTCTAGATATATACAAGAGTGTATACATACATATGTACGTATGTACAAATTTATATATTCATTTGCAGCATTATCTAGCAACGAAAGTGAGAGTGTTTCGCTGAGATAGCAACAGCAGCAGTTGCAGGGCGAGTAAAGCGATAACAAAAAGAATAAACAAACAAAAACATTGAGGATTGAAGAATGTTCTGTAACTTTCCAAACCATGAGCATATCTAGAATATTTGTTATTTTATGACTATAGGCTTTTTCATTTGCTCTTATATTTGATTTTTAATATTCTGCTGCAGACTTTATTTTTATTTGTTTATAATGGCAATTTTACCATATTCCACAAACATACACACATACATACATATGTAGCTTTTGCAAATACTTACATAGTATTGTTTTAATGTGATTCAATTAAGAATGTACATATAAAAACCCAAGAAATTTAAGATGATAAAGCAAAAAGTTATTTTTTTCTCTCTCTCTTCCTCTTTGTGTTTGTACATATGTACATATGTACATTTGGATGTATGTATGTATTTATGTAAATGTATGTATCTACGTGTATATGTACTATACCCAGTGATGTACCGATACATATGTATGTATGTATGTATGTATGTGGTAATGTTTTGATGTGGTTCAATAAAAAATGAACCAAAAAATTAAAGATGACAAAGCTCTCTCTTCCACTCTCTATGCACGCATACACACAAATGTACATATTGTACATATTTACAAGTGTATTTTCCAATTCATTGCAACTGTGTAGATATATACATACATATGTAGGTATGTACATACATACATATGTATATGCATACGTATGTACATATAAAAGTAAATACTTTTTCATATAGTATACATATAACGGATAAGACAAATATTATGCAAAAGCTCACGTATAAGGTATTATATATAGACAAACATACATACATATGTAAATAAATATACATGCATGTATACGTACATAAACTACATACACATATACTCTACGTTTACATATGGCTAAATTTCAAACAGCTTATTTTCATGATAACGATAACTCTTAATATATTTATAAATGTATGTATGTATACGTACACATATTTGAAAATACGTGAATATATACATATGTACATATACATGAGCATAACTATGTATTCATTAATGGACAACTCCAGCTTCGTTGCCAGCCCCTTACTTTGTTTGTCGTTTACACTATTGCACAAGTCTCCAAACTAGTGTCTGGCTCTTGTCTAGAAATTGCTTGTATGTGTAACAAACTTTATACCCACACATGTACATGCATGTTTTATGCATGTATTCAACTGAGCACATCAGCTTTTGTTGCTGCATACAAATGCAATGTATAATATATGTATTAATATGCGTATGTATACACAGCTTCGCCAAGGGGCAATGCGCATGCTTTGCGCCTACCCCACTGCAGGCTGTTGCCCCCTTAGACTTAATTCCATTATCAACAAATTTTCAGTTGCCGGTTGGCCTTCCAGACCACAGACACAAACGCACCCGCCAATGTGTCTGTGTGTGCGAGCGTGTGCCTGTGCGTGTGTGTGAGTGAGTGGAGAGACGCAAAAACCAGCTGTTGTTGTAGTTGCTATAATCGCGCCGGTTCGGGAACCGGCCTGTGGCACGATACGTTTTGCGGCCTCTCAGCTGTTTAGCTGTTTGCCGGCTGAGCGCAGGGAATTCAGCTGCAACATGGCTACTTTACATGCCCGTGTCTTCATTTATGTGTATGTATGTATGTAAGTATGTGTGTAGTAAGTAAATGGAAGTGTATTGTACATGTGTATATGTATGCAGAAATAGTATTCATATGTATGTACATATATTGTCGTGGCAACTCATGCCCAGGGCCGAGGCGTAGGTCGAGAGGCTGGAGCCGGTTTTCAAGTTGTGCCGGCTTGTGTGTGTTTCTCCATCGTTTGCGGCCTGGAATACTTTCTTTGTTCTCGCAACCGGAAAATTGCCAACTTCGTATTGCGAAAAAGCAGACAGACACATACAGAGTATGTATGTATGTACATACATATGTGTGTGTATATATGTATGTACATATGTGTGCGTGTGCGTAAGTTTCTTGCAGATAAGCAATACTTTTGGATCTTATTTCTAGGGGTGTCGTCGTTAGGTTTTGTTCTATTGATTTTTTGCCAAAACTGTGCAAATAAACAAAGATTGCACATGGGAAACGTTGGCCCAGCCTCACTTTGCATAAGCCGACGACGACGTTGACGTCGACGTCCACATCGACACCGCAACTCGGCGACGGCAACAACGACGATGTTGGATACGAGCCGGCACTCGTAGCCGCTGCTGCAGCACGCTTCCAGGCCAGACATTTGCTTTCCATTCAGCGCTGCACAGTCGTTTAAAAGGTTGAACATTCAGCCATAAGAGCTCAAACGCAATCCAGTTAGAAGCCGGAACGGATCGCACGCGGAACGGTAGCAGATAGAAGATAATCAGTGCTCTAGTGTGCCCAGTGCCAAGTGTCCAAGTGCCAATTGTCAGTGTCATCAGATCCCAGCCAGCAGCAGAGACAATTAAGTGCCCCAAAATCCAAATCCCCCAGTGAATTAAATCGGAAAATGTCGCTAATACCGTTCATACTCGACCTGGCCGAGGAGCTGCACGACTTCAATTTCAATCGCAGCCTGGGCCTGGGCATGGGCATGGATATTGACGACGTAGGCTTCGGTATGTATCCGCTGGAGCAGCTGGCTGCTGCGTCGGCTTCCACACAGTCGCTCCCGCAGCTGTCGCCCTCAAACAGCACGCGTCGTGGCCCACGTCTCGCCCACTCGCACGGCCACGCCCACTCCCCGACAACCGCCAGTGGTGTGTTGTGGGTGCCCATCAAGGGTGGTGGGCAGGTGCAGGGTCAGCATCGCCATCATCCCTACAGCCGTGTGGCCGGCGCCAAGACCGTCTGCTGCAATAAGTCCCTGATCGAGCTGGAAAAGGAGCTGGGTGATAAGGTCAGCACCTCATTGGCAACAGCCACGAGCAGCTCCTCGCCAAGTGCCAGCAAATCGGCATCGGCATCGGCCTATTCGGTGGTCAATCGTAATGGCTTCCAGGTGAGCATGAATGTGAAGCAGTTTGCACCGGACGAGCTCACCGTGAAGACCATCGACAATTGCATCGTGGTCGAGGGGCAGCACGACGAGAAGGAGGATGGCCACGGAGTCATCTCGCGTCATTTTATACGCAAATACATGTTGCCGAAGGGCTTCGATCCGGCCGATGTCCACTCGACGCTGTCTTCGGATGGCATTTTAACTGTAAAGGCGCCACCACCGCCACCGCCGCCCGCCCCCAAAGCGGGCGAGGAGCGACCCATTGAGCGCATCGTCGACATTCAGCAGCAGCCGCAGTCGCAGCAGCAGCAGCAGCAATCGGCTGCAGTACCGTTACCCGTGCAGGCGCAGGCAAAGGATGCGCAGTTGCCAATTGGAAAAAGTGCAGCCAACGAAGTGGAGCAGCCAACCCTAAAAACAGCTGCAGCAGCAGCAGCAACACCAGCAGTCGCTTCCAGCGGCGAGCAGAAGAGCGCTGAAGAGCGCAATGGCAACGGAGAGGCAGATGGCGACGTTGACGCCAACGCCAACGCCGACGCAGACGCTGTCGGCGACGTCAACGCCAACACAAACGTAGCTAAAACTGCTGATGAAACTGCAAATGCAAAAACAAAAGAAAAAGAGAAAGAGACTGAGCCCGTTGTCCAAACTTCCACAACCAATTCCAATTCCAACTCAATTTCCACTTCCAATTCCAACGGCAACAATGGCGAACCGCAGCCAACTCCAGAGTCAAAGTCAATGGAAGTAGATGAAACTGCTGAAACTGACAATGTGGCCACCGCCGCCGCTGCTTCCGCAGTTGCAGTAGCAGCCACTGCCGCTGACGACAAGGAGGACTCCACCGACGCCAACGCCGTCAGTAGCAGTGGCACAGCTTCGGCAGAGGCCGACGGCACGAAAACCGAAGATGCCAATGCAAATGGAAATTTGTCCAGCTCCGATTCGAACTCGAAAGCCGAAAAGGCCGCCGTCGTAGAGGATGCCGACGACGACACCATGCCGGCTGCCAAAAAAGCCAAAATCGATGTCGAGGAGCAGCAGCCCGCAGAGGCAACAGAGAAAGTCGAAAAGGCCACCAAGGGCGCGGAGGAGATCGCTGCTGAAGATGCGGCTATTCTACTTGCCAAGAAGCAGACAACCGAGAACGGCGCAGCTGCCGGCAAGGCGGCAGAGGAGCCAACCATGGCAGCGGCTAAGTGAATGTAGAGACTGATAATTGATGTGCAAGCCAGAACTAAAAAAAAAAAAGAAAAACAAAATAATAATGATAATTAATGATAAACATATATCGAATTGGAATGCGTTTTAATCTATAAATGTTTGATGTGTTTTTTCAATAATTCGCAATAAATACATGAGATAGGGCCTGCTGGTAGACGAAAGACGAAAGAAGAAAGAGATGAGAAACTATGATATGAAATTATGATTTCCTAAACAAGTGTGAAACAATTACGACTACAAGTATTCAGTAAAACTAAGCACATTATGTACTTAAAACTTACAAGTAAATAAAGATTCAAAGAGTGCGTTTTGCGTTTTGCTTTCTCGCTTGCTTTTCTTTACTCATTGCTGTTGTTTTCCAGTCTATGATTTCTGTCTCTCTTCTCTTCCCACAGACACACTCTTTCTAGTTGTTGCGCTCTGCAAGGGGCGACCATACTCTTACAGCTATGCGATGTTTTTTTCATCTCTCTCACTATGCACTAGCAATTGAGCGATGTTTTCAGATGAGCACGATTGCCGGCTATAAAAGCAGGAGACGACAAGCTGGGACGTTACAGTTGAACAACAGTATTATTCAAAGTGCAACTTCGCTGAGCGAAAGAAAAGTTAAAAAAGCGGCAAATCTTTTTTTCTAAAACTACATAACCTTAAATCTAATCAAGCAAAAAAAAATTAAAATTCAAAATGTCGCTGTCCCACTTAATTACATTGGTTGATGCTTTGAACGAGCCTCGCAATCCCATCTACGATTTTGGTATGGGCATGAATCCACTTCAGTTCCAAACCAGAGGCATGAACCAGTCGCTGCTGAGTCCATGGCAGTGCCCACATCCCGAGTGCCCAACCTCGCCAGTCGGAAAGATTTTGGCCAGTCGCCGCGGTCGTGGCGACATGACAAAGATGGCGAATGGCGAGCTCGATGCTTGGAGCATGCCTATCGCACAGGTGGGCAAAGATGGCTACCAGGTGTGCATGGATGTCAGCCAGTTCACGCCCAAAGAGCTGAACGTGAAGGTGGCCGACAACTGGATCACGGTCGAGGGCAAGCACGAGGAGCGCGATGACGGCCATGGCTACATCTCGCGCCATTTTGTGCGTCGCTATGCCCTGCCTAAGGGCTACGATGGCGATAAGGTCATCTCCTCTCTGTCATCCGATGGCATTCTCTCTGTGAGTGTGCCAAAGCCGCAACCCAATGCGGACAAGACCAAGGAGCGAGTGGTTCAAATTCAGCAAGTGGGTCCAGCTCATCTGAACATCAAGAGTAATGAGGAAGAGTCGAAGCCGAAAACTGCCAACAATGGAAACAACGCCAAGTAGAATCTGCAAACTGATCAGCGTTAACCAAGTCAACCTCATTTCTCATCATATTTCATGTATTGCATGTATTTATTTAAAAAGTCATATTTATTGTAATGAGCAAAAGACTAATATGTTAAAAATTAAAAAATAAAATGTTTGTAAAACTAATAACTAAATTCTGTGTTAATTTTTCATCCGCCATTTTTCTTTTCTTTTTTACTTTCTTGGAACCATCGCAGCTTAGTTCGCTCATTTTAGTTCCACCCGCCATTAAGTTCTCGTCATTCTCTTTGGAATAGCTTTCTCTTTTTATTTGTTTTGCATATATATTTATTTAAATAATGTAATGCATAATAAAAAATGTCGCGATCATAAGTATGCACACAGTATATATATATATATATTATGCTAATTCTATATATCTAAATCGGCTTCAATTTTAATTTTCATTTAATTCTTCAATTTTATCGCAAGCTGAGGATTTACATAGAGAGCCGCTGAAGCTGCACGGAGAAGCTGCCAGGTATTGGGGCTTTTGCACTTTTAATCATCAAAATGCCATTTTAAATATAGTTAAAAACTACATATGTATATGTATATATTTATGCATTGTTATTGGTTGTGTTTGCTGCTTTTATCATTCATATTATTATTATTAATAGTTTTAATTTTAATTTAATGTATGTTAGGTTATGTGGTTTTATGTGTATATATTCAATGACGCTTAATCACAGATCAATTTTTAAAATTTTCATTTGACTTAGAAGTTAAGAAACAAAATACAAAATGTCACAAGTTCACGTCTACAGCTTCATGCATGTCATTATATATTTTATATATATATATATAAATGTATATATTTATGAACTACACATAAAAAATGGATTTGGCTTGATCAGCAGGAGGAGGAGTAGGAGCAGGGGAAGGAGTAGAAGGACGGGGCTGTCATTCAGCGCTAGCAGTGAAAATGGGAAAATGTATTTCTGCATGAATCGCGGCGATTTAGTCGATTTGTATAACTATCAATAAATTGTATGTTTGTTCATTTGTTCAGTGCCTGCCTATATAGTACTATATTCAGATATAGATACGGGTTTTCCTCTCTTCTCTTTTGTTTTTCAAATGAAACAATATTTCTCTTTTTCTTGTTTGTTCTAAACGTACATACATTATTTTTCATGTGTGTGTGTGTTTGTTTGTTTGTTATGTTTGCAGTCTCAAAATTGTTTATGGGCTTTGTTTATATATGGTTACGAAATATGAAATTAACTTAGGAACGGCTCCAAGGATGGGATAGGTTAAAGAATAAAGATATAAACAAAGTAAATATATGAATTTGTGGGTCTGTCTGTCTGTCTAAATACTTTGAACATGTTAAGAGAGTTAAAGGACAATCACTTTTTGATGAGACTTTCGCAGCTGCTGCTGAGATTTGGCAACGACTTGAAGAACAATCGGGAACGATCTATTTGCGCTTCCCCCGACGAACGATTCGAGCACTTGCTGCCCTTAATCGTCTCATCCACGCCCTTGTCAAAAGAGCGGCGAAGCACCAGGTGATGCTGCTGCTGCTGCTGTTGGTGGTGATGATGCTGGTGTCCGGCGTAGGCAGCTGGTGGCGAAAGCGGCGATGTTGGCAGCTCTATATCCAGTACGGTGTCGTTGCCACCGGCATTCTTGCAGCGCAGCATTGCCTCCTGTTCCATGCCCAGCTTGGTGTCCGAGTAGCGTCGCACGTCCACCTCCCTGCCCAGTCGACAGTCGCCATCATCGGCACAGCAGCTGAGTCCTACTTGCTCCTCCTCGCCCATGATGCTCGAGTGGCGATAGTCGATCTTTGGTGGTGTGCTGTAATCGTAGGCGAGCGGTGTGCCCACACCCACGCACATGGGTGAGTCATTGAGGATATCACGATTCTCCAGAAAAATGGACGAGTTGGAGTAGCGCTTTGACTGGTGCGGCTTATAGACAAAGCCGCCCAAGCCATTGGCCACAGCATGCGAGACGCCGGAGCTAATCGAAGGCGCCTTGTGCTCACCACTGCCTGTAAATGAGAGAAGGGGATTAGCATGTGGATAAAGAGGAGCTGTCTATCGACGGACCACTAAAGCTGCTTAACTGCATCGCGTGCTCACGGCCCGTGTCTGTGGATATGCCGCTGGCACTGAGATCTTGACGAGAGCCGGCGCACAGATCTGTGGCCGACCCACGACTGGAGCTCTCCGAGTGCTCCAGCACATTGTGTATGGAGTCATGGAACGGCGTCATGCTGCCCGAGCCCTGCGGACAGGGCCGAAACGAGGAGATCTGCGACACGACATCGTCCAGCGCCCAGTCACGATCGTAATTGTGTTGCGACTGCGAGCACTCAATGTTGGCCGCCACAGCCACCTGGCCCAGCGGCTGGCCAAGCTGTTGGCTGTTGTGTAGCTGCTGCTGTTGCTGCAGATGGAGTGCATGCGAGTCGTCCGTCTGGGTGCCCGCGCTGCTGCTGCTGTGCGGCACTGCGTCCAACTGCAGCATGTGTTGCGGCGAGGCGTTCATCAGACGCTGCTGCAGTTGCAGCTGCATCTGTTGCTGGTGCTGATGCAGACCCGTTGAGCCGCCATTCTCCATGGTGCCGCAGCTCGAGTCGTGCACAGAGTGACCTGCGCCACCCGACGCGTTGATCTCCACTGTTCCATTGATGGCCCCACGGCCATGTAGCGAGCTGTGTCGCTCGTTGAACTGATGGTGGGCAGCCACTGGTGAAGGCGGCGCCAATGGATGAATCTTCTCCGGTGCGTTCTGAATGAGCAGAATCCTGTAAAGGGATTGAGATTAAGCAGTATTAGAAAATGCATAGAAATTGTTTAGGATAATCTTGTTGTACACTTTGCAAGGATATAATAGGAATCAGGGATCTGACGGAAGGTAACAGACTAAAGGTATTATACTGAACTAAACAATTCCATACTGTTCATACATTTCAAGTCTCTAGGGTTTTTGATTTTCAGCATTAACTTTTTTATACAGATGGACTGGAAAACTAAGCTAGCTCTACTCAACTTATCAAAAAATATATAATATATTATAGTTGAGGCCTCGGAAGTTTTATTCTATTATAACTACTATTACTTCAACTTCTAATCTACAACTTTCATTACTGTACTACTTCAATTACTTTTACTCCGTCTATTACAACTACGACTTTTACTAGTAGTATTGGTAGTTATATATACGACTACTACTCATACTACTACTGCCTACAATACCGACCTATACTTTTACTTTTACCTCTACTCGACTACCCTTACTATCTACTACTAAGAGAACCTATATTACTACTACTATTTCTCCTACTGTAACTACTCCTGCTGTGATTACTACTATTACTTCCACTGTAACTACTACTAGTACTGCTACTGCTAGTCCTGTAACTACTACTACTGCTACTCCTGCAACAAGGACTGCTACTTCTCCTCTTACAACTAGTACTACTACTGCTTCTTCTATTCCTATATTCAAAGTAAGTAACTGGAAGCTACATTTATAGCACTTATATACAATAATTTCAGCGCTCGAGGTAATCAATATGTTTTCTTTTTTATAGTATAAAATATGATATGACTTATGGCCAAGGCAGAGTATTAATATTAAACAGCTGGTAAGCTGGGTTCATCAAAGTTTTCACAATTGTGAAATAGTTTTTATAGCTGTTGGGAAACAGAAGTTGGAAATCACTTTTGGGTTATTCTCATTATTTCTGCTGCTAGTTTTGTATTTAAAACCAAAGCTCAACAAGTGGCTTGTTAGTTTTGATTTGGAATTCAAGTTGAAATGAATTTCTACCTGTTGCTGATCGCGTTATTTGCGGCCAACATTGGGGCTTATGGCCGACAGCCACCCAAATGTGTTGGAGAACCAAGTAAGTAATTCAGTAAACCTAATGAGTGCTTCACTAACTAATAAAGGACATCAGTCAAAGATGCTTGCAATTTGCGCAGAGATCTGGGTCACAATAATTACACTTGGTGCAAGGATTATGCCATGTCACAAATGTGGTACTATAATATGATCCACAACACCTGCAATAAGATGATCTATCTGGGCTGCGGAGGCAACTTTAATCGCTATTGCTCGGAAGCTGAATGTGCTCGAAAGTGCATAACGACAAAGAAACATGGATAAATCGTTTAGAAATTACAAGTTTTTGCAAATTTAAGAGTTAACTAATGGTAATTCCTAAGGTGTACTATAAATGTATCCTATAACTCTCTGTGAATGCCTGCTGTTGATTAAGCTGACTGACAAATATTAATATTGGTATACAAGAAAATATGAAAGCATTTGAAGGCAATTTACAATAATGCGAGAGATTCTATATACTACTATACTGTGTATAAATTGCTAATACCTGTCATATTTGTACATAAGTTTATAAATATATTAGAGGCGATTAAATGGTAATAGCAATATTGTAACATCTATATACAAAGTTTTAAGTGGTTGTTTCATTTATATACTACTCGCTTGCTGAGTTTCTTTCAACTATGGCAGAGATGATCTTAATGTACATCTGATAGACAGAGTGCTATATACAGGTTCTTGTAAGCTTCACATATTTGTATACAAATTTAGGATTTTTACAATAATACATCTTAATACATCAATAATACATCTTATATATAAGCTAATTCGGAATACGCAGTTAGAGCCGTCTATATACATTCATTTTCTATCAGATTCTTTATTCATCTTCCTTTGGCTGGTCTACTCGCCTGTTGAGTGCTTTCCAGCGATGGCAGAGATGCAGATAGGCCTTACACTGAATGTACATGAAGACAATGCCGCCAGTGAGACCGACGGTAACAACAGCCAGCTTTGTCCAGAACGGCCAATCTGTGTGTGGTTGAAAAAAATACAGTTAAGTTCAATCATAGCCATTGCATATGTATAGACAGTGAGAGAGAGTGGGAGAGTTAATGGGGTATACAAACCAATCACTCCACGCTTTACATCATCTGCGGCCCGCTCGATGAGCACACACAGCGACCAAATGACGCACAAGGCGGCCGCTGAGTGGAAGAGCACCGAGCAGCAGAGCCGGCGCCTCTCAATGCTGGAGATGTCAAGGCTGCGCCACTGTCAGCAGCAATGCAATCGATGGCCCGGCACACAGAAACAGGGCACAGTGCGACAGATAGAGAGGGAGCCAAAGGAAGCCAAACAATGCGCATAAGAAAAACAAAAACAATGCGAAATAAATTAGTTTGAGTAATAGAGATAGAGAAATGTCAGCTGCTGCTGCTGCTGCTGCTGCTGCCACTCACCTCATTGAATGGCTTTATTTTGGTGTGCATGATGAAGGGGAACTTGCATAGCTCGCAGGAGTTGGTCGCCGATGCCGTCAGCCACTGTTGCAGGCACGCCTGGTGCACATACTTCAAGCTGCCGGAGCAGTAGCAGGGCGTCAGCAGCGGATTCTGTGGATCGCTCTCGCAGTGGCAGATGCGGCATATATCGCCGCTGTTCTGTGACGCTTGGCTGCTGCCCGAGCCGAATCTGCAAATAAATTGTGAACTCCATTATAAGTTGACCTTTACATGCAAAAGTGCGTATATGTCTGTATTTATGTATGTTTCAACTCAACGGGTCGTGACCTTCAACGGAGAACTTAAACCGATTATTCGATGTGAAATGGGCAGCCCCAATTTGTTGCCCCATTTGATTGGCAGCTAAAAGAAAACCAGCCCCAAGCGCCCAATCCACACGGCTTATGCCCCAGCCTTTGTCCGCCCACTTTTACAAAGCAGTCGGCTTTGGGGTCATGTCAGGCTGGACCGAGTCTGGGCGGCTTTGTTCTTTCATTATGTCCAAATAAATATAGGCTTATGTGTTGGCAAATTTATAGTCTTTTGATTACAGCTAAAAAGAGGACTCTATAGATACTATATAGCTCAATATATATTTATTTTACAGAGTATGATATACTATATATAGGATATGTGATTTTTATCAATCCAATTTAGTTTGATTAGCATCTATAAGCTAAGCGATAATGCGACTTGCGAAATTCACTGTTCGCTGTGGGAAAGTTAATGCACGATAAGGAAGTCAAATGACTTGAATGAACGATCAAATTAAAACGAGGTTCAGTCGATCGATTTATGTATATAGCGCCATTTATTTTCAGTCAAACGATTTATGTATTTATATATATTAATTTCTTTTTTTTATGCATTGTAATAAATTGATTATTTTATTATTCTTACTTTCGCTCGTTGCTTTCTCTTTTTCTCCCTTTCTTTTGCTGTATATGTGCAGTAATCCAAAATAATAGTGAATTTTATTAATATTTTTCATCAGTTTCAGTTTTTGATTTTACTCTATAGCTTTTTTCTCCATCATTTTGTAATTATTTGTAATTATACCTATAGGCCCTGCATATTGTATATAAAAAAAAAAACAAAACTAATTATATTATATAAGTTTTGTAGCTACTATTTACTATTTACATAGGTCGCACTGAGCCGCTATTTACATATTCTGTTTTCCAGTCGAGCTCGCGCCTTTGTTGATCAACAATTTCGAAATCAATTTGCGCACAACTTAGAGCCAAAGTGTCTTTGGGTAAATAGAGGTACTTAATTTAGTTAGCGCATTGCATTCTCTACGGCATATTGATATAATCATATAATGATATTTATTTGCTCCTACAATACATAAGCAGTATATACATACATATATACAATGTATATATGTACATGTGTATATGTCTACGACTTAAGTGTTTGCTGCTCAGAGTGAAGCTTGCAAACAGAACAGAAACGCAGTTCTATTAGATTACACACATACATACACACTCATATGTATGTAAGTATGTATGTGTATGTTTGTAGACTCTTCAATGTTGTCGACAAATGCACACTGTTTAATTTCCTAGAAAGCTATAATCAATTTATGAATGCTTGTGTATAAGTAAGGACTCATATACTCA
This sequence comes from Drosophila hamatofila, assembly GCA_035045345.1. Classification (NCBI taxonomy): domain Eukaryota; kingdom Metazoa; phylum Arthropoda; class Insecta; order Diptera; family Drosophilidae; genus Drosophila; species Drosophila hamatofila. The sequence goes on along the minus strand of JAWNPA010000052.1, from coordinate 10,490,685 downwards.
TAAATGCATTAGTCTCGCATTCATAACAAATCCTTGCTCATTAAGCGCTTACTTTTATCACAATTCCAAGAATAGACTATAATTCTCTAGAGGCAAACAAAACTTAATCTAATTTAGTTACCAGAAATCAGAGGAAGGTGACGAACAGCATCTGAAATCAGTACAGAGCTCGTCATTTTACTTATTTTTTTTTTACAATTCATATGAATAGATTTTTTTTTATGCATAGTTACGTCTTTCTTTCTACAGAGAATTCGTCGTGAATTAATATAGATTTATTTACATACATACATATAAAACTTTAGACGTGCATTGCCTAAAACGAATATACACTTTTCACATCTTTAACGGGTATAAAAATGTAAATTTTTATTAAATACCTCAAACTTATACGAAATAACGTTTTTTGTTCTTTCATTTTTAGTTTAACTCAGAAACCTTAACTGATAAAGCTTTTAATCTAAACAATTCCAAAAACATGATAAAATGAGCATATTTTACTTTCAGATAAGAATACAAAACGTCAAAAACCTTTTTAGAAGTCTATAGCGGAATCTTGCTAGCCTGTGATAGTGTTATATAGCAATATATTTGAGCCCTTGAAATATACAAATATTTATATATTCTCTTATGTATTTCATATGTCTCATATATATATTCCCTAGAACATAAATAAACGTAGAAAATGCTTTATAAAATATAAAAATAGCTGCAATATTTACTTGAAATTTATTTATTAGCAATACGGCGTATAGATTATTGATGTTATATTTTTATTTTTATTTTTTGGAAGAGAGATGAACACGCTATTTCCGAATTATTATTAATCTAGCTGCGTGTTTGTTTTATATTTTACTTGTTTTTATTGTGTATTGTTCAAATCCGATAAGAAATACACCAAAATTGTTGTGTATATAATATAGTATATATGCATATATACTTATGTACATATATCAATATTATAAGAGAAGCCTGCACTTTGTAATTAATTTGCCGTTGCCTGGCATTCCGTGATTTTCATTGTGTGTACTTCAAAACAAATAATGGCATATTTTCATGGATTTTCATGTCGAAAAGCTGATGGCTTGCATTATAATTACAAAAATTTGTTCAATCATTCAGTGTGTCAATGCCTCAATCGTGCATTGCCACAATTACGACATTTCAATCTGCTTTGCACTGGTCAAGTTCAGGGCAGGCGCAATTAGCTGAGCCGCATAGAGAGGGCTATCATTAGGGCCGGGTTAAACCCCCACAGTGAAGCGTCGTAAGCGACCAGCTAACTAACTACATTTCATGTTGGCCAATTGGACAGAAAGGGAGTAATCAACAGGGGTGTTCTTGACGGAAGTGCAAGACTAGGAAATACCCTGAAATTATCTTTATTATATATAAAATATATACTTCATATATAAAATTTTTTATATAGTTATATTCTGTTTTGAAGTATAATCAATGATAAGATTATTCAATATTTTGTTTGTGTTTGTATATAATAAAGGGGCATTAAAACTTAATGTCTTTAGCTTTTAAACCCTTAAGGTATGCTGAAATGCTCAAATCGATTATTATTTTAGGTTATTTTTTCAATAGGATTAACATATATAATTTAGATATATACAAAAATTTGGCTATATAAATTTATATATGCCTCAGACTACTCACAATGGCTTTTGAACTAAGGAGCTAAATCGAGCATTATCTATACATATATACAAAATTTACATTGAAAACTACAAAAATTGAATATAAAGCTAACAATATTATAGCTATATACACTTAAAAAACACGATTCTAATCTTTGATCTATAGAAAATCGATTTATAGAATATGCGCTTTAATAACTAAAAAAATTGAATAAAAACCAACAATATTATAGCTACATACAATAAAATATACCTTATATTGATGTCTGAAAAAAGAGTATTACTACTGTCTAGTAAATTGGCCTCCACATAATCGATAACTCTTTCGCCCTTTACCATTACAGTATATATAGCTATGAGTTTGCTTTTCTCATGTCCATATCATAGCACAAACATTAAACTCCTTTTCGTCATTTGAGCTTGAGGGTATCAAAATTGGTTTTAGTTGAGCCACTTTTACTTTCTATGCCCCTTCGGCCCGCCTGTCGTGCCCTTGGCTGTTTGCTGTTTGTGATTTTAGAGTTCAGACAGCAAGTGCGTGATTGGACCGAAGGACATTGCTGGACAAAGGCAGGCACAAAGCCAGTGAAGCGTTTGTGGTGCCGGTTGTCATCACATTTTAGCTGTTGTTATGGGGCCCAGGCCAGGGTCACGTAGTTGTTGTCCAATCGGATCAATAAAACGCATTTGGACAGTGCGAAGCCCACAAACGGGAGCCAGCCCAATCATAAGAGCGTCTAATATCTTTGACTGTTACTTCTCTCTCGCTCTCCCTATCTCTCTCTCTCTCTCTCTCTCTCTCTCTCTCTGTCCCTATGTATATATATATATGTATATATCTATTGCTTGTACACTTACTTTAGTAGCTGTTTATACTTTCAGACTGTCACATTTCTATGCATATATAAGCATGATGTCTGCCAATTTTATGACTTCATTAGTTAATAGGCTCAGGAGCCAGCAGACGACGGACGACAGACGAGAGCTAAGAGCAGACGCCAGTCTGGCGGGATACCCAATCTTAATTTGCATACATCTTGATAATAAACAGAGCAGGAGGAGAAGGCTGTGAGTTCCCACTTTGATAGGTTGACATTTCGAATTTTCGAGGACGCAGTAAACTGATTTTGCGTAATTAGGGAAAATTAAATAAATTCCGCTCATATCTGAAGATCAGGCTGCATAAAGTTTATCGAATCAGATCTTCAACCCCCATGCAGACGGCAAAAAAATATCTCTTTGTCTATGCAAAACAAAGCGCATTCATTGACCTTCTTGGCTATTTTCGTATATTCATATAATATCTATGGGCTCTATGGGATCTATATTTGGTTGCTATTAAAGCTTTGCCAGCATTTTGTGGGTTCTTGCAATAAAAGCTTTCCCTCTCTGCACTATACGATATAGATATATGAACGCATTAATGCAAAGCTCACTTTATCGCTCCGATAAGATATACAGATATAAGCATGCTGAAAACCAAACAATAACAATAACAATAATATTTATAGATATTCCGTCTGCGTATTCCATTATTCACAATCCGAATTGGCTGTGGGGTAGGCAGGCAAGTGTAGGCCACTCAAACCCCACACAATGGAGCTGTCTGTATTTAATGTTTATAAGTCAGCCGACCGACAGCAGTAAACAACTTCGATCAAGTCTGTTCTCTGGGGGGACTACAAATTAAATATTTTTGATTTGTGTATTCAAGCTGGAGATTATCTGGTTCCTTTTTGCTGAATGCCAGAAATGTTCTTCAAATAACTTAATATATCTGTGATATTATGAAAGGCAAAGAAAGTTTTATTATTTATATATCGTATTATTAAAATGGAAAGCATGGATAGAAATTTAGTTATTTTGATTCACAAATAATTTTTAAAATTAAATATTAATATAAATGATTATTGAAATGAAATAAAATGTGAAATATTTATATTTATTTATGATAACCTCTCTAAATGAAATACTCGCCAAAATATGTATTTTTCAATAGGAACCATTATCAATAACAATTTCGTATTTTATATTTCTGACAGCTCAGTAATATATGATTATAGCTCATATGTATAATGATTAATAGCCTTGCCTTTCACTCATATTTCATTCTCTCTTAAATATCATTTCAATTTTTATCATATTTATTATCTTTTGCAAATGAATTGTGTAAAAACTCTACCAACGAAGCTTAGTTTGAAGCTTAAGATATTATTTTATCAGTAAAGTTTTCTGTAAGGAACGCAAATCTTGCCAATATATGCACAGGTGCTTCTCAAGCTTAAAAATGTGAGCTTAGCAAAGCAAACTGCGCAGAGAGCATCGTACACACTAATACTAACAAAAACACACTTACACACACATACATACATAGAGAGCTGCGCAGCTGAGCTGATGAAACGTGGCTGTGGTATATAATTGATAATTGTAATATGCACCATGCTATCGCATTTCCACTTTGGGACAGGTGCAAAACTCAATAAAATAAAATTAAAACAACTTTCGGACTGTTTGTCGTTTTGTTTTGTTTTTGCATTTGGTTTCAAGTTTCCGTTCACAAAGTTAAAGCAAATGTCTGTTGTTGTTGTTGCTGTGTTTCCGCTGTCACTTGAAGAGGCGCCCAAGACAATTAAATATATATAAGTATATAGAATTTTATATGTATATATATAATCCATATATTTATTTGAGCAACTGGCCGAGCATTGTGTGTAATCAGCAAGTGTGCTATCAAGCAATCAATTCAATCAGTTGAGTTATTGCAATGGAAGCTCTTATATGCATGCGACATGCGACATGGGACATGAGACATGATACATGGAGTAATTAATAGTAGATTTCCCTCACTCCACTATTGTTGCGTTCCATCAATTGGAATTGAAAGTGCCTGTAGAGTAGCTTGTAGCCATTCTCCCATGGAGACCATGGAGACTGCAGCAATTGAAGCCACACAGCATGCGTAACGTATACGCAGCGTGTTACGCGTCACAAATCAATGAAACAAAAGCATTTCACTCGCATTTACATTTACTTATCATCAATTTAGCTTATTTTGCAACAACAAAAAAAATACATTTAGCAACAATTTAATATACAAATATATATAGCAGACTTCATATTTATAAATTTATGAGAAAATGATGAATTGCCGGAAGTATTCTGTATGCATCTGTTTGCTTTGCTTTCTCATTTTGATACACTCTCTTTTTGAAATGAAAGCGAGTATATGTGGTTGGTGTACAGTATGCTTAATGTAGACAAATTGGCCTAGCAATAAGTAATACCTTTATAAATGTAGTTATATTAAGCTAAAATTTTCCATCAGGAAATTTCATTTAGCTTCCAGGTGTAAAATCTTGAACTTCTTTATAGTAATCATTTATTTATATATTTTTTTATTTAATATAAATATTTTATTTTTCTGATTACAGTATGATAATTATTTATTAAAATTATTTAGACTTATTTATCAACTAAATAATTAAAGAATTAACTTTGCATTTTTAGCGCTAATAAAGCGTATTTTACAATGTCTTATTTTCCTTACTGTTGACATTTAATTGTTTTTGTGCTTGATTTATGTAATTTAATTTTGTATTTGTTTCATTTTCAAGCCAACTGGTTTTAGGCCTTGCAGCTGCTCAGCTCACTGAACTCAGCCTAAATGATCATTTCTATTTGATTCTTGGTTCTTAAGTCCAAGTTTCAGTCTAACTAATCTAGTGACAAATTAATCAGTAAAATGAAATATTAAAAAATCTTCTATTTATATATTTCTTATATATATAATGCTATATAAATATATATACCAAAATGTTAAAAACGACAAATCGTGTAATATGTCACGTTTGCTTGGTTCGCAGTTCAGTTCACAGACGCAGCACACGGATGCAGCGTTTAGTTCCACTCAATAATAAAGCTACGCACGAGCAAGCAGTGCACCAATACTAAGGCACTAACTGTGGCATATGTATGTGTGTATAATTTGTGTGCTTTCAATTTCACTTGTTTTTCAGCTGCTTGTACGTTATTTTTACTTTTGTTTAAAACTCGTTTTGTTTTGTGCACTTTAAAATGGAACAACAAATTTATGAATAACACTTGAAGGTAAACCTAAATATAATATATATATATGTGAGCTGATATCTAAAATGATTTAATTTGTATTATTACGGACTTTGTAGAAACACAGAGATATCGCAGCTATTATAGCAAAATGTGTTCCAAAACACTTTGTATATTCAATGGGTAAATGTTATCGTACAAATACTTGTCGTTCTCGACAGCTGGATTGTCGAACAAACTAATCTCTTGTGGTTATTCCCATAAGTCGTGAAACATTTTAACTTATCAATGACAAGAGTGGAGTTTTTTTATGGAATATGACAAGAACATATGCTTCACAGAAACCAAAATTCTGTAAATCAAAATGTTTGCCGTCCTAAGGCCTTTGATGATGTTGATGATATAGCAAATAGGGCTTATCAGTTCAAATATATTTAGCTTCGCTACGTTTCGCTAAAGAGTAAATATTTAATTGCAACAGCAGAGCTGTCAACTCGTACCTGTGGCTAGGCAGACAGATTTCCACATTATAATATATATATATATATGGATCATATATAGATTGCACGTCGCTAAGATAAGAAGAAAAGGTGAGTTGCTTCAGGTTCACACTTGTCTCAGATACTTTATCTCAAGTCTGTTTGCGTTGCTGACGGGTTTATAAATTAAAATGACGCCATAATTGCGACCAGCGCAATGTAAACTAAAGCAATGGAATGAATGAATGGGAAATATATACTATATCTATGTAAATATATATACAAGTAAATATATATATTAGCATAGGAGTTGATGAAACAGGCTGTAAATCAAAGTAATTAGACAGTCAGGTGTCAGTTGCCAGTTGCTTGACACCTGACCGCGTACTCGTATATAAATCGGAGCATTTGTATTTGCATTTGCATTTGCATTTCAATTGATAAAATTAGCCAAACGTATGCACGGCTTATGCATATATGCAAATAGTCTACTTGGCGTATGATTAATTAAATTAGTTATGCCCTAAGCTATTCATAGTCATATGTGAGATCTCGCGCGTTATTGCAAATTTAATTGCCGTCATTAACATTTGCTAAATGCGATTACATTAATGGAATGGGCTTTGACTGTTTCGCTGCTAGTTAAACAGATGAAAGATTGTATCGGCTAAAGCGGCTCTGTTTTGATATTTTTATGAGGACAGAGCACACTACTATTAACACTTTTTATAACATTATTTATATATACAATTTTTGCATATTTTTAAAATGAACTTTAAGCGTCTGTTATATATAACAGCCAGTTAAGTTTGCAGTTCTCTATGACGAACTATTTGTTTAGCCTATTAAATTCTAGAGTTAATTGGAATATGTAAAAAGAAGTAAAAAGGGCTTTACGAGTAGAACTCATTTTATTTCAGTAAAGATATTTGTAACATTTTAAGAGCTGTAAAAATAACAAAGTGTTATATTCGTGATCTTTGTATAAAAAAGTCGAGCCGAAATATTATAAGAATCATATACTTATGTACTTGATTTTAATCAGAATTAATATTAATTTTGTGCGATTTTTTGTGCGCAAAACTTGAATAAGGTGGAGGCCCTGGGGCCCAGGCTCCACTGGACCCTATGATAATCCGGCCCTGGAGTCGTATAGTTTATAACAAAAAGGCGAGCACTTCAAATTCTAAAGTTAATCGTAATATAGTATTTATGGCATTTTTGTTATTAATATGGTAGTAAATTTATGGCAGTAAAGGTAATCGCTCAAGTTAGCTTTACAAATAGAATAGATTATTCAACGTGTTTTTAGTGCACTATGAGTAATTGTTAAATATAACAGTTTACATTGCCTTTAGTATAACAGACAGTATTCACTACTGCGACTACTTTCTGCATTAGCCAATGAAAACTCTGCAGCTCATAAAAATGTAAATAAAGTTGCGGTCAGTCAAGGCAGTCGAGTGCACTTCACTGCAATGAAACGCAACTCGAAACCAAATGAAATATGAAATTTCTACTTAAATTAGACTTCTTTGTAAATATTGTATATACTGTTTCAGCTCTGAATAATATATTAGACACCCCTTTTACTTAACCAAACAATATTCCGCATTAAGTCGGCAAATATTATTTCTGTTTGTGTTTGCTTTTGTTGTTGTTTCATATTTAAGTAGTTTGCACTCGAACTTACCTGACATTTGCGTAGTGCTGGCCGGAGCCGCCGGTGCTCCAGTCTACATGCTCTATATCTGAGGAGGTTTTAGCGTTGTCGCAAGACATTTTAGTGTTATTTGTTTTTGGGTTGCTCTATGACCTGCATTCAAAAGGATGCATTAGTTGCGTTTTTTTCTACAAAAATCTGGTCACTCTTACGTAGCAGCCCTTACGAATTGTGTTGTTGTTGTTGTGGCTGCTGCTGTTTTATTATTGTTATGGTTTTCTTGTGACGTTTTCCTTTGCTGACCGCGTACCGAGTTAAGCTAGTCGATATGTTTAAGTTTTGCAATGTGGCTATTGTTGTTATTCTATTTGGTGCATTTGTTTGTTTTGAAATGGGGAACAGATGCTGCTGCTGCTGTTTTATTTTTAGCAAATGCCTGTTCTGATTGATGTTTTTCTTGTTCTCTTTTTCGTACTCTTGGTTCGTTGACTTCAACACAGTTGGTTTTGGCCGGTGATTATTTTGAATGTTAATAATTAATTTAAATTTCTATTGCACTTCGACGTAGGCTTTTGAGGCAATGAACTTTAACAATATCTGCGAGACGCAAATGTGAATGCAAGTGTGTGTGAGTGTATGTGTGTGTGCTTGTGCGTGTCTATTATTATATATTTTGCTAATTCACAATAAAATAATTAAATTGTCTTATTTAATATGATTTTTTGGCGCAATAACACGACCAGTAATCTGAATTGTTCACGATTGCACATATTTTTATTTATTTAACCAGATGCACTCCGCTGTAGTTAGAAATAAAACAAAGACATTTTGATTTAACCTGCGACATAAACGCACTTGCACAGACAAGAGCTGCGACAACACTGCAGTGTGGCTGCAAACTTTAATTGTGAAAATGCTTGCTTTTGATGTTAATCGATTATACTTCACGATAACGGTTTGAAAGTTGGCTACCCTAATAATCGATACGTTTCAAATGTGTGCATTTATAGCAACTTAGGAGTATAGCTTTAATATTTTATTTTTTTAAATTCTTTCATGAGTACGGGAACCCACTGGAGCCACGATGTGCTCAAGAAAATGGACATCGAAAAAAGCAACGATCTGGATTTCCTGAAAGACATATTTGCCATCGAAATCGGATCTCAAAGTAAAAGGGATAGCATAAATACTATAGAAGACTTGATAGGCTGTCTGGAACGGGGCCGTCAAATTAGTGAAGAGAATGTTGAGCCACTGCGTGATCCTGGCAGTGTGAGGGCAGCCGTAAATTGCAGCCAGGAACAAGGAATAGCTGGAAACCAACAACGGCAGTTCGACGTCAATTCTCAGCAAGTCGTGCAGCCAGCAGCTTCAGCTCCACAGAATCTCTCTATTGCGCAGTTTACAGATGCGAAGCGTGCAAAAGTTTTTAATGCAATATCCGAACAGTTGGGCAGCTCTTGGCGTTATTTGGGTCGCAGACTAAGCATAAGTGAAGGCGCCATGGATGAAATAGAAGACCGCTACCCACAAGACCCCAAATCTCACATTCTGCGACTACTCCAGGTGTTTGAGGAGGCCCAATGCAGCGATTCCAGGCAGCTGTTATTACAGCTGTGCCGTGGACTTTCAGATTGTGGAAGGAAAGACTTGCAACGCCGAGTGGAGCAAATAATGTCCCACTAATAATTATTTGTGATTCCATTATATTTTTATATAGTTATCAAGAGATAACTAGCGAAAAAAGATCCATCTATTGATAAGAAAGGGGGTTCCTTTCGTTCATTTATTTATTGTTTTTATCAGTGTTTACTTTGTTATGAGTAGTATTGGTCATATACCGGTAGCAAAGTCAACGCAAAAGACCTAAAATAAACTGTTGCGAAATTTAAAGAATATTTCTGATCATAGTGCCTTTCATCAGTCGGTATTGAAGCAAATTTTTGCGTCCCAGAAACACAACTTGTATCCAAACTCTAGAGCAGACTCTTTTCGCAGCTCATATGTCTGAAAAGTAAGATATACATATGTATGTATAATATATTTGATATTGCTTCTGCTGTTTCTTTATTATTCTCTTATTTTTTGTGGCGCATTTGACCCTTAGTATTACTACTTGACCCATATGTATGTAAATTGCTTTATTTAATATGATTTCTATACATGGTATCAGATACAATCTGGCGTATTTCCAATTTAAGGAAATATAGACTAAATGCACAAACAGCTCCCATAAAACTGCAGTGTGGGTGCAGATTTCAATTATAAACATCGATTACACTTTACGTTTTTAAAAACTTTTTCAAGCCTGGTCACCCTAACAATCGATACATCGCAGATCTCTGCGTTTCCAGTAAAACAGGCGAATAATTTTTGTACTTTACTATTTTAAGTTCAACCATGGCTGTAGAAGTCCACTGGGGCTACGATATGCTCAAGAAAATGGCCATCGAAGGCGTCGGCAACAGTGATTTGGAATACCTAAAGAACACGTTTGCCATCGAAATCGGATCGCCAAGAAAACTGGATCGCATACATACCATAGAAGACTTAATAGACTGCCTGGAACGGGGCGATCAAATTAGTGAAGAGAATGTTGAGCCACTGCGTAATCTTGGTATGAACAATATGCAGCTGCAGGAGGCACTGGACAGTTACCAGAGCGTGGAGCGCAGAGCAGCCGTAAACTGTTATCAGGAACAAAGACTAGCCGAAGAGCTGCAAAAGCAGTTGCATATCAATCCACAGCGAGTCCCGCAGCCACCAACCGCAGCCTCATCTGCAGCTCCAGCTCCACAGAACTATGTGACTGTGGCGGAGTTTACAGATGCCAAGCGCGCTGCAGTTTTTAAAAAAATATCTGAGCAATTGGGTCGCTCGTGGCGAGATTTGGGTCGTAAACTAAGCATAAGTGAAGGTGCCATGGACGAAATTGAGATGCGCTACCCACAGGATCTGAAATCACGGATTCTACGACTGCTCCAAATGTTCGAGGAGGACGAATGCAACGATCCCAGGCAGCTGCTATTGCAGCTGTGCCGGGGACTTTCGGAATGTGGCCGGAAGGACCTGCGACGCCGAGTGGAACAGATAATGTCTCACTAGCAATTATGTGTGACTCCATTATATTTTTTTTTATGCAATTTCAAAGAAAATGTAATTCGTTTTTAATCTTAGTTTTCTTTATTTTTCGCAAATTCCATGACTAAAAAAGCGGCACGTGTAATAATACGCTCCACTTTCTGATAACAAGAGGGTATCTCCCGTTTCTATCCTTTTCTTTTTTTTTTTTTTTTGATCAGTTTGTTTACGTTGCTATGAACTGGATTGGTTATAAACCGGTAATAAAGCCAACGCAAAAAACTAAAAAAAAAACTGTTGCAAAATTTAGAGAACCGCGCTCGAAATTTTACAAAGTATAAATCGATTTGACACTCGATCCCTGCTTGACCATGGTGTCCTTATGCAGTTGATATTGAAGCAAGTTTTGGCGTCCCAGACGCAGAGCATCGCGCAGCTTATGTCCAATCTCAAGAGCGGCTTCCTCGTTGTTGCCATTGGCTGTCCATATGGCTAAAAGGTATAAGAGTTTATAAAGATATTTGTCGAACTGTAATTGCAGGGATTATCTTACATATCTTATTGCTCTTGGCGCGAATATTGACGACGGCGCCACAGATTTGATCGGAATGATCGAATGCCTCGCCAATCAAACAAAGTAGCTGAAAGAGAAGAGAACACATTAGAATAGAACGAAGATCCGTTTTATTTCCCCTGCTTCTACACTTACCACATCGAGCCACAAGTTGTCCAAGTCGTTCTTGGAGCTTTTGTTCAGTGTGATCACCCAGCGACCACCTTGCTTATTGGCAGCGTCCTCCCACATGGGGCTAAGGAGAAAAGGGATTTAGGATTGCTTTCAATATGGATTCTTACATGCTTACCGAATGCCCTTCTTGAATAGAGAGTAATCGCTGCCCAATTTGATCTCCGATGGCGGCTTAATATGATTGTATAGACTCCAGAAGTCCTCAACCGTATCGAAGCTGGTAATTTCGTTTTGCATATCCTCCCAGGATTTGGTGCGATCGTTCTCCAAATACCAGAGGGTCCATGTATTCTGCAGCGGGTGTTTAAACAAATGCTCGGTGCGCACAGCTCCATCATCCGACTGTGGATCGGCGGCAACCTTAGCCTCCTCCTTGTTGGAAGCCACTTCGGCAGCAGGAACGGCAGCAACAGCCCCAGTGGGAGTTGTCTCTGGACGGCCAGGTGCTACTGTGTTAGCACTAGCATTGGCCTGTTCAGTGCCAGCAGACACAGTGCTGCTCTGATAAGATAAAAAGAGAAAGAGTTAAAATCAAAGTTATTTAAATTATCAATAAATCGCTGCTAGAGCGAATTCAGTTTTTAAAAGTTTACTTTGAACATCGACTTGGGGTTGGCAAAATTCTTCATTCTGTGAAAGTCGCTCTGCATGTTGAGGCCTCTAAACGAGTCGAAGAGGCTTTTGCCGTTGTTTGCTGCTGACGGGCTGATGGGAGGGAGCGAGAGAGCGAGCTTTTGCGAGTGGGAGCGGCGAGACGATCAGACGCTGATTCACTTGACGCGTTCACTAGTCGTTGCTGTGTACCGTATATACATATACATATATATAAATATGTATATGAATATAGATGTGTGCGTGTATGTGGATGGGTGTTTGTGTGCGTGCGTGAAGCTTTTCTTTTGTAAGTTTCTTTATGTATGTATGTAAATAACGGGCCGGGTGGATTTATTGCTTATTGCAGTATTCTTAATTTTTGACTCTTCTGCTGCTCTCAGTTGAGCCAAGCTAAACGGATTTGTATTAGATTCTGGAGATTTAGTGGATGTCATTGACATTACACTGTCACTTTGCACTTATGTGTGTCTTTTATTTCATTTATTTATTTATTTTTTGTATGCAGAAAACTAAACTTGTCCAACTCGTTGTTCTGTGTTGCAATTCGCGGCCGCTTTTTACTTTCGATTTGTGCACAATTACTATGTATGTTGTATTTATTTATTTATGTATATATACACATATATAAATATATTTACATATACATATACGTATATATATATATATGTATATATATGTCCTTTTTTGTTAAAAATAATACACGAAATATCTTTTTTCGGTACTGGAATGGAAGTACAAATTCCGAAATGAATGTGTTGCTTGCACGCTAAAATTTACGACTACACAACACACACAGATGTCTGAATACACACAGTTTGCCTGGATCTTTCGTTTTTCTCACTGGCAACTTTTGATCTTTGTGGCAAATGAGAAACGAAAGAAGAAAAAAACAAAAAACGGAAATATATGTTTAATATAGATATAATGCGAGTATGCAAGTTCCGACAAGTGCGGCGGCGAATTACTCAAAGCCAACGGGCTGAACTCAACTGTTCATATGACGTTAGCTGCAGTAAAATGTCTAAAGCAAAGCGTCGCAGTCGCCATGGCAAAAAAAATTTAACTGTTGTTTCTCTTGCTGGCTGCTGACGCTTTGTTGCTCATTGCAGTAATTTAGTTTCTGTTTCTCCTGCTTCACCTACTTTTTATGCTGCACACACATGCACTTGTACACACACACACCTATATTTGTACGTATATATATATATGTATATAAAAGCGAGTTAGGCGTGTGTGCGCGCGAGTAGTCTCAGCGAATTCCAGCGACCGAGCGACACCACAGAAGAATGACAACCTCAGAGGCAAACTCGCGGCGTGTTTTTAAAGAGCAAACGTAAGACACAGCACAGCACAGTACAGAACACACAGCACAGCATATGCAAATGGAGAGAGCAACTTCGTAACGTAGCGCGAGAAAAATTTACGTAGACAACAGCGTGCAGATAATAATTAACTTTACTGCATACGATAATGGCAAATAACAGAAATGTGGATGTGTATGTAATTTAACTAATGGAAAAATGTAAATTGAAAATCTAGCGATGACTTGCCACGCCAGCTGCACTCGTATACTGTGTGTGTGTGTTTATTTCCCTTACTGCTCGCTCCCCTCTTGTGCAACAGCCCTGTTTATCGACGACCCTGCCACGGCTGAAACCATGCGGCACACATTTATCATCTTTTACTTACCTTCTCGTTCTCTGACACTACCATGATGTCAATGAGAATTTGTTTTTGAAATTACTGTATACGCACTCGATTTGCGTACTAGGACACCCGGCAATTATCAGTTAAACGTTAAATAATTGCGTCTGGCTAACTTTGTAAGTTCAATACAGCGTGACCGAATCCAATATGATCTGAACATATTTTTAGTATTTACCTGATATATTTAAATGTAATTTTACTATTACTACTGATGGTCACACTGACATCGTATAAGCATAGAGCCGCCCACAGCTGTTGTCGGTTAACAGTCTGTTAATGCTCTTTCAAAATTTCTATTGGATTTTGTGAAGAATTGTTTTAAAGGCGGTTAATTTAAATATGTATTATATCTGCGAAATACAATGAATGGTTAAAGGCATTGTATCAATAAGAACAAACATTATTCTGAGCCTCTGTCTCTTATAGCTTAAATATTCCATACGTAATAAACATAGATTTTTCAATCTAAACTGTACATTTATTTATTTACTTATTGCTCTTTCTTTTGATTTTGCTCCGATTCGTGCTTTAAATTTAATTTAAAGTCTATGGGCTTATCGTAGCCCATGATGCGAACATAATGCTCAGGATCATCAAAGAGTGCAGGGTCTACAAAGAGCGGACGATTCTTTACCAAAAACGAGGTAAACATGCCCGGTACCTCAGGCACAACCACATCGCTTGTTCGGAATTTCGTCTAAAAAACGATAATTGAATTAAGAAATGGAATCGCGGATCTATTGAAATCCTTCACTCACCTTGATCTTCAGCAGTATTAAGGATATGGTGGTAGCAATGTATTCATCGGTAGCTTGATTATAGTGCAGCTCCGTTACATATTTCTTGGTCACCAAATGTAGCAGAAAAGGCGTCACAAAGGTAAAGAAGCCACCAACCGAGCAGAGAAAGACAGCCATGCTCGTACCGCCGATCTTCATGCCCTGCTCCAATAAAATGGGCTGGGCAGCCAAGCCCGCTAGGCTGGTGCTCAACGAGAACAGCTTCACCATTCTCATGCGTGGAGCTAATGTTCCGTAATATATACGTTTCAGATCTTTAGCCTCCGTATCCTTATTAGCCACTGGCGTCGCGAACCATCTGTGTTGCTGCAGCTGTGGGTGTTTCTGCTGCTGTTGTTGCTTTTGGTGTTGCTGTTGTAATTGTGTTCTTGACCAGGCCGCAATTCCGCAACTGGATTGCACTTGACTGGTACGACTCATGTGCGTCATGGCCAACGCAAATTGCCTGCCACAGCGTATTGTAAACATTTTATATATTATTTTTGATCAAGAATAACTAGTTTTAATATTTCTTCTTATTGGTTGCTTGCAAAGGCTCTTATTATTGAATAACATAACACATTTTGAAAACAGCTGTGCTGTTAACACATGTTTCAGACTGTTAAAATAAAATCAGCGCATGTTGAACAGCGTGAAGCTGGTTGCGCTTATTGGATTAGGTGGGTTCAAAGCGCGCGACAATTGAAACTAGAAAATTAATTTTTGAATAAATAGTCAAATATTGTGAATTTTTATTTATGGATAAGTAAATTCGATTAGTGAATTTGATCATGTGATGCTGCAATTATATTTTAGCAATTTAGGTAGTAGTACAGAGAACTAATAAGCAGCAACAACAAGAGCTAAAACATATGCCTATAATAGCAAAGCAAAATCAAGCACAGGCAAACAAAACTGGGAAGTTGCACTGTTATACTTATAAATGTATGTATGTATATTGCATGTATTGCATGTGAATTCATAATCTGCTTAAATCGAGTATGAAATCTATTTATTTGTGTGTGCTGATGTTTCTGTAGTTGTTGCTGTTGTTGTTGTTGTTGTTGGACTTGATTAACAATCAATTTTGTAATGTGCATGTTTGTGGAAAGCAATGCGAACACACAAAATGCGCATGTAAATGCACATTAATGCCAAACGAACAGATGGGTAGGCGTGGCACATACACATAAATATGCATATACATACAAAGTATATGCTACAGTGAAGACTCGCAAAGGCGGATGTTCATTATGAGCATAAGAAAGATGAATATATAAATATATAATATATACTACGAAATGAGAGCTTTAAGTTGTCCATTTATAGAGAGGTTACTGTATATGTATATGTCTATGGGCATACATACATATTTTGTTCGTTGTTCGTCGCAACCGCATTTTTTAATTGATTTCGCATTTTAATTGTTAATATGTCAGAAATTTAATTTCTCTCTGCATTTATTATTGAATGTTCTTTATATGTGTTTTTGGTTCATTGCTTGCCACAATTTGTGGCCTTGTTGCATGTCCATAATTTGTTTTCTATGTCAAGTGCTCAAAACGAGTTACAATCTATCTACGTAAATCTACCTTCCCACTCCCACTTGCACACCGACTCCTTCCCTCTGTCTCTCTCTCTCTGTCTTTTTAATGCACTCAGGCGTAACTAATCAACAATTTTCAAAGTGACCAAAAATCACATTTGAGTTGAATTTGTATTTCAGCTTTTCCTCTCGTTTCCTCCTTTCCTCCAGGAATCGGTCAACTGCTCTTGTGACATGTTCATTCGCCTGCCACGCCCACCTGCCTGGCCGCCTGCAATGGCAATCCTTTTGTTATCCGTGCCTTTTGTTGTCATTTCATTATTGTTATTTCATGCATCATATGCACTGCGCCCCCCCCCCCCCCCTCCCTCTCTGTCCGTCTCACTCTCTCGCTCAAAATTTCACATGCAGACGAGCCAAAATAATTCATAGCCAAAAAGTAGCAATGATATATGAAGCTATAAAGCGGCGAGAGGGAGATGGAGCGAGGGTGCTGACTTAGGCAGCGCATATTGCACATTCCAATACGCTGGAATATCAATTTTTATTTAATTTTTTTCTCATATTTATACATCTATATATATACATATATCGAATTCAGTTTAATGTACTTTCTGATTGCATTTGCCTTTTGCTTAATTCAATTCCTTCCTTTAAAATATAAATGATGCATAATTATGATTTCCTTGTTGCGCTCAAAAGTTATCAGCTAAAAACTCAGCCCAAAATAAGCTCAACTCAATTGCTGTTGCAGTCACTCATTTCTATCTCCCTCATTCTGCAAAAGGCTCGCTGCAACATGCTGCGTTCGCTGTTTGATGTTGCGGTTCGTTCAGGAGAACATCGAACTCTTATACGCAACATGGCGAATTGCCTGTTGTGTGTATCCTGTTTGATGCAACATGCTGTGCGAATTATGCGAGTTGCTGTTGGTGCTCGAGCGCAACGTGAGTGGAACTCAATTTTGATGTCTTCATTGGGGAAATTCACTAGAGTCGAGTGCATTGAAAATATAATCCCTTAAAGACTGTTGGAGTACAAAGTTTTGTCGGCACTCAAAATTCAACTCAAACGTGAATGTAAACGTAATTACAATTAACTTTCTAATGAGGCTTGCTGTAAAAGATGTTGCTAAGGCAGCCTGCGAAATTCACACGATTCCTGAAGCGCGTTTTTGTAATTGTTGCATATTTGCATGCAGCTAGAGTATTGCCTGGACCCTCGCAGCTAGACGTGCAATAAATCATTTAAAATTCACTTTAACACGCGCAAAACTCCCATCCTTGGCCATCCTGACCAGGCGGACAGAGATGGACAAGGGAAACGAAAGAGAGCGGAAGAGAGAGGGGGAGAGTAAGTGGAGAAGAGATGCAGGATCAACGACGCATGCAGTTTTCATAGCGCGTCCCAAAGGGGGCGGGAGGGGGTCGTTTCAGTTGTTTGGTGAAATGCTAAACTAAATGCTGGAATAATTACAGACTTAAACTATGCGCATATTCAAAAAGAAGCAAAAAGAATGCGATGGGCATACAAGCCGATGTCCAGGATATGCACACCGGGCCATACAAAGACTACAAATTTTGAGAATTCGCTCGTACAGGTGGCAGGCGGAAACTACAAACATTGTTTTATATATACACATATGTACAGTAAAAGCTCTAATAACAAACATAAAAAAAATTTTATTAAATAATTTCCAGTATTTTTTCTCATTCCATAATTTTAATAAATAAACTAATTATAACTCACTTTAAATACCTACATGCATATGTACATATGTATATCGATAAAGAAAGAATAATCGAAAGTCTGTGCTTTGATAGTTCATAATATCAAAGTCTTATCTCAATAGCTTTAAAATAAATTTTAATAATTTCTTTCTTTATTTTTATATCTGCACACTTTAGTCAGCACACACTGTACTCGGCAATTGTGTGCATATGGGTTTGCCTATGAAAATATGCTTTTTCATTGTCAAGCATTTGAACTCTGTATATTTTTTTACCTTTCGTATTTTAGCAGCATAATTCATGTTCACGCTAACTCGACGCTATTATAATGTTTCGTTAAGTTATGTTTCGGTTTTGTTGCAGTCTACAAATTGGTAGTTCATTTTCTGCACATTTTCGCTTGGTTAGATTGTAAATTGGTTTATAATTTATACGCCCTTTCGAGTGTGCAACCAGCCAAGCAATAATTTTCAACGTTTAATAAAGACAAATGTGTAGCAAATGGGTCAATTTCGGGAGCACATAGCTTTTGAGCTATAGTTGCGCAACAGCAGTATATATGTATAAGTATATATGTATAAGTATTTTTCTTTTACACAAAACTTATATAGTATTTAATTTAGATTGCAGCTGTGAACAGCGTACCTGATTTAGCTATGATAATATTGATCAGAGATCATAGATCATCGATAGTTCAAGGATGCGATGTGCTAGCGATAGCCATCGAAAAAGTCACAATATATGTATGTATGTATATAATGCGAAGACTTTGAAATATATAGATTCTGTCATATATTGGAGTCAATTTATGTACTAATATTGTTTTATTTTCCATTTGTTTAGTTTTTTAAAAAACCTGCAGCTAGGTAAATGAGAAACCCGAATAAAACATGTCGATAAAGTTTTGCTAGTAAGTGAGGAGTTGTTCAGCTATCGTTGTCATTATCGAACTATCAAATGAATTCAGTTAAAAGTTGAAAAGCGCCATAATTAATTTGATACACATTTTATGTTAGTTTCATCAAGCAGCAGCCATAATTCACTTTGTTCAGTTCTCCAGCAGCTTGCTGCTTCCTATTTTGCCATTTTCTATTAGTAACTTGGTAGCTCTGGCAACGGGTATCGGGTAATGGACAACGGGCGAGGGGCGGCGCACAAGTTGTACTAAAATAATTACTGACAAAGCCTTAAATATTAAATTACACACTTATTTATTTTTGCCAAAGGAGAAGAGGTGTAACGGGCGGCATATGGAGCCGCAATAATGAGAAGCTGCAACTACTCGACACTCGTGTCTGGTCCTGTCGCACTTCCTGTCCTTGTCCACGTCCTTTGGCTGGTCTATTTAAATACCTTTTCAGCCACTCTGCACTGCCATGGCCAGTGTCCCTGCCATTGCCACTGCTACTGCTGCTGCCACACTCTGGTGTTTACTTTGTGGTTATTTTGAGGCTACAAGTTGCAACTTTTACATTTGCAAGGCGAGGCGCAGGACCTTGTCCTGTGGCGCTGGCTATGGATGTGGCTTTGTGCTGCGGCTGTGTCTGTTGACTGTAGGGGAAATATGCTTAGATGCTTACCTTAATCTAATGCAAATGAAATGACAGCCGAGTGGACGACTCTCTGCTCTGCTCATCATCGATTTGGTGTCCTTTCATTAACCTCGATTGCTAGGCGTGTAGTGAAATAAGTGAGGGATATTCTTAAATTTCAATAATACGACTGGGCTTTGCAGTTGGGCAAGTCCCAACGAAGTCTTATGCCTGTCCTGCTGCATGTGCATCCATGTCTTTGTTTCTGCTCCAGCGCGCAGCGAACTCTGCCTGCAAGCTGTCTGCCAGCATTTAAATCAAAATTAAACCCACCGAAAATAAGCTACTGTTGGAGAGGGAGTACATATGGCAGACAAGACTGTACCATAGAACTGTAGTGCTCCAGTTGCTGCTGCAACAGTCAAGTGTCCAAAGTCAATGGCTGCTGCTGCCTGTTGTGCTGCTGTTGCTGCTGCTGATGCTGGGCAAACGTTGCGTATACGTAACGTGCTGTTTGTTTGCTTGTCCTGCAATTTAACAGACACTGCCTCTCTCTGTGCATGTGTGTGTGCGTGTGGCGATTTAATAAAAATAGATGAGTAAACTGGCATTAGAGTCGGAGTGTGTTCCACACACAGACACGAACTTCATTGGCTTTGTGCCTTTGGCTCACTTCAAGCGTTACAAATTTAACTTTAAGCGTTTTGACGCTAAGTAGTTGATGGCTACATCAGCAGCAGCAGAGTTCCAGCTGCTGCAACCATTGGCAACTGCTTTTGAGTGCACTCCCACATTATTTCTTTAGAATATATCAAAAGTTATAGTTAAAGAGTTGCATGTTTGGAGAGTGCAGACACACATATTCCCAACGATATATATATCTGTATAACCATATATACATTTATATATACATATGTGTGTATTTATAACGCCCTGCCCCGCCCCCCTCCACCCCGCCGTCACAGCGCATTTGCTTCCGGCACTTTGACTGCCTTGACTGGTTGATTCTAGTCAGCACGCTTCAATGCCAGGACACAGCATCCCGTCGCCGACTCCTGCTGACATACACGTATCCTTGAAGCGAAATTGAAGTGTTTGTGCGAAGCGCACAAGTGGCCAAAATGTGCATGAAAATAGCTTAGAGCAGCATGAAAATTGTGACAGCAGCAAGAGCAGCAGGAGCAATAGGAACAGCGCTCTCCCCCAAAACTGATGTCGATGAGCTTCGCCAGCAACAGGACAAAGCGCCAACCACGCTTATGATCACAATGGCAATGCGAATGATAATGTTCAGATGAAAGGAGCAACGAGTATATGGAAATGCGGATGCGAATGATGTTACGCATACTCGTTTCACTTTAATATTGCATTACACTCACACTGACAGCTCTGCTGCTCCTCCTGCTCCTGCTCCTGCTGCTGCTGCTGCTGCATATTTGTTGAGTTTCGTATTAAAAGCAAAGGCAAAAAAAAAAAAACAAACTCTGTTTGCCAGGCACCAACCGCCGGTAGAAGGACATGGCAAGCTCAACAACTTGTTAACAAGTTAAAGTATTTCAATTTATTTTCTAATTAGCTTGAAGCTTTAAGTAAGTACTTAAATTTAGAGAAATAAATATATAAGATATATATAAATATTATTTTTTCTTATTTTATTTAGTGCTTTATTTACCTTGAACATTTTTAAGCAATACAAATTAATACAAATTTATTCTTACAGAGGTTAGTTATTTATAATTTTGGTTAGTAAGGGATTTATTGTGTTTTTATATTTATATACATATATGTATTTCTATTGACTATATATTGTTTGTACATAATTTAATTAACTTTCTTTTATTGCATAACGTGGCGTATGCGTAACGATGGCAACAATTGCTTAAGCTGTAGTTTGTGAGGCAGCTAAGCTGTTTGGCCTTAACCTAAATGATTTTGAATAATGAATGCAGCTGCATTTGTCTCGTCCCTGCTCGTCCACCTCCTCCCCCACCCTGCTCCTCCTCCTCCTCCTCCTCCTGCTCGACCTTCTCGTCGCACAGTTGTCCCTGGCAACCAGATGCCAATTAGCTGCTGCTTTGGCTTTAAATCTCAGCTACTTAGTTTTGTGGTTAAATCTTGGGCAAAGTGCTGCGCATGGCTTGACTTGCTGAAAATTCATAAACGAACTTTATTCATTAGTTGGCGACGCAAGTCCAACAAACATCAACAGCAACAGCAACAAAACTCGTAAGCGAAATAAGTTTCTGTGCAGCGAGTTGTTATGAAATTTAAGCAAGTTGTCATAAAAATGTTCACACCCAAATCGCATTACAAGAAACACCCCCCAAAAAAAACCCCCAGCCATTGCCGGAATGCATCGAATAACCAATGCCACAGCAAAGTTCGCCACCAAAATCCACTGTGGTTACAACTTTTGCTCTTTGGGAAAGGCTTCACCAGCTGCAGCTGGTTGTTGTTGCTGCTGTTCCTGTTACTGTTGCTGTTGTTGTTGGCCACAACTTTTTGGCTAGCACAATTGACACCTTCGCTATGTGGGTGAAGTGGTCTTTAACGTGGCCTTAATGCAGCCTACCTACATCTTAATTTGGCTAGTAGCTTGCCAGGCGCCTCTTGTTATTGCCAGATGCTCCAAAACTGAAAGCCGAAAGCTGAAAACTCAAAACTGAAAACTTTGCACACAGCAATTGAAGCGGATGAGCGACATTGTTTTTGCTAAAGACAAAAACTAAACGTGCCCAATGCGAAATTCCACTAAATGCGCACGAAAAAGCAAAAAATCAATAAAAAGAAAAACAATAAAATTAAAATGAAAGCCAGTGGGAGTAAGGCAGGTGAGAGGAAAGGAGAGGACGACTTGCAGATACCCTCAGTGTTAACTTCGTTCAACTGCATAAGGATTTGCCATATTCTTCTATACTGAATGCTAATAGATAGTTTATATATACAAGGTTTACGAATTTGTAATATTTAAGGATATATAATATTCAAATATTTTCAAAAGCTGAGTTACGACACCTACAGAAAGTTCTAATTGCTTGTCTATGCATACGATACTTTGTGGAATAAGTAGTCTATTTAATGAACATTTCAGCTTCAGCTCTTATTCAACCAAACTAGCAAACAACCAATATACCCCACTTAACCATAAACAATGAGTATAATGGATGGAAAACGATTTCTTTAAGTTGTGCAAGTTCTTTTAATTTTAATTAAACGGATGAGCAGCAATTAGCGAAATAAATTCAACAATTTTGCAAATGAGCCGGGACTGGGACCCAAGTGGGCGTGGCTAGTGAATCTGTCGTAACTTTTGGCCGGAATGCGGGCCAAATAGCAAACAAACAAAATAGAAGAGCTGACAAAAAATATGTTTTTACTGCAGAATTTAGAAGTTCAGCAACAACAACAACAACATTGACAACAACAACAGCAACAAGTACAACAAAATCAACAACTAGTCAGAAGCTGAGAGGTAAACTCTTTCTAGGACCACACTTCAATTTCAAAGCTCTCGGCTTTCCAGCTTCTTCTGCCTGCTGCCCATGCCGAACTTCCATTTTCAGTTAATTTTTTTCTCCGTTTATTCATTTTGGCTTTAATTGGGGCTCGCTTACTTGCATTTTCGTTGTCAGTTTTGGATTTGCTCCCCAAGAACTTAGCCAGTGGGAAATGCATTCTATTCTCTCCCCTTTTAACTTCTTGCTGTAGTTTTGCATTTAATTACGAAAGTTTTTTAATTAAATTACTGTGAAGAACATCTGTGTCAGGCTGAGGTTCTTTTTTTCGGCTTAATATAATGGGCGACAGAGCAAGCCAAATAGCAGCACCCTCGATTTCCGTACTCTATCAATGGGAATCCCCGCATGAAACGAATATGATGTAATTGTATATTCCCTATGTATATCAAGGGAACAGCCATTGTAAGAAGTTTGTAAAGTTTTGAAGCGCAGATGTAAAATACATATATAAATCAACATATATAAATCAATATTAATAAATATACAAAAATAAATATAAATTATAATTGTATATACTATATAAATCTATAAGCCCAGAATTACCCTGAATATTTGCAGGTAAAGCAGGTAACTGTTTGACTTGCCCTCGCTCAAGAGTTTATCCTGAATATTAGGGATCAACACAACACCTTTTTGAGTTGCCCTCGCATTCGTTCAATTTGTATATGTTTTATATTTGTATGTATGTGTGACGTTCTCAGAAAAATCACCTCGTCTATCTGCCTTTAGGGGCTTATCTTAGGTCAATAAGTTCTCAGCCCATTCTCACGCTTGACTCAGTCACTAAAATGAGCTCCGCGTGGCAAGTACTGCTTCTTGTTGCTGTAGCACTGACAGCTGCTGATGCAGACTCTGGTCTGTCCATAGTTTCTCGCGCGCATTGGCATGCCCGGCCACCAAGTGGAGATATGACAGCCATGTCGCTGCCGCTGGGACGTGCTGTGATTGCGCACACGGCTGGACGTAGCTGCTCCGATGATCAGAGCTGTGCCGACCAGGTAGCCAGCATCCAGACGTACCAGATGATTCGTCTGAAATACTCCGACATTAGCTATCACTATTTGGTGGGTGGCAATGGTCGCGTCTACGAGGCACGCAATCCCAGCCAGCAGGGTGCAATAGCCGCTGGAAACAATGCCAACAGCCTGGCCATTGCCTTCATTGGCAACTTTGATTTAGAGTCGCCCACAGATGCAGCCCTGACTGCTGTTCAGGCGCTGCTGGAGCACGCTATCAGCCAGGGTGAGCTTGCCCAGAACTATGAGCTGCTGGGCCACCGGCAGTTGAGCGCCACCAAAAGTCCAGGAGATGCGCTATACACTGTTATAAAGAGCTGGCCGCACTGGAGCAGCGTGGGAGATGGGGCATAGAGATTAGGGAATAAATTTCAGAGACAAGTGTTTAGATTTCGACACGTAAAGACCATTCCTTACACATTTATTGTAAATATAATTATGTATAATTTGTTGCTTGCTTAAATACGAATACTAAACTTTTAATTTTGTTGATCTGTTTTCTCATTTCATTTGTTTTTATTATTATAATTTTTATTATATTTTGTTTTCTTTCATCTCGATATACTCGCGCCGCCGAAACGTTTGGTTGTCGCTTTTGCAAAGCTCCCCGGGAGCACTGGGCCACAATAGAGATTTGAGACATCACATAGCATTCACTGAACTTCCAAATTAAAAACCTAAACTAACTTTACAGAACCTTAAAGCACAGAAGCAAAAGAACAGCTCACTTAATGCAGAGAGGATTAGAGGCGAAAACTAGCTGGCCAGCAACATAACCAATATCAAGTGCTAATGCCAATATCAATTCAAATATATATATATATATATAGATAGATATATATCTATATACATATATGCTTATATACATATATAGATATACAGTTTATGATTTAGAAAATAGAAATAGAAAACAAGGAACTATACAAAATTCGTAAAGTACTTAGGTAAAATTGCACTAATAAACGCCACCATTTGTGGCGGCGTTACCATTCTGTTGCTGTGCTGCCACAATGGGCAGCTGGAGCAGCCAGTCTCGCTTGGCCTGCCCCTCGGGCGTATCACCACGCTGTGCGCTTAGCGTCTGGAAGCAGGTGGTCAATCCCACGCTGGGCGTGAACTCGGCTCGTTCGCGCAATTCCTCTTCAGTGGCCAGCATAATGCAATCCTCGTCAATGTCTTCGCCATCCGCATAGGCTGGCTGATGTTGCTCGACGCCGTTCCGTTGCTGGGCTATGCTGTCGCTGTTGCGCCGAAAGGAGTCGTCGGTCTTCCGCAGGAAATTGTATAATGCCACACAGCCCAGCACCACCTCGTTGACGTGCTTCTCGCTAACGCGCAATGGCTGCGCCAGTATCGGAAATATATTGCACAATATGCGCAACGTTTGTTCTGCATGAGCATTGATCTGTTCCAGAGCCGTGTACGCGGCACTCTCCTTGGCCACGAGCCGTGTGCTGACCAAATACGATGTGCTTGGTAGCACCGCATCGCCGGCCAGATAATAGCCCTTGCGATGCGGCTCAGATTTGGCCTCCAGTGCGTGCATCTTTTGCTCGATATACTCGACGGCAGTGGTCTGGTTGTAGATATCATTTGGTCGACTGTTCGCTGCACGCTCCACCTTCACATACTGGAAATTGTTGTCCGCATCCACGATGGCCGTAAAGATGACGGTCGCACGTTTGCGCTCGTCGTTGCTGATGCTGTTCTGCAGCTGAATGCTGCGCATAAACAGATTACCCACACACTGGGGCAGGTTATGTTTGCGCTCCATTTCGGTGGACGCGTTGCGCCACTGCTCGTCAGTCTTTGGTAGTGTCACGTATTGGTCCTTCAGGTGCTCGTAGAAGCCCATACAGATATTGGCAATCATTTCGTTTATCACAAATTTGGAGGCACGGAAGCAGTAGTTTCGACAAGAATGCACTTCACCTGCAACATAAATAAATACATACATATATCTTTATGTATACTAATCGTTCTACATATAGTTTTAGGATTAGAATTGAAATCGATTTATCGGCATTTTCGCTTACCCGTTGCCAAATACTTGAGCGTTATGGCCAGACGCTCTTCGGCGCTGAAAGATTTCTTTTTGCGCTGCGGCGCATACTGACTGATGATGGGCTCCAGTTTCTCGACCAGATATCGAAACTGGCTCTCGGTTATGGCTAGGAAGTAATTCAAATGGTAACACTCGTCCTTGCGCGACTGCAGCTCACTGAGCAGATTCTCCTTGCTGAGAAACTCGGATTGATTCTTGCGTAGCCACTCCTTGGTCCATTCGAGACGCCGTCGCGTGTTCAATATGCCAGCCAGGTCGAGAGCACTGATTTTTGATGTTTGCGGCCGTGTAAGCACCGAGGTACGTGCCGCACCACTCGCTCCTGCGGCAGCAGCACCACCACTAACTGCATTCAGTGTATGGGTATCGTTGCGTTCTGGTCCAGGGGCGTTGCCATTGCCGTTGTCGTTGCCATTGCCATTGGTATTGTCCTGCGTGACCCCATTTGCAACAGCCACGCCCACGCCCACCTGATGACTGCCAGCGCCAGCAGCGACGACGCTGCTGCGATTCACATTCGTGCCACCGTCGCGCTCGCGCAGCACACCGATAACCTTTAGTTTGATTTTTTCCATTGCCTGGAAATGTATTCAAAAATTGTAGTGGGCATCTCTCATCAAAACAGTTCGTCAGCTCCTCGTACACGCCCCGCCCCGCCCACGTCAACCACTCGCCCTCGTGTACAGGGCTGTCACAGTCGTGTGTGCGTATGTGTCTGTGTGTGTACGATTGTGGCGTTTTGTGCAACAAATCGATTTTTACTCACCCTCACTCTCCGCTGCGCTGAACTGCCTTTCGCTGCTGCTGCTGCTGCTCCCGTTCCTTCGTTGCCGTTGCCGTTGTCGTCGTCGTCGCTGTCGTTGCTGTGTGTATAACCAGTTTCGTTCTTTGAGGGGAACACGGTTGGGCTGTTGTATAATTAGAATTATTTGCACCACTGTCTCAGCATTCGTTTGTTATCTTTATCTTCAGTGAATTTCACAAATTTGCACGTAGATTTTAGTTTTGCATCTGTCATCTGCTTCTTGGGTTGTCAACTCAATACGATATGCGATAGCAGCAACGACGAAGAATCTGAAATTTTGGCAGCAATTTCATAGCCAGTTTGTGCGCAGTATTCTATGTAGATTCTTTAAATGTTTAATTTTGTTTTAGCTGCAGTACAATTATCTGCTTAAAAACCACATTTTTCTTGATTTTTCACTATGCAGTTGCCCTTTTTCCAATTTTCTGTTCCATACGCACGAAGTATTGCTTGTTCGCTTCGTCTTGCTGCTTCGTCAGCTGTTGCTTTCGTCGTCAGCTGTAATGTGTTGAGGTGCAGTGTTGTCGAGCTACCTGCTGTTGAGCGAACCACTTGACTACTGAACTGATTCAATGAATTTGGTATTTATTTCATTTAAAAGAATTAATAGTTTAAAGTCTATATTGTATTGACAATGTGAACAGTTTGCTGCTAAACTAATAAATGAATCTAAAACTAATCACAGTCAGTTTAATAAATGATTCTAAAAGAAAATGTTACTATTCTTTACTGCAACAATCTGTTGAGCTACAAATATACCGCACCAATTGGAATTGATTAAATAAAATACTGACTTACAGATTGGTTAAATAAAATACTTACTCCCAGGTTTTAAAGTATGCTGTTATGCTTGTTAACAGCATGCAAGCTCAGGCAAAGAATTTCCTTGGCAACCGCAATACAGTATTTAATTACGGTATTTTTTGTTAAAATACTAAGTGTGTATGCAGTTCAAACTTGATTTACAAACGTTTTATAACGGCAAAGCTCTGAGAAGTTAATTTTTTAATCAGCGACTTTTCTTTTTATTACTTCCCGAAGTCTTCATATACAACCTGAATAAATGTATATGTGAGTACGTAATTAACCCAAAAAGAAAACAAATATATCAATTTTTTTATTAAGCATTTTATTTGGTTATTCATACGCGTGTGGTTTACAATACAAATAATGTTTTTTTTTTTCTATTTGCTGTATGTTTTTAACACAAATATTATTATATTTATAACCCATTACGCTGGCGATGCTAAGACATTTGAATCTTGTAATAATTTAGTATTAATTATGAATACACGGCAAAGATGTGCATTACGAAAATTAGCATTAAGTATATGACTCTGTTGTATGTTTGCGGCTTTATGTGAATAATTACCATACATCGGCTGTGTTCATCTTGTATATCGTTAATTTAAATTTTATCTATGCATGTTTCTGTTTGGTTTTGTTTTGTTACTGTATAATAATAATGTATGTATTGTATGTATATTTTTCATTAAAATATGCAAGCGTAAAAATTTGCTTGGTTCTTGTAAAAAATGAGACTTTAAAAGCATTTCACTTCCCAGGCCTTCACTACTACTTGCTCTTTACATCTGTATGCACTTGTATATTTTGCTTAAATTAAACTACAATAATAAGCGACTCATTTAATACATACATATAATAGATATAACTACATAAAATTAAAAGCAAATGTGGATTCTGCATTCGATTACAATGCGTTTAGCTCGAGAACTCTTGTTTCTTGTTTCTTAGAAGATTTCATAAACTTGTAATTATAAAACATTAAAGCCAATTATAGAAAAATGTGAATTAGCCTTCGTTTGCCATATTCAACTTTGCGGTTTTTTATAGTTTTTATAAATATATAAAATATATATATATATATGTGAGTGTATATATATTTTTATTTATCATTTAAAACTCATGTGAATGTATTTCATATTCATTTAAAATGTTTATACTGATGAAAAAATGACGAATTTGCTAGTTTTTTTTTTATTATAATATGATCATCAAGCTTTTAGTAATATCAAAGTCCGTGACATAAAAAGTTGGTGATGTGGTGTCCCATTCAGTGTGTTTCATAGTCAGGATATAGGCTGCGCTCTGTTCTGCCATCTTTAGTTAAATGTCTTGTCTGCAATGGTATATAAGAAAATATCAGAATATTTAGTAAAGGTGAATAAGAATTTGCGATAAAGGCGACATATTTTCTCTGTCTCTGTCAAAGTTGAGCTCTGCTGCTTCTATATTGAGACTTAAATAAAAACCGAAAATCAAAAGTACAACTAAAAGCCACAAGCCTTGCCTTATAATGCTTACCTAGCCAAATATTCTTAGTCATTGTTTTAGCCCTTTATTAATTAACTCTTTTCTTCTCATCTTTATTGGTGTTGTTGCTGCTGTTGCTGTTGTTGTTGTTGTGTCCTTAGATCTTCATCCTCAACCACCGTCGACTCGTCATGTGACCAAAAACTGGCCGACATTTGAGAGGAGGACATGCCACCCACACCAGGGAACGAATCCTCCATTAACGTACTTGATGCACAACTCGTAATGCTTCCTGACATCTGAGAGTTTCCAGCGCTGGTCTGATACGTGGCCGTTGTACCAGCTGAGCTGGTAGTTTGCTCAATGCACAGGTTTAGAGAATCAACGGATAAGTCCTTGGACATGCCGCTCTCATCAAGTGGCAGCTCCTGAATACCACCTCCTCCGCTGGTAACTGTCGTAGTGGTTATCACACGTGTGACGGTGTGCTCTTGCCCATCAGCGTCTGTGCTGGTGGTTGTGGTTGTCGTGGTGGTGGTCAAACCATCTCCTAACGTTACACCACCACCAGTGACCAGCTTGGACATGAGATCCAGTTGCTCATCGCCAAATGATTCAATACTCTCCTGTCGCGAGTGTCGTTTATCAATTTCCAAGGAGTCTATATCCGAGCGTGTGGTCGCATCCTTGGAGATATCGAAACTCTCTATGCTGCTGGTCATCATGTCATGGCTTCGAATCTCCATGCTATCAATGCTGTCTTTTTCCGAGTCCTGGCTGTCAATTTTTGACTTCGGCTCCAATTCGGTGGTTGGCAATTCGGTAATCTTCACTGTGCCACTAACTGCCTTCGAGTCGAATTCGTCTCTCTCCAGTTGTTGCTTGAGCAAGAGTTCCAGGTTTTCAGTTTGGCCAGCTGGCAGCACTTCAGTGCGGGTCACAGTGCGCGTTACCTTGGTGACCACCACATTGCCAGCGGCACCGTGGTCGCTGCCGTTGGATTTGTTTGATTCGTCGGAGCGTGAGAGCATTGCCGCTTCCTCCTTGGCTTTGATCTCAATTAGATGAGCTTCAATGCATGCATTTTCCAGCCCCTCAAAGTCTTTGAGGCTCGATATAGAGACATCATCGCCAGGCGCTGTCCCACTGCCACTGTGCCTCACCATATAGCGGCGTGTAAAGCTACCATTGCTCGAATCTGTGGAGCCCTGGTGGCCACGATTTCGGTTCTCTAGCGAAATGGCCTGCTCCAGCGACTCGAACTCTTGCAGGCTGCTCATAGACACATCATCATGCTCACCGCGCGAATGATAACGACGTGCTGCCAAATCATATTCTGGCGTACTCGAGAATGAATCCTTGAAACTGCTAATACGACTGCTGCCCACCTCAAACTCTCCATCTTCCTCCTTAATATCCTCCAACACGGCGCCCGCTAGATCATAAGGATAACGCAGTTGTGTATCAGTTAGCTGCATCTCGACCCAACGCTTATTGGCAGCTGCAGTATCGCTCGAATCGCTTTCCTCCTGCGGCTCGCTACTGCTGCTGGCTCCTGTTGGCGGACTCTCCTCGAACTCAAAGTTGAGATCGTCCTTGTACAGTTGGGAGCCTAGTTTAGGATCGGCGGGTGCTGATTTTATGATGATCTTTTCAACATCCTGATCGTGCTTTTGCTCATATTTGGTTGGCTGAATCTTTATGCTTTTTCCACCCAGATCAACTTCATT
Source organism: Drosophila hamatofila (assembly GCA_035045345.1). Taxonomy (NCBI): domain Eukaryota; kingdom Metazoa; phylum Arthropoda; class Insecta; order Diptera; family Drosophilidae; genus Drosophila; species Drosophila hamatofila. The sequence goes on along the minus strand of JAWNPA010000052.1, from coordinate 10,459,686 downwards.
AGCCTCTTTGGCTACCTCCTCAATGATGACAAACTCATCTGAGATATCAGGTTGTTCAACCATTTCAAAGGAGTCGGGTGAATCAGCTGCCCTTTGATCATCGTAATCTGCACCCACTTCGGCTCGCTTGAGCTCTTCAAGTTTCTGTTTATACTGCTCCTGCACTCGCCTCTGGAAGTCAAGCTCCTTTTCTTCTTCTTTGGCCTTTTGGTAAATGGCCACATCACTTGCTTTGTTTAACTCCTCTTCAGTGCGAACTTTGTACAAAGTCTTTTCCGGAAAATCATCAGCGTCTTCTTCCAAAATCGGCGACTTTACATCCTCAGTAACCATTATGTCAGGGATATTTGAGTAGTCGTGCATATTCTGCGAGGGTCGCCGCTCTTCAATCATGGCAGCTTCCGCTTCCAGTTCCTCTGTCGCATCCTCAACAATAACTTCGGCTACCAGCTGAGAAGGTGTGAATGGACGTTTCTCTAGCTCTGAGCTGTGATCCATTTCAGCAGCGGCTTGCTTCTTTTTCTTATGTTTTCGTTCTTTCGGGGAGCGGAACTGACGAGCATATTCGGATTCATAAGGGTCTGTATCAGATTCACTTTCTGATTCCTTGCCTTCGCCTGGTGCTGGGGCATCCTTGTCTAAATTCTTTAATGCATCTCCAGAAATTGTCGTACTTTCATTCCGCTTGTGACCACGCCTCTTCGACTCACTGCCAGGCGGTGTACTGGCATTCGAGTCTTGTGGCGAACTTTCTTTACTTTCCATTTCCATAATGAATGTATCTTCGGTTACTGATGCGGATGGGAGTGGATCCTCATGGCCATACTGAAAACCTTCAATACCTGTCAATGATGAGGAACCGGCAGAACCGATTATATCATCAAAGTTCTCTACAACAGTATCAATATTTGATGTACTCGACATGCTGACAGAGAGAATGCTTCCCTCATCTAAGCTTGAAGCTAACTTTGACTCGTCAATTGAACGCCTCGAATCACCGTGATAGAGCAGTATATCTTCTCCCTTTTCGCTCTCTCGGGGACTATCCATTTTTCCCTCTTTCTCTTCAATTGGATAAGCTAGTCCCCAAGTGCGCTCGATCTCTCTCGGTTTGGGATACTCTTCAATCTGTGCAGTCTCTGTCGTTTGTTGCAGCGGTATAATTTCAGTCTCAGACTTGGGCTTGAAAATCATTTCCTGAGAGCGCTTCATCGCGCTTTGCTGCTCAGCTGTAGGATAGGCAGAGGCTATCATATCTAGACTCTCATCACTATCGTCGTCATCAGCTCGCAGCTCGTGCAGGCGAGCCATTTCCTCAGCCTCCAAGGCGTCAGCTTCCGTTGATGATGCTACCAGAGTCTCTGATAGCTCAGAGACATCAATGCTTATCAGATTGGCTGAAGTCTCTGACTGAGAGTCCAGGCTGCGCATGCTCTCATGCGAGCTAATCGATTTTCCACTGCTGCTACCTAGAGTACCGACTGCACTCACGTATTCGGTTCCATCGCGGCATGTGGAGGGTGTGAAATCTCGAGCAGTTTGATACTCGCTTGATGTGCCGGTACCTGTAAGCAAGTTTTCTACATCTGACGATAGTGGACGACTCTGTGTCTTATCAAAACTCCTGTGGTAGCTGTCGCTGGAGCTAGAATTATCTACATCTGGAATGGACCAGCGGTTGGTGGAGTCTGGAGACGAATCAGCTTTTATGCGATGAACTACCAAGTCCACTGGCTTAATACTGTGATCAGAAACTGCTTCCTCAAAGGCGCTGCTAATCGATTTATCTGCAACGTTGCCTTCTGCGACTATAGATGCTGTTGCTAACCTCTCTGTGTAATAGTCCTCCATTGAACTAAAGTCTTCAGCTGTTTCTGTAGATATAAAACCAAGTGAGACTTGTTCCTCCTTTGCCAAACGCTCTTCCATTGAACTAAAGTCTTCAGCTGTGCCTGTTGAAACAAATCCTAGAGATCCGTGATCATCACGTCGATCTACTTCGCTATGCACATCTTGAGCGTAATGAGCCATAACGGCTTGCTTGTTTAATGTCTCCTTGACTGTTGTATCGAAGAGACCCTCTGGTGGTTTAGTGGCGTCTATTGTGGAGGCCTGAAGCTCCGGTATGCCTATAAAGGATGACACATCCTCAATTTCAATATCAGAGCTAAAATCTTGAGGCACTTTGCTTATTTTAAATTCTCTTTTAACAACCCCCGCGGATTCCTGAATATTTTCAATGGGCTTCTCGGCCACAGCCTGTGGCTGCAGTGGCGAGTGAAGTACTTTTGGTTTACTGGCAGTTGGAATTTCTTTTTCAGCCATTTCCCACTCACTTTTCTCAAGTGGCTGCTCGAATTTGTCTGGCTTTTCAATAATCGTGTTGACTATTTCCGGAATTTCCTTGCTTGATTCTTCACTGCTTGAGGGCGCCACCTCAATAACAGCACGACCACTGGAGCCGGTCGACGTAGTTAGGCTCTCCTCGGTGGTTACTTTAGTCATTTTAGCTTCGGTGGTTTTATCTTTCTCAGCATTTTCGAATTCCAAAAGATCGTTTCTAGTTTCTGAGCTTTGCCTGATTATTTTGCTATCCAAAGCAAGGGGATCATCGGGCTTCATAGTTACATATTCTTTAAAAGCATCATTAGCTTCATCTGAATCAACTGAGACTTCTTTCATAAGAGATATGTCCTTTGCTTCGATCTCTGTCATTTCTGTCTTGGGCTCTTCGTCCTGCGGAGTCATACCTGGAGATTTTGTAAATGTTTTCGTGATCACATTTCGACTTGATTCGCCAATATAAAAGCTCGTTGTCTTCTCGACACCCTCCGATTTTTCAGTGTCAGCTTCATCAACTGAAATTTCACTTGTTGGCTCGAAACTTTCAGTGTGATCCTCCGAGGCAGTTGTTGTGGTTGTGACAATATCTCTTAGCTGCGAACGAATCGACAGCTCTGTTGAGGGCTCGTCTGTTTTGGAAATATCCTCTGTAAAATCAAAGCTACGTAGACTAATGCTGTCGGATTGCTCGGCCAACGCTGCCAGATTCTCAAACTGATCTGTGTGCTTAATGGGAGCACGGGGCTTCGGAACTGGTGCAGATGCATCAATATTTATATCGATCGGTATGTCTGATTGCTGAACTTGATTTGGTATGGTGGTGCTATCTGTGCCTTCGGAGATGGAGTCGGGCGGACTTGCTTTGAGTACGCGAGGTTTTGGTGTGGGTGTGTCTTGGTTGGTGGTCGTGAATGTATTGGTTTCGACCACCGTTTCAGCTGCTGTTTTATTATTATTAGTTGCAGTTGTTGTTGTGACAACAGCCGACGGTGGTATGGGAGTGGTATCGGTTGAGATTGGTAAATCGCCGCCTGTTTCTACAAAACAATAGGTGTGAAAATAAAAGCAATTTTAAAAGTGTGTTGCGAAAGTCGAAATCAGAAAGAAGATGAGAAAGAGGAAACACAAGTATACACAAGAGAGCAGGAGAATGAACAGAACAGGGTGTAGTATAAGAGATATGAGTGATTAGTAAGTGGTAAATAGATTGATAGATAGGTTCTTAGAGATAGAATAGATAGATAGATTGATAGAATAGGTGTGAATGATTGATTGATTGATTGACTGACATTTATGGAGTTGACATGCATATTTTATATGAATAAACTAGAACAAATTGTAACAATTCGAAACACAAGATTAAATGCAATTAGAGCTCAACTTGAACAAAAAGTATATTGATATTTTCGCTTTTATTGGCCGCCATTTCACAGGTGTTTATGAAACGTAAACCAATAACGAATGTTATACGTTTTACATCTAGATTTTGTATTCACAATCTACAGAAGTCACCAATAGAGGAACCATATACAAAGCAATATTTTTTTATGTATAAATTAATGTGTTAAGTAGTGTATGGCTATATAGTTGTTATACTGATGATACCTGTTGTCAATTCTTGTATATCATTATCGGGCGTTAACTGGGTCTGTGCCATATCGGCCATTGTGTTAGTTGTGGGCGAAACACTATCATCCCAACTGAGCTTCGAGTACTCGCCCTGCAGGGCACTTATCTCGTCCTCTTGCACAACTGTTTCGAATGCCTCATCAAATCGGGCGCTGACATCGTCTACGTCAGCGGACAGCTTTTCGATCTTATGCTCGATGCGTCTGGTACGCATCTCCATTTTATCTTCCCCTTCACTAGGCTCTACATACATACATACGTGATTTGTAAGTATTTTTTTGGGGATGAGACATGATCAACGGGTTGCAAACATACAAAGAATACAGGATAATGATTAAATTTATTTAACGGACTACTGCAACCCAATGTAGGAGTATGTTTTATTTTATGGTGCTAAGGTCTTATAGGGCTTCTGCTAACTGCTATGCTATTATTGTAGATCGAACAGATTGTTGCATTGGCATTATAGATTACCTTTTGCTGTCGATGAGGCTAGTGGCTGTTGCTGCTGTTGTTGTTGTTGGAATTGCGTTGTAACTGTTGTTGTTGTTGTTGTTGCTGTTATGTTTTGGGCATGCAAGGGTAAAATAATGTGCTCATCTGTGAAACTCATATTATCATCGAATGATTTGCCCGACATGGACTCAATAGTTGGCGATTTGATGACATCAACGCCGACAATATCGTCGCATGTTATAGCATAATTCTCACTCTCAGAATTGTATTCGTGCTTTATGAAATCGTGGCCATTGGGCTGATCCCCATGGCCCTCAATGAAGTCAACACTCTCTTCGAGCACATTATCGACTAGAATTTTGGCTTCCTCGCGTATGCGTGCCACACGATTAACATCTTCGCCATCATCACCTTCACCAACTTTAAGATCACCTGTAAAACAATTGCACATATTCATTGATAGGTAGAAATTAGACAGACAGATTGTTGACAAGCTTGGAAATCATGAACGGCATGAGAAGCGAATTTTTGAAATCTTGTGATTAATTAGAATACATATGTGCAGCATTATGTGATAGATAGAAGATGGAGTTGAAAATGCGGTGATGTTGGTGAAGTGAGCGAGATCTTTGAGCAGCGTATACGTTTTATCAAACTGAGTTAATTGACTTAATAACTTTTTGTCTCAATGAGCTTTAATTGCATTTGTTAAACAATAAGAAAACACTTATAATTAATTATCAAAAATACTTGTGAAGCGCATGAGAAAATGTTCGCGCAAAATCAAGATAAGCTTTTTATGTAGAAATTTGCTGAACTTACCAAATGTATGAGAAGTATTCTCTGTATGCAGAATGGTTGGGGCAATTGCTGTTTTCGTAAGGCCTTCTGTAAACGAACAAGCGAATGATTAGTACGTGTATGGGACTCTGGAAAAGTAACATAAAAGTAACCTAAAAGCATTTACATATGTTAATTATACGCTACAAAATAAAAAGATAACACGGACTCAAAATAAGGACGAAACAAACAGATTCCAAAGATCTTTTTTATCACAATTTTGTTAGTTCTAATTACTAAGTACTTAGAATGTTAGTTGCACGACGCTTAGGTGATTAGAAATGTTGATTTTGTTAGTATTGTACGGGGGCACAAAGTTAAGGCAGACATTAGCATTTAAATTCAGGCTTTTTGTTGCTTGTTGTGTGGTAAAAACTTTAACGAAAATTGAATTTTATTCATGTTAATTATTAATTGTTGGGTTTACTTACAATATGCTTGAGTGTATGTGTTAAATATATTCAGTTGGATTTATTCATTATATTAGATATCTTATTTAGACACTTATACGAGTTATTGAAACTATTGTTAAATTTTTGGTAAGGATTGGATACTTGAAGACTAGTTGTCGACTCTAGCGGCCGACTCATCGGACTCAACATATTCCACATCGGTATGGGCATCTCGTATCACACCCTTTATGTGCACCCTCTCGGCGTCGGCATTGTAGCTCCTGCCGCTTTTCTCATGTACCACGGTATAGCTCTCATTCAACATGTCGTTCAGCTCTTTGCTGTTGCTATTGGCCACCTTGATGACTGGTGGCTCGAGTACGTCCTCTGCATCGGAGGGCAGTTGCACGTCCTCCACATCAGTGTTCTGCTGACTAATGGCATCGTCTTTGAGCAAACGCAAGTGAAGCGGCTGCAATTTATATGTATTCTGAGATGACTTGGGTAGTTCAGCTGGCGGCAAGGAAGCATCAGAGCCATCAGATACATCATCGGTGGAAGTGCCATCGGAATCAGTATAGCCCTTGGCTTGCTGCTTCAATTGGGCCACACGCTTCACGTTGGGCGGCAGGTCACATTCACTGAGTTCCATGTCCTCCACATCGGTTATACCGTCCTCTTTGCCCTTGACGATATCAAGGAGCTTGTTCTTTCCCTTGCTGAGAGTGCGAGTCTTCATCTTCTTTCGTCGATTGGTGCCTGCCACAAAGATTTCTTCGACATCAGTCACAGATTCAGCATTGGAAAGCACCTCCAGGCGTTTATTTTGCTGCTTCAATAATTCATTCGAGACAATGACTTCATTTTCTATAAGACTCGCTGCACCAATGGCCATTTCCTCGGCAAGTGAAATATTTGTACTTAAGTCATCGGCACATGAGTATTCATCTGAATCGGTATTATTCACATCTTTCAAGTGGTTGTATATACCAAACTCGTAATTGCTTTTCATAGGCATAACATTGGTAATCGTATCTCCATTCTTATCTTCTTTAAGCTCAACGACCTCGCGATGGGGCACTGGCAATGCCTCGGAGGCAACAGGGATTATTTCGGGCAAGGCGCTTGTAAGTGAAAGGTCATCGCAGTACATGTCCTCAACATCAGTTAGACATGTGCCATCGTCACCTGAGGCTAGAATAATAGCACGTGGAATCGGCTGTTCATCTTCCTCCTCGTCAAAGCTATCTTCTGCTGCTGAGTCATCGATACCTTCAATATCTGTGAGTACCTCTTCGTTTTTAGGAGCCACTTGCAGGAAATGTTTTCGCTCAGTATTGAGCAATGTTGACTTGGAGTTCCTGCGGTGCTCTCCACTGGCGTTAATGAAGGCCACATCGATTGGTGGCAAACTGGCTTCACTTATGCTCGCGCTTCTGGCAGCAGCGCCGCCGGATTCAGACTCAGAGCCCGAGCAGGCTATTTGACATTCCTCTTCGCTGCCACTGCCGGATACTACAAGCACCTCGTCCTCAGAGTTGCCACGCACATGAGTGCCAATGCCGGTGCAGTCGGACATTGCGGATGCCAAGTCACTGATGTCGCTAACGACAGAGATATCTTCATATTGGTCAGAGTCATCTTCGTGCTTCTCGCCATCTGCAATGTTTACGCGTCCCTGGTCTCCCACAGCAATGTCTAGGTCAACACAGACAGACTTTTCACAGCCATAGTCCACCTCGGAGTCTGTGTCGTAGTCTTCGCAGTCGGTTAAGTAATCGGCCAGGCCATTAAGATTTTGTGCTTGAAGAAAATTACCATCTTTGATTTCACAACTCTCCTTGGCATCGTTGTCCACTGCCTGCTGGTTTTGCAATCCTTGCTGTAAAAACTCGCGCAGTGACAATTTCAACTCGGGATAAGCAACGCTCTTTTCATCATCATCTGATTCAGTGTCGTAGTCCTCCACGTCAGTTAGATCGTTCTCAAGGGGACTAGATTTTTGCTGCTGGGGCTTTAGCCTTGGCGATACATTACCAGAGCTGCGCCGAGAGTTGAGTCTCAGTACCTCAGCCTGGCTATCGAAATCTTCAACATCTGTGACGCCGCCGTTGTTGTGCCCATAGTCCATATCATTACTATCGGAGTCATGTGAGGAGGAGGAAGAAGTGGAATGCTGCTCGGCAGTTACGGATATAGTTGGGAGTTTTTTGGACATTTTGGTGGGTTTGGTTTTAATTTATTGAGCTGTGGTTTTTATATATTTATATTGGGTTTAGTTATTTGCGTTAGCTAGTTGTGGAAAATAAGTTAAAATTAAATTGAATAAAAGCATTTTGCAAATTGATATCAATTAGAAAAGTTGCGTAATGTTTAGTATTGCCCTAAGCATGGTGGGTATCGCTCTAAGCTATGCTTAATAAATGTATGATAGTGCTCTAAGCCTAAATATATCTATTTACCTTTGGTTGTGCAGTATTTCTCCGTCTCTTTCTTTTGACGACTCTCACTCACCGCCACAATGCTGTCGCTCTCGACATGCAATTGTTGCGAAGATTCACTGCCCGATGGACCTACATGAGTATGCTGGTGCTGATGGTGGCGCCGCAATGTTTCCTCAATTAAGGCTAAGGGACTACGAGTTGGCTTTGGGGAGCCGGGGCTGGCGGCTTGCAGGCGCTCTGGATCACCAGCGCCAAACATGGGCAGTGCAACAGAGTCGGAGAGACTGGAATCGGTGGTATCTATAAAGCTGACATCGAATTCGTTAACATAGCGCTGTTGTTCATTTGTCGATTGCGGGCGCATGCCAATCGATGTATGGTGCTCTCCATCAAAATCGGGCTGGCGGTAGATCACTTCCAGGGGTTTATCGGGGCCGAAAGTCTTAGTGAAAACCTCGCTGGTTAGCACCTTGCGACTGTTGCTGCCGCTACCAGAGGATGATGAGGTAGAGCTTTTTGTACTATCACTTGATTTAATGGATCGTATGGTTATCACCTCGGAGTCGTCATCAACGAGCACGGTGCTAACCGCGCCGGTCGTGGCCGTCGGTGCCTTGTGAACACGCACAGTCGATGTCGATGTCGTGGTGGCAACCTTCTGTTCTGCTGATAGCTTCAAATTGGTCTTCTCTTTGTCAGTCTTACGACTGACCGTCACGGAACGTACGCTTCGTCTGGTGCTGTTGGAGGAGCCACTGGCACTGGTGCTGCCACTGGCTGAAGTGCTCGACTCGTTCATTGTATCCTTCATCTGTTTTTGTAGTTTGGGCTCTATGGAACTGCGTATGGTTTTGCTGCTTCCCTCACTCACTTTGCTTAATGTCTTCCTAACGATTTTCTTATTGTCTATCTGAGGTTTTAAAACGGTTTCATCACTTTTGTTGCTTAGCTTAGATGAAGTTCTTGGTGTTGCGGAAGACAAGCTAATTGGAACTTTGGTGCGTTGTTGCATAGTTGTAGTTTTCTTCTGTAGATTTTTGTTATCAGATTCTATGGAAGTTCTGTAGACAATGGATTTAGTTGCATTAGCTGATTGTGTCTTCATGCTTTTAGTTATTTGGCTCTTGGAGCCTATCACGTTTGCTTGTTTATTCTCTTTGGATGTTTGTCTTTTGTAAAGGCGATCTGTACTCTTTAATGACTCCCTACTTTCGGTGTGGGAGCCTCTCTTGGTCAAAACTAAAGGCTTTTCTGTACTCAATTTCTTTTGTTTTTGATCTATTGACGAGTTTTTTGTCAAGGCACTTGTCACATTCTTTGTTCTATATACACTTTGTCGATTGGATTGTGTCGGAGCTGGAGATTTTGGCGGTGCTGGTGATTTTGCTGGAGCCGGAGTCACACTTCGACTTTCGTTATCGGCATTACGGCCGTATCGCATACTATGAGCTAATGTTGGCTGCATATATCGGTGTGTGGTGGTCGATGGAGTTGGCGTTTTTATTCGCTTCTCTTCGACAATTTTTGTTTTTGAGGTGATCTCTTTTTTCAGTTTTTTATTAACTACTTTTGCGTTCTTGCTAACATCTTGTCTTATGGAAGTTGCTTTTGTCGCTTTTGTGGCTTTCGTTGATGGACTTGACGAGCGAACTGAGCTGTTGTATGGTATTTTAGTCACATCTGTTTTCACCCTAGGTCTAGGCGTTGTGGAGCGACTATTTTCGCCTTGAGGATGACTTTCATAAAATATTGAGCTTGATGCTGGACTTGAAGATCTTTCAAAGTGAATTTCACTTATGACTCGACTTGTAGCCGATGCCGAGCTTGTTGTTGTTGAAACTGAACTTGTCACTGATCTTCTCGCCTCGGTTTTCTTAGCTACCTTCGACGATTCACTTGATATTGTTTTGGGTTGCCCTGATTGTTTGCTTGTGGGCTTTGAAACTTTTGGCTGTGTTTGTGGTGCTTTCTTTTGTATTGTCTTTGGTTTTTCCTTATTATCTATTTGTTTTTTAGTCTGTGGCTTTATTTTTGCAGTTCCCGTCGATTTTGCATTGACTTTAGTTATAAGTTTCGGTTTTGTAGATGGGGTCTTTGTTTCTAATATTTTAGTGGGTACTACTATATCTTTATCGTCTAACTTCACAAAATAGGCTACAGGTCGAACTTCTTTGCCCTCAACATTCTTTCTATCCTGTGAAACTATTTCGTCCTTCAACTGATTCATTACCTGAGTCTTTTCTCCTATAATAATATTAGCATTTTTTAATGTATCTTCCACAATTTCTTCGACTGATCGTTCACTTTCGGCTAATTCAGTAAATATATCATCTTTATGATCTAATTCTTGACGAGCTTGCAAACATTTAAGAGTGGCGTTAACAATTTTCTCCGCTTCCTCATCACCAGCTCTTAAAGTTTCTTCAACTATTTGTTGTACTGATCTTGTATCATACATGTCCTCATCTGTTTCAGGTACTACTTTGTCTGCAGGATCTACAGATTGAATTAAAGATATTGGGGTTCCTGACATTGGACCCAAAGGCGCTGATAAAGAATATGAGATGTCTTGTGGCATAACAGCTCCAAAACTGCCACAAACCTCGCCATCTGGATATCCTCTATCAACTGTCTTTTTTAATTCAAATTTCTCAACAGACTTTACAGTATCTGTTGGCAGCTTGACTACATCTTTGACCTGTATATCCAATGACTCCCGAGTTTCACTGACAGAAGTAGTTTTGCTTGTAGTCATAGATATAGGTACCAGAGGAGTGGTGGAGGGCAGGGTCTTATCTTGAGGCTTATCAAAACCTGTCGCCTCATCACTTTTGTCGTCAGAATAGTCCTGTGGAGTTTTCTTAGATACATCTATAGGAGACTTGGGCTTGCCATCTAATTTAGGCTGTGGTTTATCGTCTTTTACGTCAGTAAATGGTTTTGGAATATCGTCAGATTTTTGGATAGGTTTGTCTGCAATTGGCAGAAGAGGAGTGGTTGAAGGAATGGGCTTTTCTTGTGGCTTCACAGATCCAAATTCTTCATCACTCTCATCGTCTGAATATTCTTTTGGAACTGTCTTTGCTAAATCAGTTGGGGACTTGGGTTTCTCAACAGACTTTACAGCATCTGTTGGCAGCTTGACTACATCTTTGACCTGTATATCCACAGACTCCCGAGTCTCACTGACAGAAGTAATTTTACTTGTCTTCATAGATAGAGGTACTAGAGGAGTGGTGGAGGGCAGGGTCTTATCTTGAGGCTTATCAAAACCTGTCTCCTCGTCACTTTCGTCGTCAGAATAGTCCTTTGGAGTTTTCTTAGATACATCTATAGGAGACTTGGGCTTCTCATCTAATTTAGGCTGTGGCTTATCGTCTTTTACGTCAGTAAATGGTTTTGGAATGTCAGATTTTTGGATAGGTTTGTCTTCAATTGAAGGAATGGGTTTTTCTTGTTGCTTCACAGATCCAAATTCAGCATCACTCTCATCGTCTGAATATTCTTTTGGAACTGTCTTTGCTAAATCAGTTGGGGACTTGGGCTTCTCAACAGACTTTACAGTATCTGTTGGCAGCTTGACTACATCTTTGACCTGTATATCCACAGACTCCCGAGTCTCACTGACAGAAGTAATTTTTCTTGTAGTCATAGATAGAGGTACCAGAGGAGTGGTGGAGGGCAGGGTCTTATCTTGAGGCTTATCAAAACCTGTCTCCTTGTCACTTTCGTCGTCAGAATAGTCCTTTGGAGTTTTCTTAGATACATCTATAGGAGACTTTGGCTTGTCATCTAATTTAGGCTGTGGCTTATCGTCTTTTACGTCAGTAAATGGTTTTGGAATATCGTCAGATTTTTGGATAGGTTTGTCTGCAATTGGCAGAAGAGGAGTGGTTGAAGTAATGGGTTTTTCTTGTGGCTTCACAGATCCAAATTCTGCATCACTCTCATCGTCTGAATATTCTTTTGGAACTGTCTTTGCTAAATCAGTTGGGGACTTGGGTTTCTCAACAGACTTTACAGTATCTGTTGGCAGCTTGACTACATCTTTGACCTGTATATCCACAGACTCCCGAGTCTCACTGACAGAAGTAATTTTGCTTGTAGTCATAGATAGAGGTACCAGAGGAGTGGTGGAGGGCAGGGTCTTATCTTGAGGCTTGTCGAAACCTGTCTCCTTGTCACTTTCGTCGTCAGAATAGTCCTTTGGAGTTTTCTTAGATACATCTATAGGAGACTTGGGCTTCTCATCTAATTTAGGCTGTGGCTTATCGTCTTTTACGTCAGTAAATGGTTTTGGAATATCGTCAGATTTTTGGATAGGTTTGTCTGCAATTGGCAGAAGAGGAGTGGTTGAAGGAATGGGCTTTTCTTGTGGCTTCACAGATCCAAATTCTGCATCACTCTCATCGTCTGAATATTCTTTTGGAACTGTCTTTGCTAAATCAGTTGGGGACTTGGGTTTCTCAACAGACTTTACAGTATCTGTTGGCAGCTTGACTACATCTTTGACCTGTATATCCACAGACTCCCGAGTCTCACTGACAGAAGTAATTTTGCTTGTAGTCATAGATAGAGGTACCAGAGGAGTGGTGGAGGGCAGGGTCTTATCTTGAGGCTTGTCAAAACCTGTCTCCTCATCACTTTCGTCGTCAGAATAGTCCTTTGGAGTTTTCTTAGATACATCTATAGGAGACTTGGGCTTCTCATCTAATTTAGGCTGTGGCTTATCGTCTTTTACGTCAGTAAATGGTTTTGGAATATCGTCAGATTTTTGGATAGGTTTGTCTGCAATTGGCAGAAGAGGAGTGGTTGAAGGAATGGGTTTTTCTTGTGGCTTCACAGATCCAAATTCTGCATCACTCTCATCGTCTGAATATTCTTTTGGAACTGTCTTTGCTAAATCAGTTGGGGACTTGGGTTTCTCAACAGACTTTACAGTATCTGTTGGCAGCTTGACTACATCTTTGACCTGTATATCCACAGACTCCCGAGTCTCACTGACAGAAGTAATTTTGCTTGTAGTCATAGATAGAGGTACCAGAGGAGTGGTGGAGGGCAGGGTCTTATCTTGAGGCTTGTCGAAACCTGTCTCCTTGTCACTTTCGTCGTCAGAATAGTCCTTTGGAGTTTTCTTAGATACATCTATAGGAGACTTGGGCTTGTCATCTAATTTAGGCTGTGGCTTATCGTCTTTTACGTCAGTAAATGGTTTTGGAATATCGTCAGATTTTTGGATAGGTTTGTCTGCAATTGGCAGAAGAGGAGTGGTTGAAGGAATGGGCTTTTCTTGTGGCTTCACAGATCCAAATTCTTCATCACTCTCATCGTCAGAATATTCTTTTGGAACTGTCTTTGCTAAATCAGTTGGGGACTTGGGTTTCTCAACAGACTTTACAGTATCTGTTGGCAGCTTGACTACATCTTTGACCTGTATATCCACAGACTCCCGAGTCTCACTGACAGAAGTAATTTTGCTTGTAGTCATAGATAGAGGTACCAGAGGAGTGGTGGAGGGCAGGGTCTTATCTTGAGGCTTATCAAAACCTGTCTCCTCGTCACTTTCGTCGTCAGAATAGTCCTTTGGAGTTTTCTTAGATACATCTATAGGAGACTTGGGCTTCTCATCTAATTTAGGCTGTGGCTTATCGTCTTTTACGTTAGTAAATGGTTTTGGAATATCGTCAGATTTTTGGATAGGTTTGTCTGCAATTGGCAGAAGAGGAGTGGTTGAAGGAATGGGTTTTTCTTGTGGCTTCACAGATCCAAATTCTGCATCACTCTCATCGTCAGAATATTCTTTTGGAACTGTCTTTGCTAAATCAGTTGGGGACTTGGGTTTCTCAACAGACTTTACAGTATCTGTTGGCAGCTTGACTACATCTTTGACCTGTATATCCACAGACTCCCGAGTCTCACTGACAGAAGTAATTTTGCTTGTAGTCATAGATAGAGGTACCAGAGGTGTGGTGGAGGGCAGGGTCTTATCTTGAGGCTTATCAAAACCTGTCTCCTCATCACTTTCGTCGTCAGAATTTTCCTGTGGAGTTTTCTTAGATACATCATTAGGAGACCTGGGCTTCTCATCTAATTTAGGCTGTGGCTTATCGTCTTTTACGTCAGTAAAGGGTTTTGGAATATCGTCAGATTTTTGGATAGGTTTGTCTGCAATTGGCAGAAGAGGAGTGGTTGAAGGAATGGGTTTTTCTTGTGGCTTCACAGATCCAAATTCTTCATCACTCTCATCGTCTGAATATTCTATTGGAACTGCCTTTGCTAAATCAGTTGGGGACTTTGGTTTCTCCACAGACTTTACAGTATCTGTTGGCAGCTTGACTACATCTTTGACCTGTATATCCACAGACTCCCGAGTCTCACTGACAGAAGTAATTTGGCTTGTAGTCATAGATAGAGGTACCAGAGGTGTGGTGGATGGCAGGGTCTTATCTTGAGGCTTATCAAAACCTGTCTCCTCATCACCTTCGTCGTCAGAATAGTCCTTTGGAGTTTTCTTAGATACATCTATAGGAGACTTGGGCTTCTCATCTAATTTAGGCTGTGGCTTATCGTCTTTTACGTCAGTAAATGGTTTTGGAATATCGTCAGATTTTTGGATAGGTTTGTCTGCAATTGGCAGAAGAGGAGTGGTTGAAGGAATGGGCTTTTCTTGTGGCTTCACAGATCCGAATTCTTCATCACTCTCATCGTCTGAATATTCTTTGGGAACTGTCTTTGCTAAATGAGTTGGGGACTTGGGTTTCTGAACAGACTTTACAGTATCTGTTGGCAGCTTGACTACATCTTTGACCTGTATATCCACAGACTCCCGTGTTTCACTGACAGAAGTAATTTTGCTTGTAGTCATAGATAGAGGTACCAGAGGAGTGGTGGAGGGCAGGGTCTTATCTTGAGGCTTATCAAAACCTGTCTCCTCGTCACTTTCGTCGTCAGAATAGTCCTTTGGAGTTTTCTTAGATACATCTATAGGAGACTTGGGCTTCTCATCTAATTTAGGCTGTGGCTTATCGTCTTTTACGTTAGTAAATGGTTTTGGAATATCGTCAGATTTTTGGATAGGTTTGTCTGCAATTGGCAGAAGAGGAGTGGTTGAAGGAATGGGTTTTTCTTGTGGCTTCACAGATCCAAATTCTGCATCACTCTCATCGTCAGAATATTCTTTTGGAACTGTCTTTGCTAAATCAGTTGGGGACTTGGGTTTCTCAACAGACTTTACAGTATCTGTTGGCAGCTTGACTACATCTTTGACCTGTATATCCACAGACTCCCGAGTCTCACTGACAGAAGTAATTTTGCTTGTAGTCATAGATAGAGGTACCAGAGGTGTGGTGGAGGGCAGGGTCTTATCTTGAGGCTTATCAAAACCTGTCTCCTCATCACTTTCGTCGTCAGAATTTTCCTGTGGAGTTTTCTTAGATACATCATTAGGAGACCTGGGCTTCTCATCTAATTTAGGCTGTGGCTTATCGTCTTTTACGTCAGTAAAGGGTTTTGGAATATCGTCAGATTTTTGGATAGGTTTGTCTGCAATTGGCAGAAGAGGAGTGGTTGAAGGAATGGGTTTTTCTTGTGGCTTCACAGATCCAAATTCTTCATCACTCTCATCGTCTGAATATTCTATTGGAACTGCCTTTGCTAAATCAGTTGGGGACTTTGGTTTCTCCACAGACTTTACAGTATCTGTTGGCAGCTTGACTACATCTTTGACCTGTATATCCACAGACTCCCGAGTCTCACTGACAGAAGTAATTTGGCTTGTAGTCATAGATAGAGGTACCAGAGGTGTGGTGGATGGCAGGGTCTTATCTTGAGGCTTATCAAAACCTGTCTCCTCATCACCTTCGTCGTCAGAATAGTCCTTTGGAGTTTTCTTAGATACATCTATAGGAGACTTGGGCTTCTCATCTAATTTAGGCTGTGGCTTATCGTCTTTTACGTCAGTAAATGGTTTTGGAATATCGTCAGATTTTTGGATAGGTTTGTCTGCAATTGGCAGAAGAGGAGTGGTTGAAGGAATGGGCTTTTCTTGTGGCTTCACAGATCCGAATTCTTCATCACTCTCATCGTCTGAATATTCTTTGGGAACTGTCTTTGCTAAATGAGTTGGGGACTTGGGTTTCTGAACAGACTTTACAGTATCTGTTGGCAGCTTGACTACATCTTTGACCTGTATATCCACAGACTCCCGTGTTTCACTGACAGAAATAATTTTACTTGTAGTCATAGATAAAGGTACCAGAGGAGTGGTGGAGGGCAGGGTCTTATCTTGAGGCTTATCAAAACCTGTCTCCTCATCACTTTCGTCGTCAGAATAGTCCTTTGGAGTTTTCTTAGATACATCTATAGGAGACTTGGGCTTCTCATCTAATTTAGGCTGTGGCTTATCGTCTTTTACGTTAGTAAATGGTTTTGGAATATCGTCAGATTTTTGGATAGGTTTGTCTGCAATTGGCAGAAGAGGAGTGGTTGAAGGAATGGGCTTTTCTTGTGGCTTCACAGATCCAAATTCTTTATCACTCTCATCGTCTGAATATTCTTTTGGAACTGTTTTTGCTAAATCAGTTGGGGACTTGGGTTTCTCAACAGACTTTACAGTATCTGTTGGCAGCTTGACTACATCTTTGACCTGTATATCCACAGACTCCCGAGTCTCACTGACAGAAGTAATTTTGCTTGTAGTCATAGATAGAGGTACCAGAGGAGTGGTGGAGGGCAGGGTCTTATCTTGAGGCTTATCAAAACCTGTCTCCTCATCACTTTCGTCGTCAGAATTTTCCTGTGGAGTTTTCTTAGATACATCATTAGGAGACCTGGGCTTCTCATCTAATTTAGGCTGTGGCTTATCGTCTTTTACGTCAGTAAATGGTTTTGGAATATCGTCAGATTTTTGGATAGGTTTGTCTTCAATTGAAGGAATGGGTTTTTCTTGTTGCTTCACAGATCCAAATTCTGCATCACTCTCATCGTCTGAATATTCTTTTGGAACTGTCTTTGCTAAATCAGTTGGGGACTTGGGCTTCTCAACAGACTTTACAGTATCTGTTGGCAGCTTGACTACATCTTTGACCTGTATATCCACAGACTCCCGAGTCTCACTGACAGAAGTAATTTTGCTTGTAGTCATAGATAGAGGTACCAGAGGAGTGGTGGAGGGCAGGGTCTTATCTTGAGGCTTATCAAAACCTGTCTCCTCATCACTTTCGTCGTCAGAATTTTCCTGTGGAGTTTTCTTAGATACATCATTAGGAGACCTGGGCTTCTCATCTAATTTAGGCTGTGGCTTATCGTCTTTTACGTCAGTAAATGGTTTTGGAATATCGTCAGATTTTTGGATAGGTTTGTCTTCAATTGAAGGAATGGGTTTTTCTTGTTGCTTCACAGATCCAAATTCTGCATCACTCTCATCGTCTGAATATTCTTTTGGGACTGTCTTTGCTAAATCAGTTGGGGACTTGGGCTTCTCAACAGACTTTACAGTATCTGTTGGCAGCTTGACTACATCTTTGACCTGTATATCCACAGACTCCCGAGTCTCACTGACAGAAGTAATTTTGCTTGTAGTCATAGATAGAGGTACCAGAGGAGTGGTGGAGGGCAGGGTCTTATCTTGAGGCTTATCAAAACCTGTCTCCTCATCACTTTCGTCGTCAGAATTTTCCTGTGGAGTTTTCTTAGATACATCATTAGGAGACCTGGGCTTCTCATCTAATTTAGGCTGTGGCTTATCGTCTTTGACGTCAGTAAAGGGTTTTGGAATATCGTCAGATTTTTGGAT
This sequence comes from Drosophila hamatofila, assembly GCA_035045345.1. Lineage (NCBI taxonomy): Eukaryota > Metazoa > Arthropoda > Insecta > Diptera > Drosophilidae > Drosophila > Drosophila hamatofila. Next base: position 10,441,789 of record JAWNPA010000052.1, on the reverse strand, counting down.
AGGTTTGTCTGCAATTGGCAGAAGAGGAGTGGTTGAAGTAATCGGTTTTTCTTGTGGCTTCACAGATCCAAATTCTGCATCACTCTCATCGTCTGAATATTCTTTTGGAACTGTCTTTGCTAAATCAGTTGGGGACTTGGGTTTCTCAACAGACTTTACAGTATCTGTTGGCAGCTTGACTACATCTTTGACCTGTATATCCACAGACTCCCGAGTCTCACTGACAGAAGTAATTTTGCTTGTAGTCATAGATAGAGGTACCAGAGGAGTGGTGGAGGGCAGGGTCTTATCTTGAGGCTTATCAAAACCTGTCTCCTCGTCACTTTCGTCGTCAGAATAGTCCTTTGGAGTTTTCTTAGATACATCTATAGGAGACTTGGGCTTCTCATCTAATTTAGGCTGTGGCTTATCGTCTTTTACGTTAGTAAATGGTTTTGGAATATCGTCAGATTTATGGATAGGTTTGTCTGCAATTGGCAGAAGAGGAGTGGTTGAAGGAATGGGTTTTTCTTGTGGCTTCACAGATCCAAATTCTGCATCACTCTCATCGTCAGAATATTCTTTTGGAACTGTCTTTGCTAAATCAGTTGGGGACTTGGGTTTCTCAACAGACTTTACAGTATCTGTTGGCAGCTTGACTACATCTTTGACCTGTATATCCACAGACTCCCGAGTCTCACTGACAGAAGTAATTTTGCTTGTAGTCATAGATAGAGGTACCAGAGGTGTGGTGGAGGGCAGGGTCTTATCTTGAGGCTTATCAAAACCTGTCTCCTCATCACTTTCGTCGTCAGAATAGTCCTTTGGAGTTTTCTTAGATACATCTATAGGAGACTTTGGCTTCTCATCTAATTTAGGCTGTGGCTTATCGTCTTTTACGTTAGTAAATGGTTTTGGAATATCGTCAGATTTTTGGATAGGTTTGTCTGCAATTGGCAGAAGAGGAGTGGTTGAAGGAATGGGCTTTTCTTGTGGCTTCACAGATCCAAATTCTTTATCACTCTCATCGTCTGAATATTCTTTTGGAACTGTTTTTGCTAAATCAGTTGGGGACTTGGGTTTCTCAACAGACTTTACAGTATCTGTTGGCAGCTTGACTACATCTTTGACCTGTATATCCACAGACTCCCGAGTCTCACTGACAGAAGTAATTTTGCTTGTAGTCATAGATAGAGGTACCAGAGGAGTGGTGGAGGGCAGGGTCTTATCTTGAGGCTTATCAAAACCTGTCTCCTCATCACTTTCGTCGTCAGAATTTTCCTGTGGAGTTTTCTTAGATACATCATTAGGAGACCTGGGCTTCTCATCTAATTTAGGCTGTGGCTTATCGTCTTTTACGTCAGTAAATGGTTTTGGAATATCGTCAGATTTTTGGATAGGTTTGTCTTCAATTGAAGGAATGGGTTTTTCTTGTTGCTTCACAGATCCAAATTCTGCATCACTCTCATCGTCTGAATATTCTTTTGGAACTGTCTTTGCTAAATCAGTTGGGGACTTGGGCTTCTCAACAGACTTTACAGTATCTGTTGGCAGCTTGACTACATCTTTGACCTGTATATCCACAGACTCCCGAGTCTCACTGACAGAAGTAATTTTGCTTGTAGTCATAGATAGAGGTACCAGAGGAGTGGTGGAGGGCAGGGTCTTATCTTGAGGCTTATCAAAACCTGTCTCCTCATCACTTTCGTCGTCAGAATTTTCCTGTGGAGTTTTCTTAGATACATCATTAGGAGACCTGGGCTTCTCATCTAATTTAGGCTGTGGCTTATCGTCTTTTACGTCAGTAAATGGTTTTGGAATATCGTCAGATTTTTGGATAGGTTTGTCTTCAATTGAAGGAATGGGTTTTTCTTGTTGCTTCACAGATCCAAATTCTGCATCACTCTCATCGTCTGAATATTCTTTTGGGACTGTCTTTGCTAAATCAGTTGGGGACTTGGGCTTCTCAACAGACTTTACAGTATCTGTTGGCAGTTTGACTACATCTTTGACCTGTATATCCACAGACTCCCGAGTCTCACTGACAGAAGTAATTTTGCTTGTAGTCATAGATAGAGGTACCAGAGGAGTGGTGGAGGGTAGGGTCTTATCTTGAGGCTTATCAAAACCTGTCTCCTCATCACTTTCGTCGTCAGAATTTTCCTGTGGAGTTTTCTTAGATACATCATTAGGAGACCTGGGCTTCTCATCTAATTTAGGCTGTGGCTTATCGTCTTTGACGTCAGTAAAGGGTTTTGGAATATCGTCAGATTTTTGGATAGGTTTGTCTGCAATTGGCAGAAGAGGAGTGGTTGAAGGAATGGGTTTTTCTTGTGGCTTCACAGATCCAAATTCTTCATCACTCTCATCGTCTGAATATTCTTTGGGAACTGTCTTTGCTAAATGAGTTGGGGACTTGGGTTTCTGAACAGACTTTACAGTATCTGTTGGCAGCTTGACTACATCTTTGACCTGTATATCCACAGACTCCCGTGTTTCACTGACAGAAATAATTTTACTTGTAGTCATAGATAAAGGTACCAGAGGAGTGGTGGAGGGCAGGGTCTTATCTTGAGGCTTATCAAAACCTGTCTCCTCATCACTTTCGTCGTCAGAATTTTCCTGTGGAGTTTTCTTAGATACATCATTAGGAGACCTGGGCTTCTCATCTAATTTAGGCTGTGGCTTATCGTCTTTGACGTCAGTAAAGGGTTTTGGAATATCGTCAGATTTTTGGATAGGTTTGTCTGCAATTGGCAGAAGAGGAGTGGTTGAAGGAATGGGTTTTTCTTGTGGCTTCACAGATCCAAATTCTGCATCACTCTCATCGTCTGAATATTCTATTGGAACTGCCTTTGCTAAATCAGTTGGGGACTTGGGTTTCTCCACAGACTTTACAGTATCTGTTGGCAGCTTGACAACATCTTTGACCTGTATATCCACAGACTCCCGAGTCTCACTGACAGAAGTAATTTTTCTTGTAGTCATAGATAGAGGTACCAGAGGTGTGGTGGATGGCAGGGTCTTATCTTGAGGCTTATCAAAACCTGTCTCCTCATCACCTTCGTCGTCAGAATAGTCCTTTGGAGTTTTCTTAGATACATCTATAGGAGACTTGGGCTTCTCATCTAATTTAGGCTGTGGCTTATCGTCTTTTACGTCAGTAAATGGTTTTGGAATATCGTCAGATTTTTTGATAGGTTTGTCTGCAATTGGCAGAAGAGGAGTGGTTGAAGGAATGGGCTTTTCTTGTGGCTTCACAGATCCGAATTCTTCATCACTCTCATCGTCTGAATATTCTTTGGGAACTGTCTTTGCTAAATGAGTTGGGGACTTGGGTTTCTGAACAGACTTTACAGTATCTGTTGGCAGCTTGACTACATCTTTGACCTGTATATCCACAGACTCCCGTGTTTCACTGACAGAAATAATTTTACTTGTAGTCATAGATAAAGGTACCAGAGGAGTGGTGGAGGGCAGGGTCTTATCTTGAGGCTTATCAAAACCTGTCTCCTCATCACTTTCGTCGTCAGAATAGTCCTTTGGAGTTTTCTTAGATACATCTATAGGAGACTTGGGCTTGTCATCTAATTTGGGCTGTGGCTTATCGTCTTTTACGTCAGTAAAGGGTTTTGGAATATCGTCAGATTTTTGGATAGGTTTGTCTGCAATTGGCAGAAGAGGAGTGGTTGAAGGAATGGGTTTTTCTTGTGGCTTCACAGATCCAAATTCTTCATCACTCTCATCGTCTGAATATTCTTTGGGAACTGTCTTTGCTAAATGAGTTGGGGACTTGGGTTTCTGAACAGACTTTACAGTATCTGTTGGCAGCTTGACTACATCTTTGACCTGTATATCCACAGACTCCCGTGTTTCACTGACAGAAATAATTTTACTTGTAGTCATAGATAAAGGTACCAGAGGAGTGGTGGAGGGCAGGGTCTTATCTTGAGGCTTATCAAAACCTGTCTCCTCATCACTTTCGTCGTCAGAATTTTCCTGTGGAGTTTTCTTAGATACATCATTAGGAGACCTGGGCTTCTCATCTAATTTAGGCTGTGGCTTATCGTCTTTGACGTCAGTAAAGGGTTTTGGAATATCGTCAGATTTTTGGATAGGTTTGTCTGCAATTGGCAGAAGAGGAGTGGTTGAAGGAATGGGTTTTTCTTGTGGCTTCACAGATCCAAATTCTGCATCACTCTCATCGTCTGAATATTCTATTGGAACTGCCTTTGCTAAATCAGTTGGGGACTTGGGTTTCTCCACAGACTTTACAGTATCTGTTGGCAGCTTGACTACATCTTTGACCTGTATATCCACAGACTCCCGAGTCTCACTGACAGAAGTAATTTGGCTTGTAGTCATAGATAGAGGTACCAGAGGTGTGGTGGATGGCAGGGTCTTATCTTGAGGCTTATCAAAACCTGTCTCCTCATCACCTTCGTCGTCAGAATAGTCCTTTGGAGTTTTCTTAGATACATCTATAGGAGACTTGGGCTTCTCATCTAATTTAGGCTGTGGCTTATCGTCTTTTACGTCAGTAAATGGTTTTGGAATATCGTCAGATTTTTTGATAGGTTTGTCTGCAATTGGCAGAAGAGGAGTGGTTGAAGGAATGGGCTTTTCTTGTGGCTTCACAGATCCGAATTCTTCATCACTCTCATCGTCTGAATATTCTTTGGGAACTGTCTTTGCTAAATGAGTTGGGGACTTGGGTTTCTGAACAGACTTTACAGTATCTGTTGGCAGCTTGACTACATCTTTGACCTGTATATCCACAGACTCCCGTGTTTCACTGACAGAAATAATTTTACTTGTAGTCATAGATAAAGGTACCAGAGGAGTGGTGGAGGGCAGGGTCTTATCTTGAGGCTTATCAAAACCTGTCTCCTCATCACTTTCGTCGTCAGAATAGTCCTTTGGAGTTTTCTTAGATACATCTATAGGAGACTTGGGCTTGTCATCTAATTTGGGCTGTGGCTTATCGTCTTTTACGTCAGTAAAGGGTTTTGGAATATCGTCAGATTTTTGGATAGGTTTGTCTGCAATTGGCAGAAGAGGAGTGGTTGAAGGAATGGGTTTTTCTTGTGGCTTCACAGATCCAAATTCTTCATCACTCTCATCGTCTGAATATTCTATTGGAACTGTCTTTGCTAAATCAGTTGGGGACTTGGGTTTCTGAACAGACTTTACAGTATCTGTTGGCAGCTTGACTACATCTTTGACCTGTATATCCACAGACTCCCGAGTCTCACTGACAGAAGTAATTTTGCTTGTAGTCATAGATAGAGGTACCAGAGGAGTGGTGGAGAGCAGCTTATCAAAACCTGTCTCCTTGTCACTTTCGTCGTCAGAATATTCCTTTGGAGTTTTCTTAGATACATCTATAGGAGACTTGGGCTTGTCATCTAATTTAGGCTGTGGCTTATCGTCTTTTACGTCAGTAAATGGTTTTGGAATATCGTCAGATTTTTGGATAGGTTTGTCTGCAATTGAAGGACTGGGTTTTTCCTGTGGCTTCACAGATCCAAATTCTTCATCACTCTCATCGTCTGAATATTCTATTGGAACTGTCTTTGCTAAATCAGTTGGAGACTTGGGTTTCTGAACAGACTTTACAGTATCTGTTGGCAGCTTGACTACATCTTTGACCTGTATATCCACAGACTCCCGAGTCTCACTGACAGAAGTAATTTTGCTTGTAGTCATAGATAGAGGTACCAGAGGAGTGGTGGAGAGCAGCTTATCAAAACCTGTCTCCTTGTCACTTTCGTCGTCAGAATATTCCTTTGGAGTTTTCTTAGATACATCTATAGGAGACTTGGGCTTCTCATCTAATTTAGTCTGTGGCTTATCGTCTTTTACGTCAGTAAATGGTTTTGGAATATCATCAGATTTTTGGATAGGTTTGTTTGCAATTGGCAGAAGAGGAGTGGTTGAAGGAATGGGTTTTTCTTGTGGCTTCACAGATCCAAATTCTTCATCACTCTCATCGTCTGAATATTCTTTTGGAACTGTCTTTGCTAAATCAGTTGGGGACTTGGGTTTCTCAACAGACTTTACAGTATCTGTTGGCAGCTTGACTACATCTTTGACCTGTATATCCACAGACTCCCGAGTTTCACTGACAGAAGTAATTTTACTTGTAGTCATAGATAAAGGTACCAGAGGAGTGGTGGAGGGCAGGGTCTTATCTTGAGGCTTATCAAAACCTGTCTCCTCATCACTTTCGTCGTCAGAATAGTCCTTTGGAGTTTTCTTAGATACATCTATAGGAGACTTGGGCTTGTCATCTAATTTAGGCTGTGGCTTATCGTCTTTTACGTCAGTAAATGGTTTTGGAATATCGTCAGATTTTTGGATAGGTTTGTCTGCAATTGGCAGAAGAGGAGTGGTTGAAGGAATGGGCTTTTCTTGTGGCTTCACATATCCAAATTCTTCATCACTCTCATCGTCTGAATATTCTTTTGGAACTGTCTTTGCTAAATCAGTTGGGGACTTGGGTTTCTGAACAGACTTTACAGTATCGGTTGGCAGCTTGACTACATCTTTGACCTGTATATCCACAGACTCCCGAGTCTCACTGACAGAAGTAATTTTACTTGTCGTCATAGATAGAGGTACCAGAGGAGTGGTGGAGGGCAGGGTCTTATCTTGAGGCTTATCAAAACCTGTCTCCTCGTCACTTTCGTCGTCAGAATAATCCTGTGGAGTTTTCTTATATACATCAATAGGAGACTTGGGCTTCTCATCTAATTTAGGCTGTGGCTTATCGTCTTTTACGTCAGTAAATGGTTTTGGAATATCGTCAGATTTTTGGATAGGTTTGTCTGCAATTGGCAGAAGAGGAGTGGTTGAAGGAATGGGTTTTTCTTGTGGCTTCACAGATCCAAATTCTTCATCACTCTCATCGTCTGAATATTCTTTTGGAACTGTCTTTGCTAAATCAGTTGGGGACTTGGGTTTCTCAACAGACTTTACAGTATCTGTTGGCAGCTTGACTACCTCTTTGACCTGTATATCCACAGACTCCCGAGTCTCACTGACAGAAGTAATTTTGCTAGTAATCATAGATAGAGGTACCAGAGGTGTGGTGAAGGGCAGGGTCTTATCTTGAGGCTTATCAAAACCTGTCTCGTCATCACTTTCGTCGTCAGAATAGTCCTTTGGAGTTTTCTTAGATACATCTATAGGAGACTTGGGCTTGTCATCTAATTTAGGCTGTGGCTTATCGTCTTTTACGTCAGTAAATGGTTTTGGAATATCGTCAGATTTTTGGATAGGTTTGTCTGCAATTGGCAGAAGAGGAGTGGTTGAAGGAATGGGTTTTTCTTGTGGCTTCACAGATCCAAATTCTTCATCACTCTCATCGTCTGAATATTCTTTTGGAACTGTCTTTGCTAAATCAGTTGGGGACTTGGGTTTCTGAACAGACTTTACAGTATCTGTTGGCAGCTTGACTACATCTTTGACCTGTATATCCATAGACTCCCGAGTTTCACTGACAGAAGTAATTTTACTTGTAGTCATAGATAAAGGTACCAGAGGAGTGGTGGAGGGCAGGGTCTTATCTTGAGGCTTATCAAAACCTGTCTCCTCATCACTTTCGTCGTCAGAATAGTCCTTTGGAGTTTTCTTAGATACATCTATAGGAGACTTGGGCTTCTCATCTAATTTAGGCTGTGGCTTATCGTCTTTTACGTCAGTAAATGGTTTTGGAATATCGTCAGATTTTTGGATAGGTTTGTCTGCAATTGGCAGAAGAGGAGTGGTTGAAGGAATGGGCTTTTCTTGTGGCTTCACAGATCCAAATTCTTCATCACTCTCATCGTCTGAATATTCTTTTGGAACTGTCTTTGCTAAATCAGTTGGGGACTTGGGTTTCTCAACAGACTTTACAGTATCTGTTGGCAGCTTGACTACATCTTTGACCTGTATATCCACAGACTCCCGAGTCTCACTGACAGAAGTAATTTTGCTTGTAGTCATAGATAGAGGTACCAGAGGAGTGGTGGAGGGCAGGGTCTTATCTTGAGGCTTATCAAAACCTGTCTCCTTGTCACTTTCGTCGTCAGAATAGTCCTTTGGAGTTTTCTTAGATACATCTATAGGAGACTTGGGCTTGTCATCTAATTTAGGCTGTGGCTTATCGTCTTTTACGTCAGTAAATGGTTTTGGAATATCGTCAGATTTTTGGATAGGTTTGTCTGCAATTGGCAGAAGAGGAGTGGTTGAAGGAATAGGTTTTTCTTGTGGCTTCACAGATCCGAATTCTTCATCACTCTCATCGTCTGAATATTCTTTTGGAACTGTCTTTGCTAAATCAGTTGGGGACTTGGGTTTCTCAACAGACTTTACAGTATCTGTTGGCAGCTTGACTACATCTTTGACCTGTATATCCACAGACTCCCGAGTCTCACTGACAGAAGTAATTTTGCTTGTAGTCATAGATAGAGGTACCAGAGGAGTGGTGGAGGGCAGGGTCTTATCTTGAGGCTTATCAAAACCTGTCTCCTCATCACTTTCGTCGTCAGAATAGTCCTTTGGAGTTTTCTTAGATACATCTATAGGAGACTTGGGCTTGTCATCTAATTTAGGCTGTGGCTTATCGTCTTTTACGTCAGTAAATGGTTTTGGAATATCGTCAGATTTTTGGATAGGTTTGTCTGCAATTGGCAGAAGAGGAGTGGTTGAAGGAATGGGCTTTCCTTGTGGCTTCACAGATCCAAATTCTTCATCACTCTCATCGTCTGAATATTCTTTTGGAACTGTCTTTGCTAAATCAGTTGGGGACTTGGGCTTCTCAACAGACTTTACAGTATCTGTTGGCAGCTTGACTACATCTTTGACCTGTATATCCACAGACTCCCGAGTCTCACTGACAGAAGTAATTTTGCTAGTAATCATAGATAGAGGTACCAGAGGTGTGGTGAAGGGCAGGGTCTTATCTTGAGGCTTATCAAAACCTGTCTCGTCATCACTTTCGTCGTCAGAATAGTCCTTTGGAGTTTTCTTAGATACATCTATAGGAGACTTGGGCTTGTCATCTAATTTAGGCTGTGGCTTATCGTCTTTTACGTCAGTAAATGGTTTTGGAATATCGTCAGATTTTTGGATAGGTTTGTCTGCAATTGGCAGAAGAGGAGTGGTTGAAGGAATGGGCTTTTCTTGTGGCTTCACAGATCCAAATTCTTCATCACTCTCATCGTCTGAATATTCTTTTGGAACTGTCTTTGCTAAATCAGTTGGGGACTTGGGTTTCTCAACAGACTTTACAGTATCTGTTGGCAGCTTGACTACATCTTTGACCTGTATATCCACAGACTCCCGAGTCTCACTGACAGAAGTAATTTGGCTTGTAGTCATAGATAAAGGTACCAGAGGAGTGGTGGGGGGCAGGGTCTTATCTTGAGGCTTATCAAAACCTGTCTCCTCATCACTTTCGTCGTCAGAATAGTCCTTTGGAGTTTTCTTAGATACATCTATAGGAGACTTGGGCTTCTCATCTAATTTAGGCTGTGGCTTATCGTCTTTTACGTCAGTAAATGGTTTTGGAATATCGTCAGATTTTTGGATAGGTTTGTCTGCAAGTGGCAGAAGAGGAGTGGTTGAAGGAATGGGCTTTTCTTGTGGCTTCACAGATCCAAATTCTTCATCACTCTCATCGTCTGAATATTCTTTTGGAACTGTCTTTGCTAAATCAGTTGGGGACTTGGGTTTCTCAACAGACTTTACAGTATCTGTTGGCAGCTTGACTACATCTTTGACCTGTATATCCACAGACTCCCGAGTCTCACTGACAGAAGTAATTTGGCTTGTAGTCATAGATAAAGGTACCAGAGGAGTGGTGGAGGGCAGGGTCTTATCTTGAGGCTTATCAAAACCTGTCTCCTCATCACTTTCGTCGTCAGAATAGTCCTTTGGAGTTTTCTTAGATACATCTATAGGAGACTTGGGCTTCTCATCTAATTTAGGCTGTGGCTTATCGTCTTTTACGTCAGTAAATGGTTTTGGAATATCTTCAGATTTTTGGATAGGTTTGTCTGCAAGTGGCAGAAGAGGAGTGGTTGAAGGAATGGGCTTTTCTTGTGGCTTCACAGATCCGAATTCTTCATCACTCTCATCGTCTGAATATTCTTTTGGAACTGTCTTTGCTAAGTCAGTTGGAGACTTGGGTTTCTCAACAGACTTTACAGTATCTGTTGGCAGCTTGACTACATCTTTGACCTGTATATCCACAGACTCCCGAGTCTCACTGACAGAAGTAATTTTTCTTGTAGTCATAGATAGAGGTACCAGAGGAGTGGTGGAGGGCAGGGTCTTATTTTGAGGCTTATCAAAACCTGTCTCCTCGTCACTTTCGTCGTCAGAATAGTCCTTTAGAGTTTTCTTAGATACATCTATAGGAGACTTGGGCTTTTCATCTAATTTAGGCTGTGGCTTATCGTCTTTTACGTCAGTAAATGGTTTTGGAATATCGTCAGATTTTTGGATAGGTTTGTCTGCAATTGGCAGAAGAGGAGTGGTTGAAGGAATGGGCTTTTCTTGTGGCTTCACAGATCCAAATTCTTCATCACTCTCATCGTCTGAATATTCTTTTGGAACTGTCTTTGCTAAATCAGTTGGGGACTTGGGCTTCTCAACAGACTTTACAGTATCTGTTGGCAGCTTGACTACATCTTTGACCTGTATATCCACAGACTCCCGAGTCTCACTGACAGAAGTAATTTTGCTAGTAATCATAGATAGAGGTACCAGAGGTGTGGTGAAGGGCAGGGTCTTATCTTGAGGCTTATCAAAACCTGTCTCCTCATCACTTTCGTCGTCAGAATAGTCCTTTGACGTTTTCTTAGATACATCTATAGGAGACTTGGGCTTGTCATCTAATTTAGGCTGTGGCTTATCGTCTTTTACGTCAGTAAATGGTTTTGGAATATCGTCAGATTTTTGGATAGGCTTGTCTGCAATTGGCAGAAGAGGAGTGGTTGAAGGAATGGGCTTTTCTTGTGGCTTCACAGATCCAAATTCTTCATCACTCTCATCGTCTGAATATTCTTTTGGAACTGTCTTTGCTAAATCAGTAGGGGACTTGGGTTTCTCAACAGACTTTACAGTATCTGTTGGCAGCTTGACTACTTCTTTGACCTGTATATCCACAGACTCCCGAGTCTCACTGACAGAAGTAATTTTGCTTGTAGTCATAGATAGAGGTACCAGAGGAGTGGTGGAGGGCAGGGTCTTATCTTGAGGCTTATCAAAACCTGTCTCCTCATCACTTTCGTCGTCAGAATAGTCCTTTGGAGTTTTCTTAGATACATCTATAGGAGACTTGGGCTTGTCATCTAATTTAGGCTGTGGCTTATCGTCTTTTACGTCAGTAAATGGTTTTGGAATATCGTCAGATTTTTGGATAGGTTTGTCTGCAATTGGCGGAAGAGGAGTGGTTGAAGGAATAGGTTTTTCTTGTGGCTTCACAGATCCGAATTCTTCATCACTCTCATCGTCTGAATATTCTTTTGGAACTGTCTTTGCTAAATCAGTTGGGGACTTGGGTTTCTCAACAGACTTTACAGTATCTGTTGGCAGCTTGACTACATCTTTGACCTGTATATCCACAGACTCCCGAGTCTCACTGACAGAAGTAATTTTGCTTGTAGTCATAGATAGAGGTACCAGAGGAGTGGTGGAGGGCAGGGTCTTATCTTGAGGCTTATCAAAACCTGTCGCCTCATCACTTTCGTCGTCAGAATAGTCCTTTGGAGTTTTCTTAGATACATCTATAGGAGACTTGGGCTTGTCATCTAATTTAGGCTGTGGCTTATCGTCTTTTACGTCAGTAAATGGTTTTGGAATATCGTCAGATTTTTGGATAGGTTTGTCTGCAATTGGCAGAAGAGGAGTGGTTGAAGGAATGGGCTTTTCTTGTGGCTTCACAGATCCAAATTCTTCATCACTCTCATCGTCTGAATATTCTTTTGGAACTGTCTTTGCTAAATCAGTTGGGGACTTGGGTTTCTCAACAGACTTTACAGTATCTGTTGGCAGCTTGACTACCTCTTTGACCTGTATATCCACAGACTCCCGAGTCTCACTGACAGAAGTAATTTTGCTTGTAGTCATAGATAGAGGTACCAGAGGTGTGGTGAAGTGCATGATCTTATCTTGAGGCTTATCAAAACCTGTCTCCTTGTCACTTTCGTCGTCAGAATAGTCCTTTGGAGTTTTCTTAGATACATCTATAGGAGACTTGGGCTTCTCATCTAATTTAGGCTGTGGCTTATCGTCTTTTACGTCAGTAAATGGTTTTGGAATATCGTCAGATTTTTGGATAGGTTTGTCTGCAATTGGCAGAAGAGGAGTGGTTGAAGGAATAGGTTTTTCTTGTGGCTTCACAGATCCGAATTCTTCATCACTCTCATCGTCTGAATATTCTTTTGGAACTGTCTTTGCTAAATCAGTTGGGGACTTGGGTTTCTCAACAGACTTCACAGTATCTGTTGGCAGCTTGACTACATCTTTGACCTGTATATCCACAGACTCCCGAGTCTCACTGACAGAAGTAATTTTGCTTGTAGTCATAGATAGAGGTACCAGAGGAGTGGTGGAGGGCAGGGTCTTATCTTGAGGCTTATCAAAACCTGTCTCCTCATCATTTTCGTCGTCAGAATAGTCCTTTGGAGTTTTCTTAGATACATCTATAGGAGACTTGGGCTTGTCATCTAATTTAGGCTGTGGCTTATCGTCTTTTACGTCAGTAAATGGTTTTGGAATATCGTCAGATTTTTTGATAGGTTTGTCTGCAATTGGCAGAAGAGGAGTGGTTGAAGGAATAGGTTTTTCTTGTGGCTTCACAGATCCGAATTCTTCATCACTCTCATCGTCTGAATATTCTTTTGGAACTGTCTTTGCTAAATCAGTTGGGGACTTGGGTTTCTCAACAGACTTTACAGTATCTGTTGGCAGCTTAACTACATCTTTGACCTGTATATCCACAGACTCCCGAGTCTCACTGACAGAAGTAATTTTGCTTGTAGTCATAGATAGAGGTACCAGAGGAGTGGTGGAGAGCAGCTTATCAAAACCTGGCTCTTTGTCACTTTCGTCGTAAGAATATTCCTTTGGAGTTTTCTTAGATACATCTATAGGAGACTTGGGCTTGTCATCTAATTTAGGCTGTGGCTTATCGTCTTTTACGTCAGTAAATGGTTTTGGAATATCGTCAGATTTTTGGATAGGTTTGTCTGCAATTGGCAGAAGAGGAGTGGTTGAAGGAATGGGCTTTTCTTGTGGCTTCACAGATCCAAATTCTTCATCACTCTCATCGTCTGAATATTCTTTTGGAACTGTCTTTGCTAAATCAGTTGGGGACTTGGGTTTCTCAACAGACTTTACAGTATCTGTTGGCAGCTTGACTACCTCTTTGACCTGTATATCCACAGACTCCCGAGTCTCACTGACAGAAGTAATTTTGCTTGTAGTCATAGATAGAGGTACCAGAGGTGTGGTGAAGTGCATGGTCTTATCTTGAGGCTTATCAAAACCTGTCTCCTCGTCACTTTCGTCGTCAGAATATTCCTTTGGAGTTTTCTTAGATACATCTATAGGAGACTTGGGCTTGTCATCTAATTTAGGCTGTGGCTTATCGTCTTTTACGTCAGTAAATGGTTTTGGAATATCGTCAGATTTTTGGATAGGTTTGTCTGCAATTGGCAGAAGAGGAGTGGTTGAAGGAATGGGCTTTTCTTGTGGCTTCACAGATCCAAATTCTTCATCACTCTCATCGTCTGAATATTCTTTTGGAACTGTCTTTGCTAAATCAGTTGGGGACTTGGGTTTCTCAACAGACTTTACAGTATCTGTTGGCAGTTTGACTACATCTTTGACCTGTATATCCACAGACTCCCGAGTCTCACTGACAGAAGTAATGTTGCTTGTAGTCATAGATAGAGGTACCAGAGGAGTGGTGGAGGGCAGGGTCTTATCTTGAGGCTTATCAAAACCTGTCTCCTTGTCACTTTCGTCGTCAGAATAGTCCTTTGGAGTTTTCTTAGATACATCTATAGGAGACTTGGGCTTGTCATCTAATTTAGGCTGTGGCTTATCGTCTTTTACGTCAGTAAATGGTTTTGGAATATCGTCAGATTTTTGGATAGGTTTGTCTGCAATTGGCAGAAGAGGAGTGGTTGAAGGAATGGGCTTTTCTTGTGGCTTCACAGATCCAAATTCTTCATCACTCTCATCGTCTGAATATTCTTTTGGAACTGTCTTTGCTAAATCAGTTGGGGACTTGGGCTTCTCAACAGACTTTACAGTATCTGTTGGCAGCTTGACTACATCTTTGACCTGTATATCCACAGACTCCCGAGTCTCACTGACAGAAGTAATTTTGCTAGTAATCATAGATAGAGGTACCAGAGGTGTGGTGAAGGGCAGGGTCTTATCTTGAGGCTTATCAAAACCTGTCTCGTCATCACTTTCGTCGTCAGAATAGTCCTTTGGAGTTTTCTTAGATACATCTATAGGAGACTTGGGCTTGTCATCTAATTTAGGCTGTGGCTTATCGTCTTTTACGTCAGTAAATGGTTTTGGAATATCGTCAGATTTTTGGATAGGTTTGTCTGCAATTGGCAGAAGAGGAGTGGTTGAAGGAATGGGCTTTTCTTGTGGCTTCACAGATCCAAATTCTTCATCACTCTCATCGTCTGAATATTCTTTTGGAACTGTCTTTGCTAAATCAGTTGGGGACTTGGGTTTCTCAACAGACTTTACAGTATCTGTTGGCAGCTTGACTACATCTTTGACCTGTATATCCACAGACTCCCGAGTCTCACTGACAGAAGTAATTTTTCTTGTAGTCATAGATAGAGGTACCAGAGGAGTGGTGGAGGGCAGGGTCTTATCTTGAGCCTTATCAAAACCTGTCTCCTTGTCACTTTCGTCGTCAGAATAGTCCTTTGGAGTTTTCTTAGATACATCTATAGGAGACTTTGGCTTGTCATTTAATTTAGGCTGTGGCTTATCGTATTTTACGTCAGTAAATGGTTTTGGAATAACGTCAGATTTTTTGATAGATTTGTCTGCAATTGGCAGAAGAGGAGTGGTTGAAGGAATGGGCTTTTCTTGTGGCTTCACAGATCCAAATTCTTCATCACTCTCATCGTCTGAATATTCTTTTGGAACTGTCTTTGCTAAATCAGTTGGGGACTTGGGTTTCTCAACAGACTTTACAGTATCTGTTGGCAGCTTGACTACATCTTTGACCTGTATATCCACAGACTCCCGAGTCTCACTGACAGAAGTAATTTTGCTTGTAGTCATAGATAGAGGTACCAGAGGAGTGGTGGTGGGCAGGGGCTTATCAAAACCTGTCTTCTTGTCACTTTCGTCGTCAGAATAGTCCTTTGGAGTTTTCTTAGATACATCTATAGGAGACTTGGGCTTCTCATCTAATTTAGGCTGTGACTTATCGTATTTTACGTCAGTAAATGGTTTTGGAATATCGTCAGATTTTTGGATAGGTTTGTCTGCAATTGGCAGAAGAGGAGTGGTTGAAGGAATCGGATTTTCTTGTGGCTTCACAGATCCAAATTCTTCATCACTCTCATCGTCTGAATATTCTTTTGGAACTGTCTTTGCTAAATCAGTTGGGGACTTGGGTTTCTCAACAGACTTTACAGTATCTGTTGGCAGCTTGACTACATCTTTGACCTGTATATCCACAGACTCCCGAGTCTCACTGACAGAAGTAATTTTTCTTGTAGTCATAGATAGAGGTACCAGAGGAGTGGTGGAGGGCAGGGTCTTATCTTGAGGCTTATCAAAACCTGTCTCCTCATCACTTTCGTCGTCAGAATAGTCCTTTGGAGTTTTCTTAGATACATCTATAGGAGACTTGGGCTTGTCATCTAATTTAGGCTGTGGTTTATCGTCTTTTACGTCAGTAAATGGTTTTGGAATATCGTCAGATTTTTTGATAGGTTTGTCTGCAATTGGCAGAAGAGGAGTGGTTGAAGGAATGGGCTTTTCTTGTGGCTTCACAGATCCGAATTCTTCATCACTCTCATCGTCTGAATATTCTTTGGGAACTGTCTTTGCTAAATGAGTGGGGGACTTGGGTTTCTGAACAGACTTTACAGTATCTGTTGGCAGCTTGACTACATCTTTGACCTGTATATCCACAGACTCCCGAGTCTCACTGACAGAAGTAATTTTTCTTGTAGTCATAGATAGAGGTACCAGAGGAGTGGTGGAGGGCAGGGTCTTATCTTGAGGCTTATCAAAACCTGTCTCCTTGTCACTTTCGTCGTCAGAATAGTCCTTTGGAGTTTTCTTAGATACATCTATAGGAGACTTGGGCTTGTCATCTAATTTAGGCTGTGGCTTATCGTCTTTTACGTCAGTAAATGGTTTTGGAATATCGTCAGATTTTTTGATAGGTTTGTCTGCAATTTGCAGAAGAGGAGTGGTTGAAGGAATGGGCTTTTCTTGTGGCTTCACAGATCCAAATTCTTCATCACTCTCATCGTCTGAATATTCTTTTGGAACTGTCTTTGCTAAATCAGTTGGGGACTTGGGCTTCTCAACAGACTTTACAATATCTGTTGGCAGCTTGACAACATCTTCGACCTGTATATCCACAGACTCCCGAGTCTCACTGACAGAAGTAATTTTACTTGTAGTCATAGATAGAGGTACCAGAGGAGTGGTGGAGGGCAGGGTCTTATCTTGAGGCTTATCAAAACCTGTCTCCTCATCACTTTCGTCGTCAGAATAGTCCTTTGGAGTTTTCTTAGATACATCTATAGGAGACTTGGGCTTGTCATCTAATTTAGGCTGTGGCTTATCGTCTTTTACGTCAGTAAATGGTTTTGGAATATCGTCAGATTTTTTGATAGGTTTGTCTGCAATTTGCAGAAGAGGAGTGGTTGAAGGAATGGGCTTTTCTTGTGGCTTCACAGATCCAAATTCTTCATCACTCTCATCGTCTGAATATTCTTTTGGAACTGTCTTTGCTAAATCAGTTGGGGACTTGGGTTTCTCAACAGACTTTACAGTATCTGTTGGCAGCTTGACTACATCTTTGACCTGTATATCCACAGACTCCCGAGTCTCCCTGACAGAAGTAATTTTGCTTGTAGTCATAGATAGAGGTACAAGAGGTGTGGTGGAGGGCAGGGTCTTATCTTGAGGCTTATCAAAATCTGTCTCCTCATCACTTTCGTCGTCAGAATAGTCCTTAGGAGTTTTCTTAGATACATCTATGGGAGACTTGGGCTTCTCATCTAATTTAGGTTGTGGCTTATCGTCTTTTACTTCAGTAACAGGTTTTGGAATATCGTCAGACTTTTGGATAGGTTTGTCTGCAATTGGCAGAAGAGGAGTGGTTGAAGGAATGGGCTTTTCTTGTCGCTTCACAGATCCGAATTCATCATCACTCTCATCGTCTGAATATTCTTTTGGAACTGTCTTTGCTAAATCAGTTGGGGACTTGGGCTTCTCAACAGACTTTGCAGTATCTGTTGGCAGCTTGATTATGTCTTTAATTTGTACTCTAGACTCTCGAGTCTCACTAACAGAAGTAATTTTGCTTGTCGTCATAGATATAGGTACCAGAGGTGTGGTGGAGGAAAGTGTCTTATCTTGAAGCTTTTCGGAGCCTGCCTTAGATACATTCTTAGGAGGCTCATCTAATTTTGGCTGTGGTTTATCTTCTTTTACTTCGTAGGTGCTATGATCTATTTTCTGTTCCTCCGTTTTGCCTCTTTTTAATTCTTCAGAAGTGAATTTTTCTTCGCATTCTACTGAATATGTTGGAAACTTTCCCTTTTCGCTTTTACCTATCACTATTGACTCTAGTATTTTGCTGTCGCTTACATAAATAGATTTTTGAAGGCTGTTTTCCATATTTGATAGTATCTTTATCTTTTGAAGCCTTTCTTCTTGATCAATCTCTTCATCACTTTCACTCTCATGTGCTTTTATGTTAGGTGTATCAGATGGAAAACTTGGTTTAATTGTTTTTTGGGTATGAGCCGTATCGACAGTAGTTTTTAATGGTATATTAATTTTTTCATGGGTTGGAAACTTATCTAAAAACTGTTTTTCTATTTCAGTCATATCAGTCTGTGGTTTTGGTCGGCTCTCATCTAAAATTAGTTTACCTAGTTTTCTTTCGTATTCTGTTGCAACGTTTATAAATTCTTTTGCGTCTTTAATGTCAGATTTTGAAATTGAATGCAATCGCTCAACTGTGTGTGCCAGTTTTGGAAATACTACTTCATTATTGTGCTTAGTTAATTCTATTGGAAACTCTTGCTTATCACATTGCTTTGATAAAATATAATCACTTTCTGGTGCCTGTTTAATACTTTCGGCTAAATTGTATTTAGATCTTTCATCCAAGAGGAACTTAGCAGTAATTGATTTAACATCGTTCGATGGTAAACTATCTTCACTATCTGGTTCCTTATGGAACTCTTTTGCCATATCAGAAACTTTACGCTTTGAGCATATCTTTTCGCAAACTACTTCAAGGTTTTCAACACTCGGGCTTGTTTTATCCATGTGGAGCACTGGCGAAACTACCTTCTGTTCAGGAACCCGGATTGCACCCAGGTTTTCTAGAACCAGGTCAGTTTCGCTTAAAATCTGTTGTTCTATCGTGGATAAATCAGCCTTGCGATCTACTGTTTCACGTTTACGTGGACTAAAAGGTGTAACATCTAAGCTCGTTGAGGTATACCTACGTTCAATGTCTTGGACAACTTCCTTCACTTTTGGCAATGTCTCTAATGTGTTTTCCTTACTTACTAAGTCTTTCGGTTCATCAATACATGCTGTTAAGATGCTGCCAGGTACCTGTTCTACTTGTCTATTTAAATCTACTACCTGCTCATCCAAAGTCTTTTGCGTTTCATTTAAGTCTTCTGCCACCACAAAGGCCGTTCGCTTCTCACAAATCTTTTCGCACACCTCTTCCTCAATATGCGCCATACCAATTGATCCACGCTCCATAGCCTCAACAGGTGAACGCTTAACAACTTCGGTAGGTGGCTCGCTTTTGGTTAACTTATCTATTGCGAGATCTGCAGCTGTTAGTATCTGTTTCTCTACCTCAGAGATGTTCGGCTCTTTATGCTCCTGATCTGTTGCTCGCTTATGTACTGGAAATGGAATAGCCTCAACTTCAATGCTGCTGATTTTATTCTCAATGCTCTGGACCACATCTTTAACAACTGTCACCTTATCGCCTATGTACTTGGGTGGTGCACTCTGTTGTGTGGTATTTGATTCTAAAGATTCCGTACTGCCACAGCTCTCCAAGCGCAATATCTTACGCCTCACATCACCACAGCCCATTATCTGCTCTAAGTATTCCCTATCGCCAGCATCGCGCTGGCCATCATCCAGCTCCGTTTGTTTCTTTGGATGATCGATTGGATTTGCAGTTAAATCTACTTTGGTGCGTTCTACTTGCGTAGTCAGAGTCGTCGTTGTTGTTGTTGTGGTCGTTGTCTTCGGAGTTGGACTACTTGCACTCATTTCTGTAAATGAGGTAGTGTCTTGTGAGTATGGTTTCTGTATAGTGGGGGGAGCTGCCATTCTATGTAGCAGCTTATCAGTTTCATCTGTACTTGTAAATGTTTCGGTTTTTACATTATGAACACTGAAGTGCTCTGTTTGAGGCGTTCCAGGTGGGGTGGCGCAATAATTTTAAGAAGTAGAAACAAGGCAATATTTAGACAGTTAAACACCTATTACAAACAAACCAGACTTATATGGTGGGTTAGTTTATATACACTGTGCAATTGGTCGCATGACTACAAGCTTGTACGCCGTAAAAAACCCAGCAGCAGGCACAAACATGCAATTTGTAGTACGATATAAGTAAATGCGCTTATTAAGCTATAATTATTATTATAATTATTACATATGTAGTTAGTTGAGAAAGCAGAACGAAATTTGTCTTGATAGACAGATAGAATTAAATTCCAGTCGAGCATTTCTTACTATGCTCTGCCACATAAGTCTAGAGTATGGTCTATATGAAGTCGTGGATTCCTTGCCCATTTGCTGCTCTGGTGTCATTTTTAAATTTAACTCAACTTGAAATTTTCATTAATTACGTTTGCATATTTTTTTCACAAGAATATTTAAGCAATTGTTGTATGTTTTAGATTTTGCATTCATTTTGGAGTTTGGAAACAAACTTAAAAGACAAAATTAGCAAAGTACTGCAAGAATAATTATACCACGACATCATATGTCACATACAATACGATGCAGCCTTCGTGTTAATCAGGTGCAAAAGTATAGCAGGTATTTATTGTTGTTGTTTTTGTTTTCAATCTAACTTTTACATTTACATATACATCATACATTATACATAGTATGTAGCCAATGGGGATAAGGAAGCGCGTTAGGAGTGCAATAAAGTGTATTTGTTGTAAAAGCCGCAAATGCAAAAAATGTAAATAATCTATAAACTAAACATAGTACGATTTATGCATGTTTACATAACGGCTACTGTGAGGTATTTTTGATGTTAATTGTTTTTATGTTTTAATATTTCATTTGATTTTGTTTTACTAAACATTTAGTTAATATATTCGTGGTTTTCAGATGACAGAAAGAGAGAGAGAAAGTACATATGCTTTTTCGTTAGGGACTCACAAATATTACGAAAAGCAAACAGAACATAATCAAAAAAAATGATAAAATTATTGGAAACTTAAAGCCATGGTGGTTTACAGATATCGAAATTGGAATTGAAGTGCTAAATGCGGCAGTTTGGTTGGGATCGAAATGCGAAATGAGATCACAATGGAATTGGATTGATTGTTTTTTCATTTATGTATTTTTTCTTATTGTCACTCAACTCATTTCAGATCACAACACACATTGATTGACAAATGAATCTAAATAAATTTCGAAAATATCGAAAATCTGAGTGTTTATCTTAATGAAAAAAATCTTATAGTACATTGTTAATATGTTGTATGTTATGTACACTAGTTATATTGGCTTAACTTGTTATTGTACTTATTCATTTGTATTTGAAATGTTTGAAACAAATTGAATTGAAATTGAATCAATTATTGTAGCTTGCAGTATTTGACAGTAAAACATAAACTGGATTGCATAAATAATTGCTGAAAAATTGCAAACGTAATTGTCGTTTTATATTCGATCATAAAATAAACAATTATGTTATATTATTATTGTTGTTAGATATATATATATATATTTATAGAGTAAAATAGAGAGAAAGAGAGAGACCTATTAGCGATACCCATCTTATATGCTTAGGACTTTTCTAATTGCAACTTTTCAAATTTGCTTTTTTTCAGAACTTACCATAAAATTACAATACTTAAAGTTACTTTAGTGTTTGGGTATTGAGTTTTATAAAGTTTTTGAGTGTAGTTTAAACTAGATTTGTTTTGTATTTAAGTTAATTTAAGATGTTATCAATGCATTGAATAAACCACAAACAACAACTCAACGCTACAATGCTCGATTACTACTCGTTAAATTGAAACGCACAAAGAAACACAAAACAAATTAGGCCACAATATAGTTGAGGGCTTTGGCTTGGCCAGAAGACAGAAGATAGAAGACAGCGCGTCTACAAGAAAATCGGATACGTATTACCGTCGCGTGTACTTGGGCAAATGCAAATGTGTAACTAAATCTGCGAACAAATGTACGCTCTCTGTTTAACTACGCCAAAATGAACGAAACAAATTAAATTAAGTATACGCCAGCGCGTACCACTCGACGGCCTGCGCAGTGACATAACAAACGACACCTACCCCAAAACTACGAGCAGTTATAATATATTATATTATATATAAGATAATACATATATAGACATGTCTAACTAGAACTAACTAGGCGAAATAATAAGTTGTATATTGGTAACTTTAAGCTTAAACTTGAATGTACTAATTGCCCTTTCCCCTGAATATTTACCCAAAGAATGCAATTGTTTTTTATCGATTCGTACATTTTGTGTTGACATTGTCAATTTTGAATGTTAGTCAGTCACATTTGCAGCGGCGCCAGACACTAGCTGAACTATTGGGGATTTTCTCTTGTTTATGTTTTCCTCATTTGCCCGACCTTAGACTTTTGGTAATTGGATTAGCTACAGTACTGCGACGTTACAACGATATTTCAACGGCATTTTCTTGTGGAGCTTTTGTCACCAGCTGCTGCTGCTGCTGCTGGCCAAACGCCACTCGGTGAGCTTCAATTTGAGATAGTGAATTGCGAATTATGGTTTCTTCACATACAGACTTTTTTGATTAAGATATACACACTAGCAGTTTGCTGCTTGATGCTTTTGTACGACTATTTGTTAACAATGAACTATTTTCGTTTCCATTGAATCGTAGTTTGTTTTAATGAATGGTAGTTTGCATACAAAAAGCCTTTGGATTTGAATTCAAAACAAAATGAGTTCAACATACAAAACATGAGGAAATACAAAATTATAAGTTGTACTAATGGAAACAAAGACACTACAAAAGGCTCTGAAATCATAGGGAAAACAGAAACTAAAAAACAAAGGGGTGTTACGAGTTCACTTTCTTATACCAAAAAGGCAAACAAAAAACGTTGGTAAGTCAATTTACATAACAAATACGTTAATTGCATAGAGTAGAGGCACCACTTACCAACTGTGGAAATGGCAGCGACGCGTTCGAACGTCGACTCTGTGGTCGTGTGCAAAGTGGTCACAGTGTCGGCTAGATAATCTGTATATATATAGTCAAGAAGCATATCAATCAGTGTCATTAATCAGATGTTAAGTTTCTTTACCATGCTCTAGATCGCCCAGGTCGGATTGCTCATTCTGCTTCTCGGTTTTGGCATCACACGGTGTTGGTGGCGGAGTTTGGGAATGTGGTATGTCGCTCGCTGAAAGTATAACTCAATTAGCTATGCTCAGTTGGTATTTATAAATTCTTTATATACGCACCTAACTGTATGAGTTCATCTGGCATTTCAATTAAACCCTCGCTCATCTTTTTGGTAATGGTCTCACCGACATATTTGCAGAACTCCGCATCGGTCAGCGATTTGCGTGGCTCAATGGACAGCGGTGCAGAGAGTCCTTCTTCCTTAAGGACATCGCTCAATGGCACTGTGGCCCGCTTATCGAACGTATCGCTATCATATTCTGACATTACTTTAGGTATACTAGGCTGCTGAGTTTGTTGCTCCATTGCCAGGAAATCGGCGGTCAGCTTGCGTGCGGCAAATGGTGAAACTTCGCCAATTGGTGCAGCAGACTCGATGCCATCTCCTGAAACGATCTTCGTCTCGGGCTCAACGACAGTGGCTTTTGGTTCCTTGTCAATGGTCTTTTTAATCTCAGTTATAGCTGTTGGTTCCTGCGCAGCAAGTTTTGGCTGCATTACTTCTGGCAAAATTGTCGTTTCAGCAATGATCTTTGGAGACTGAGCCTGGGGCTGGGGCTGAGGCTGTGTTTGCTGCTCCATTTGCAAAAAGTCCGCAGTAAGCTGACGTTCGTTGAGTGGAGCAGGCTTTTGCTGTTGGCTGCTTGTTACCTCAGCTGGCTTCACTGTTTCCTCGACTAATGACTTTCTTGGTATTTTACTGGCTGGTGGTGCTGCTTTTACAGATATCACGGATTCGGGCTCGGAGGCTGTTGATGTCTGGCTGGACTCTATCAACGACTCGGGTGCGCTACGCAGGCTGGGCAGCTGGCTTTGCTGTTCCATGCTCAGGAAATCATTAGTTTTCTGGAGTGTATCAAAAACAATGTGCTCCTCGATTTTGTGGAATGTTTCGATAACACCAGCAACTTTTTCTGCCACTTTATCTTCCTTTTTGGCCAATTCGGGCAGTTTTTGCTGAGCTGCAATCAGAGGCTCCTCCTTTTTGCCAGCAAGTCCCTCTATTTTGTCAACTACCTCTGCTGGCTTGTCTGCTTTGACTATCTTTTCTTCGATCTTGTGGAATGTGTCAATTAGGTCGGTCAACTTTTCATTCACAGTTTCGGCCTTGGCAGCAACTTCGGGTTGGGGCTTGGGTTGCTCGGCAGCCATTCCAGATGTCATAATGGTTGCAGTGGATACTACAATGTCATCAAAGACTTTCGCCTCCTTGTCAATTGACTTCCTAGGCTCCACCTTTGGTATCTTACTCGCAGGTGGAGCTGCTTTCGGCTCGACTGCAACGTGTGCCGGTAGCTGAGTTTTTTGCTCAGCCTGCAGAAAATCTTGTGTCAGCTTTCGTGCATCCACCTCGGCAATCTTGGCACCTTCCCCGGTCTTGACTGGAATCTTTGACATTTGTTTCTCTACCTTAGCCTCGACTGGCTTTTCAAACTCAGCTTCAGCTGCAGCCCGAGGTGCTGCTGTCGGTTTAATGGGCTCTTCACTAGGTCTCCTTACAGGTTTTGGTATTTGTGTCTTTGGTTCGCCGCCATGGAAATCGTATCGAACTTTCTTGGCCTCGAAGTCAGCAATTTTTTCCTCAATTTTCGTGCTCTCAATTTCAACTGTTTTAGAAATCTCCTCAGCAGGTGTAAATTTGGTTTCTTGCAAATGCTTTATGGTCTCGCTGACCTTCGTTGTGTCTGTGGTGATCTCAGTGCTCTTCTCTTTGATTTCCTGTTTGCCACTCTCGAAAGAACTGATTATATTCTCCACCTTCTTGCTGGCAGTTTCAGTGACCTCACTGATGACTTGTTCAACCTCTTTGATGGTTTCTTGCGCAATTGTGGCCACAGGACTGGTCTTTTCCTTGAACTCCTCTGAGAACTTCTCATGAATTGTGGCAGTCGTTTCGGATGGTAGTTGATTGCGCTTTTCGAATTCCAAGAAATCTTCGGTCATATCACGCGCTTCCTGGCGGGTAATGAAACCCACTCGGCTTGTGGTAGCCGTGTCCTTCTTAGCCGTCTTCTCGGCGGTGCTAATATCCTGGACAATCTTATCAACCTTGTCTGGAGATGGCAGTTCTTCTTCTTCGGAGCTGCGTCCGGAAGTTTTCAGCTTATGTGTCAACTCCTTATCGAACTCGCTCTTGCTCACTTCAGTCGAATCCAATTTGCCCATCTTCATCTTGATGACCTGCTCGGGCACAGTCGTCGTTTTGATTATGACATTGTCGGCGGGTAGCTGCATCAGAATCTCTGACTCATGATGCGCCTTTTTATCCTCAATCAAGCTCTTGCGTTTGATCTCAGTTATCTCTCGCGTGATTTCCTTCTTTTGGGTTGAGGCTGGTATGGAGCGCTCCACCGAGAGTCGCTTGACGATTTTCTCTCGGCGTTCGGCAACGGTTCGTTTTGCTGGTTCCTCATCGGACTCAGACTCTTCAACTTCCTTCTCCTCAGCGGAGTATTTGACTTCTTCGCGTTCGTTGATTTGCTGGATTCGCTTGCCTACAAAGAAATAAATTGTGTGGGTGTTATTTTCATACTTCAAATTATCAATTGTAAATACTCACTTTCTCTGCGGACCAGCTCCTCTACGGACTCGGAGTTCTTCATAAGATCTGCCTCGTCAAACTCTCGCGAATGCGACAATCTTCCACTCTTGCACTTCTTCATGATGTCGTCTCTTCCAATATTTTTAAGAGCAGCTTCCAGTGCTAGAATATCGTAGTTTGGCTTGTCTTTGTACAAGCGAATCATGCTCTGCGCCTGTCGCGCAATACTGTCGGTATTTTGGTTAATGATTTCGTCGATCTCGTCGGCAGTTATGCCTATTTCTGGGGCCAGTTGTATCCAGTCCTTGCCCAACAAATTGGATAGGTCTACAATGCGTATGTCGCCAATGTAATGATCGTTTTGATGCTTGCTCAGGCTGAACATCGAGGTGCGGTAGGCAGAGGAGACGCGTTCAGAGAACGCTGTCGTCGAATCGGGAATGACCGCCTCTGGCAGGACAATGTTGAGTATGCAGATGGGTTGCTGTGGAGGCTCGCCCTTGGCCACCTTGGGCTCCTTCATGAACAGCGTGCGACCCACAATATCTGCATGCTGATCCTTCACACGCACCGTGAAGGGCAGACGATTCTCGCGGAAGGCCTTGAACTGCAACTGCAATTGGTCACCCGACTTGGTAACGGGCACCAGATTGCCAGCCATTTCAATGTACTGTGGTTTGCCCTCGAGCACCTCGACATCACGACTCTTGGCCACCTCCGTGTATAGCTCGTGTTTCTCGAGAGTCTTATCTTCGCGATCGTCGGTCATACAGAAGACACGCAGACGTGCCTCGAAGGGCTCTATTTTCTTGGCAAACACCACAAATCTGGCTATGAAGGGCACGTGAATGACTTCCCTGTAAAGGAAACATGATTAATATAGTCTATATACTATCAAGATATAATAGTCGACTTACTTGTACAGCTCTGTGGCCATTTTGGTTGCATCGGAAATGTTGCGACAATCCATCAGCCAGAAACGGGCCGAAACTGTTGTCGTGAATGAGACGCAGTCGTTGACAAATGTCAACGGCGTGGAGCCCGTCACATCCTCCCATTGGGCCCGGGACGGTCCGCCTAGTGGGTAATAAGACGTTCAATTTTCAAGCATAGATCAAGGTAAAGGCGAAACGCATAGACTAAATATGAATAACTCTTTGAAAACTCTACTTATGTCTTATTAGCAGATCATGTAATTCGAAAAATTGTTCAACTAAATGAAAACCAAAAAGTTTTTTTTTGTCTTTAAAGAGAGAGAGAAATACGATCGTGTGTTATAATTACAAAGCAATTGTTTATATGTATTAAAGAGTATTATTGAGAAAAGTATTAAGTTGTAAGTTATTTCTAAAAAGTATCGAATATGTATTTAGCGTAAGAGTTATAGAAAAATTAGTAAATTGTTTCTTGTGGTCTGTGTGTGTCTGTGGCATATCGTATTTATATATATAGATTAATGTGATGCTGTGACTGAGTTAGGTCTAAGCCTTGTATAATGGATCAATGTACATGTATATGTGTATGTATGTCTATGTATGTGTGTGTATGTATGTGTGTGTGTTGCACTTTGGTTTCAAGCATTATATGTATTTGTTAAATTAAGTCTTTGGAGGGCTGTAGCATTTACAGGGATATACAGGTACTAAAGGTACTTGTTACGCTGACTTTGAAGCCATTTTGAAACAACATGCTTAATATGTTTGGAATAATAAAATTAGACTTTTCAATGATAATTAAGTGAGCGTGTTTCACGTGTTTCTTGTAAATGTGTAGATAACGAAAAAAAAAAAAAAAAAACGAAAACGAAATTAACATAAATTTAAAAAATTATAGTAATTGAATAAAAAGAAACTTAATTAATATGATAAGATAAATAAATAGACCTTGGACTTGTTTATGTACAATAAACAAAATATATTTAGGTTCTTTAAATATATAATATAGAGCTTAATTTTTTTAATAGCATAAATTTCTTGTTCTTTTCTTCATCTTCTTCTATTTGATTGTGTGTGAATATTTTTGTTTCATTATTTTCTTTTTTTCGGTTTCAGAAAAGTTCTCTTTGAGGCCACAAACAGTTGAAATTCAGAATTGAATTGGTTATTTTTGAAAACAATTTATATAGATAATATGTGAATATATTCTGCTTTATGTTGAACTCAAAAGAAAGCATAACAAACCAAATCAAATCTGAACAATCTAATAAAACGAACGAAACTACGAATTATCTTAAGTGCATGACATTCCAAATTAAGAATAAAATGAAAACTAAAGATATATGATAAATAAATAGAGTACAGACAGAAATAAATCAGTTCAAGTCTGGCCTTGATTTAAATACGGTTTCATTGGCCCAAAGAGCAACTTTAGCAACTTGTTTTATGAGAGACCTATTAACATTTTATATTATATTTTTATTGTTTAATGAAAATGTGCAATTTATATATGAATAGAAAAAACCGCGTGCAGTCAGAAATTTCATTTAAGATATTTGTAGTTTATTCTTATTTAGTTAGTTTAGAGAAAGAGAGATAGAGAGAGAGAGACAGAGAGAGCGCAGCAAAAGAGTTGTTTTCGTAGGACAAGCTTAAGAGTTCGGGAAAGTTAGCTTACTTCAAAAAAACGAAGCTGCTTTTAGCTGAAGAAGCCTTGCCTTTAACAATTGGAAGGGAATCAGGAGGGGCCCAACAGAATTTGTTCCTGATCTTCATTTTATTTTATTTAATTTGCTTTTTTACTTTACAGAAAACCCAAAGACGCAGCGCAACCCGAATTAAGGCAGAAAAACAAAAACGATTCCAAAATGAGGTCAAATAAATTAAAGCAAAATATATCGAAACAAAATAAACATGTTGAAAGCATAGTAAAATATTAATAAAATAAAATATAAATTTTTAGAAATATTTGCAATAGTTTTTTGGTATTTTTTAATAAGAAATTTGTTTTGAAATAAAATATGCAGAATTTTCAAATATTATTTTTGATTGAAATTTGCTAAATTGTTTCATTTGATTTTTTTTTATATTTGGTTCATATTCAATATAAGTAACTATGTTTTGTTATTATTGTTAATTATTATTAATATATATTTTTTTGGCATAGAACGAAACAACTAAATATGAACAAATAACATTTTGTTTATATTGTAAACAGAGTTTCGATTTGGAGAAACTTCATACATGTTTGTGAATTTCTGAATTTATTTTATTTTTTATGGTATTTTGGACATTTTGTCATTTTTTAGTTACCTTTTAGAGACCTTTTCCGAAACACACCTTCAATGGATTGAGAAAACAGAATGGAATGCGTGCACAAATGCATTTGACGCATTAGTACAAAATTATAGAACAATTAAATACGGTTTCAATTAAGAATTTAATTAAACTATTTTTGTATTTTTAGTTTTGCTTTGTTCCAAAAATCAAAAACATATGAAAGTAAAGTTCAAGGAAAATCATAGAACAAAAGTCGTATATATATGTACATAAATAAGAAAAGAAGAGGACAAATATATATATTTATATATATATATAAATAGTATATATATAGTATAATATATACTGGATCAAACACTGTTTGGCACAATGATAACATTTAATTGAGTACGAGAGAGAGAGAGAGTATATGTGTGATTGGGTTCGTATTTGTATCTGTATTTGTGTGGGTGTAGCTTGGAGTATGAGCGTATTCTATGTCTGTATGCGGGGGGTGAATGAACATTTAACTATGCTGTTTGCTGTTACGAATACTGTTGCTGTTACTGTTACTGTTAAGATTACTGTTACTGTTACTGAATATAAAAACGAGGCTAATGTCAATCAAATTTCGATCTCAATTTCAATTTGAATTTGGAGTAAATGCTGCGAAATAGATAACGAAATAGAGTTTAACCCGAAACAACTTATACGCATCAACTACACAGACACAAGCACATTGTTGCTATCAAATGCGACCTGGATGTTTGGCAATTCACGAATTATCATAATTATTATTATTATTATTTTACTTATTATATTGGCAATTTGGCAATTTTCACTGTACAACATTTTATGTATATAGATATATATGGCATGTATATATAGTACATGATAATTGTATGTAGTACATTATAGTTAAATAAAGAGGAAATATATACTAAACGAAATCATACTAAATACAGTCTAGAGTTGGACTAAAGGAGGAAACTAAATGGAAACTAATTAGAAAACAAAGTGGAAATTGAATTATAAAATGAAAGCCTGAGAGGTTTACAGAGAGATAGAGAGAGAGAGAGGCTTCAGGTATTCGTTACTCATATAAAAAACATCAACCAACAAAACAACATAATGTTAAGTAGATACTCATTATTTATGTAATTTGCTTGACAACAACACAAAAGGGAAAGAACACAAACAATGTTAACTTACCTGTTATCGAACAGAGCAGGCGTAGCGTTGGCGTATTGCCCGAGTACTGATTGATCATGCCCTGGCTGTGTGCCTTCGGGGCGGGCATGCTCAGTGTGATTGCCTTGTGGAATTTGCGACGACGCGGCTCGACCGTTACGATCGGCGAGACGGCAACGCCGCGACCCAATAGCTTAGCCGTTAGATCTGGATCAACTGGTTGGGCCTAGAAATGTAACGAATTTTCGGCACTATAGACAAGAAAAATCGATTTTCGGGCCACACACACACACACTCTTCAGCAATAATGACAGATGAGAAACAAAAACAAAATGTAATCAAATAAAAACTATATATACGAACTATGCGTCATTTGTTAGAGTATATACATATATCTATATCTATTCGTATATATGTATAACTCTAATGAATTGAAAAATACAAAAACTAAAATTGAAATTTGAAAAATGAAATGAGCTTTGGGCTAAATGGTGAACATTTTTGTTTTTGTCTTTTGTTTCATATTCTTTTTGTTGTTGTTGTTTATACAATGCTTATTTAGGATTTAGATGTTTCATTCATACAACTATTATTTTTAATGGTTCTATTGAGCAATCGCATGTTTTTAGTTAAGTTAACTACAAACAATAACAATGTTCAAGCCCATTTATGTCCCAATAAATTTAGTTATCAAAAAAAACTTTGACTACAACTCTAGAAAACGAAAATCTCAGCAATTTGCCAAAAATCATATTTTATTGAAATTTATATACAAAATGCAAAATAAAATGTGCTAAAAAATCGTTTTAAACTCATGAGTGGGGCCATCATAAAATCGGTTTTTTTCTTCTTTTTTTTTTGGCTTACAACTTCGTTAGGCATTTCTGAACCGAACCCAATTGTAACGGTCTCTAAGCATTTTTACAATACATATATACAACTGTATAGTATTTCACAATTCCATTATATATATTTTTTGTTCTCAAAAAAGCAATTTAATTGAAAAATAATTTAATAAAAATTAAAATTAATGAAAAGATTTTCATTGTTATAAAGTTTTTGTTGAACTAAATTTATTGGGTATAGTACTTCATTTCAGTAAACTTTTATAATCTTATGCATAGGTAAGTTTTTCTCTTTTCTTTGTTTTCTTTTTCTTTTTTTTTTTTAATATGTTAATTTTATCATAATAATAATAATAGGCATATGTATATATAGTATTATATTATTAGTTGTCTACTTCGATTGGACAATTTTGTTGTTAAAGTTTAAGAAAATATGCGATCTGTTGGATAAGTCGCTTGATCCATGATCAATCATCGTAAATAGATTAATATATGTATTTAAGTATTATTGCAAGTCACTCTAAAGTAATTCTTTCTTTCTTCCTTTCATCGTGGAGTGCCAAATAGTTATCAACTAGTTCTGCAGTGTGATTTCTAGTAAATTCTCAAACAAAGTGCATATGTATATATATCATAAATAACACATAGAGCCCCCAAAATAAAAAAAATTGTAATATTGTAACTAGAGGCATTCAAAGTAGGAATATTTCTAAACAAATCTAAATACTAGTGTTGAAATATAGATTATTTTGATTTGATAATAGGTTCCGCTTTTCAAATTGATCTAAACTGATCATGCTGGAGTTAAATATATATATATATATAGTTAAAGACATATGTAAGTGTATATCATCGACTATGCGAATTACAAAGTTTATGGAGCGGTATTACATCTTGATTAATTAATTAGTATTTAAATGCGTATTTTTTAATATTTTGGAAAACTTGACTGATATACGTTCGGGAAGCTATTTATGTTAAATGCACGATTATTGGTGTATACTCTATATAAATCGATCGATTACTTTTCATTTTGTTGATCTTGCTGCTTGATTTGATTTACCAAATGAGCGAGAAGCGCTTCTTTTTGGGCACATGATTGACGCTGATCTTGCGTAGTTTCTCGGGCGCAACGCCTTTGCGTGGTTTAAAGAGGTTTACCTGTAAGCCAACTTTGATTTTCTTGGTCAGGGCGCCCTGCGGGAAGACGGCCTGAACCTGTGGCACCACAGTGCTGGACACCATGCCGCCTTCCGGTCCAATGGCATGCACCTCCTGGCGTATACGCGATACGACAGCAAAATACTGCGGGAAATCGTAGGTGACAAAGCGACAGACATGATTGCCGGCCTGCTCCTCCAGCTGAGCGATTTCTGTGGCAGCACAATAAACAAATTGAAATGAGAAAAACTGATTTAAGTCAAGCCGACCCCACTCACCCTCTGGCTCGAAGCACTGTTGCATGACATCGTGAATGACTTCCTCGGAGTTGTCAATGGTATGCTCTCGCCAGGTTTCGCCATTGTCTGAACGCAAGATGATGATCTCACGTTCCTTGCCACGTAGCGAGGCGAAATGCGGCACCTCCATGACAACGGGCCCAATGAACTTGGTCGAGCACGGTCCTAGTTCGAGCACGCGGCTGGCCAAGGCCTCACCCTCCATCAACTGCGGTGGATGCATGGTGCGCTGCGGCTTTACATAGCGGCAGGTCACCCGCGTCGGCTGGCAGGTGGAGCGCGACGGTATGATCATACGGACGCCGCTGTGGCGACAGCCACGCATGGCACCGCCGCGTGCATCCACCAGGAATGAGACCAGGAAGCTCTTCCAGCTCAGCTTGCGACTACAAAGAGCACAAGATTAGGAATAATATTTGAGTAAGTCGAATGCTATACCTACCCCACATGTGGTGGCTCATCGTTGCCAGTTCCATTGGCTATATAGACACCATCGACGGTGGCCTTGGGCGAGTTGCCATAGACTTGTGCCTTGTGCGGACTGATCATCTCCTCGCCAATGGTTGGCGGTACTCCACCTGCATACTCAGCACTCTGGGTCATGCGATTGGAGTCCATGCGCTCATCGCGCGTAACATCAATGGGCAGCGAGTCATCGCCTAGAGATTTCATTTCATCAACGGTCAAATAGCGATAAGGTTGATCGGATAGCATATTATCTTCGCCTATTGGATTTGATTTTTCGTTTATTTGCGTAGCATTTCGGTTGCATTCCACAGCATTTCAATTAAGCACAAGACAGTCCAATTGGCCATATAGCGAAGTATTGTTGTTGTTTTTATTGTTGTTGTATTGTGTTGTATAGTGTAGTTCAGTTGTTGTTGTTGTTATTTGATTTGCAGTTGATGAGAGCGCAGTGCATTGAAAATAGAAGAATGCAAATGAGTTTTTCTTTTAGTTGAGAAATTTCGTTAAAACTACATGCATATTTGTATAGGTAGATATATATATATATTAATAGGATGATATGTAAAGCTAGCATGAATAATAAATAGGAGCAATATTATATATCTTATTTTATAGATTATATCAGATACATCATTTAATATATATATTTTAATATAGTATTTCATGCCGTGGTACAAAGAAGTCACAATTTTCACCCAAAAACCTATCTCTTGTATATTTACATGGCCATCAGGGTATTCGAAATGAAACCGTTATGTATTTCAAAAATTTGTAAGCTACTTATCGATGTATTTCAATTCCATACAAATTGAAAAAGTGAACGATTGCGATAGCAAAGATCAAGATGGACGAATCGTTGTCCCTTCAAAAAATTGCAATGATCAATCGATACCATAACGATTTCATTTCCGTATATATTAAATGTAAACAAATCAACGATTGGGAAAGGTGTTGACACACCACATTTTGTGTTTCTTGTGTGTTTTCTGGTGTTTACGACAACGTCAAGATATAATTTATACATTTAGACGAGGCAACCATATAAAGTGCTGGATTATCCTTATTGGTTAGTAATAATTTGGATTCCAATTAGATGCCAATCAATGCCAATTGGTGCACTTGATAGCAGTCGGCTCTTCAATATTAATTTACAATTGGCCTTGCAACGTTTCAATTGACAACTTACTGGAGACATATAGATAGTCGCCCTGGTAATACGGTTGAAAGATCTGGACGTCTGGCCTACGGTCTCGATCACCGCCAATGCCAAACTCGTAGCATGCGTCCAATTCCCATTCTGTGTCACCTGACGGCACACATAAAAGGGGTTTGTTTTTGTTTTTCTTTTTTGATTTCGTTTTACTTAAGACTAATCATAACTTAGAGTATTGCTGTAGTCGAAGTATGTATGTGTCTGTGTTTAAATGGAAAAATTAATATAAGTCTATACATACCGCCCTCTTCCTCGGAATCGGACATGAAGGATTCGTGCATGGCTTCTGGTGCCACTACGCGATACTTTTCCTCTGTCTGAGCGGTTGCTGTGGCATCATCGTCCTCCTTGGTAATCGACTTGAGAGAATCGAGCACACTGATGTAGCCCAACTTGCGTGCAATATGCAAAGGTGTCTGTCCATTGACGGTCTGGGCATTTGCATTGGCTTTGTGCTCCAGTAGCAAGTTGACAATATGACAATGGCCCTGCTGAGCGGTCTGATGCAAAGGCGTATAGCCAGCCTTGGTGGCCATATCGATGTTGGCCCCATTCTGCAGCAAGAAACGCACCATGTTGGCCTGACCAAAGTGGGAGGCAACATGCAGCGGAGTATAACCAGCCTTGGTGACCATATCGATGTTGGCGCCGTTGCGCTGCAGAATCTCAGCAACATTAACATTGTCCTCCTGGGCGCACAGATGCATGGGTGTTAGACCATTCTTGGCTGGATGATTGACGGCAGCCTTGTGTTCAATCAGT
The DNA here is from genome assembly GCA_035045345.1 of Drosophila hamatofila. Taxonomy (NCBI): domain Eukaryota; kingdom Metazoa; phylum Arthropoda; class Insecta; order Diptera; family Drosophilidae; genus Drosophila; species Drosophila hamatofila. The sequence continues at coordinate 10,407,207 of JAWNPA010000052.1, read as the reverse complement.
AAATTGGAAATCTCGGCATGTCCCTCCTGGCTGCTAAGATGCAGTGGCGTGAAGCCAGCCTTGCTCTCAGCATTGGCCTGAGCGCCATATTCCAGCAAAGTGGTAGCAATGTCCATCTGGTTCTTGCGCGCCGCAATGTGCAGCGGTGTATGTCCGTTCTTGGCGGTAGCATGTGGACTGGCGCCCTTCTCCAGCAGCAGCAGAGCAACCTGCTGGTTGTTGTAGTGGCAAGCCACATGCAAGGGGGTAACACCGTTCTTGCCCTGTGCATCCACATCCGCCTCCTTCTGGAGCAGCAGCTGGGCGACCTTTATGTGTCCATACTTGGCTGTAAGATGCAGTGGCGTGAAGCCCTTCTTGGTGGCTGCGTCCAAGGCAGCGCCGTTCTCAATCAGCACAGCGGCCACCTAAATAGATAATAGCTTATAAATAAACTGAAATTGGTTTCCTCTATGCACCACTTTAACGTCTACAAAAATTAAATTGTGAAAGTGATGCATTGATTTAACTACCTGTTCAGGAATACAATTTAATATGAGCTAAAAATCATAAATAATAAATCACTGTAAAAAATACCAAAATAATATCGAAGTGGACACATTTATTTATGGCCAACATAATAGACAATAACAAAAGACATAACGATACTCGTAATACTCGATGAACGTAACAGAAACAAAAGTAAAAATTATAGTTAAAGCAAATATACATAAGGAAACTTAAAAGCCAATTTCAAATGAAAAACTCCTGATGACGTATCCAGAACAATTGCATTAGGTAGACGGTGTCGATGTGATCCGTTATCTTTTTGGCAATCAAGTCTTTTACCTCATCCTGGCCCTCCTTGGCGGCAATATGCAGCGCCGTGTACATGTCCTTTGTAGTGGCATCCACCTGAGCACCATGCTGCAGCAACAGCATCACAATATCAACATTGCCCAAACGCGAAGCGATATGCAACGGCGTTTGCTGTTCCCGAGCACGTGCATCAACCTGGGCGCCATTGCGTAAAAGAATACGTATGATGTCCGTCTGAAATGTAGAAAAATAAAATTGATCATGATCTACGTAAACTATCGATATACATTTTGAATTGAAAAATTGAAAAATTGAGTTTTGAAAAAAGGCTATTAAAAACATCGAGTACTTAAATAATGGATTAGCCAAACGATCATTTTGAATGAGTATTTAATGGATTACTCAAAAGAACTTTCGATAACAATATCTTTTGATATAGATAAGAACTTTTAAGCGAATTAGGATGAAATTCAAACAGAAGGCAGTTAAAAACACTGTCATGAATGGACGACACTCACCTGATTGGCGCGTGCAGCCAAATGCAATGGAGTCTCGCCACGCACAGTGGGCACATCGGGGCTGGCGTCGTGCTGCAGCAAGTAAATGACGATATTCATGCATCCCATGAAGGCGGCCACATGCAGCGGAGTTAGACCGCTTTCCGTAGTGGCGCTAATGCTGGCGCCGTGGCGCAGCAGCAGCTCGACGACCTTCAAGCGATTCTTTTTGCAGGCAATGTGCAGTGGTGTAAATCCATTGAGGGCACGTGCGTTAGCATCGGCATTACGGTCCAGCAGGAGCTTGGCCACACGCACATGTCCGCAGTGGGCGGCCACATGCAGAGCAGTGAGATAATCGACGGTGACCTCGTCTACTGGTGCGCGATGATAGAGCAGAATGCGAGCAGCATCCACGTGCTCACCCTGGGCAGCCATATGCAAGGGAGCCAAGCCGTTCTTAGTTTTGGCGCTGATTGGGGCACCGCGTTCCAGCAACATGTCTACGACCTGCTCGTGGCCGGAACGTGCGGCACAGTGGAGTGGAGTGAGGCCATCACGAGTCTTGGCCTCGATGTTGCCGCCCTTCTCGAGCAACAGCGAGACCATGTTCGTCTTGCCCCACTTGGCAGCCACATGCAGGGGGCTGATGTTATGCTTGGCCGAGTAGTTGACATCGGCGCCTTTCTGGATCAACAAATTGGCAATGTTCTGGTTGCCATAATGGGAGGCAATGTGCAGGGGCGTAAAGCCTGACTTGGAAGTCACATCCGGATTGTGGTCATTCTGTTGGAGACAGTAGGTAACTAATCAATGTATATCCAATGTATGATATTTACTTACATCCAGTAGAAGCGTAGCAGCCTTGACGTCATCCTTTTTGGCAGCTATATGCAGCGCTGGCAGACGCACCTTGCCACGTGTATCGCTCTCGAGAAGCACGGCAACAACCTTGTCGTGTCCCTGCTGCATGGCTACGGCCAGCGGAGTGAAGCCATCCTCCGTGGCCAAGCTCTGGTTGGCGCCATTCGATAACAAAAGACGAACTACTGCATCGTGATTCTCCTGGGCAGCCATGTAGAGTGGTGTGAAGCCATTCTGCGACTGCACATTGACAGAGGCATTGTGCTCCAGCAATAGCTTCACCACCTCCTCCTGTCCCGCCAGCGAGGCAATATGCAACGCTGTATTGCCCTTCTTGGTGGCGCTGTCAACAATCGCGCCGCGTCGCAACAGCTCCGAGACAACGTGTATGTGTCCATCTTTGGATGCCAAATGCAAAGCATTCAATCCATTCTACAAAGGATTAGTTAAGGAGCGATTAGGTAGGTGGATTTACTTTTTATGGAGAATTTACTTACCGCATTGCTAGTGTTAATGTCAATGTTGTTCTTTAGGTGTTCCAGCACGCGCTCCAAATTGCCAGCGCGTGCGGCACGAAGGAAGGAAGTATTGCCATCGCCCTAAAATTATAAAAGATTTCACTATATAAGTAACAATAGAAATAGAGTAAGAGGGAATATATATGTATATGACTAATTAATACTCTGTGAACTAAGAAGAATTTATATATAACAGAGAATCAGAGAGGCTAATCCGTATAATCGAAATAATTATGAAGACGGAACAACTGAAAATCAAAAACCGTAAGGCTTACAAAGTCAAAGATCTTGTAATTCAAACTTGTCATAAGACAAAAGATTTTACCATGCTCTTATTGGTTTCTCATTTAAATTGATATTTCATTTAAATAATTTCAATAAAATTTTTACACTTTCACAAAGTTGTATGACTCAGTTTTTTTTATTAAGTTAGACAGAGCTATAACTCAAAGAGCTCTTCTCTGTCCTTGGCCAAGCGTAAGTTGCGTGTCAGCTGCGTATTCATCAAAAGAGCTTTAGCTGAGGGCTGTTATTGATCGTATATGTACCTGCATATGGGTAAAGAGCCGTTACAGTCGTTGCGCAACTGAAGCTCGCACTGTGAACTGTGCACCTGGTAACGTGGGTAGGGGCAGGTGGGGGTGTGGAGAAAGGGAGACCAAGTTCAGCTAACTGACGGTCAAGGCGAGGGGTCAACGTCAGCGTTTACAATGCGCAGGTGTAATTCGGCTTTGTGCCAACAGCTGCCTTCCTTCCTTCTTTTTTTAATGGCCACCCACAATTTGTTTATGTTTTCGCTTTGCTTTGCGCTCCAGTGAACAGCATTTGGGGCGCGTTGCTTGGAATTCGATATCGAAAATGACGTCATGATGTGGCATTGGAAAACTGCAAGTGGAAGGCGGCTTCCAATTGGAAGGATAATTTTCGCACTGGATACGCAATGCCGACAACGTTATAAATGACCGCAGACAAGAATCCCACTAAAACCGAGCCGCCGTTTCCTGTCGGAGACTTCAGCTCCTAAGCTGTTGCAATGCAGAGGGAGAGGGAAAGAGTGAGAGAGAGAACGAGATGGACGGGGGGAGAGGACGAGCGCGACGGTGAGGGCAAATTCGAGGGCTCGCCCCTCAGCCAATACGGAAGTTGAAGCGGCACCTATTCATGGCATGGCTGGGCCAACACAAAACTCATTTCATATGCTTTTGTACATAAGTGTATATATATAGAAGAAGCCCAACTCTAAAGGATGTCTTTAGGCGCTGGCTGCTTCCTTGTTTGCCCAACTTGATGAGGGGCAAACACACTCTGGCAGTCAAAGTTCAAAGGTGGCTCTCAGGGATTGTATAACAAGCTCAATTGAATGCTTGAAGCCTTGAAGTGGGTTTTCTTTGAACTTGTGCAACAAAATGTCGCCCAAGTAGCTAATCAACTCGAAACTCGAACCTCGAGTGCCGATTATAATGGAAAATCGGTGCAACAAATGAATTGATTAACAATGCTCATTAAGTCAGAGAAGCCAGAGAGCAAAGGCAGAATATGACTCATATTATGGATTTTCTCTACATCTCGGTCGTGGCATAAAATGTCGCATGTCATCATTAAATTTAACCTAAATCTGTATTACCTTGCAACACGGGTTGGGGCACGGACGGACACACGCACAGCGTGTACCGCACCACACCCAGTTCGGATGACAAAATAGCTGTCAGTCTCAACAATAGTTAGCTATTTATTTATAGCTCATTGTATAAATGAATATGAATATATCATATTTGATAATGAACGCAATTCAATTCAAACTAAATGCGACTAAGAAAAATCAATAAAACTTTGCAGTCATTAAAATGGTTGCCAGGTGCCAGAAGCAGCTATAATTACGCCAAATTCTAAAGTTTCTTTTAATAATTAACAAATTGAGTTTTAATTGCTCTACGCTGCTATTTGCTACCAATTTTTCAGTCCAGACACTGAAAAATCGATAACGTGCAAAATGGACGCCAACATGGCCGTCTCAGACAGTCTGTTCGAAAAGTTAATACCCAGTGCAATTGAAATGAGATACTTTTCTCAATTATTTTCTTTACCTGAACTCCATTTTCAGTGACCATTTTGCGTTCACCGTTTTCCAATTCAAATTTCAACCGAATTTCAATCTTATGATATATATACTTATATGTATATATATCTAGTATAGAAATATTGTGTAAGCGAGGCTCGCGTATGTCGTCACTGATTAGTCATAGTTTTCCTTTTTCACTCGGCTAATTAATAAACTTCCTTTTTTGTATTCGATTGAGACGCGAATAAAGTTTTAACTACTCGAGATTTCTTTTTGTTGAATTTTAAATGCACTCGCATCGATTTTTCCTTGGATTTTATGTAAGCTTCGGTGCATGGGTGTGCGTGTGTGTGCGAGGGTGTGTGTCTGTCTATGTGTGTGTGTGTGTCAGTGTACGTTTATGTGTGACTGTAACTGTGACTGTGTCGCCGTCTGTGTGAGTGTGTGTCTGATTGGATTCCTTTTGCTAGTTAACACAGTCGCTTCTGAATTATACACGCTGAGGAGCGGTCGCTTTTTGCTGCCGTTTTCTTCAATGTTCAACTCCAGACTGGATGTTTGCTGGGCCCGTACGAAGAGTCCTACCTTAGAGTCGTGGTTGAAATTCGGTTGTCGGCAACCGAGCAATGCCAGGATTTTCGAAGGACCTGCGCACTTTCTTATTCCAATTGGGAAACGCCGCCCGTGCGGCCTGCGTCTGCGCCACCATCACCCGAGGGTGGTTCACTGGAATTGGAAGCGGAAGCGTATGCCGCCCAGTTAGCACGTGCGTCTCGCTTTGTTGACATTTGAAGCCATTGGAAGCGCTACAGCGAGCACGTGTGCAGCGAGTGCAATAACAATCAAGTCTTATAAGAAACAAGTCTTATAAGAAACTTCAGAAATGGGAAATATATTGTTTAAACTATTCGATAAGAATCTCTAGCTTGGGAATTCTTTCAAGGCCTTTCAAGACCATTAAATTGAAACTCGAGAGAATATTATGTGTAAATTAATCCTTGGGGACTTGAGCAATATTTTTTAGTGGAAAAAGGACCTCCTACAGTCACGCAATTAATTTGCTGTCACACCCAGCTGCGTTTGTAATTTCAGCATATTCTAAGTAATTAACTGAGCAAATAGAATCATTTAGAAACAGGTCCTTGGCGCAGGCGGCGTTTCAAACTTTGTTGACTAGACGTAAACAAGGCTAAGAGAAACTACACACAATCCACAGTTGGTTGGTGGATGGTTCGTGTTTTAGTTGGTTTGATGGGGGGGTTGATTGCCTTCCAATCCAGCGTTTCGCCAGCGCAGTCGCTACTTTTGGCTGGATTTTGTTTATTTCCAGTTTCGAATTGGAAATGAAATAGCAACCCTAAATCCCAACACCCTGACGAAAATCCAATCAGATGCGTATGCAGTCGCATTCAGAGTCACGTTTTGCCAAGTAAGCCAAGCCAAGCCGAGGCAAGGCAGGGCAAAGCAAGCCAAGTAAAAGGAACGACACAATTTCTACTATTGTTCTTGGCAAATTAGCCGATCGAAGGGAATTCCACCCTATTGTTAAAACTTACCCCTAGGCGATTGCATAAAATTGCATTTCGAATTGCATTCGTGACCGGGACGAATTGTGTAAAGTGCTTGCTCTGCTTTATATTTTATATGCTGCAAGGGGTTGGGCCTGGACCTGGGCCTGTTCACGAGGGTAACCAACTAATGTGGCATGTGGCATGTGGCAGCAAGGTGTGACGCACATTTTGGTATTCAATTAATGAGCCTTTCAGCTCTAGCTGGTATCTTTAAGCTGCATTTCAGTCTTTATCGCTTACCCAAACATTGGGCCTATTTGTTTTGGCCAGCAAAGGGTTTTCGATTACACTTTAAACCCATCGAACTGTTTGGGGTTGTGCACGAAAGGCTCGAAGCGGAGCTAAATTGCAGGTTTGCATGTTAGCTGCTACTCCATAATAAATGTTGTTTGAGCCTCTATACTCTATATACACTATGAAGTGTTATATAGATTACTATTGACATTGCTTGATTACTATTAGCGAACCGCTTATCTATTAAATATTATATAACTGATTACATTTCAACACCTAGAATATATTAACGTAAATAATGTATATATACTCTATGGACTGTTGCAAATTTGATAGATGTTTAGCTATTTTTGTATGTTTTGATATATTTAGTAAATTATTGATTGATTACTTAAATCAATTTCTTAGTTTTATATGATTTATACATAAATATGTGAAGTAATGTAGGAACTATAATAGGGTCATAAGACTTGTAAAATAAATAATTTAAACAAAATATAATATTTATAGTTAACAGTAGAAAGGTTTGGTGACTAAATCGCTTAAAATATTTTTAATAAATTAATTAAATAAATAAATTTAAAAAATAATAATAATAAAAATAATTTATCAATATATATATTAAAATATAAATAAAAATTTCTTCAAATTTTAAATCTTTATAAACTATGAACTTTTAATGTCTGATTGATAAATGTTCAGGGAGTATCTGGATTAATTTGGCTTTACTGATAGCTATATTATATTATTATTATATTATATTATTATTTTTTGTATTATATATAACTAAATACTAATATGGGAAAGAATCTGTTTTTAAAAATGGGCATCAACTGTTGCCAAAGAGTATTTAGTCTTCGATATATCTTTAAATATTTGTCAAATTTCCTTATATATGTTTGAACAACTTTGTTGGCGTCAATGAGGCTATCGCTTGACGGCGCGACATGGCATATAACATTTCAACAGCCAAAGTAGCCACAGCAGCAACAAAAATAAGAAGAATACAAACAACCACAAGCAAAGCAAACACGAATGGCTCGAAGTAAAGCGCCAGTCAGACGACACGGCCTAAGCTAATTGTCCACAACTTTGATGACCTTTAAAAACGCAACATGGCGAGGCGAATCGCAACAGCCAATTTAGTATAAAGCTACCCTGGGGCAGCCAGTCGAGAATGAGGAGTGGTGGTAGAGAGAGAGAGAGACGGAAGTAGTTGCTCGAAGCTGAACAGTTCACTGCACCGACACAAAAGACGCCGACGCACAGAATTTAATAAAACAAAAAATGTAAATATTTTATGCACATAAATCTGTCCATTTCTTTTGAGAAATTCTTGATTTATTTGGGTCAACTGCACTTTTGATGGCAAAATATATGTGCGTGTATATATATTAATATATATATATATCTATATATATATATATACGTGTATATATTACATAAATCGAGCGACTTACGCCCAAACTCTGCAGCGAGGGAAAACGTTTCTTCAATGTCTCCATGCCGTTGGTTATTTTTTATACTCAAAAAAAACACAGACGCTTAAAATTTATATGGAATAAATATATATATATATATATATATATATATATATATATATATCTAAATATATATATATTTATATACGAGTAGTCACGCGTTGGCCGCCACCAAGCACCGCAGACAGCGAGCGATTCGAGTCGTTTTCTAAATTATTTTCGATTCGCCGTGCGGCCAGAGACCCATGCAAAGAGCACAAAGAGAAATTCGCCAATTGGGTTTATTTATAAAACATACACAACAAATTTTAGAGAAGCAAATTATAAAGAAAAAAGCTTTCGGGTGTCCAGGATGAATGGGGGCTAATGCGAAAATGAGGCAGGGTGTCTGGGTGTCTCTTTTGGAATGGGGTGGAGTGTCGCTGGGTGGGAACGGGTGGTAATGTTCTAAGTTCTAATTTTGAAGCTTTTTTTAATAGAGCCGTAAGGGATGCCTGGGAGACGCTACGACGCCAGAGAGTCGTCATGGAGTGGCTAATGGGCCAGCAAGGACAGCGTTAGATGTGCTCGATGACTCATTTGGCATTCAGTTATTCAGCTCAAGGATTGCGATTGCGTCACTCAATGGAGTGGTGTCTCCACAAATACATATATACACACACATAAAAAAGATGTACATATATGTAAATATACATGTATACATGTATTTAAATTAAGAGATGAGCCACATGAATATGGGCAATTCATAAGTAAACGCGATCATTGCCCTGACTCAATGGGCGTATACGGTATACGCCTTGGCACTCACCGCACTCTGATGTCCTGTGGGGCAGTGTTCATGCTTATCGTGATGCTGCTTGTTGTTGGTGCTGCAAAGCGGGGCGCCACCATGCTGAAAGACCAGCTCATGCTGATGCTGAAAGTATTCGTAGTGGCCCACATGCTCCGGGGACAACGGCTTCGGTGGACTTTGTATCGTCTTGGCAGCACCATGAGCTGTCGGATGATGTGATTTCTTGTGGTGCTGGTGCTGATGCTGATGCTGGTGCTGGTGCTGCTGCTGCTGCTCTGGATGCTGATGATGGGATTGCTGATGCGTTTGCTGATGTGACTGTTGTTGCTGATGCGACTGCTGGTGGTGCGATGAGGAATTGCCATGATGTCCGCCATGATGATGATGATGGTTGTGTGCCGTGGGTGGCGATGGCATGTTGTGGCCACTGTGGGGCAAATGCGACGAGTGCTGCACGCCTACCTGATGGCTATGATGGTGCGGCACATGACCTTGCGATGCCTCCAGTAGCGTTGGCTGTATGTGAGTCACAAATTGAGCCATGATGAAAAGCACTTAAGGCCTTGCACTTGTTTGATTACGATTTAAGAGACTTTTTTCCACTTAAAATTTAGAGGGTTACATATATGTATACCAAAAAAATCTGGGAGTATGTAGCAGTCCCACACACTCACACTCACACTTGCACTCACACTCTCACTCACACATGCACTTGCACAAACACTGTGGAACGGGAGTTGGAGACGGCTTGTTCGACGACGGATTAATTTTGCTGTGCGCGTGGACAACCTTTACGCAGGAGCAATGTCAAATGACTGGCCTAGCCAAAGCAGCAGCTATCCCAGTTTTTGCCTTAGATGTGACGGGACTTTCACCTCGTCCTCGTCCTTCGTTACTTCGCTACTCGCTTCGGCTCCGAGTCGTGCGCGCTTTTTTGGGGGGTGGTGCTCGGAGGCTAAACGGAAGCTTTAACCGGACCAAGTTTTATGTGATGCTGCTACTGCTGCTGACGTGCCTGATAAGAGCTGCTGGCAATAAACAATTCATTTATTTTTGTTTTTCTTATTTTCTTGTTGTTGCTTCCATAGCCCAAGCATCAATTTCGACACAGCAGTGAAAGGGCGGCCATCTGTGCTTTCGGTATATACAAAATGTTTTTATTTTTAACATAACCTTTGAGTTAATTTTGGCAGCGCCTGAAAATATTCAATTTTGTTATTAAAGACATTTAAACAGCGCGCGCTTTTCTGCTGCAGGCAAAGCTTTTTGCAAAAAAAAAAGCTTTTCGTTTGCTTTGCTTGCTTAGTTTCGCCTTGGCCTTGGGATCTTATTTTTTGGGGGTGTGTCTCGACTAATCTGCCAAGCGAATGATATTCGCCCGCATGCACTGAAAGTTTATTGACTCCACTTTCCAACCTACGCAAGCTTTGAGTGAACTGCAAATTGTTGTTCTCAATTCGCCGTAAGCAAGCGGGTCTAATGTTCACATCTCGCTTTGACTACGCTGCTACGTTTTGTGAGAAGCAAATTGCTCGTTTGCTTTAATTCGACACAATACCTCGACGAGTAAACAGCGTGACCTAAATAAAAGCGGAATAATATTTTATATTTGTTAATATTTGCATAAGTTGATAATATATTTGCTGCGCCATGGCATTTCTGAATAAGGTTTGTACATGAAAATTTGAGCATGAATACAGAGTTTTAATGACTCTAGCCAAAGCAACCGCAGCCGCTGATCATCAGGCAGACATTTTGAAAAGCATTTGAAAGAGAGATAGAGATTTTTCAGATTATTTCTCTTATCTGTCATGTTTGTACTTTGTCCCCTGATTGGACTTGTGGACCCATACGGAATTCCGAGACTAATTATTTTGTTTGCTCGTAGCTCGCAGCCCCCGCTTTACGTCAGCTGGCCGCCAGCCGGTCCTACGCTGCCGTCTCCCACGTCTCGCCCACTGGTCCGTCCTTCGCTCTGACCGAAGAGCAGCAACAGCTCCAGGAGTTGGCCCGCAAGTTTACCCGTGAGGAGATCATTCCAGTGGCTGCGCAATATGACAAGACCGGCGAGTACCCATGGCCGATCATTAAGAAGGCCTGGAGCCTGGGTCTGATGAACAATCACGTACCCGCTGAGTTGGGTGGCTTAGAATTGGATGTGTTCACGACCTGCCTGACGGCCGAGGAGCTGGCCTATGGATGCACCGGCATTATGACAGCTCTGGAGGCTAGCGGCTTGGGAGTAAGTGAAGATTAATCCACGTTCTATATGTATGTATATGCTTAAATAAAATTATCTACTAGCAAACACCTGTGATCCTCTCCGGCAACAAGGAGCAGCAGAAGAAGTATCTGGGTCGTCTGCTGGAAGAGCCTTTAGTGGCTGCTTATTGTGTCACAGAACCTGGCGCCGGCTCTGATGTGTCCGGTATTAAGACACGGGCCGAAAAGAAGGGCGACGAGTATGTGATCAATGGTCAGAAAATGTGGATCACCAATGGTGGCGTAGCCAACTGGTACTTTGTGCTGGCCCGCACCAACCCCGATCCCAAGTGCCCGCCCAGCAAAGCTTTCACTGGCTTCATTGTTGATCGTGATACTCCTGGCCTAACGCCCGGCCGCAAGGAACAGAACATGGGTCAGCGCGCATCTGACACGCGTGGCATCACCTTCGAGGATGTTCGAGTTCCCAAGGAGAACGTGCTGGTTAGCGAGGGAGCCGGCTTCAAAATTGCCATGGGCACCTTCGACAAGACCCGCCCTCCAGTCGCAGCGGGAGCCGTTGGCTTGGCCCAGCGCTGCTTGGACGAGGCCCTGAAGTATGCGCTGGAACGCAAGACTTTCGGTGTTCCCATCGCCCAACATCAGGCAGTGCAATTCATGCTGGCCGACATGGCCATTGGTGTGGAGACATCTCGGTTGGCGTGGCGCCTGTCCGCCTGGGAGATTGACCAGGGACGCCGCAACAGCTACTACGCATCTATTGCCAAGTGCCATGCGGCCGATATGGCCAACAAGATCGCCTCCGATGCTGTGCAAATCTTTGGCGGCAATGGCTTTAACAGCGAGTATCCCGTGGAAAAGCTAATGCGCGATGCCAAGATTTATCAGATCTATGAGGGCACATCTCAGATTCAACGTCTCATTATCTCAAGGAACATGTACGAAATGGCCAAAGGCGGTGCCAGCAGATAAGATGCTAGGTCACGGTCACAATCATCCTCTATTCACAAACAACGATAAATAAAGCTATATATAAGTACTTAAACTATTGCTGGAGATGTTGAAAACCATTTGATAGAGGTGGTCATATAGTACATATTATTGCTACAGATAACATACATACAATCTTAGCTAGAAGACACCAAATCGCGAGTCAAAACTGGGGCGTTTAAAAACGCTTACTGATAAGATACGATAGCTCTTGACAGTCTGCCCCCTTGGTTCTTCTGATAGAAATTATGGCTATTTTAGGACGTCAATTGGTATACACATAAAAAAGGGGACTTTAAACACAAATAACAAAAAAAATCACATTGACTTCATCCAGTGCACCAATGCAGATCACTTTCGTCCAAATAGAGTTTCAGCAGACCCTTTTTGCCCTTGGGAGTCAACGTTTTGGCATTGTCACCCCATTTTAATTGCCAAATGGCTACTAACGTGGCCAAGGCACCTGGCAAGGAGAATGTCTGCTCATCAATGCTCAGTTCCATGCGCTTGGGCAGCTGTTTCTGTTCCTCTAGCTTCAGCAGGCGCAGATCGTCTACCAGACGTATACAATTTGCGGCCAAAAGTACGCGTAGATGGGGCAGCTCGTCGAGCACATAACCCAGGGCAGCGCCACTCAACCGCTCATTGTCACTAATGTCCAGCCACTCCAGCTGCTGTGCCTTTGCCAGTTGTTGTGTTATCTTATATATATGCGCATCGATCAGCCCGCAGCCAGCAAGTTCCAATCGAACAAATCTCTCACTAGTGCCGCTCTCGAGCAGCGAAACTAGACGCTCTCCGAGCGCAAATCCGCTCTGTTCATCCAAAGGCCAGCGGACGTAGCTCATATTCAAGTGCTCCAAGCGACAGCTATTCAACTGCTCAGTCAATCGACGAACGCTCTGCTGCGTTAGCTGATTGAAGCTAATGTCAAAGCTGGTCAATTGCGTGTACGCTAAATCAAAGTCCTGCAGCTCAGTCAATTCACATTGTGAAAGATCCAGCGTTGTCAACGCTCGTCCAGCTCGACTAGCACAAAACTTATGCAATGTTCGCAGACTGGCGTTCCCCAGCGGATTTTGACCAAGCTGCAGTTCCTCTAAGTTTTCCAGCTTTTCGATATCCGTGCAGCAAAGCAGCGCCTCGAGACCTAGATTACTAATCCCATTGCACTTTAACCGTAACGTCTTCAATTGCAATAACGTTGGCAGCGCCTTCGCCAACTGTTGACAGCCCTCGTTGCCAATGAAATTGAAGGATAAATCGAGCACTGTGAGACGCGCCTGATGCAGCAAAGCCTTGAACAGCGGCTCCGTTTGAGCGTCCCGCAGCCAAAGACTCGACAGCTCAAGTGTCTGCGTATTTTGTGATCGCTCTAACCGCAACTTTATCTTGTCATCGACAGCTGTAGAAGATTGAAAAATTAGTTTATAAGCCATCAAGATTAATGCGTGCCGCATACCTTTCTGCAATTGATGACACATTTCCTCGTAGCGTTGAGAAAGTGGTGAAATTTTCCAATCTAGAATTGTGGACAATAGCATATTCTGCTCTAGAGCAACGCTTACTGAATCAGTCTCCTCGTAGGCAAAGCCATCTGATGTCTTGAGACGCAATAAAGGCGTGAGTCCAGTTAATCTAAAAATATTTAGATATCTTAATATTGAGCAATTAGATTTCTATTTAGATTTGCTCACTTATTGTAACGTCGCCCTGTCTCTTCCGCCAGCCAGCGCATGTTAATATCCTGCAGTTTCTTGCGCTCAATGGGCACTAGCAGCAGTTCGTCCTGCACTTTCACTTTGAAGGACACAGTGGTGGTCAACACTGGCGTGGCCTGCACTTTGATGGGCGATGCCATTTTGGACGGCGAGATAAGTAGCTGAATGCCGGCATTTTGCGCACCACTCGTAGTGGAATCCGGTTCCGTGTGTGTGCGGAAGCTAATCAACGAAGCACTATCCATGGAATCTTCGCCACTGCCCAAAGGACTTTCACTGCGAAAGCGACAAAAGCCGCTGTCCAGCAGAGATGCCTGCTGCTTCGGCTTGGAATTGCTGCTGCTGTGATTGCTGCTCATGCTAGAGGAGCGGGAGAGCGTTAGCTTACGCATTTGTTTCTGACGCTGCTTCGAATTGGCTGCCTCGAGTAACAGTTGATGAGCATCCTGCTCTGGAGGCGTGGCCTGAAACTCCGTATCCCAAGCCAGAGCGGAATCCTGCAGATTCTCTTTTGAATTAACTGTCCGACTACCAATGCTGCCGGAATTGTAACGCTTGCGCTTGCGCTCTGGTCCTACATCATCGATAAGCCAGTTATCCGCGTCTACTTCATCATTATCCAAGAGCGCGGTACGCTTCTGCTTCACATTGAGGTTCGTACTGCTGCTCGGCTCATCGTAAGTGGCGGGTGTTCGATTGGGACGCTTCAGCTGCGCCATCACGTTACGATATTCCTTACTAGCACTTGACGGCTGACGCGGACTGTGTGACGAACCGCCGGAACGATTGTGCACATTAAAGGAGCGTCTAAGGGCGCGCGGTGTCTGCTCAAGCTCCTCCTCTTCAGCTTCAGAGGAAGCTGATGCACTGGAAGCTGGCTGCGCATTGGCATTGGTCAAGGGACGTGCCTGTCGCATGCTGCAAATGCCCACCTTGGAAAGCGTTCGCAAAAGCGTTTCTCGTAGCTGGGCATATTGAGCCTGTTCGCCATCGAGCAGTTGCTTGGACTGCCGCCATTTGTCCAAACCCTCAATGCAAGTCTCATTGTAGTCTGTGCGTACAGTTGCATCGGCTCCTCGCTCCAATAGCAACTCGGCCACGTCCAGATAGCCATTGGCACAGGCATCATAGAGCGGTGTAATGCCATCACAGCTAGTTCCGCCCTTGTCATTGATCGCCACTGTGGCTCCCTTGTCCAGCAGTAGCTCGACAATATCCCGATAGCCGTGATTGCAAGCTTCGTGCAGAGGTAGCCAACCAGCATGATCGCGCACATTCACCGTATGTCCCTGTTCGATGAGACGTCGCGCCAATTCTAGGTTGCCTGCTATGCAGGCCTGGTGCAGCTGAGTTTCGCCTTTGTTATTGCGCTTAATGGTGAGTGTGCGATTGCCGCGAGTAATGCGCTGTGGACGTGGTTTGTCCGTCTCATCGAGATCACTGGCATCGGAATCAGTGAGTGCATCCAAGTCCACATCATCCCCCCAGTCTGGTGTGTTCTGCTGCAGAGCTGCAGTCCCATCGCTCTCGGCATCCTCATCCTCGTCCAGCTTTGCTGCCTCCTCAGCCAGATTAATGCCCTTGGCCTTAGCCTCAGCCTCCAAGTTCTCAGCTAGCACAGTCATTTTATGCTTTAGCTGAAGCTTATGTAAGCGCACTAAAGCAATCCTCTCTAGCTTTGCGGACGATGATTCATCTGCCTTGGCTGCTTGTCGCAACGCTTTTTGGTACACATCATGCACAGTCCAGAATGGCTGCGCCTGCAGCTCACAAATCTCCGCAATGCTGCACAGCGTTGTAAATGCCTCCCCGGGCATATCCTGATTAAGCTCAAACTCTTTCCACAAAAACTCCAACGCCTTGTCGTACTGCTTATTATCCTTATACGTTTGGTAGAGGCTCACATAGATGGGCACCAAGCTCTTGCCCCGCTCCCCATTTAGCTCCGCATTTTCCAGCATTTTCTTATAGTAATCAATGGCTTTTTCATAGTTCAGCAAATGGCAACAGCCATCGCCTAGTTTCTCGTACAAATCTTTTAGTTTGGCATAGTTAACCGAACTTGTCAGCACTAGCTCATCAAGGGTTTGGCATATCTTGACCACAACGCGTAATGATCGCTCAATGGTGGCGCGGTCATTCTCATCGGGGGAATGTTTTTTATACGCTTTGGTTAGTATTTGCTTCACACTTGCAAAATCTCCGGCATTGATCAGAATCTCTGATTTAGTTATAAGTGTTTCACAGATCTTCTTCACCTTGTTGGGCAAACGCTTGGCAACTTCCTGTGCCATATTGCAGTAGCGCAGCGCAGCCGTTGCGTCGTTCTTCTTGCAATTGTAAAGCAAACTCATCGAAATGTAGCACAAGTGGGTCAGTTCGAACAAGTCGTGAGTTTTGCTGATTTTAATGGCTTTATCAATGTACTCGATTGAGGCCTCGAACTCTTCCATATGCTCTTTCACAACGCCAATGTTGAGGTAACAACGCGCTTGCATATCCAATTGCTCTAGTTTCGAAATCTGACCTGAAAGCCTACAAAATGGATTCTTGTAAATCATTCTAAAAAATAAAAAGTCAGCACTTACTCTTTGATTAGCAAGAGACTCCGCAGAAAACTCTTTTCCGCCAGTTTTAATTGCTCCATAGCACCGGAAGCTGATGTCTCGGACAGGCTCTGTCCGTGCAGGAGATGGACACGTCCTAAAGTTGCATATGCACGCTGTTGTTCCACTTTGTTGTGCAGTCTTTTTGCAATTTCTGACAACGTAAACCAATATTTAGAATCATAAATGTATACATTTACCATATAGCAGCTGCTACTCACTTAGGTAATCATTGATGTGATCCTTGGCAGCATCGTATTCACAAAGCAATGTGAACATTTCTCCCAGCATTCGCTTCGCCTTCGCCGTCTCCAGCTCCTTGCCCATGCTGGTGTATATGGCTGCCTCCTGTTTATATTCCTTGGCCGCCTCATTGTACTTGCCCAGTTGATAATAAAAGTCGCCCAGTTGATTGCAGCTGACTGCCAGCTGTTCGCGATTGCCATTAATACGCGCCTTTTCCTTGCGCTTTATGTAGCGCTTTTCATCCATTAAAACAAATAAATCACACAAGTAAACACAAATTTCATAATCTTAATACATTTTTGCATCCATCGTTTTGTTTTCGGCGCGAATTAACAGTGCTGCCACACTGTCAATCATCGCGTTTTGAGCATACTTTCGTAATCGGATAGCAACTCGACCTTACTCGCAAACGACATGAAGAAAGTTTTTTATCGGCACAGTGCGATACATTTACACACATCTCTACTGTCGCCGGTTGATAGACAGAAAATTTTTCAGCAGCTCAGCAAATTGAAGGTAATTTAAGTGCGAAAATATTTCCTTAAACGCTTTGTTTTTTTTATTTGTATGTAATTGCATTATTTAGGTAACATTGTTAGTTGTGCGTGCGTGTTTCTTGCATATATGATGAAATGCATTAAAATTGTTGTGCCAGAAAAATCGATAGAGAAAAAAAATGGTGGGGGCTTCCTTTCGGCCAGACTGCGAAACATGACGTGACTAAAAGTACTTTTTCATGCATTCTATTAACAGATATAAACAGCTTATTATTCGACAAGCACAAATAAATAAATATCTAGTCAATGGGAATATTTGGGACAGCAATAAGAAAGTAATAAGAAGTAAATGTAAATGTAAGACCTGATTTGTCGATTTAGTCAAGAAGGAAAAAAATTGGATCATTAACTGATTTGCATTGATTGGTAATTTGTATGTTCGATTCGTTTTACAGCAATTGCGTGGCAATGGCGAACAATAACTATGCCGGGTTCAACTACGGCGGCACCCAGTACAATACGGGACAGGTGACATATCCGGCCGTAACTAATGCAACATATGCAAATGCGGCTGCCTATCAAAGTGCTGCTGTGGCTGCTGGCCAAGGAGGTGGTGGGTATGCAGCGGCCGGTGCCGGAGCTGGTGCTGCTGGCTATGGCGGCTATGGTGACTATCGCAGTGCCATGCAATCGTACGACGCAACCAAAACATTCTACCAACAAGCACCGGCCAGCTACAACACGGCCTCAGCGGCAGCAGCAGCAGCAGCAGTTAGTAAGACACATTATTCGGCGCCGCCGGTAAAAAATCCCAATTCTACACAAAAGGGCATGGGCAAAATGGACAAATCGAATGGTGCACAAAAGCCACCACCAAATGTAGCCAGTGGCAACAATTATACTGGTTATGATACGGCGATCTACAATGCGGCCAGCATGTATGTGGCACAGCAGCATCCGGGGTCGCAGCAGAAGCCGAACGGCGGTAACAATAGCTGGTATCAGCGCAAGATGGGTCCGACAATCCCTGGAGCAGTCACCTTGCGTGGTATGCGCCCAAAGGCTCCGCCGCGACCACAGCAGTTGCATTACTGCGAGGTATGTAAAATCTCATGTGCCGGTCCCCAAACGTATCGAGAGCATTTGGAAGGACAAAAGCATAAGAAGCGTGAGGCGTCACTGAAAATGCAGGCCTCCGCTGCCAACAGCGCCCAGAATCGTGGTAACAACTATCACTGCGAACTCTGTGACGTCACATGCACTGGCACCGATGCCTATGCGGCTCATGTACGCGGCGCTAAGCACCAGAAGGTAGTTAAGCTGCATCAGAAGCTGGGAAAGCCAATACCTTCTGATGAGCCCAAGAAAATGGGCAAGATTAACTTTGTGCCAGCTGCAGGGCCAAATGCAGCCGCTGCAGCTGCAGCTGGAGGAGCAGCAGCAGCAACCAAGTCTGATCAAGCCGAAGCTGATGCAACCGCAGGCGGTGGAGCAGCAGCAGCATCTGAAAGTATGGATGACAATATGGACGATTCAATGGGCGAGAACACGGATAACATTAAACCCGTCGGCGGCGAGTACATTGAAGAGGTCAAAGACGACGAGGGCAAAATCCTTAGCTTCAACTGTAAGCTGTGCGACTGCAAGTTCAACGATCCGAATGCCAAAGAGATGCACATGAAAGGCCGTCGCCATCGTTTGCAATACAAGCGCAAGGTTCAGCCAGATTTGGTTGTCGATTTTAAGCCGACACCGCGCCAGCGTCGTCTGGCCGAGGCGCGTGCCCAACGGGCGCTCATGTCGTCGCACCGCGGTGATGATCACGAAGGAGGGAACTACTGGGATGAGCAGCGCAATCGTCAATACAATGAAGAGTATGACTACAACAATTGGATGTCCCGCAGCTTTGGAGGTAATCCTTTTGAATAAGTTGAATAAAATCTATCTATAATAAATAACTTTGATCACAGGAGCCCAGCGCTTCGGCCGCATGGGCAATGGACCCCCACCACACTTTGGCATGATGCCTGGCGGCGGAAATGTGCGTCGTCCGGAGAGCACCGACGATCGTCACGCTATAGCGCGTCATGCTGAAATCTATCCAAAGGAGGAAGAACTCCAGACTATACAGCGCATTGTGTCGCATACAGAACGCGCTCTTAAACTCGTCTCGGATACTTTGGCTGAGCTGCCAACACCTGCGGGCAGTGATAGTGAACCGGCCGCCAAAAAGGAGAAGGCCGATAAACCATCGGAAAAGGATGGTCGCGATAATCAGATTTTCTCATTCCACAAGGATGCCGACAATGGCGGAAATGTGGTGCGCATCCTAAAGGGTGTCATGCGTGTTGGCTTCTTGGCTAAGGGACTGCTGCTCCATGGCGACACAGCAGTCGAGTTGGTTGTTCTCTGTGCAGAGAAGCCAACGACAAGTCTGCTGCAACGTGTGGCCAATGTGCTGCCCGATAAGCTCAAGGAGGTTGCAGGTAAGTTGCAGTGGATTTGGCAACCATTTGGTCCATCACATACAATATTTACATGCATAACTATATCCCTTGATATATATGTATACACGTATATATATATTTCGGTATCCATTGTGAATATTGATTGCAAAAACTTTTTCCAGAGAAATGGCTATAAAAAGAAGATGCAGATATCTTAATTTCTCTAGTCCAGAAATTACAAATGTATCATGGATATGTCTTAGGCTCTCCACAAACGCTCACACATTACATAACTTCTTACAACTTCACATCTTCTCTATAGGAAGTTTTCTTTAAAAATGTGAAATGATAACTTTTAAATATTGTTTGTCTGATACGGATAAATTCATTTAAATTGTGATTGTAGATTGTAGATGGGCTCTTAACAAACTTATAATACCCTCTCTTTTATTCTTTTTACACAAATAATATACCCTTTGCATATTGGCTAAATGGTGTGTGGAACAGAGTTATAATTGTAGCTCCTAAAAGAACAACATTTACAAGCACATTTACAACATATTTACAATTGTACAAAGTGATCAAAATACAAATTCGACAATAAATAAAACTTAATGTGATACCAAGACATATCCATGTCAAAGAAAAATCTAAAAAATAAAACGCGACAAATTGCATAATCAAAAGCAGCAAATCTAAAACTTACAAAACTTCTGCCTGGCCAATTTCACAATGCTGAAACTGAAACAGAAACAGAATGTGAATTTCGCCGAGAGAGTAAATGAATTTCGGAGCGCCATAATGAATGCTAGTAAAAGCAATGCGAAAGCAAGTAAACAAATTATAAATTACGAAAGCACAACTAATGTGATGTAACATATTCAATATATCAATTTAGTTTCGTTTGAGATGCGCGATTTGTGTGGAAAAAGTGAAATCATTTTTTGAATTAATAATGTATGTACATACTCTACTACTACTACCTACCACCTACTACTATTACTACTACTACTACTACTACTAGTTGTACTACTGTTGAGCCCTGTTGTTGTTGTTGCCGTGATGGATTTTAAATTGTTTGATGACCAGAACCAACAGCAACAAACAGAAACAACGAACAACAGCAGCCTAAACAAAGCCGAACAACAACAACAATAGCAAGCAAAAAAAAAAAAACAACAACAAAACCAACCAAAACAAAAAATAAAAAAATATATAAACGTATTTGCCGTTTTCAGCTTCTCTTCACTGCAGGATTTGAGATTTGAGCCCTTAGCCATATTGAGATGCTATCCACTCACACTACTCACACTCAGGTGTCTGTTAGCCGTCTATAGCTTTCCAAGTCTACTGCTGCTGCTACCAACTGCTACTGCTACTGCATCTGCTGGTGGTGGATAACAATCAACGGATCTCGTAATCGTAATGGTAACACACTCTCTAACCCGCGGATGCCCATGCGGATGCGGAAGAGTTCATATGTGTGGAGCAATGAAACTTTAACAAAATGAACAAACAATCTCGAACCAAAGGAATATATTTATACAAAGTTTGGGTGCTCGCTCTGTTGTGCTCTGTTGTTGTTCTACTGTACACATATACACACACAACGCACACATTTACACGCACACTCTCACTCTCACATTTTTCCCCCATTCTCCACTTCCAATGCGAAGAAACTTTGTGTAAATAAAGTCCTTTGAGATACATATATATATATATATATATTAAGCTCAAAGCAGCTATAAATATTAATATAAAAACAGAGCCGACCTGAAGCAATGCGATTGATCCACACAGACAGACGCATAGAAGGCGTACACACTCATGGAATATATAGAATGTGTGCACCATATATGTACCATGATCATATCTATATAGTTTTATCAACCAAAATTGTTGCGCCCCTTGCCAAATGGGCAGCTCCACTAGCTTTTACTAGAGAATCGATGCCTCTTCAAGCAGCCGTTTTGTGTGTATCAAACTTGATTGTAAAAAAAAAAAAAAAACAAATGAAAAAACTAAAAAAAATCGAACGAAAAATTGCGACCGAAATTTATGTTGCGAACGGCAAATGCTGACCGGACCGATGTGTAATTGAGTGAGCCGCAAATAAACGAAAAATTTCGGTCAATGTTTTTAGTTTTGTTTGCCAAAAAACTAACCAAAAATGACAACAAAAAAACACAGCCAGCCACGCGCTCTAAGTGGAATTGCAATTCCAATTTCAATTTCGATTCTTGCAATTCCGTTTATGAGGCCCAGGTGGAGGTGGCGGTGGTGCCGTCGCTTTAACCGCTGGCTAACCCGGTCCGATCCCAGCACGCAAGTCATTAAACAACGTTAAATTATTGTTCTATATATATTTGTACATATATATAATACTTATATATATGTTTGTAATATGTACGTTTGCTGGGAACTGAGCGGAATTTGTTATCTGTGGAACGTAGGAAGAAACAAACATTTACATTTTGCTTATGATTATCAGATGTGCACCTTCATGTCTTATATACCTATATATATACTTTGTGGGCCCACACATAGAATTTATCTATTGTATTTATCTAACAATGTTTGTCTCTTTTCTAAGCCGAACTTAATAGTTAATGCTTATATTATTGTTGAATACCGATTGAAACTAACCCATGGAAAAACACTCTCCGTTCCAGGTGACACACAGGTCAACTATCGCGTTGAGGTGAATGCCGAGGAAGCGGCTGTAATTGTGCTCGATGAAGTGGTCGCTGTGAAGATTACACTCACTTCGCCGCTGCTCCGCGAAACCGGCGAGCCCGTTTCTAAGTCCGACGATGGAGCTTCAACCTCTGCAGCTGCCGAAACAGACTTTTTGCCACGAGAGCCGTGTCTGCGGGTGAGTATTCCACACCCACCCATACAGCTCTTAAGCATTTTATATATATTGCTTGTATTGTAGGCACTTGCTGATTTGCGGCATGCCAAATGGTTCCAGGCACGTGCCACCGGATTACAGTCCTGTGTGATGGTAATTCGCATATTGCGCGATCTTTGCCAGCGCGTTCCGTCTTGGCAAGCGTTACCGCAATGGTCATTAGAGTTGCTAGTGGAAAAAGTTATCTCATCGGCTGGTTTCCCCATCTCACCCGGCGACTGCTTGCGCCGTATCATGGAGGCTTTGTCTTCGGGCTTTTTAATCAATGGTCCCGGTCTGTTAGATCCATGTGAAAAGGATCCAACCGATGCTCTGCAGCAACTCACTAAGCAGGAGCGTGAAGATCTCACTGTGTCGGCACAGTTATTCCTGCGTTTTATTGCTTTCCGTCAGATGTTCAAAGTGCTTGGCATGGATCAGCTGCCGGCCATGAAGTATCCAATGCGTCCATGGCGTATTAATCGCAAGCGACGTCGCTCATCAGGCAAAGCTGGTGCACCAGGGGGCGAAACAGATCCTGCCGACATCGAGGAGACTGGATCCGATGAGAAAGTGGCTAAGAAGGATATAAGCGCAACTGCTTCATCTGCGACTGCCTAAGTGCTAAGCAATCAGCAATAGGAATACATAACCGTCAACAAATATGATAGTTTTTTTCTCAATCTAATTGCGCTATAAAATGCGATCAATAATAACTATAACAATTTCCATTCACACTAATTAAATTTGGACGCGATTATAGTGTCCAATAAATTGCCCAATTTAAAAGCAACAAGAACATTAAATAAAATTCCCATACTAACAATATTTAACTCAAAACAATTAGTTGCATTTTTCTATATTATGTAAAAACTAATGCAAAATGTAATCGATTAGCCGTGGAGGCGTTGATCCTCTATAAACATAAACTATAAACTCAACTGCCTCCACACCGCGTTTCAAACATTAAAAAATATAAAATAACAAAAATTTTAATAAAAATAATAAAATACATTAATTATAAATGCTTTATTTACTATAGAAAGTTTTGCCATTTGGAGTAGGACTTTGTATCAGCTACAAAATCGTCTTGAGCTTTGCGCTTGTTGGAACCACTTTTCTTTTTGTATAAAAAACTGTTCTCGGGCTCATCCACTTGAATATCTGCATTTGAACCAGAACGGCTCCCTGCAATGGGCTCATCGATGTAATCAGCCCATTTACTTGAACCTTCAGAGAGCTGCGTCGGTTTCTGTCGATCTCCTGGTGCAAGCAATGAACGGTCACCCAAGTTTTGTTCTTGTACCTCTAATATTTTACGATCTTCCTGCGCTTGCTTGCGTTCTCCACGCTCCAGATTTAAATGTTGCACCTTTGCACGGCATTCAGCACCGGAACCGCGAAAAAATTCCCTTTGCATCACCTGTTTAACGCGGCATACTTTACATTCCCATCTATTGGTCTTCTTAACAATATCCACCTACATGATTATGCATTCGATTTATTAAGCTTAATACAATTTTTTTGATTATCCTACCTGATATAAACTGCACTCAACACATTGTACGACGCGGATTTGCTGAGACATATTCAGTTCTGCAATATTTTCAAACAAATGCCGGCATATGTACTTTGCCAGGGCTGCTACAATATATTTTCGATGTCGATGTTAATCTAAACAGCTGTTTCGATGATGAGTCTGTTATGAGAATGTTAAACTCGCAGCTGCTACTGTTAATACATTTAAAAATTTAAAACATTATTTCATATTTATTTATTTAAAAATTATTATTTTAAGCACACAACTATTATTTCTTAATATAATTAATAATTAATATTTGCTTGTATCGCCTCTAATTTAATGCAATTTTAATAAGCTGAGAAACCATCATAGACCTTAATATTCGAAGAGACCCTCGCTGTTAATAACATATCCGGCAAATGTTTCATGCAGAACACCAATGGTTTTAATAGTAATCAAATAGCCGCACGGCGTCACAGCGACTGGCAGTTTTTCAAAATGAGATTGGTATATAAAAAACACCTGAATAACAAGTGTTATCAAGGGAAATGACAATGTAAATTATTCTAAACTTTGTGCTCTATCTTTATAGTATTGCCTCAGCGGTGACTTGGCAAAACCATGCTACATCATCACATTCAAAGGACTGCGCATAATGCTGGACTGTGGCCTGACGGAGCAAACTGTATTGAACTTCTTGCCGCTACCCTTCGTCCAGAGTTTCAAGCTATCTAATCTGCCGAATTTCGTGCCCACCAGCGATCATGATCCCCAAATGGATGGCGAGCTAAAGGAGTGTTGCGGCCGCGTATTTGTGGACTCGGTGCCGGAGTTCAATTTACCCATGGACAAAATGCTGGACTTTAGCGAAATAGATGTAATACTTATCTCCAACTATCTCAATATGCTGGCACTGCCATACATTACGGAGAATACGGGCTTTAAAGGCAAAGTCTACGCAACGGAACCAACACTACAAATTGGTCGATTCTTTCTCGAGGAGCTGGTGGATTACATTGAAGTGTCGCCCAAGGCATGCACAGCACGTCTGTGGAAGGATAAACTACACTTGCTACCCAGTCCACTAAGTGAGGCCTTTCGCGCTAAGAAATGGCGTACCATATTCAGCCTAAAGGATGTCCAGGGCAGTCTCTCCAAGGTGACCATAATGGGCTACGATGAGAAATTGGATATACTTGGTGCCTTTATAGCAACGCCCGTCAGCTCGGGCTACTGTCTAGGCTCCAGCAATTGGGTGCTTAGCACGGCGCATGAAAAGATTTGCTATGTCAGTGGCTCCTCGACGCTAACAACGCATCCGCGTCCCATCAATCAGTCGGCACTCAAGCATGCCGATGTGCTAATCATGACGGGATTGACGCAGGCGCCAACAGTCAATCCAGACACAAAACTGGGTGAACTCTGCATGAATGTGGCGCTGACGATAAGGAACAATGGTTCAGCTCTGATACCTTGTTATCCATCGGGCGTTGTTTACGATCTGTTTGAGTGTCTAACACAAAATCTAGAGAACGCTGGACTCAATAATGTGCCCATGTTCTTCATATCACCTGTGGCAGACAGCTCTCTGGCCTACTCCAATATTTTGGCCGAATGGCTGAGCTCGGCAAAGCAGAATAAAGTCTATCTGCCCGATGATCCCTTTCCGCACGCCTTCTACCTGCGCAATTCCAAGCTGAAGCACTATAACCACGTTTTCTCTGAGGGCTTCAGCAAAGACTTTAGACAGGTGAGTTTACTCTTGACTAAAATTTAGTTGCTAAATAGAATCTACAACTGTTTCTACTACAGCCGTGCGTTGTCTTCTGCGGTCATCCGAGCTTACGGTTTGGCGATGCAGTGCATTTCATTGAGATGTGGGGCAACAATCCAAATAACTCGATTATATTCACGGAACCAGATTTTCCTTACCTGCAAGTATTGGCGCCCTTCCAGCCGCTGGCTATGAAGGCTTTTTATTGTCCCATCGATACCTCGCTGAACTATCAGCAGGCCAACAAGCTGATCAAAGAGCTAAAGCCAAATGTGCTGGTCATCCCGGAAGCGTACACAAAGCCGCACCCCACGGCGCCGAATCTATTCATTGAGCAGCCTGATAAGAAAATAATTACATTCAAATGCGGAGAGATTATTAGATTGCCATTGAAGCGCAAGCTTGATCGCATTTATATTGCCTCTGAGCTGGCACAAAAGATCACGGCACGCGAGGTGGCAGCTGGTGTATCGCTTTCCACACTCACAGGCGTGCTACAAGTGAAGGACAAGGTGCACTGCATCCAGCCCTGCGCAGACAGCATTAAGGACGAGCCCGGCACAAGCGGCGGCGGCCTTAATGCCGTGGCGCCCTCCAAAGAGGATGTGCTTAAGAACGTGAAATACGAGTATGGAACCATCGATGTGGATGCGCTTATGAAGCGCTTGACTCAGGATGGCTTCTCCAATATCAAAATGGATCGCAGCGGCGGCAACTTGACGCTCCAGCTCGTCAACGAAGACACCACTATCAAATTTGAGGACAATGAAACGCACATCATATGCGGCGGCAAGCCAACAACACGTCTCAAGCTACGCGACACGCTTCTCAAGTGCTTGCAGAGTTTTTAACATATCCATTTTAATATATAAAACGTATTACCTTTTACAAAAATGACCTATACAAACAATATTATTAAGCTAATTTTTGGCCGACAATATTTCTGAGCATCGGCCGCAAATCTCCTGATCTACAATGCCAAAGCGTCGACAACGAGGACAGAGCGACGCATCCAGTGTTTGCAGACTAACTATAGCTGTGTCCATCGAAGAGTCTAGCTGAGACTCAACTATGGCACTGCCAACTTGCAGGATCTCACAGAGCTCCGAGCTCGCAACTGGCACATTCAACTGGCCGTGCAATGCGTTGAGCATTTCCAGTTGCTGCGGCGAACAGCATTTGATGCTCACTGCGAGATGCCAGCTATTGACATCGCCTGCCTGTTGGTTGACTAGCCGTTTGATATCCAATGCTGCATTTACTATCTGGCTAGCTTGCACATTTCTCCAATCTCTGTCAGCTTGCACTGTTTCCTCATGAAAAGCCCTTCCAGTCGGTTCGTAATAGCTCCAACTCTCCTCAGTTAGATACGGCGCTATGGGCCACAATGCCTTGCAAAGCTGTCTGTAGCACTGAGTGAGAGTGTAGCGAATATCCTGCAGCTCCTGCTTGTTGCCGCAGTACAGCCGATCCTTAATCAAGTGCACATAAATGCTTGATACCTGATTCGCAATGAAATTCTGAATGCTGGCCACAACGCGATTGTATTCATAGGCATTGTAGAGCTTCTCGATCTGTGGCAATTAAACATATATAAATATTTGCTTTTATAATGAATTCATTGCAGTCTTACCTCCTCCTCGAATTCCACCAGACTGTGTAAGAGATATTTATTCAAAAAACTATCATTTATGGGCATAGACTGCTTCTGCTCCTTCTGATTGATGACTCCATTGAGGTATCGTAATGTGCCGCGCACTTTACTAAGATTCTCGGCTGCCTGTTGGAGCAGCTTATCGCTGACTGTGATGGACATGTGTTGAGTGGCATGCGAGGCTACCCACCAACGGAGCGCATCGGTGCCATATTTCTTAGTTATTTGCTTGGGCAAAATAACATTGCCCAATGACTTCGACATCTTATGCCCCTTTTCGTCCACAGTAAAGCCATGGACAAAAAGCGCCCTGTAAGTGAAAAATGAATATGGATACTTAGAATTTTTCTCGTAGGTTTACTCACTTATAGGGCGCACAATTGCGTGCAGCTATGCTTGTTAAGAGCGACGACTGAAACCAACCCGTGAACTGATCATATCCTTCTAAATACAGATCAGCTACTTGTTGTGGCTGATCCCTTAGCACCGCTGACCAAGTACTACCTGAGTCGAACCAAATGTCAAAGATGTCTTGGCCTTTACTAAGCTCATTTGCTTCACAACCAAGCTGCTTTAAGAGTTTGTCCGGCAGCAGATCCTCCAGCGATTTGGACCACCAAAAATCCATTGAACCCTCGCTACGCAATAGCCCACACAGATGCTCAATCAATGCCGCATTGAGCACAACCTGGTTGCTGTCTCTCTTGTACAGCACAGGTATGGGCACACCCCAGGCACGTTGTCTTGAGATGCACCAATAGGGCCGCTTGTGCAGCTGAGTCAACAGCGCTTTTTTGCTCGATTCAGCATTGACACGTGGATAGATTTGCACACGTTCCAGGGCAGCAGCTGCAGGCGCCTTTAGCTTATCCGTATTGATGAACCACTGTTCGCTTGCACGGATTATAACTGGTTGCTTGGTACGCCAGTCAATTGGATAGGAATGCTCGAACTGGGATGCATGCACAACGTCATCGGCAATATGCTGCAGCACCAAGGGATTTCCCTTCGCCAGCACTGACTGACCACGCAGGAATTCAGGCGCTTTATCAGTATAGATGCCCGATTCGTTGACATAACACTTGACGGGCAACTTGTTGACCAGGCTAATCAGAAAATCATCTGGCCCGTGAGCTGGCGCTGTGTGCACCAAGCCCGTGCCCTTAGTATCCTGCACATGCGAAGCTTCAAGGAATGGCAGTTTTCCTTGTGTTTTGTCAATGGGATGTTGATAGCTACAATATTGCAATGCGCTGCCAGGCAAACGCTCCACAACCTCACACTTCAACTGCGTGCTGTTCTCAAAGTCTTTAATCAGCGCTGAGGCCATGAGGTAAAGCTCATTTGCGTTGCGATCTAGCAGTTTGACCAGCACATACTCCAACGAACTATTATAGCAGATTGCTTGATTACTGGGCAGTGTCCAAGGCGTTGTTGTCCACACTAGCGCATAGATTTGTTTGCCCTGCCCAACTTCAGCAGCTGCTAAGCCGTTTAAGGCAAAACGTAAGTAGACCGAAGGGCTAACGAATTTCGGATCATACTCCAGTTCCGCCTCCGCCAGCGCTGTTCTATAAGAAATATGACTAAGAGAAAGAGTACTCAATTAACTAAAGATACACTTACTTGGAGGAGGGTGACCAGTAGACCGGCTTGAGATCCCGATAAACAAGTCCGCGCTCGTACAGATTGTAAAACATTTGCAGCTGATTTGCAATAAACTCTGGCTTAAAGGTCAAGTAGATTTGCTCCGGCTGCCAGCTGGCCACAATGCCCCAGCTGCGAAAGTCTGCCTTTTGCGATTCGATGGCCTCCAAGGCAAATGCACGTGCTGTAATGGGAAAGAGTTATACAACTTGACACTATATAAACCCTTCATAGGCAAACTCACATTTTTGGCGTATTTCCAATGCACTCTGCTCACCCGCCGCATTGCTCGTTGCCTTCAGCTCAATGGGCAAGCCGTGGCAATCCCAGCCGGGTATGTAATTAACTTGCTGTCCATGTGCCACGCGCTGACGCAACGTAATATCCTTGAGTATCTTGTTAACGGCATGGCCCATGTGCAGCTGGCCATTAGCATAGGGCGGTCCATCGTGCAGCACAAAGGTCGGCTTACGCTTATGCTGTTCCTGGTACTGGTAAGCGGACGCAATCTTATACTGTAAAGAACATTTCAAAAATTTAGACTCTGTTCATACGTCCTAATAGACTAGCTCACATCGAGAATTTCTCGTTCTTGTTCCTCGCGTTTGGCTGCACTTAAACGATTTGGAAACTTTGTTCTGGTCAGATTTATTGTATCTGTATACTTATTGGCATCTTTTTTCACCGGCTTCACTGAATAAAGGCGTATGCCTAGACGAAATTGAATGGCACGCAACATTCTGTACGTAATCAAAACAATTTAGCCGGTTCGAATAAAGTCAGCTGTTCGAACAGCTGATTACTGTTATACAGACTGCCACATACATATAAATGTAATTTTAAAATATACATACATATACAGAATAACTGGCATTAAAGTGCACAATAAATTCGTAATATTTCCTATATTTTAGTTAATGCTAACAAAATAATTATTTTTTTAATTCAAACGATAGTAATATACTTTTATATATGCATATGTTTTCATCGAAAAGGTGTTTTATTCAAATTTATCAAAATTTCCTAAAAACTGTTAGGAAATTCTTTAACAATTCATATCAGTCGATAACACAGATAAAAATTAGCTAATCGCATTTTAAAAACTTGACTTTTCTCAAGCTTATTTACATGATACAAATAACTTTATTGCACTAATGTTTTATTAATGTAATTATAATTATTATATGGTAGCATACAATCTACTTCTTCTTGTCTTTTGGATCATCTTTCTTCTCCTTGGCCTTGTCATCTTTTCCCTTTTCTGGCTTCTTGGCATCTTTAGCTTCTGCTTTGGGTGGTTTGGCATCGGCCTTAGCTTTCGGGTCAGCCTTAGCTTTCGGATCGGCCTTAGCTTTCGGGTCATCTTTACCTTTCGGGTCATCCTTTCCTTTTTTGTCATCTTTGGGCGCTTCCTTGGGCTTAGGAGGTCCATCGGCCGCCATGCTTGTTGCCAACTGATTTGCTTTGGCTAGCACTTCATCGATGTCCCCGACCATATAAAATGCTATTTCCGGTATGTCGTCGTACTCGCCATTTAGCAGCCGCTTAAACCCATCCACAGACTTATCTACAGGCACTAGCTTGCCCGGAGTACCGGTGAACACCTCAGCCACTTGGAATGGCTGAGAGAGGAAACGTTGCATTTTGCGAGCCCTTGCCACCGTTAGCTTGTCCTCCTCAGAAAGTTCATCCATTCCAAGAATGGCGATGATATCCTGCAACGACTTGTATCCCTGCAATGTCTTCTGCACTGCTCGGGCGACATTATAGTGCTCGTCACCCACAATATCGGGGTCGAGAACACGTGACGAAGAGTCCAACGGATCTACAGCTGGATAAATGCCCAATTCGGCAATTGGACGGGACAGTACAGTAGTTGCATCCAAGTGAGAAAACGTAGCAGCTGGCGCCGGATCAGACAAGTCATCGGCCGGTACATAGACCGCTTGCACAGAAGTAATTGAGCCATTCTTGGTACTGGTAATGCGCTCTTGCATGGTGCCCATGTCAGTGCCGAGCGTGGGTTGATAGCCAACGGCAGAGGGTATACGCCCAAGCAGCGCGGACACCTCGGAACCTGCTTGAGTGAATCGGAATATATTATCTATGAAAAGTAGTACATCCTGTCCATCAATATCCCGAAAGTATTCAGCAATCGTTAGACCAGTCAACACAACCCGACTGCGAGCACCTGGGGGCTCATTCATCTGGCCGTAGACGAGCGCCACCTTTGACGTATCATCCTCTAGGGAAATGACTTTGGTCTCAATCATCTCATGGTACAGATCGTTTCCTTCACGTGTACGTTCTCCGGCGCCAACAAACACTGAGTAGCCGCCATGGGACTTGGCAATGTTATTGATGAGCTCCATAATTAGCACCGTTTTGCCGACACCAGCGCCCCCAAAGAGACCAATTTTTCCGCCCTTTACATAGGGTGCAAGCAGATCAATCACCTTGATGCCCGTGACCAAAATTTCAGGCTTTACACTCAATTCATCCAAGAGCGGAGCTTCATTGTGTATAAATGAGTAAAACTCGCTCTTTATCTCGCCGCGCTCGTCTATTGGATCACCCACTACGTTTATGATGCGACCCAGTACAGTTTTGCCCACGGGCACCCTAATTGGGTATCCAGTATCAATAACTTTCTGGCCGCGTCTGAGTCCGTCAGTGGAATCCATAGCGACGCACCGCACCACATTATTGCCAAGATGATGAAAGACCTACATGGCTTTTAGCTTAAAAAAAGATATCAAAATACATGATTAAAGTGAGCTTACCTCCAATACCAGACGACCAATAGGGGCGTCTTGTACCTCCATAGCATTCAGTACTTCTGGCATCTCATCGGGAAAGTAAACATCGATTACTGGTCCAATGACGGCGTGAATTACGCCCTCGCGACCTTTTCCTACCAGTTTTGTCTTATCTCCGCCACCTTCTTTTCCCCCTTTTGCACCACTATCACAAGAATCTTTAGTGCCTGGTCAACAGAGGTATATTGAGGGAAGCATTCACCAAATATCTCAATTCTTAACTTACTTTCCTCTTCAGGACAAGACTTATTACACTTGTCGTCATCATCCTTCAGCAGAGGCGTACCGTAAAGGCCACGCGTCTGTACTAAAAAATTAACCTTTGCAGGTGGGCCAGCTTGACGATTTACCTTAAACCCAATTCTGGCGCAAGCTTCAAATAATAAATATAAATTAATTCTACATAGAGTAATCGAAAAATCTTAAATCTTACCCGTTGCCAATCTAGACCATATCAGCATTTTGAATAAAATTAGTCTTATTATTCGATAGAAACAAAAATATTGCTAGTCCTTAACGAGATTTATTATTTTTCAATGGTTTTCAATTAGATTTATTATTTTTATTATTTTTTATTTCGCAGCAAAGTTTTAATTGCAATTGACTCGTTTCTGTTTGCAAATGAAAGTTTTTCCTTTTCTGACAGTTTCAACTGGTTGCTTTGCTTTTTCAAGGACTACTGAGAGTAATCCGTTAGAGATTGAGCGAAGTACTTAAAATAGGATAGGTAAGATCATCGATAAATATAGCCAGTGTACCATAACGACAATTTAAAGTAGACAAAGCAAAATACCGATAGGAGGATAACATAGGGAAATTGATCGATAGGTCGATAGCATCCAACCACTAACCAAACAACACATAGACTGGACAGCTAGTACAAGTAGTAGTATTTTTTGAAGAAGAAAAAATGCGCATTAGGGCGTAGCACCACTAACCATACAACACATAGACGGGACATCTAGAAGAAACTTTTTTGCTCACTTTTTTTTGAGCCGGAGCACCCACACAACTTCGAATTCGCTTGTGCGCCTTACTTTTACGTGCGTTGTTCGAAAATATTCGAAAGCATAATCATTCCGCTTCAAGCGCTCGGCCGAAATGGTCGTCTTCGGAACAAAGCAATGCTATGATACATTTTTTCTTTGCTCTCTCTCTCTCTCTGCTCTCTTCTCTCTCAAATATATATATATATGTAGGCACAAGCAGCAGCTCACAAAAATTGAAATTTGTTCGCTGAAGATCCCATTTCTTCCCTTCTGAGCGAAGAGTATACCGAACTATTGAAAGCGTTCGCTATACGCATGCAAAATGTTTACGTTTTCATTATTATTTGTGGGAAGGGTATGAAAGCGTTGATGTGCATAAAGATTATGTTTTCGCGACGAGCGTGCACTTACTTACAGTCCCTTGATATACGTATGAGCATTTATGTGCATGTGTGCGGAAATCTAGCTGCCTGTAGAAATTGTGAAGACCCACGTAGCAGTTGGTCGATCTTGTGGACTGCACACACATACACACACAGTTGAATGTGTGTGCGTATGGGCTGCGATGCTTACAATTGTCGAATATCACTTGTAAAAGCATTTGTGTGCCTGTATGAGAAATTTTAGCTGCCTGTGGAAATTGTGTAGCGCACGCATGGGATATGAACATTGGCGTGTGCCTACCTCAACTTTGAATTGCGTGAACGATTTTGG
Organism: Drosophila hamatofila; assembly: GCA_035045345.1. Taxonomy (NCBI): domain Eukaryota; kingdom Metazoa; phylum Arthropoda; class Insecta; order Diptera; family Drosophilidae; genus Drosophila; species Drosophila hamatofila. The sequence continues at coordinate 10,373,650 of JAWNPA010000052.1, read as the reverse complement.
TTTACAATTGCAGAAGGATAGTTCAATTATAGTTTATTACCTGATTTTTCAATAATCTTGGGTTTGCCAACTGAATGAATTTAAAAAATATTTAGTACCTGTTTAAACCCAACGGGCAAAAATGGGATATGCTTTTCTAACCCATGCACCTTTGCATACATATGCAGGTCAAATTGACCTTTTTAAAAAGATGCATCCGTAAATAATAAATAAAAAAATAAAAAAAATTTATGAATGTATGTTTTATATTTATTAATTCAAATACTTTATTGGCGAATAATTTTCAATTTTGTTTTACTTAAATTACTAGTTTTACTAACTATGCTATCTGTAAGCCATTTACAATTCTTGATTTTATGACATCTAACGGATGCATCTTTTTAAAAGGGTCAATTCGACCTGCGTATGTATGCATATTTTTAGAAGGGTCAATTTGACCTTTTTAACGGATGCATCTTTTTAAAAAGGTCAATTTGACCTGCATATGTATGCAAAGGTGCATGGGTTAGAAAAGCATATCCCATTTTTGCCCGTTGGGTTTAAACAGGTACTAAATATTTTTTAAATTCATTCAGTTGGCAAACCCAAGATTATTGAAAAATCAGGTAATAAACTATAATTGAACTATCCTTCTGCAATTGTAAACCAAAATCGTTCACGCAATTCAAAGTTGAGGTAGGCACACGCCAATGTTCATATCCCATGCGTGCGCTACACAATTTCCACAGGCAGCTAAAATTTCTCATACAGGCACACAAATGCTTTTACAAGTGATATTCGACAATTGTAAGCATCGCAGCCCATACGCACACACATTCAACTGTGTGTGTATGTGTGTGCAGTCCACAAGATCGACCAACTGCTACGTGGGTCTTCACAATTTCTACAGGCAGCTAGATTTCCGCACACATGCACATAAATGCTCATACGTATATCAAGGGACTGTAAGTGTGTGTGTGCACGCTCGTCGCGAAAACATAATCTTTATGCACATCAACGCTTTCATACCCTTCCCACAAATAATAATGAAAACGTAAACATTTTGCATGCGTATAGCGAACGCTTTCAATAGTTCGGTATACTCTTCGCTCAGAAGGGAAGAAATGGGATCTTCAGCGAACAAATTTCAATTTTTGTGAGCTGCTGCTTGTGCCTACATATATATATATATTTGAGAGAGAAGAGAGCAGAGAGAGAGAGAGAGCAAAGAAAAAATGTATCATAGCATTGCTTTGTTCCGAAGACGACCATTTCGGCCGAGCGCTTGAAGCGGAATGATTATGCTTTCGAATATTTTCGAACAACGCACGTAAAAGTAAGGCGCACAAGCGAATTCGAAGTTGTGTGGGTCCTCCGGCTCAAAAAAAAGTGAGCAAAAAAGTTTCTTCTAGATGTCCCGTCTATGTGTTGTATGGTTAGTGTACATACCCATTTAAAAAAACGCAAAGATTGACCGTTTTTTCGATACATCGATACTAAGAAAACCATATCGATGTTTTTCCAAATTTCGAAAATATCGATTATATCGATACTGATGCGATATTTTTGCAGCACTAGTTGTATGGTTAGTGGGCGTAGTAAAGTTCGTGCTCAACTCGGCAACGCTGTGTTATTCTTTTCATACTCCTCTCTCTCTCTCTCTCTCTCTCTCTATGCTCTCTCACATATACATGTATGTATGTATGCACGCAAAAGCCAGCAGCGCATAAAAATTGAATATTGTTCGCGACGATCCTATTTATTTCCTTCTAAGCGAAGACTATACCAAGCTCTTCAAAGCGTTGCCATGCTCATACAAAATGTTAGAATTTTCATGATTATTTGTGGGAAGGGTATGAAAGCGTTGCTTTGCATGAGCATGGCAAACCCTTTCAAAAGTTCGATATTCCACAGACAGTAAGAATAGTAAGAATGCACACAGGCACACAAATAGTCATACATGTAACAAGGGCCTTTAAGTATGTGTGTGCATGCCCGTCTCGAAAACATATTCTTTATGCGCATCAACACTTTCATACCCTTCCCACAAATAATCAGTCTTCAAATTTTAAACGTAGATTTGTATTTTACAAACAAATTAAGATATTTAATATTAGTTTACAAACTGAAAAGCTCATAGGAAATTGATTTTATATATAGAGTAGTGTTCTAAGTCTTTCAAGTTTTCTAAGTCTTTCAACTTTTCTAAGTCTTCCTAATTTTTTAAGTCTTTCAAATTTACTAATTCTGTAAAATTTTCTAAGTCTTTCAAGTTTTCTAAGTCCTGCTAATTTTCTAAGTCTTCCAAGTTTACTAATTCTGTAAAATTTTCTAAGTCTTTCAAGTTTTCTAAGTCCTGCTAATTTTCTAAGTCTTTCAAGTTTACTAATTCTGTAAAATTTTCCAAGTCTTTCTAGTTTTTTAAGTCTTTGCTAATTTTCTAAGTCTTTCAAGTTTACTAATTCTGTAAAATTTTCTAAGTCTTTCAAGTTTTCTAAGTCCTGCTAATTTTCTAAGTCTTCCAAGTTTACTAATTCTGTAAAATTTTCTAAGTGTTTCAACTTTTCTAAGTCCTGCTAATTTTCTAAGTCTTTCAAGTTTACTAATTCTGTAAAATTTTCTAAGTTTTTTAAGTCCTGCTAATTTTCTAAGTCTTCCAAGTTTGCTAAATCTGTCAAATTTTCTAAGTCTTTCTAGTTTTCTAAGTCTTGCTAATTTTCTAAGTCTTTCTAGTTTTCTAAGTCTTGCTAATTTTCTAAGTCATTCTAGTTTTCTAAGTCCTGCTAATTTTCTAAGTCTTCCAAGTTTGCTAAATCTGTCAAATTTTTTAAGTCCTTCTAGTTTTCTAAGTCTTGCTAATTTTCTAAGTCTTCCAAGTTTGCTAAATCTGTAAAATTTTCTAAGTCTTTCTAGTTTTCTAAGTCTTTCTAGTTTTCTAAGTCTTGCTAATTTTCTAAGTCTTTCCTCTACACATTTCATTATCTTATGTCTACAGTTTTTCTTATATTCAATATTTAAACAATTCTTAACAATTCTTAACAATTATTTTTAATTATTACAATTCTGCTTAAAGTACTTAACATTATTAACAAATAAAATATTTACCTTACCTGACCACACTTGACCACACTTGACTTCACTTCACTTCACTTCACTTTCACTTTACTGCACTGCACAATTGACCCCCACCGGGCCTGGACGACTGAAGAAATGCTGCAGCTGCTGCTCTTTATATAGGGCGCCTTTCACTCAAACTCCAAGGCGAGCTCAAATGTTGAGCCTGCGTCGAGTTGCGGTCGCTGCAGTCGATCGTGAAGTGGCCAATGAGAACACTCTCTGCTGCTTCAAGCATTCTAAATGAGTTTAACTTAAATGTAAATGTAAGCAAATATTGCTGAATACATAAAGACAACAGAAATGATCTTCTGCAGCTCATTTTCAATGCTTGTATTGGTTAGGCAGACAGACAGACAAACAGACAGAGAGACTGACTTAGAGATAAGGAGAGAGAGGCAGACAGATTTACAGATATACAGACAAACATACCAATAGCCAATGAGAATATATTCTGCTGTATCAAGCATTCTAAATAGGTTTTGCTTAAATATAAATATTGCTACAGACATATAAAGGTCTTAAACTTGTCTTCTTTTATCCTACTTATAGGAATT